>OY744482.1:257971833-259171833 GCA_963556165.1 Tipula helvola | reverse complement strand
CCTACTGGCATATACTTGAGAAGCTAGGCAAATTAGAAATTGTCGCTATGAAATGGACTCTGGCAATTCAATATAACATAAGCAGCTATTGGGAAGAAATCAACAACTACAAGGTAGCTTACAATGAACTACAAGCAGTCTGTAACGAGCTGTCTGGATTAAACTGTAACATTCTAGAACAACTGCAATGGAAATTCAGCAACCTGATCGCTGATAATGAGTTGCTACTAAGCAGCAACAAGGAAAAACAACGCGTGAAACGGGGTTTTGGAGATTCAACGGGCATCATTCTGGGAGACATGTTCGGAATTCTCACTCAACGTGAAGCCAGTGAATATGAGGCTCAGTTTGAGAAGCTCAATAACAACGAGCACGAACTATTGTCAATAATAAGGAATCAAACAACCTTGATTGACAACACAGTCAAGATGGTGAAACATAATACAAAAATCACTGCCACATCAATAAACAACTTAATAAAGAAGCAAAACCAACTACGACAAGAAATGACCCAGCTCCAGGAATATCGAACATATCAGGATAGGGTTCGTTCGTTATTAATCGGATTCCTCGAATTAAGCCTAGTATTAGATAACCTAAAGGATACACAACAGGGCTTACTGGACGTGGTCTACGATGCGCATCATGGAATATTACACCCCTCAATACTTGCGCCAAATCAGTTAGAAGAGCAGTTATCGTTGATTCGTCAAAACGTGCCAGCCTCCATCACCATTCCAGGCCACGATATTCATGATCTCGTGCACATCTACCAAAGCATGAAAATTCGCAGTAGGGTAACACAACAGAGTATAATCACTGAAATTACTCTACCACTCTCATTCACGTGGGACTATACGTTGTTGTCAGTAGTTCCCGTACCAGATATACAACACGGTACTACCCAATGACAAATTATCACCTCAACCGAATATCTCGCCATAGATGACCGCAAGGAACATTTCGCAACGATGACAAGAGATGATGTAAATCGTTGTCAAATTTTCAAACCAACCCAATTCTTATGCGAAATTTCATCAATTGTGAGTGCACTATACAACCAAGAGCTATGCGAGTTATCCATACTACAACGTAACAAAAATCTCCACACGATGTGCCGGAGTAAGACGATGAACGCAACCAACCTTTGGATTAAGCTCCACGCACCTAATCAATGGATATATGTAGTACCACACGAAAGTACGGTTGATGTCATCTGCAATCATGGGATCCAGCCATACACCTTCAAGAACTCTGGACTAATAAGGATTGACTCCGGATGCATATTAAGAGACGCTGAGTCAGTAATTATAGCTACAGGGGAAACCGGCAGCAATATAACAACCACATTTCATGCCTCATATGGAGTGTTACTTGGAGGTAGTCACCTAAAGGACTTCAGCTCATACATAAGGAACAAAACCAGTGTGAACAATTCGATAGAGCTAATCACTATACCAGCAACAGATGATCTCGAAAACCAAATTAGAATTTTGGAAAAGAGTGAGGACGTTTTACCAGATCAGAACTTCCACCATATTCATCACTACATCATGATTCATATAATATTCTGGGGTATATTGATAGCTGGAATAATTTGGATTATAAGGCGCCTACGCAGAAGACCGGTTTCCAACCACCAACAACCCTCACCACTACCAAGACTAAGAGTGAGTCCTGTGTAACATACAATCACCGTAAAAACAACAATACCTATTTGAGACTAAAAGTAAAAGCTGCCCGGGAATATGTTAAGGCAAGCTCAACAGGTCAACGAGCCGTGTTGTCAACAAGTATATCAATTATCCAACTTGTACAACAATTATATTGATACCTCAGCATAATAAAAATAAATTAATAAATACCGGTTAACAGCCTTTATTATGCATACGAGGCAAAAAATTATTAATGAATATAATTGTTGTTAGTGTAAAATTTTGTATATATAAGCGTGCTCATAAGTAAATAAATCTTCCAACTATATAGTTTTACTGTTTCTCACTATAACTAGCTTGGCCTCACCCGTAGTAACCAAGCTAATTATTCAAAATAAGCAATTCCAGTCTGTGATTGGAATTATACAAATAGTTTTAAAAAACGTATTGATAAGCACTTTCAAAATGAAATTATTAAGAAACATTTTAAACATACAGCACCCACCGCGAATTCAAATTAATATTTAGATTTGCATGAATGTTCCTACAATAAACCCGAAAAGACACTTCCGCACCTTTCAAATGTGATGACTTAAAACAATTGGATTATGAAGTTCTAAAATATGAAGCTACATAATTTAGATTTAATCAATCGTTTATATAAAAAACATTCTTTTTGTAGAAAACATATACAATATATAATATATGCCTTTTCTGAATATTTTAAAAGTGGCTTATTTAAAAAAATTGTTGAAGATACAGTGAAATCAAACGGCGCGACAGACGATAATTCGGTGTTAGCAATTCTAGATATTTTCGAAAATCCTTTGCATGATATTTCCACAGAACACAAAAGATTTCAAATGTTACAGCGAAACTCTTTATATAATCCCACTACATCTCATACAATTGGTAGTAGACTCGATTATTTGCGTCACAATGGAGCTATGACAATGCAAAATATTTCTGTAAAATATAAATTCATATCTTTGAAGAAAAGTGTACTATCCTTTCTTGAAAATGAGAGTGTCTTTGCTCATGTTATGGATTATATAAATATTTTAGATAGAGAAAAAGATACCATATGTAATGTAATTCAGACCTCATTTTGGAAAAATATCTGTTCAAACTATTAATCTGATAGTGTTGTTTTGCCTTTACTAGTATATTACGATGATTTTGAGGTTAACAACCCATTAGGTTCAAGGACAGGCTATCAGAAACTTGGTGCTGTGTACGTGTCCTTTCCTTTTATTTCTGAAGAATATCGTTCAAGACTTGATACTATCTTTGTAACACTTTTGTTTAATACGCTCGACAAAAAAAAATATGGCAATTCAATTTTCAGTTTACTAATTGATGATTTAAAGGACTTAGAAGCTAATACCGTCAATATATTGGGAAAACAAATCTTTTTCGTTCTTGTTTCTTGCATTGGCGATAATTTAGGACGATAATTCTATGCTTGGATTTACGGAAAATTTCTCAGCCAATTATTTTTGCAGGATATGCAGAATGCATAAAAATGAAACTAAAACAGCCACTAAGGAAAATGTTTTAATATTAAGGAACCCTTATAACTACGAGAACGATTTGAAAATGTCTGACCCCAAAAGAACTGGGATAATCTCACGATGCGTTTTTAAAGAATTGCGAAACTTTCATGTATCGAAAAATTTCAGCGTCGACTTACTTCATGATCATTACGAAGGATTTTGTAACTTTGAAGTTGTTCATTTTATTAAATTTCATACAAAAAAAAATATTCGATATCAAAATATTGAATAATAGAATAACCGGGTTTTACTACGGAGAATTTAGAAAATATGAATAGGCCTCAAGAAATTACAATAGAAAATTTAAAAAACCACAAGTTAAGGTATTCCGTGTCCGAGTTGATGTGGTTTATAAAATACATAGGATTAATTATTGGTGATTTAATCCCAGAATGTGATGTTATGTGGAAAATATTTTTAACTTTACGAGAAATTATCGACCTTTTATTTTTAGAGAAAATTTGTGAAAGTAATGTTGCTCAATTAGGAACAGTTAATAATTTTGCATCATTCATTGTATCTTCAGCATTTCAAGCTTCCGTTAAAACCGAAACATCACTTCCTGACGCACTACCCTTCTTTAATTAGAAAATTTGGTCCCATTAAGCAGTTTTGGGTAATGAGGCATGAGGCAAAACAGAAGCAACTAAAGGAAATAGCTAATTCTACAAGATCAAGAAGAAATATTTGTCATACAATTGGCGAACGGCTTCAGTTAGGATTTTTCAAAAGTAAATTTGATAATGATTTCGTTCCATTCTTATTTTTGGGAAAAGAAATAAAAATTTATTCTTAAAATTTGGATGTAGCTATATTAGGGAATCTAAAATGTATAAGTAATAATATTAAATTTGTTAATTGGGTTGAAGTCTCAAAATTTAAAATCAAATCAGAAATGGTTGTTGCCTATGGTTTGATCCAGAGTTTTGCAGTTCTTCCTAACGAAATTTGTTTTTGTATTTGTCAGTGTTGTTAAAGACAATCTTTTTTGATAATCACCTGTATGCTTTTGCTGTAGATAAAACCGACATTCAAAAGTCAATCGAATTAAATTTAAGCATGTTGTCATTTCACACAATTAATAAATGTAAATCTACGTTTTATGTAACCGGATATTAATTCGACATTTTTAAATATTTATCTGATTAATTTTCTGTTTATACATAACTTAATCATAAAATAACCAATTGAATTATTTGTATTATTATAAAAATTCTTTATAGTTAATAATAAAAATGTGTATATATAAATTTCTAAGTTATTTGTTTTTATTCTCATAAAACTAATAAATGTTCCCAACTACAGATTCATAGGTAAGTTTAATAAAAACGAACTTATACGCCCCAAATATTATAGTAGATGGGTCATTACAATATAAGTGATATCGCAAATGATTTAGGAATATTACCTCTGCTAGTGCTATTAATAAAGTAGTGTGGCCTCCTTATTATGGTTGTCAACCTACATATTACGGAAGAATCTACCTCATATAAGGCTTTTTCCAAACGGTATTGGGATTTACTATATGTAGAGGAGAGAGTTGAACCAACTAATTGATACGCTTCCAATTTGATCGTATACTGCCCCAAATTTTGTTGTATTATGTCCAATACAATTTAGGTATAATATCACAGGTATATGAGTAAGTCATACTAAATTATAGGTATATTTCCTAATTTGGCCTTTCGAATTTACTGGCAGTTTCCCAAAAATATTGGATTATTACCTATAAATCCCCTAAAATTATTGAACATTGTCCTTTATATATTCGCTGGGCTCCTTTAAAGAACGGACCATTTAGCTATAATATGGAATTTCTCCTAAACATTATTAGGATATACCATATACAAACCAGGTAGTTTTACCAATTAATTTTTAAGTCATCAAATCGACAGAAACTACTCCTAATTTTGCCGTAGTCTGTTCCATACAATACAGGTTTGTTGACACATAAATGGTATTATTATTTTTGTTTACAAAAAAATAAGGTAGTATACCCTAAAATTATTGAGATTATTCCAAAAATATGGAATTTTATTTCAATTTCTAATATTTTAATCCTATACAGTTAGTTTGTTCCTCCAATAACTAAAGCGAAATCACCAATACTATAATTAAAATTCCAAGTGAGATGTTTTATTATCTTTATTGAAACAGAAATACTTACTATTTAGAAAGAGGTACAGCCTTTTAGATTGTTTGCTAAAGTATAGACCACAGAACTAGAAATTCTTGTTGTCCCAAAACAGCCTATAAGGATAGTTAGAAAATACGTAAAAAATACGGAATTTTACCTATATTTTTTCTCAGTGTGGAACTGCGGCGAGACAGGTTGTACTACAGTACAAAGACCAAGGAAAATCTTAGCTAAAGATGGGTTCAAAACAGGTGGGATCTGTGACTTTTGCGGAAATGTGTACCCTTGTTACTGTCTGTGCGGCAGTGAGCGGTTCTGGAAACTCAATTCCCTGCATGATTATATTTCTACGGATTAAATACAAAGACTTCATTCGATAGCCCGGCTACGAAATAATCATGGAAAAACTGTGACAATATATGATATTCAGTTCATAGTTAAAATTGCTCTTCCTATGGCACTGAGCACTGTAAATGCCATCGACGCGGGTTTAAACAAACTGATATTGTTCCAATCAATAGAGAAGGAGTCGAAGATTGCGATTTTATCTCTTCATTCTTAACCGATAGATCATTAAATGCTACTGTAAACAATCATTAACGTGGAGGTATACAGCCTGAGATTTCTTTCGTCACCGATTCATTTCTAACTGTAAATGAAGAAGTTGGTAATTACCAAAATGTCGAGTATCAGACGTCACAAATTTCGCACGAAATGCTTTCATTTAAACAGATTACTAAAACGGTCATCTGATAATACGCAGAGTCCATCTAATTTGAAGGCGAATATTTCTTTGGCCCAGAAACAATAAGACCTTTCCCGAAAGCCGCGTAAAGTTTAAAAATATACACGGAGGACTAGAAAAACTGCTATTTTAACAGGCACTTCTGAAAAAGAAGCACTTGCGAAAAAACAATTTCAAAAGAGTCGAAACAAAGGAAAAAGAATAACGAAGAGGAAAATAATAAATGAGTCCACAGACGATGAAGATGAAGGAAGTTTTTAATTTGCTGCGAATCTTTAAAGAAAGTCGATCTGGAGAGAAGTGGATATGAACTGCAAAAAATTGCCACATACTAGCTGCATTAAAGGCGATGTAACATTTTATAAATGTTTAAATTGTGATTCAGATGATTTATCTGATTAATTGCACTTGGGTATTGTGCTGCCATAGTTCTATTTTATGTGTCATTTTGATACTAAAACAGGATATTATTTATTGAAATGTTACTTTTATAGACTGAATAAATTAAAAAATATAATTTTAAAATACATAGAAGATTTTGTTATTATTTACCCCGGACGTAGTTACTTTCAACCCCGAGATCGGGTTTGAAAATAATTTCTGACAAATACTGTTAACCCTCAATTTTGCCCAGTTCCTAGTGGAATATTGTCAGTATTTATATTACATTTTGTAGCTTAGATATCACTTATTTTCAACAGACAAAATTAGAATTTGTATTTTCAAAAATGTTATAACCAACCCCTACTTGTGTGACCAAATTGAATCAAATCACCCAAAGTCCACTGACCACTTTATAAATTTTCTTTAATCGTTAAAGGAATCATATAGCTAACGCTAGTTTACTATTCAATAAATTTATACACAGCCACTATACATTTTGCATTCATTTTAGATTTTTTTTCCAATAAATACCACATTTAAATAATAACACAAACAGATGAAATCTCCAAAATTACATTTACGTAAAGCAGAATTTCTATTTTGCAACAAAAATATTCACATCTTACTTCTAAACATAAACTATTCAACACAAAGTATCATCGATCAATAATGGTGTAGTATATAGCTAAAAATTGATCCACCCTCAAAGTCCCCTCTACATTTTAAAATTTTAACTGAATATACCAAAAACTATGTGTTATCCTTAAATACCATAATAAAATATCTGCAAATAGGCGTATCTTAAAGGAATCATCATACAATTGTTGTGCTTGAGTCAATTACCTAGAAACCTAGATTTAATATTTAAGTGACTATTTCGACTAAACTATATAGGTACGTACTATAGACAACAACAAAAAATCAATTTTTCTTATATTTTCAAAGAAAATAAAAATTGTCGGATTTTCAAGGCCAAAACTATATACAATAGATTGTTACAAAAATAAGTCAACTTTTTTCCATTTCATTGAAATGTGTATAGTGCACGAGATAAAAGTTCTAAATTTATCTACTACTCAGTATTACCAAGAAATACTTTTTTTGATGTATAGTATTCCTCCCCATCCCTTTACTCTATTTGTATATATATATATATTGATGAATTCTGTAATACTTCTTGGGTGTGTGTATGAGCTGAAATTTGATTTGGGGTGACAGACATAATAACGATGCAAATACCAAACATAACAAAAAAATGTTAGAGTAGGTACCTATTTAGTGTAAATAATAATAAAGTTTAGGGTTAGAATTTATCTGGATTCACCATACCAACAAAAAAAAATTAATAAATATTAGCACAAAATTATATTGAACGCAGACAGAATCAGATGGGCAAAAAACCAATAAATAAACGGAAACCATTTTGGTTTGGAGAAAAAAAAAATATTTCCAGCTTATGTATGAACATATATAGGCTAGAATGAGATAGGTCGATAGAATAATGTCAAATGACAGATGCTGCATTGATTCATTCCATTTGGCTGCTATGATCACAAATGCGATCGTTCAAAAATTTTATTTTTAGTTTTGCGTTTTGCCCCGTATCTGAAATTTTTATTTTGTCCGTGAACTCAACATATTATATAAATATTAATTATTAGCGTCGGTAAAAGTGTAACTTAATAATGTGATCTTTAAATTTCAATGTTTGGTTTTGGGTTAGACACGCAAATATACTATGTTAAAGAGCACCAGTTTAGTAACCGTATCCATTTTCCAAATCCAGAACACAAAAAAAAAAATAAAAAGTTATGTGAATTTTTAAATTTTATACGAAAACAGAAATACTTTTCATTTTATTCTGCAAAATTTGCACAAAAAAAAAAAAAAACTGTACGCAAGGCATTTTTATTTTATAATTTAAAATTATTAAAAAATTCATGAATCGACACAAACTTTATTCGTGACTATGTGCGTGTGTTGTTTTTGTATTATTATTATTATTATTATTAGTTTTTTTTTGTTGGACATTTGATGTGAATTTAAATGAACTCATTTAATGGAATTTTGTATTTTTATGTGTTACAAACCAGATAGTGATAGTATTTTTATGGAATACACATATCTGGAATTTTTGTCGTAAGCTGTCAAATTTTGGATATAAAAAATATTTTGTATGGTAATTATATATAGTATATACTGTATTCTAATCGAATCAACCAAATAAATCAAAACTTATAACTCCGACGGCACACAAAGATGTTCAGATTCAATTGTTTATAAATTTTAACCCACCGCCTCTTATCTAATAAAAGTGTTATAAAATCAAATTTTCCAAAATTTCCACTAATATTTTTTAGTACATACACAATTTTAACGATAAAATCTCCAAAATAATCCAAAACAAAAATCGATTTGAATTTTTTTTTTTTTTTTTTTGGTGCTCTGTTTCACTAAATTTCCTATTTAAGTATGAGTCAAGGTGTCAAAAAGTTATTAAAATTTTTTCTCTTTTTTTGTATTTTAAATTTAAAAATGAATATTTGAACAGATGATCTAAAAAAAAAAAATTATACAAAATGAAATTGTATTCATTGTGTATGGAGTTTATACCGTAGCGACATGATAATCTTAAGAGAAGAAGAAGAGAAACATTCTATATGTATACATACCGTGTATACATATATATGTACAGAGCAAATAGAATGGAAAATAAAAATGGAATTTCATATCACACGTGGTGTTATCAGTGGGTTTATCATAAACATGATATTTTTGTGTTCTTAGTGTATTTATGTACGTTCTTCTGGATAATCTAAAAAATTATATATACGAAATGTATTTTAACTGCTTCCAAAAAGTTATTTAATATTCGAGTGCACGATAATAATAGGAACATAATATTGGAAGGATATTAGATTTGATCACGAATTGTGCAAATTGCCAAATGTGTTTGAATGATCTAAACAAAACATTTAATTTACAATATTTTTTTAAAGGATTTCAATGGGTAGATTATATTTGAGACAATTATTATAAAAAGCTATTCATTACATGTAATCCAACAGGAATATTGTTTGTTAGTAAGTCAATAAGTTAATATACCGGACATTCCAGTCTATTAACATTTTTATGTGAATTATCGTGTTGCATAAAGTTCCAAGTGTAGGATATTATCTATAACATTCGATCGACCATGCGGTGACATGATGACCTTTTCTAAATTTTAGTTGACTTTCGGTCACATGCATCGCTTTCGTCAAGTCCGAATTCACGAATACGACCAGACATTCCAACTCATCTTGTAGATAAACTCACCAGCTGTGACATATGGAACGTCTTCAGCACCATTTTGTGCAACTAGATGCCTTAAACAGCTAGCACTCGTTCATGAAGGCACTTTACCTGTCACCACCGAAGTACTAGAGGCACATGTCTACGTAGATGATTTACTCAAAGCAAATTCCATCGCTGCTGCAACAACTGAAATTTACAATTTCGAACATACTTCAGTCTGCTGGTAGAGGTAAAACAGTCTCGATTTTGCGAAAACTTCTAATGCAATCACTATGGCAGCATTGAGATCAATCATCACCACAAACATATCAACGTATTGGCAAACGCTTCGGTAAAGTATGAAGTTACTTAACAATTTTAACATCGATCGTCACCTATTCAGTTCAGTCAAGTCACACAGTATATCTAGATACACGGTGAGTGAGCGCACTTATGGGGCAGTTATTCACCATAGAAGTTCATTACCTATGGTGGTCTGGTCTTCGTTAAGCTATTTTGCTCAAAATCCCGCATAGCTTTATTACAAAGGACAACTTTACCTCGACTAGAATTGTGTACAGCAGTCCTCCTAATTCCACTAGTGCACATAATTCTTGGACAAACGCTTGGGCAAAATTCTGCCCATCTAAACGGAAAACATTCATCTAGAAACGTATCACTGCCGTGCAAGAAAAATGGATGCATGTACTGACCGAGTGTGATCCAGTAGATCTAATTTCTCGAGGAGTACAAATCGAAAATTTATTCAACTCATGGACTTATAAACCTTCATTCCTCTTAAATAAAGCTTCGTGTTGGCCGACGCTCCGTGTAGAATTTCCTCTACCTGAGAATTCGTTCGAGATGAAGAACCCGACACTAGTCGCAGTATTCTTCGACAAGTCCTTGCGTATATGTTACACCTAAGGTTCCAGTCCAGCCGAAGTTGAAAAAGAGCGGGCCGCATAAGCTGGAAGAATTGGATCGAGCACTTCATACGATCATCAGAATTGTACAGAGAGACGGATTTCCTTAAGAGTACAGTGGGTTGTGAAAAGCAAATTTCGTCATAAGGCAACCCCATTTCTGCTCATTATCGCTATTTTTAGATAATTATCACATCATTCGTGTTGGGAGAATTTTCAACATACCAAATATGCATCAATTTATACTAACATTAATTTATAGGAAATTGCTATGTTGGTCCACGAGCGTCATTAGCCGCCGGCCGCCAGTTTTATTGGCTATTCTACGGTACAACCGTGTGCAAGAAGTTTGATAGAGAAAGCAAGGAATGCTTTCGTGCCCGACAGATTCCGATGACACAATTAATGGGAGATTTACCGCCAGAACGGGTAAATGCAGCTTCACCGTTCTCTTTAGACTTTGCTGAACCATTTTTTTTTTCTCTGATAACGGCACGAATTTTGTGGGTTCTAATTCAGAGTTGCGTGAGCTGTATGAATTGCGCACATCTGAACATTTAAAGAAACAGTTGCTACACCTTAGTTTGGTGGCCTTCATTAGCTATGAGCAACTGATTACGTTGCAAAGGTTCCTTCTCTGCACCTTGTATTAATCGAAATGTCGATTAATAAAATTGCTCGGTTAATCGATACAAAATTGCGATAACAAAACTTGATATTTGGGGTATCGATGGAGCGATTTCCAGCGTTTGTGTTCTATAAACGAGCAATACGTGGATACGAGTATTCGATATAAAAAAAAATTAATTTAAAAATCTAAACACAATAAAAAACCAAAACAAAAATTTGACATTTCATTATTGCTGAGGAATATTCAGCATTTTTTTCAGCGATCGCTGTTTTAATTTTTGTTTGTACATTTATGCATCTGGCAGCACAATTAAAATGAAACTTTTTCTATAAAATATGATAAAGGGACTATTTTTATTTAATTATTTTTTTAATTTCGAGGTTGATTCATTCTTCGAAATTAAAATGACAAATGGTTTAAAATACAAGTAATTTTTTAAATTCAACAAACATTAAAATTACTCATATTTTATATCATGATTTTATCAGTCAAAATATGCATTTGCCATATAAAATAGCCAAATAAGTACCCATATCGAAAGCTTCGATTTTTGTACAATCAGGCCCGTTAATATATGGCCCTGGTGTAATCAATTATTTGATTTTTTTGAAACAAATGCACATGTGAATACGTGAATCAAGTTATTAAACGTTTTATTATTAAATGTGATTTGATTTAATACATTCTTGGTTGATAACTTAAATTGATTATTTTCAATTTTTTGTATGTGAATTATTTTGTGAATAGAAGTGAATAATAAAAATATTTTTTTCTCCGATCGTAGGAAAAAGTATACCTTTCCGATGTTTTTTCAAAACGAAAAGCTCATGATTCCAGTATGTTGTATTTGTTGCTAAGCAACAAATAATAATAGTACGAGAATATTTTTTCTGGCCTAGGCCGGGAATATATTCCATACTATTTTTTGAAAAAAAAAAAAAAACAATAGTTATTTACGTCACAAGGGCGATAAATGAGTTATTACAGTACGAGTTCGACGTTTATGGACGAGGCGGACGAAGGAGCCGAGTCCAGAATTTTGAACGAGTACTGTGACGGTCATTTAACATACGTGTAACGTACAACGTTTTATGTCATACTACATGGGACATTAATTCGATTTTTTCATTTAAAATTGAATTTTAAAGTAAAAACATGAATTTGAAATTTAAAGAAAATCAATTCAAATGATTTTCAAATTATCAAGTTACCCTAGTTATTTTTTTTTGTTTGGTTTTACAGTCTACTCTACTGTAATAGCTCGTTTTCCGGACACTTTTGTTCTCTGACGTAATGATTCATTTCCCGGACTGAAATCAACCACGTAAACATTGATTTCGTTATTTTCGATTTTTTACTTTGTTTTGATTTCTTAATATGAAAATTAATGAATAATACTAAAAATTATTTTGGGTTTATATTCGTTTTAAAGTCCGATCGGAGAAAAAATAGTATGTACAATTCGGAGGAAAAGTGCATTCCCGGACTCCCGTGGTTGCCAATTTCCACTATCGTCCGGGAATGCAGTACTTTTCCTCCTAATTATACAATATACTATTCTCTCTATTTTTATCAAAAATTAGACTATTGTATGTTGATGTATCAAATAGACTATGTTATTTTAGATATATTTTTGTACTTAATACAGTACCCCACTTCACCAAATACTGTTGTACCCAGTATCATTTAAAAAAATTTAAGTGTTTGTATTGGCTGTTGCTAATTTTAGTTTAACTAGTGTTATAAAATATTTTAAATTACAAACTCCAACGATGCCTAGGAATAAACAATGCATTGTGCCAAATTGTGAAGGCAAATCAGCGTTTTTTATAACACACCCCGAATTCGGATCCGAGAAGTTCTATAATTGGAACAGATTAATTGATGTTCAACCCGGACATGGTACTTTATTTATTTGTATAGCAAACATTTTACACGGGAATATTTTGGCTTATTAAATAAAAGATTAACTTCAAATGCTTAACCAACGCTTAATTTGGGCAATAATCTTATACCAAGTTTGTCATCGATAAAAATGACATCGCCTAATGATGATGTTTTAATGGCAGACTTACTGCCTTGTTCAAAAACTCTTTCAATAAGTCCTAATGTAAAAACGTACTTTAATAAAAATAAATGCTCGGTACAACAAAACAGCAGTTGCCAAATCATCCCGAATATTCAAATTATAGCATTAAAAGCGTATCCTGGCCCTCGGACTATTGAAAAAGAGCGTGACCAACAAAATAGTGATTATGAAGATCTTACATGGTTCAAAACACATTCCAAAGTTTATTTTTGTTGGAAAAAATACTATCGTTTGAAGACAAAACTTACCAAAACCAAAACCAATGTTAGTAACAATAGTAAACAAATTGATTACTTAACTAAATATTCAAACAAAGCCAAAAAAATCAAAATTTGAAAATGAAATTGAGAAAATAGAAAATATCAGCCAAACAACAAAAGTATTTTGTCCATGGTTCTTCGAAATAGATCAATCCGACAAATATAGGAAGAACGGGAAAGGGAAGTAGCATTAGCCCTTTACATACTTCAAATCGCCTCAATATTAAACTTATTTGAGAAACTTAGGTTTTGGTTTGCCCTCAACAAGTTCAATTAATAATTGGGTTCCAATTGAAACCCTCTCATTTGGAATTCACTGCCAAACCTTCAATAACATTAAATTAAAATTTAAAGAAGTAAATGAAATTTTTTAAAAAGAATGCGTTTTAGTCTTTGACGAAATTTACATTAAACCGGCATTAGAATATAATATCCAAACCGATGAAATTGATGGAATTTGTACCGATGGAACTACCCGATCACACGAAATTGGAAAACAAATTTGCGTTTTTGTACTTAGAGGACTCTTATCTTCATGGAATTCAATATTGCACATGCATATTAACTAATTCCGGTATTAAAAGTGATTTGTTGCTTACTTTTATTTAGCGAATTTTAGATGAATGCCATGATCGTAATATATCGGTAAGAGCGTTGGTTTGTGATCAAGGATCTAACAATATTTAGAAGGTTAGGTTTAACCGTCGAAAATCCATATTTTTTTCATAACGGTGTGAAAATATATGGTTTTTATTGTACGCCACACCTTATTAAATCTGTAAGGAATATATTACTTAAAAATGATATTAAGTCAACCGAGGGAAAAATCAAATTCGAAATAATAAGAAAAATATACGAGTTAGATAGAAAAAATACAATAAAAATGTCTCCGAAAATTACACTTAACCATGTGGAACCAAATAATTTTGCGAAAATGAGAGTATGTTACGCCACGCAAATTCTAAGTAATTCGGTTGCCGATGCGATTGATCTGTGTATAATTACAAATAAATTTGAAACCGAAAAAATTCCATCAGCATGAGCTACTCAAAAATTCGTCAAAAGATTTAATGATATTTTCTAAGATAAAAACGCGATATTTTTAGATAGTATGAACGAATTCATAGAGAATATCGAAATTGTCATTATACCAGGAAAACGTCAGAAAACGGTTTATGCTTTCAAAGGAATATTGCAAAATATTCGAGCCATTCAAGAAATGTCCAAATATCTGTTCCATCAATATGATGACTTTAACCATATAGCAACACGGCGGTTAAATCAGGATATTTTGGAAAATATATTTAGCCGCGTACGTGGAAAAGGAGGATTTAATAAAAATCCATCCAGCATGCAATTTAATAGTGCTCGTAAGTTTATTATGAACAAAAAAACAATATTAACCAAATTGCCAACCAAATACGCAAACTGTTCAGTTGATGCAGAAATCGAGAATAGTGACTATTCTACTGCCATAGAAAATTCTGATGTTATTGATGTAGAACTTAACCAAGCAATGGAACTAAGCAACGATCAAATTGGTTCAGAGGAGAGTTTTTTAGTAGAAATAAATTTATTAGAAGATATGTAAACAGACAATGCAATAACTTATTTTGTTTCTTATGTTTGTATTAAAATAATTAAAAGAATTAAATGTGAAGAGTGCACAGATATTCTCTTGAAACAAAAATCTACTATTGTTCCAAGAGAATATCTATTGAGACAAAAGCTTTCTCAAAAACAAGAAAATTACTCCGCAGCAAGTGATAAGTTTTTTGAAATTCGGAGAGCTAAGGGGGGGGGGGGGGTGCTGCAACCTTCCGCGTACCCGTGACAGTTACAGAAGCCGTTAGCCTATACACTTCTAAGTTAAATTTTTCGGAATAGGGTCGAAAGACCGAATGTGTCGAAAAACCGAATAGGTCGAAAGGCCGAAGACCGTTAAAAGGTTGTTTGTATCGAAATTGATTTTAATATTTTATCTTTTTATGAAGGAAAAATTTCAAAATTTATATTTTTATCAAAATTTGTATATAAAAAATTTGAATAGTAAATCACCTTCAATATTAAAATCTTCTTACGTTTTTTTATCATATAATTAAAAATTAATTAAGGGTTGGCTTATATCTAGAAAAAGAATACAAAAACTGAAAATCCCGAAAAAAAACCGAGGAGCTTGTATCCGAGACACGACCTATTAACGTAGGACTACGTAGAATTGCGATAACTTTATTTGTACAGTTTAAGTGAAATCAAAATTTGGAAATTACAAATTAAAAAAAAAACGTTAATTGTCTAATGCTGCCATCTTTATGCATTAGGCTGTATCAGCTACAAAAAGCTAGCACAGAGCTTCCGTTAAAGATACCAAACAAAACATTAATATTTTACAAACATTTTATGTTATTTTGAGCAGGCATTTTCTTAAATTTGGAGACTTCTTCCCCAATATTACAATTGGTTACGACAATACACATCTTCTACTCTCATGGCGCTAAATCACAGGCTCACAAATAATCTCACAAGGGAACCTTTTGTACTGTCAAAACCAAAAAGTTATAAAAACTATTCTAATAAGTTGTTGACTCTGTGAGACAATATCGAAACCATTTTTTATCGGCAACCAACCCCTTTTTAGGCGCTGAAACCACCCCTTAATTTGCGAAAAACCGGTAATTTCATCCCATAAAAAATATAGATCCAACCCTTATAATCTAATTTACTATGGATTATGTTCAAACTTTTGAATTATTCTGGTGTATTCCAGATTGATAAATATTTAAGAAGAGGAGAAATTGTTAATAGTTTGTATTTCCAAATGTGATTACAAACTCTTAACAATTTCTCCTCTTCTTATATATTTATCAATCTGGAATACACCAGAATAATTCAAAAGTTTGAACATAGTAACCGCGTTAAATACACTAACATTGAAATTGTTATAAGTTTAGAAAGGGGAATGTAAAATTCGCTAATACTACAAGTGCACGGTTGATTCCTATATATAGGAAAAAATCAGTGTAATAAATTAGCAGTTCAGTCGCTATAGCCTGATGAGATGTACTGAAAAATGATTTATTTTTCACATGCTCGCAGATCGAAACTGAATTACAAACTCTTAACAATTTCCCCTCTTCTTACTATGGATTAGTTGTACTTTTTATGGGGAATAAGTTACAATTTGTTTTATCAAAAAAAGTGGAGTAAAAGTCGAGATATATCGAGAAAAGCGTTATATGAGGTTAAATTAATGGTTGGTTTTAACACCACCCTTGACAGACTGGGGATTAGCTAAGCGCGATTAGCTAAACCTGTTTAGCTAAACTACCACTAATCTAATTGCATTGACAGACTAAGGCTTAGTAAGTAGCGCCACGAGTTTATGGTATCGGTATTAATACAAATAACATCACCTTGTTTGAGCTGATTTTCTTGATTTTGTTCAATAATTAAATCAAAATAAAAACAACATAGACATTAAAAAACAAATTATAATTTAAACACTTTAATTATCAATTACAATTTTCAATTTTTTTTATTTATACCTACCACAAATTTTTTGTAATTTTAAAAATGTTGATAATAGTTCCATCTATATTAAAATAGTGCAACTTGTATTTACAATTTTATTTTAATATTTACATATAATGGCGCCACTTGCACTCTCACTAAACTCATTAAAAAGAGATAAACTTCAAAATATTGAGAGATTAGCTCACTAATCGCGTTTTGTCACTTCAACTTGACACATTTGAGCTAATCTCGAAAATTCACTAATTGCGTTTAGCTAATCCCTAGTCTGTCAGTGGTATTAGATTACTTAGAACTAACACGTGTTTCCATCTTCCAAATTTAACAATTAGATCCAGTTATACATTTCTAGTATACATACTGTTGAAAATCCTTAAGAATTTAAATTATTTCATCTAGAAAGCAACCACAATGTTCAAAATCTATTTTCTGAAAATTTGTGCTGTTTCACAATATTATGTGAACAACGTCAGAATTGATCGATGTGATTCTTCACTCAGTGCTTGGCATCACTGTGGACCATTCGAGAATACTAAATAATAAGACACAAATAATACAAAATCAGAATTAACGTTAATCTTTTGTCACCGAATCCCACCTTCTCATCACACACCATTTCATTTTATATATCTCCCAGCGCCTTTCTCCAAAACTTGCTCCACCCCAATTGCGTCCCATAATAATTTGCTGTTAAGGTTTATATACGACCTGATACCAAGAAAATGTATTACCCAGAAATAATACCTTTAAACACGATTTCAATAAAGTAATTCAAAAATAATATATCGATCAATATATCGTTGAAACTTCAACCATTAGAATGTCACAAAAAGTCAATAAAACGTCACAGAAATTGACGATTTTACTGATATAGATGTCGCGTAGGTTTAGTGCTATACTGCTATGGATAAAATCAAATTTGACGTTTAGTGGATTATAACGTTTTAGTCTGATATGGCTGGCAGGTACAATTTTGTTTATTAAAATTAAATTATTATTAATTTGAATTCATTCGTATATCATTTAAATGTTTATTTCACATACTAAATCAAACATCAAATTAATTGTATAGCACTAATGTTAGTTCATCATAGATGGCAACTCTTTCGCGGAAAATCGTCAATGGGAATGTCCCTATTATTAAAAGCTTACTAGATATAATTTATTTTTAAATATTGACGATTCAATTGACCTAATAAATCAAATTAGTTTCCGGTCACTTGGAAACTTTGAAGTCTCATAACTCGCAAACCTAAACATTTTTCGGCTTGATCTTTGGGACTATACATTTTTCTAGGATTGCATAGGTCAGCATATAAATTTAAAAAATGTATGCAATATTTTACATAATGAACATAAATTTTTTTTGAATTTTTTTATTTTTATTTTATAGTTTTAAATCAATATGGCGTGGGGCATATTTGATCAAGTTCATTACTATTTAATTAAATTTGAAATTAAAATACATATTAATAATTTGTTGTTTTAATTTTTTTTCAATCCACAAATTTTTATTTAACTTGGTTTGATTTTTACAGTTTTTAAAATATTTCATTTATATTTATCTAGAGACATGGCTCTAATCAAATAAATTTCGTAAATACGTCAATTCCGTGACGCGCGTCATCACATTGAAATTTTGGTTTACCCCCCATATATAATGAAAACAAAGACGTAGTCCTACGTCAAAAATCCAGAAACAAAAAACTCAGAAAAACAAAAATCCAGAATATTAAACTCCAGAAATATAATTAACAAAATGCGGACCAAATTATAATTAAAATTTATAAAATGTCTATCAAATTTGAGTTTTCCGTAAAGTTCTTAATATTTATGATATAATAGAAATTGCTTCGTCAAACTTTCAGACACAGATCAAAGTAATCGTATCGCTCATATCGCTCCTACTGATAGTCTAAAAATGGGGCTGGCCACGTATCACTGTTTTTCAAAAGACTGTTTATAAAATCGTTTCTCCAAAATCTTGTCATCAAAAATATTTTTGGAGAAAATCTTGTTTCTCAAAATCTTGTTTTCAAAATACTTAATAATGTTTTTATTAATCTTTTATAGATTTTACATTAAAATAAAATGACATTGACAAATTTAACTTCGAATTGTAGAGGCTAATGGCTTCGGTAACTCTCACGGGCACGAGGGAGGTCGCTGCGCTCCCCCCGCTTAGACCTCCGATGGGCTTTAAATTTGAACTTCGGAGAACGTAGGAGCCGGGATAAGCAAACATGTCACACTGCGTGCCGCACTTAGTAGCGGATTATATAATCTATTAATGACACCTATACTAAAAAGAAAAATAATTGCACTATTTTGTTAAGCAAGATTTTAAAATGCAATATTTTATATCAATCCCAGAAAAACCATTTCACTAAATATTCATTATTTCACTATAAAATAATCAAAATAATTATTTCGGAAAACAATTTATACGGTAAGAATTCAAAAAACATGATTGAACGGCAAAACAAGATTTTGTCTTCCAGGCAAACATCCCGATCCCTTAAAAATGTTAATCAAATTGATTTTTTTTTCATTTATTTTAAACGAAATATTATTTCAGGATTTCTTTTCCGGTAATTTCTAGATTTTTTCGGAATTTTTTTTCTGGATTTTTTTCTTTTCAACTATTCTGGATTTTAACATTTTTGGATTTTTTTCCAGACAAATGTAGTCATCCCATTAATTAATTATAATAAAAAAATAATAATAAATAAATTTGTTTCTTCGACAAAATTTGTTGACATTAATATGCTACATGCACAGGATTTATTAGCAAGTATTTTCAATTAAATAAATTATTTTACATTAAGAAATAAATTCATTGGTTTTAAATATTCATTTCAATCAATTAAGTTCTAAAAATTTCATGAAAATTCGGCTTTTCGACATTCGGCCTTTCGACTTTCGGCCTTTTGACCTATTCGGCCTTTGGACAATCAGCTTTACGACACATTCGGCCTTTCGACCCATTCGGATTTTCGACATTCGGCGTTTCGACACATTCGGTCATTCGACATTCGGCCTTTCGGCATTCGGCCTTCTGACCCATTCGGCCTTTCAACATCGAACGATCAGTCACAAAACCAAAACAAACTCCAGTAAAAAATGTTTTGACTTGAATGCCTTTTTTGTTTTTTGATTGAACTTCCTTCTGAAAAACATAAATATCTTAAACTATTTTGACTGAGTTACTTTTTAATTTTTGACTAAAACTCCTTTCTGTTTTTGACTGATATGCTTTTGGCTGGGGCGCCGAAGCCAATATATACATAGGTCTACGAAGGCATTTCAGTGAAAAAAACTCCGTCCAACAATTTGTGACTAGAATACTTTTCAAGAAGGTCGTTCAGTAGAAAATCACAAAGGGTATTTCAGTCAAACGGTTTTCTGACCGAAACACCTTTTTTTTTGACTAAAGTTCCTTTTTGAAAGGAGTTTTAGTCATAATATTTGTATGGACAATTTTATGACTGAAACGCCTTTCGTTTTTTGACCGAATTGTTTTTGACTGAATTCCCCAAGAACAATTTTGTCTGGAATTCCTTTTTAATTGTTTGACTGAATTACCTGTTCAAAAGGTATTTCATTCACAAATGCAAAATGAATTCAGTCATAAAAGTTTGACTTGAATGCCTTTTTAGTTTTTTGATTGAACTTCCTTCTGAAAATGCATTTCAGTCTAAAACCATTTTGACTGAGTAGCCTTTTAATTTTTGACTGAAACTCCTTTCGGTTTAAGACTGAACTGCTTTGACTGGGGCCCCGGAGCCAACGTATAGGTTTACAAAGTCATTTCAGTCAAAAAAAAAACCAACCAAACAAAAGGTATTCCAGTCCAAAAATGTGTTACTAAAATTCTTTTCAAAAAGGTCGTTCAGTCCAAAAATACAAAGGGCACTTCATTCAATCTGTTTTCTGACCGAAATACCTTGCTTTTTGAACTGAAGTTCCTTTTTAAAAGGAATTTTAATCCTAATATTTGTATGGGCAATTTTATGACTGAATTGCATTTTGTTTTTTGACTGAAATGTTTTTAACTAGAATTCCTGGAGCCTAAATGTTGGCTGCAAATTCGTTTTATGCCATAAAGCTGAACGATAAATTCACAAAGTTATTAGCTAGGATCGAAACTCGAATTAGAATATTGACATTTCAATAAACTTCACTGTCCAGGAATAAAGCAGGGTAGGATTTATCTAATGGATAGCCTTACCGCATGCGTTTGAAAACCAAAAATTTGAAAATTCGCACTTCTCATCATTGGACATAGCAATAACTAATGCTTATGCTGAGTTTATGACATAGGAACAAAGGAACATAGGAAGATAGGGAGTGTGACACGACCAATTAAATTGTTTAAAATATCACAAGCCCCGCCTATTACTTCCATGCTCTAGTTGAAAAATTTCTTACTTTTGGTCAAAGTAGGCTAGTAGGCGGAGCTGGTGACATTTTAAATAATTTGGTTGGTCGTGTCACACTCCCTATCTTCCTATGTTCCTATGTCATAAACATAGCATTATATTTAATTCTATTCTCAATAGGCTGAGATCAAATTTAAATGCCATATTTTTTTTCGTATAGAGTAGCCGGAGCTCTTTGTTTTGTGCGCACTTTTGCATTAGTAAAACGTGGGACCATCCTAGTTTTTATCGCCAACACGAACGCAACTATCACAATAGGCCTGATTACTTCCGGAATATATTAGATTTAATTCATTGGTGCGTAATCCTAAATAGGACGGGTAAAAGACTGTACAAAAGGAAAAAATTTTACATTAGAGAAACAGGAATTTTGTCAAAAATGTAAATTGAATTTATTTAATTCCGCACAAAACAATTGCTTTAATATGTTTAAAAATAAATAAAGAGTTGTATTAAATAAAATTAAATTGTTTTAATTCAACAAAAGCCGCATTTCTTAACGCATAGTGATCCGGATCAGATCAAAGTTTACATTGAAAACAACAAAAATTTAAATTTTTGTTGTTGTTTTCAATGTAAACTTTGATCTGATCCGGATCACTATGCGTCAAGAAATGCGGCTAATATAATTTTTTAATGACTGAATCCATATCCGCCTTTAACTGGGAGTGTAGGCGATACACGATAAGTAATGAGAAAATCATCGGCTCAAAAAAAAAAAAAAAAAAAATTGTGGCATTAGAGGGTTAATTTTGAAAAAAACTGTACCGAAAATTGGCTCTTTTTAAAAATTCTTTGATACTGGCATCTATATTTTCGATGGCCACAACATTGCCTGTCTTTAAATAATTATGCTCATTTTAAAAGCTCAAGTATGTTTATGTGTTCCACAAACACGAGTTTGTTGATTTCTGATAAGGGTTTTTATCAGTGATAGAGTGGCATTTTAATCAAAAATAAAGTAAAGTTGTACCTTTAGATAGGGAATTCTGCCCTGAGCAGGAGTAACATAAGTAATCTAAGCAATTCAGCACCTGTCAACAACTAATGCCTGTTGTTATATGTATCCCACTGTTCAATCGCAATCGATTGATATTAAACCGTATCATTTACCTGAAGCAACCATGAAAGAAATTTTTAAATAAGTTGGGAATTGTCAAGAGATACATTTATTGAACCCAGTACCCATCCTATGAACTCTCCTTTGCTAATTGTTCCAATAACATCGTCATTTGATGGTCGAAAATGGCGTTTAGTATTTTTTTTTTTACATAATTTAAAATTGCAAATGTCAGTTTCTTAAATCCGAAAGTTGTTATTGAGGACATATTATATGTGTTGAACTTGACCGGGCCAAAATAAGTGCCATAATAAAATACCATACACCGGCAAACGTTAAAGATACGATGCTAGCGGTTACGCCATTGGATTACTATCTCATGTATTCGATGAGCAAGTCCTACCAATTTCGTTTGCCAGTAGAGTTCTAAATGTTGCCGAAAAAAATTGTAATACTGTCGAGAAATAGCTCTTGGCCGTAATCTGTACCACTCAAAGGTTTTATTCTTAACTGTAGGGGATTTGTAATAAGAAATGCAAAATTTGTAATAAGAACCGATCATCGTCCCTATTTGGCTCAATAAAAATCCAAAACCTGGTTTTCATCTGATTTGTCCTGATGAGATGAATCAAAATGTAGACTCGATTAGCTGTATAATGATTTCCAAAAATGTCGAAACACCCAAATTAGACAAAATTATTGTAGTCATTACCATGGCATAAGCAAAACAAATAGCACCACATACATTTTCGAATAAAACTAGTGATACCATAACGAATTATCTCGATAATTCCATTTGTGATAGTTTTATAAGTCAGCCTGCCAAATCTGTTCCAATTAATATGCTAATCGAAAAACGGGTTGGGTACTAAATTCTAATGCACCACTTGACTCGCAGTGGTTAACTTTGGTAATAAATTTTTAAATTTGTGACAATGAATGAATAGAGATTCCGATACGCTCCGCCGAAAAACATTATCACAATTCAATATAAAAGGTCAAACATCTAATTTTATATTGAAATGATTAGTTAGCTGTGTAAAATTGTAAAAATTGAAAAATTTAATACCAAGGCTTACCACTCTGAATCAAGTAGGGTCGAATCGCACGCATAGTCCACTTCCCTATTATTCTAAACAATCAAAATAAGCGAAAGCATTCTTAAATCCATATTTACATATGTTGTTTGCGTATTATTTCACTTTAGCATTCTCTATAAGAGGAGGTACTCCTTCATTTACCGAAGAATGGCTCAGAGGATTTTTTGAAATCGAATATTCAACCATCGTCAGATTTATGGTCAAATAACTCACGCTGAGCTTGTCTCTCGAATATTGTGTGATTCAGCAACATTTCGAAATCTACAATTATGGTTGCCTATAAACTCAACTATACTGTTTATGTAGGTTACCAACATTTCACATGAAAGAGTAATTTTTGGATGAAATTCTGGAATATGGCCAATTAGGATAGAACTTGACTATTCGTTATTCGATTATGATGAAATTCAAGATTTGCGATAGAAAGAAGATTCTAAAATGATACTGCTAATTCCGAGACTCTACACTACCGTTAGTAGTTTTAATTCTTCAGCGCGTGTTCGCCACACACTTCATTGTTTTAATCATCCAAACTTACATCCCTGACAGTAAATACTCAGGAAGCATACCACAACGTTTAAAGCGAAAGATTAGCGAGAAAAATTTGTAGGCGAACTTGAATATTATTTCGAAGATAATCTCGATCGTTAAGCAATTGAAATTGATATTAACGTATCCTCAAAGAAACTTCAATAGCTGCATGATTTACAGCAACTTCATCAGACAACAATTTAAAAGCCATATTGACATCACAACTTCATCCAACAATGATTTTTGTGTCACATTTTCTTCTATTAGTTGGAAACGTCATTAGTTGAATAACTCATCATAATCGGTTAAAAATAGCTAAGGCATATACTAATTGAATGCCAAACTCAATCCTCAAACCACAAATATATAAAAAATTGGTTAACTGCTCACTACATCCTAAACCAACCAAAACTCAACTCCATCAACTTAAACTCAACCCGCAAATTGGCCACTAACTTAACCTTCAAATCAACTCTAAATTCAATGCCCAATTCAATAATCAAACCAAAATGTATAAAAAAATCATAAATATTTATATAACCAGGTGTTTTGGACAGTTAATTGTATGGCAGGTACCCCATCCTCTTGACGTACAGCCTCCAACAACTTTTCAAATCTCCGCCTTGACCATAGAACCAGATTGGCGAAAAAAAATTCCAAATCGGACAAGCCGTTGTCGAGATACCATGGGCACAGACACCCAGACATCCAGACAGACGGACGGACATTTTTTTTTTCTGCTTTTTTTGACTCAGGTAATTTCAAACCGTAGAGAAAAGTGGTTTTGGACCAACCAAATTGTTCATCTTTTTTGACTGTATCTCAATACTTTGGTCTTTTTAGAACGAAGTAATTAGAGACCAATTTCATCCCTAGCTCCTTAACAAAGATCTCTGAAAGTGTGATTAACTCAAGATTGGAGGCGTTGCTTAAACCGAACAACGTCATTTCATCCAATCAATTCGGTTTCACCAAGGTATCTATGATAGTATACAACCGCGGATTGTTTAAACCTCATTAATAGTTTCAGCTTAGCAATGGATAAAAAAATGTGTCTGTCATTTTTCTAGATTTAGCAAAGCGTTTAATGCCATAAACCATAAAATCCTTCTAATAAAATTGAGGAAACTAAATATGAGTGACAAGGGGGTCACATTTTTTGAGAATTATTTGCAAAAGAGAAAAGAGTTTGTCAAACTAAGCGGAATTAAAAGAAACTCAGTTTCTGTGGACATTTCATCGATGATCGCAGCAGGCTACCGAGTATTTTACGCCAATACCAGAATATTTAAGTGTCCTCATATATCGCGCAAAATAAAATTGGACATCTACAAAGCGCTGATAAAACCAGTTATCACCTTTGTTTGTGAGTCTTGGGCACTGACAGCACAAAACATCCAGAAAATCGTTGTAACTGAGCGAAAAACCATAAGAAGAATCCTTGGTCCCATTGAAAAAGGAGCCATGTACAGAATGAGAATGAATTACGAGATCAGAAATGATCTCGAATCTCGATAAAGTCGACATCATCGGATTCATAAAATCGTCAAGGCTAAGATGGCTTGGGCACATATTTTGCTCACAAAATCGGACCACTAAACAGGCCTTGGAGTCGGCGCCAACGAAAGTAGGACCTCGTGAGAGACCACCTACCCGATGGATTGACGATGTTGAAAGGGACCACCTATACACACTCGGTCACCGTGTCTAGCGTTCTCTTGCGGCAGATCGAATTATTTGGAGGAGCATCGTTGAGGCGGCCAAATCCCTTAATGGGATGTAGCGCCAGCGGAAGAAGAAAAATAATTGTTACTAGAAAGTGGCCATACCTACTCATTGTGTACGAACTAATGATGGTAGTAAATTAGTATTATAAAGCCGCTAGGCTAAGCTTGGTCCTTTCATAAAACCTCTAAATTGTTATTTAGAAATTGAATTCAAAGTTTTGAACTAAGTCAAGCTTTTGGCTGTGCATTAATTTCGGAATGTCAAATAATAACACGTAATTATTGGTTCAACAATTTATTTGCTAAATCTAAATAATTTTGGTACATCTTTCATAATTCATTTTGATTTAAGACTAAATGACCGAAACAAAGAATTTTGAAGAAGAGCATTTTTCAAATTCTGTTTTGTGTTTACAGGAACTTTCTTAGCAAACAAGTCAAGCGGCTTTTCTTGTTTCTAACCTGTTAGCCCCTTATTTGCTAATAAGGCGAACGCTGAAAAGGGAAACTGCCCTATATAGGTTAAACCATAAACTAAATGGATTAAATGGAAATGAGTCGTTTTCAGTTTAATTTTAGAATATTTTTTATCTTCATTAGGTACCTTACCTATATTTTATTGGTACTTAAATATATCGAGCTTAACGTTGAAATCGATTGTAAATAATATTTCTAAGAGATAAGAGCCGTGTAAACCGTTGATTTTAAAAAAATGGACTGTTGTTTAACGATAGCGTTATAGGCCGTTCTGTGGATAAACTTGTCCGGTTAACAAAATTTCAACGAGTTTATTAAACAGATAATTTCTAATGTAGAGCAGTAGTTAAGACAGTTGCTTACCACGCTAACACTCCGAGTTAGGATTCGCCGTTGCTTCGGCATACATTAAAGCGTTTCTGTATATTAAACCACTAGTTCGGCTGTTCACCTACAATGTTCACTAACGCTTTTAAGGATGGTTCAAAAGGTTATTTGTCGATTTCGGTCTCTTACCCACACATTTTTTAGTGAATTGATGCTGACTCTACGGATTTTTTTTTTATTGAAAAACAACGATTTTTAAAATTTTTATTAAACCAATATTGAAGTTTAGTATGCCTAAACTTGCATGAAAGACTTAGCAAAGCACTACACCCTGGTAGTAATTATAAAGTTCTTTATTTAAATTGAAAGAATTCAAAGTAACACTCAAAAGTACCAAGTTTTAATTCAAAGGAGACACAAGTTTGGTTTGGTTATACCCCTCCATGAATATTATTATGAAAGCAATTATTAAATAATTTAAACATATTTGTAACAAGTTATATTAGACACTGATAATGTGATTACTTCAAGGAGCCTTTACAAAAATGTGTCAGACTAAGTACCTGTTGATTAAAACATTGCTTTTAGGAATTGCATTTTTTTAAAACCATTAAATCTAAAAACTAATGCTTCTCTGATTTATTAAGTACGTAAACGTATGGATGTTTTATATGGAATAATAAAATGGCAATTTGGCGGTCGACACAAAACATTAACGGCTACATGAATTAAAAAAGGGAATTAAAAATGGTGACTTTGTATGAATTTGTATGAAAACCTGTTACCTTTTTTAATTCATTTTTTTCTGAATTAAAAAAGGTATTCCTTTTTCTATTTCATTAATGAACACCTTTTTTAATTCAGCCTTTTTAATTCGGTACCCCAATATTAACATCCGATTACTAATTATTAAATACTTTCTGATTTGTATGCAATAGTTATTTACGTCCCAAGGGCGGTAAATGAGTTGTATCAGTACGAGTTCGATGTATATTGAATTTTTAACGAATACTGTGGCGATCATTTAACGGACGTGTAACGTACAACGTTTTATTTCATATACTACATGGAACATTAATTCGATTTTTTCATTTAAAATTAAATTTTAAAGTAAAAAGAGTTTGAAATTTAAAGAAAATCAATCCAAATGATTTTCAAATTATCAAATACCCTAGTTATTTTTTTTTTGTTTGGTTTTATACAATATTTTTCTGTACTGTAATAGCTCGTTTTCCGGACACTTTTTTCTGTACCGTACGTAATGAGTCGTTTTCCGGACTGAAATCAATCACGTCACCATTAATTTTCGGTATAGTATGAAATAAAAGTAGGTAATTATCTCAAAAATTTTGGAGAAATTAGCTTTTTCCATAAATTAAAATTTGAATATCGCGTGTTGCCTCGCACAAAAATTTAATATATTTTACTCCCGATGGTTGGTCTTCTCAAATTACTTAGTATATTAGCAAAACCTTGCAAAAATACAAACAAAAAAAAATAAATAAACAAGACTACATTTTTATATCAATTAGTGAAACCAGTTTTACATATATTTATGTATGTATATATTCTATTATATTAGATAGTTAGGTTCTTTAAAATAATAATAATATTTTATAAAATAAACTACTTTTGTGTTATTTATTAATCAATTAATGTTGTTGAAAGCTTATTTTAAAAAAAACAACAACAATTTCAATTATTTATTGATAAACAGAGATATTGTACTTACCGCCATAATTATGATATTGCCTCCCGCATCCATCTAAAATGAAATCAAATATAATTTTGAAATTAATGTTATAGCATTGGATAAGTTTGCATTTCAAAATAATTTGTAAAAATAAAATTCTGCAGTGGGCTGTATTATTATGAAGTGATTAATAATGAAATTTATTCGAATTAAAAAATGTTACTAACGCAAAAATTTTAATTAACAAAATATTATTAAGCCGTTTAATGCTAGTTTATTGGTAATTGTATGTGTACAACAATGGTACCAGGTATACGGACCACCTAAGAAGTTTTGCTGATGATATTTGCCGACAGGTTACATATTAAACTAATACCTTAAGAACATAGTGCATTTATTTATATTTTACTGAATTTTTTTCTGAAAATTAGCATCTTACTACTTGCATATTATTCAACGAGCATATAATGATAGCTTATATCCATGAAGATGAAGTTTACCGACACGAGGTGATAGGCGAGTGTCGTAAATCATCTGAGTGAATAACAACCATTATATATGTATGCGAGTAGAATACAATACTTTGTCCACGATCAACAAATAACAATGTATCCTTTAAATAAATATTGAAAATGGTAAGAGACTACTAGCAAAGCCACTCTGATTATACAAAGCCATAGTCTAAAAAACGAAACAAGGAAAAAACCAAAATTTCCATAGCAAAACACATAAAACATATGGAAAATCACTTTTTTCCAAGGAGAAATTTTTAAATGAAAACGTTGCAAATTCTTAATTAAGATCTCTGAAATATTCTCATAAATGTTTGTATTTCAACATATATAAATGTTGTTTAAGTAAATTGTCTTCATTTTCTTGTAATAATTGATTTATTTGAAACAAAATATAAAAAAAAATATCATAACAACAGCATTCTGGTCAAATTGAAATAAAAGTGTCAATTCGTGTGGTTATTAAGTTATTATACATTACACATAGATGGCAGTAAAAATTTGGTAAAATCGTACTAAAAATTGTCACCTTGGAAATTTCAAGTTTCAAACTAGGAAAAGCAAACCAATTTCATTAAATATTTTTTTCGTTTTTTCATAGTTTTCTGTAAACATCTTAGACATCTGACGTTCACTAGTAAAACTAAAGATAAATTTAGCAAGTATTATATTAATTGGTCAGAGCAAACTTTGATAAATTTTTCAAAATGAAATTTGAAATAATATATTTTAGAAATAATTTAATTTGAAAATTTCTGCAATTAATATTTACTTAATACCAATAAACCCTGCATGTATATTGCTGCTAAAGGTATGTAGAAAACTTTTATATAAACCGTTTACAATATTTTTGTTTTTTGCGGTGAAAAACTTATAGCTAAAAACACCAATTTTACTATGGATTGCTATGAAAATCAGTGAAAACTTATACCACTATAAAAGATTCTAAAAAATACGTCATTGTGATTATGGCTCTTTACTCTAAAAGACTCTGCTACTATTGATAAAATTACAATGAATTATTTAATTGGTAGTAGTGAATATTGAAAGAAGAGACTACTAGATAAAATTTCAAAACTGAAAACCAGTGAGTAATGATTAATATCTGCTAGAATTGAATAATGGATATCATTATAATTGAAGAAACAAAAGTAAAATGAGCATATCATAAGATAGTTGTGGACAATAGTATATTACCAGAGCCTTCTAGAATATAGAGCCTAATCGTTATGACGTATTTTTTAGAAGCTTTTTTATTGGTATAACTTTTCACTGATTTCCATAGGAATCCATAGTAAAATTGGTGTTTTTAGCTATAAGTTTTTCACCGCAAAAAACAAAAATATTGTAAACGGTTTATATAAAAGTTTTCTACATACCTTTAGCAGCAATATACATGCAGGGTTTATTGGTATTAAGTAAATATTAATTGCAGAAATTTTAAAATTAAATTATTTCTAAAATATATTTTTCGAACTTTCATATTGAAAAATCCATCGAAGTTGGCTCTGACGAATTAAAATAATACTTGCTAAATTTTTTTTAGTTTTACTAGTGTACGCTAGATGTCTATAATTGCTGGCAGAGAAATACGAACAAAAATTATTTAACCAAACAATTATTACACGTTCTTAATATTCTGTGAATTTGTTTTAATTTTCCTTCAATTTTTGAATTCAAATTTCCCCAGGTGGCAATATTTACTACGATTTTTCAAAATGTTTACTGCCCACTGCCATCTATGTATATTGACTTAATGCACACGATTTATAGTAAGCTTTTCTTTTTAATTTGACCAGAATGCTGTTGTTATGAACTTTTTTATATTTTGGTTTAAATAAATCAATTATTACAAGAAAATGAAAACGATTTACTTAAACGAGATTTATATATGTTGAAATTCAAACATTTATGAAAATATTTCAGAAATCATAATTAAGAATTTGCAACGTTTTCATTTACAAATTTGTCTTAGAAAAAAAAGTGATTTCCCATATATTTTATGTGTTTTACTATGGAAATTTTGGTTTTTTCCTCGTTTCTAATTCCCTTATAAAAGCTTCGTTTTTTAGCTAATGGCTTATACAGGGTGTTTGGCACATGGACCGACACAATTTTTTGGGGAATTGGTTGGGTCATTAGCTAGTTTTCACCCATACGACCCTACGTCCTAAGTGACACGGTAACTTAGATATGAATTTTTTTCGTTTTTTATTTAAATTACCTGAAATTTCGCCTATAAATCGTCATATTTTGTTTGTTTGTGATTGTAATAGCACGAAATAACTTTTATTGTATTCTGCAATGTATTTTTAGTCTAAATAAATCACTATTTGGTACAAATGGCTTCAAGAAAATAAATTATATGAGCTTCGAAAGTCTTGAAAATGTGTAAATGTATGAAAAATTTCTACTTCTAAATTCAATATAAAAAAAAATAAACATTATTTTGAACATAGGTTTGTTTTAAAAAGTTGTCTAGTTTATACTCTTTCCAACGCTATGCTACATGTTGGAGAAATTATTTTTAGTATGGTCAAAATATCTGGGAATTTTTGGAAGTTCATGGCCATTTTCTGGGAATTTTTGGTAGTTCAAGGCCATTTTCTGGGAATTTTTGAAGTTCAAGGCCATTTTCTGGGAATTTTAGGAAATTCTAGGCCATTTTCTGGGAATTTTTGGAAATTCAAGGCAATTTTCTGGGAATTTTTGAAAGTTCGAGGCCATTTTCTGGGAATTTTTGGAAGTTCAAGGCCATTTTCTGGGGATTTTTGGAAATTCTAGGCCATTTTCTGGGAATTTTAGGAAATTCTAGGCCATTTTCTGGGAATTTTTGGAAATTCAAGGCAATTTTCTGGGAATTTTTGAAAGTTCAAGGCCATTTTCTGGGAATTTTTGGAAATTCAAGGCCATTTTCTGGGAATTTTTGGAAATTCTAGGCCATTTTCTGGGAATTTTTGGAAATTCTAGATTTTCTGGGAATTTTTGGAAGTTCAGGGCCATTTTCTGGGAATTTTTGGAAGTTCAAGACCATTTTCTGGGAATTTTTGGAAGTTCAAGGCCATTTTCTGGGAATTTTTGTAAATTCTAGGCCAGTTACTGGCAATTTTTGGAAATTCAAGGCAATTTTCTGGGAATTTTTGAAAGTTCAAGTCCATTTTCTGGGAATTTTTGGAGATTCAAGGCCATTTTCTGGAAATTTTTGGAAATTCAAGGCCATTTTCTGGGAATTTTTGGAAGTTCAGTGCCATTTTCTGGGAATTTTTTGGGAATTTTTGGAATTTTTTGGGAATTTCTGGAATTTCTTTGGAATTTTCTGGGAATTTTTGGAAATTCTTTGGCATTTTCTGGGAATTTTTTGGGAATTTTTAGGCATTTTGGGATTTTTTGAAAGTTCAGGGCCATTTTCTGGGAATTTTTGGAAATTCAAGGCCATTTTCTGGGAATATTTGGAACTTCTAGGACATTATCTGGGAATTTTTGGAAGTTCATGGCCATTTTCTGGGAAATTTTGGTAGTTCAAGGCCATTTTCTGGGAATTTTTGGAGGTTCAAGGCCATTTTCTGGGAATTTTAGGAAATTCTAGGCCATTTTCTGGGAATTTTTGGAAATTCAAGGCCATTTTCTGGGAATTTTTGAAAGTTAAAGGCCATTTTCTGGGAATTTTTGGAAGTTCAAGGCCATTTTCTGGGAATTTTTGGAGATTCAAGGCCATTTTCTGGGAATTTTTGGAAGTTCAAGGCCATTTTCTGGGAATTTTTGGAAGTTCAAGGCCATTTTCTGGGAATTTTTGGAAAATCATAGCTATTTTCTGGTAATTTTTGGAAGTTCAAGGCCATTTTCTGGGAATTTTTGGAAATTCTAGGCCATTTTCTGGGAATTTTTGGAAATTCAAGGCAATTTTCTGGGAATTTTTGAAAGTTCAAGGCGATTTTCTGAGAATTTTTGGAAGTTCAAGGCCATTTTCTGGGAATTTTTGGAAATTCTAGGCCATTTTCTGGGAATTTTTGGAAGTTCAAGGCCATTTTCTGGTAATTTTTGGAAATTCATGGCTATTTTCTGGTAATTTTTGGAGGTTCAAGGCCATTTTCTGGGAATTTTTGGAACTTCTAGGCCATTATATGGGAATTTTTGGAAGTTCATGGCCATTTTCTGGGAATTTTTGGTAGTTCAAGGCCATTTTCTGGGAACTTTTGGAAGTTCAAGGCCATTTTCTGGGAATTTTAGGAAATTCTAGGCCATTTTCTGGGAATTTTTGGAAATGCAAGGCAATTTTCTGGGAATTTTTGAAAGTTCAAGGCCATTTTCTGGGAATTTTTGGAAGTTCAAGGCCATTTTCTGGGAATTTTTGGAAATTCTAGGCCATTTTCTGGGAATTTTTGGAGATTCAAGGATATTTTCTGGGAATTTTTGGAAGTTCAAGGCCATTTTCTGGGAATTTTTGGAAAATCATAGCTATTTTCTGGTAATTTTTGGAAGTTCAAGGCCATTTTCTGGAAATTTTTGGAAATTCTAGGCCATTTTCTGGGAATTTTTGGAAATGCAAGGCAATTTTCTGGGAATTTTTGAAAGTTCAAGGCGATTTTCTGAGAATTTTTGGAACTTCTTGGGCATTTTTGAAAATTCGTAGGCATTTTCTGAAATTTTTTGGAAATTCTTGGGCATTTTCTGGGAATTTTTGGAAATTCTTGGGTATTTTCTGGGAATTTTTGGAATTTTTTGCGCATTTTCTGGGAATTTGGGGAATTTTTTGGGCTTTTTCTGGAAATTTTTGGAATTTCTTTGGACAACCCTCGATTTTTACGTCTGGGGACGTGCAAAGGAATTGGTTTATGCAACATAGGTGCCCTCACGAGAAATTTTAATGGAGCGAATTACAGCTGCATTTGAAATAATGAAAAAAGAAATGCGACTTCGCACAATAACATTTGATATAAGGAAAATGTGTCGTGCATGCATACGGAGTAGAGGAGAACAATTCGAACAAATATTATAACTCATATTTAATAAAAACATAATAAAGATAAAAAGAATTTTCTTGACCCTGACAACTTCTATCTCTTATTTTGACCATACTATAAATAATTTCTCCAACATGTAGCATAGCGTTGGAAAGAGTATAAACTAGACAACTTTTTAAAACAAACCTATGTTCAAAATAATGTTTATTTTTTTTTATATTGAATTTAGAAGTAGAAATTTTTCATACATTTACACATTTTCAAGACTTTCGAAGCTCATATAATTTATTTTCTTGAAGCCATTTGTACCAAATAGTGATTTATTTAGACTAAAAATACATTACAGAATACAATAAAAGTTATTTCGTGCTATTACAATCACAAACAAACAAAATATGACGATTTATAGGCGAAATTTCAGGTAATTTAAATAAAAAACGAAAAAAATTCATATCTCAGTTACCGTGTCACTTAGGACGTAGGGTCGTATGGGTGAAAACTAGCTAATGACCCAACCAATTCCCCAAAAAATTGTGTCGGTCCATGTGCCGAACACCCTGTATAATCAAGGTTGCTTTGATATTACCAAAGCAACCTTGATTATACAAGCCATAATCTAAAAAACGAAGCTTTTATAAGGGAATTAGAAACGAAGAAAAAACCAAAATTTCCATAGTAAAACACATAAAACAAATGGGAAATCACTTTTTTCCCAAAGACAAATTTGTAAATGAAAACGTTACAAATTCTCTATTATGATTTCTGAAATATTTTCATAAATGTTTGAATTTCAACATATATGAATATCGTTTAAGTAAATCTTTTCATTTTCTTGTAATAATTGATTTATTTAAACCAAAATATAAAAAAAAGTTCATAACAACAGCTTTCTGGTCAAATTAAAAAAGAAAAGCTTACTACAAATCGTGTGCATTAAGTCAATATACATTACATAGATGGCAGTAAACAATTTGAAAAATCGTACGAAAAATTGGCACCTGGGGAAATTTCAAGTTCAAAAATTGTAGGAAAAGCAAAACAAATTCTCAAAATATTAATAACGTGTCATAATTTTGTGATTAAACAGTTTTTTTCGTATTTTTCTGTATAAATCTGAGACATCTAACGTACACTAGTAACACTAAAGATAAATGTAACAAGTATTATTTTACTTCGTCAGAGCCAACTTTGATGTATTTTTCAAAATGAAAGTTCGAAAAATATATTTTAGAAATAATTTAATTTTAATAATTTTGCAATTAATATTTACTTAATACCAATATACCCTTCATGTATATTGCTGCTAAAGATATGTAGAATACTTTTGTATAAAAATTTTGTAACATTTATGCTTTTTTCATTGAAAAACTTGAAGCTAAAAAACACCATTTTTACTATGGATTCCTATGGAAATCAGTGAAAAGTTATACCACTAAAAAAGCTTCTAAAAAATACGTCATAATGATTATGGCTCTATACTCTAGAAGGCTCTGATATTACTCGTAACGAGCTTTTAAAGTTTGTTATTACTAATGGGATAAAGTTTCCGAGGTACAACATACGCTTATTTAATTTGAATACTTTTTCTACTCCTGCAAATATTTTTTATTTTATTATTTAATAATTTTTTTTTTATTGGTCATTTAATAATAATACACAAAATTTGAATATATTTTTTAATTTTGATTGCTGAGATGAACTTTCTTAGAAGGTTTACAACAGTTAGTAAAGTGTTGAAAAATTATTGTTGAGGTTAATTAGATGCATAACAATAAATTGACCCCTTAACCTAATCTTAAAACCTAACTTAAACTTAACCTGATATTATAAAAATGATAAACAAATGTAAAAGTCTAAATTCAAAACTTTTTAGTAATATTGGTTGGTAGTAATTTATGAATGATACTGTTTTCGTCTATAAGATATGATATGAGGTTTACTTTACACTTAATTGGCCCGTTAATTCCAACATTAGTTAATTTAATGAATTTATTAGCGGATTGGTATTGTATTGAATCTTTTGTTCGTATCTTAGCCTTGCTTCAAGTACTGCACTCTACTAATTTCATTTTAGTAAAAGCATGCAATCTAGTTGTTCTAAACCTATATGGTACTTTGAGAATTAATTTAAGGAATTTATTTTGGATAGCTTGCAGTTTATGTTTATTCGCCTTTGCACAATCCCACCACTAAGGTCGTACAATATAACGTTTAAGACCATGCTTTTGTATACTGTTAATTTATTTGTAAGATTTAATTTACTTTTCCAGTTTAACAAAGGGTAATAGGTACATTTTGAGTAGCTTGTTACATTTCATAATTGTTTTGTCGATATGCTCTTTAACGTAACTCTTTTGCCTAAATACATCCCGAGATATTTAATAAATACTTCCCGTCCGTTGTAAAGGGCTATTTTCGATGTATATCTGAGTTTGAGAAATTTTATCTTTAGCCTTACAGAGTGTAAAATAAATGACTTGACATTTACTAACATTCAGTATAAGATTCCAAATTTTAAAATAACTTGATAAAATAATTAGAAATCGATTAAGTTTATTGATAATCGGCCCTGAAAAAGGGTTGCTTGTGAATATTTCAGTTTGCAGCGTCATCAGCAAAAAGCGCAATTTTACAATCATTTGATTTGGGAGTATCGGTCAGGAAAATATTAAACAGAAGTAGACTAAGGATTCCACGTTGTGGTACTTCAGCTGGCATATCATTAATATTCGAAGCACAATTGTTTATTTGTACGAAGAAATTTCGTTGGGAGAGATACGACTTCATTATTTTTACTATGTACAACAGAAAATAATAATTAGGGGAGAGTCTCCGGTTGTGGTCACAGTTTTGTTTTTGACCCATAATTAAGTTAAGCACCCAATAAAACTACTTTGAGTCCATTTTCTGCGTAGATATGAATATCAATGGAAAGCTAGAGAAATTAGCTAACTGTTTGCTAAAGTAATTACATTGATTCTGTCAACTAGAAAATTGTTACGATCAATTTTGTGAAGTTATCATTTTTGGCAACAAAAAATCGTAACCGGTTATGGGTACCCTTCGAAAATTCGCTAAAAATGGGAATAGTTTAAGAAAAGCGCACCTAATTTGAAAGAATTTCGAGGTTTTAAATTATAAAGGCATTCAGTGGCAAAGATACCAAAAAAAGTGTTTTTTTTAAAATTATTCAACTTCAGTCAACTTCGATGGCAGAGGCTTCAAACAGATGGTGCAAAGTCGATATCATCATCGGATGATGGAGAGTTCTTTTTTATGTTATGTCGTCATAAACGGTGATATCTGAAAGTTTTCCAGTTAAACAGACGTTTTAAATGAAAACAAGAGGGTGCCTACAACCGGTCACATTTTAGTGCACAACCGGAAATCACGACCATTCTCGGAGTAACCAACAAAAATGTCATGCATCTTGATTTTGATATAAGTCGATATCGCATCCCAAATCACAACGAAAATACTGTAGAAAATATCGATAACACTCACCTGTTTGAGATTATTCACTTTGATTTATCGCACTTTTAAAATATTGGAAAATTAGAATTGCGGTTATTTTTACGGACATATTTTTAATGTGATCGCAGCAAATAAACAAGCTCATCCATTCACTTTGATATTAGCTAGAAAACTGCGTATTGTCAAAATACAAGTATACGACAACAGTCAGATCAGCCATATTTGCATTCTATTAAAAGTTATGCAGGGGTGCTCACAATCGGAGAGTGCCCACAACCGGAGACTATCCCCTATAAATTTTGTGAAGGAGACCTTCATTCCAAACTGTATCGAAAATTCGCTTTTAGTCTAAAAGAACCATTCCTGAAAATTTCTTGCTAGATCTCTTGTTTTTTATACAATTTAGAAAGCGATAAATATGATGAATCGTAGAGTGAGAGCCCCTAAATCCGAACTTTTCTTGTATTAAAATATTATTTTCTTCCAAGTGAATGTTCAGTCTAGTCTTAATGGCATAATCCAACAGATTCCCCAGAGTGCATAACTGACTAATAGGACGGTAATTTTGGGTAGATAAATGATATTTTCCAGGTTTTAGAAAAGGTAAAATTTTCGCTAGTTTCCCCGTTTTTGGAAAATATGTGAGACACAAGCATTTTATGAATATAAATCGCAAAAATTATCTTCCCCTCACAATAAGTTTTTTACTAAAATATTATGTACAGTATCTGCCCCCGGGGCCTTCAGCGGTCGAATTTACTTTAATAAAATATTTAACTCTAATGGGATCTCTTATTATATGGGCTGAGTAAAAAGCTTAGGAAATACTTGAGCCTTTTCTTCATTTAGAAATAGCTTTTGTTCCTGACCAGCGAAATATCATTTTAGCGGTGGAATAGCGGGTTTCTTATTATTTAGATTTTTTATGGTGTTTCCGAAATTTTCTAGACTGTTTCTCTAGTAGTTCTAGCTTATGTTGCCATTTAATTAATTTTCATTATTGGCGGTCTTATAAGCCATTGCCACCGCCTTTTGTTGCGGATTCTTATTAATAGTAAAATTGCATCTGATAAAATTAATCGCTGTGCTTTGTGTAGTTTGACTTCCGGGGTTGATTTCTCTCTTGCATTAATTATGGAATAAGTCAACAAAAGTCTATCGATATCTTGAACAGAATCTAATTCGCTATGTAATTATTGCAGATTCCCAATTAGTAGCTTTATAATTGTACCCATCGCGAGCATGCGTTAACCGATGTTGCAGGTTTAAGGTACACAATACTGGGAAATGACCTGAATTTAATTCGGATAGAGTTCTGCCATCAACTACCAGCTTATGCAGTTATCACTATTAATTGAATAATTGTATCATATAATGTTCTACCACCTTTGTTATTACGTTGACAATTCCAAAGCTTTGTCTACAATTAAAGTTTCCTCCAGCAATATATGATTCATTTCGATTGGTCAGTTTAATTAGATCGTTTCTCAATGTATTCTTATTAGATTTTGAGCAACAACAAGGAAAGAGCTTAAAAGTTTGGTCATTTTCACATAAGGACTGTATCGAAAAGAAAGTATCCACAAAAAAATTTAGTTTTCTTCGCCTTGCTCTAATTCTATTGTAAAGGAAAAGTGCCGTTAGATAGAATAGCTTTTTGAATTCGCGTGAAGTTTGTCCTAAATTTGTCCTAAAATTACAACAACAAAAATTTAGGACAAACTTCACGCGACTGCACAAACGCGTGAAGTTTTTCCTAAAATTAAACATTTTTCCTAAAAATTGAGTTCCCTGAGCATGTATTAGTAAGAATAATAAATCTCTCGTTATTATGAATTTGTACGTAAAAAAATATTTGTGTAAATTTTAAAAAAAATATCTAAATAAATTAAGTTTTAATTTAAATTGTCCAAAGAAACAATTTAACAAAATTAAAGTCCATTCAAAATTAATAACATAAAAATTACTCAATCTACATAATCTAAAGATCTTAACTAAATGAGCATCTGTTTTACAGAAAGTCGGAGGCCCTCTATATCGAAAAACAAAAATAACGACTTCATTAAAGGTAGTGTGCTATCCCCATATCTAAAATAAATTACAACTTTCAAAAATCTAGAAGATTAGTGACTTAGGACAGACGTGATGCATCCCTACATGTAGGTTTGCATAAAGTTGGATATTTCAAAATTTCTCAGTCTGGCCCAAAGATCGTACCCAAGTGGAAATATATTTTTAAGGGTAGTGGGTAACTCCCTCTTTCTAAAAAATATTACAACTTGCCAAAATCTAGAAGATAGGTGACTTAGGACAGACGTGTTGCGTCCCTATATGTAAGTTCGCGTAAATTTAAAAATTAAAAAATTTCACAGTATGACCCAAAGATCGTGCCCAAGTGGACATATATTTTTAAGGGTAGTGGGTGATCCCCTCTTCCTAAAAAATATTACAACTTGCCAAAATCTAGACGATAGGTGACTTAGGACAGACGTGTTGCGTCCCTATATGTAAGTTCGCGTAAATTTAAATATTAAAAAATTTCACAGTCTGACCCAAAGATCGTACCCAAGTGGACATATATTTTTAAGGGTAGTGGGTAACTCCCTCTTTCTAAAAAATATTACAACTTGCCAAAATCTAGAAGATAGGTGACTTAGGACAGACGTGTTGCGTCCCTATATGTAAGTTCGCGTAAATTTAAATATTAAAAAATTTCACAGTCTGACCCAAAGATCGTACCCAAGTGGACATATATTTTTAAAGGTAGCGGGTGACCCCCTTTTCCTAAAAAATATTACAACTTGCCAAAATCTAGAAGATAGGTGACTTAGGACAGATGTGTTGCGTCCCTATATGTAAGTTCGCGTAAATTTAAATATTAAAAAATTTCACAGTCTGACCCAAAGATCGTACCCAAGTGGACATATATTTTTAAGGGTAGTGGGTAACTCCCTCTTTCTAAAAAATATTACAACTTGCCAAAATCTAGAAGATAGGTGACTTAGGACAGACGTGTTGCGTCCCTATATGTAAGTTCGCGTAAATTTAAATATTAAAAAATTTCACAGTCTGACCCAAAGATCGTACCCAAGTGGACATATATTTTTAAGGGTAGTGGGTAACCCCCTTTTCCTAAAAAATATTACAACTTGCCAAAATCTAGAAGATAGGTGACTTAGGACAGATGTGTTGCGTCCCTATATGTAAGTTCGCGTAAATTTAAATATTAAAAAAATTCACAGTCTGACCCAAAGATCGTACCCAAGTGGACATATATTTTTAAGGGTAGTGGGTGAACCCCTCTTCCTAAAAAATATTACAACTTGCCAAAATCTAGAAGATAGGTGATTTAGAACAGATGTGTTGCGTCCCTATATGTAAGTTCGCGTAAATTTAAATATTAAAAAATTTCACAGTCTGACCCAAAGATCGTACCCAAGTGGACATATATTTTTAAGGGTAGTGGGTAACTCCCTCTTTCTAAAAAATATTACAACTTGCCAAAATCTAGAAGATAGGTGACTTAGGACAGACGTGTTGCGTCCCTATATGTAAGTTCGCGTAAATTTAAATATTAAAAAATTTCACAGTCTGACCCAAAGATCGTACCCAAGTGGACATATATTTTTAAAGGTAGCGGGTGACCCCCTTTTCCTAAAAAATATTACAACTTGCCAAAATCTAGAAGATAGGTGACTTAGGACAGATGTGTTGCGTCCCTATATGTAAGTTCGCGTAAATTTAAATATTAAAAAATTTCACAGTCTGACCCAAAGATCGTACCCAAGTGGACATATATTTTTAAGGGTAGTGGGTAACTCCCTCTTTCTAAAAAATATTACAACTTGCCAAAATCTAGAAGATAGGTGACTTAGGACAGACGTGTTGCGTCCCTATATGTAAGTTCGCGTAAATTTAAATATTAAAAAATTTCACAGTCTGACCCAAAGATCGTACCCAAGTGGACATATATTTTTAAGGGTAGTGGGTAACCCCCTTTTCCTAAAAAATATTACAACTTGCCAAAATCTAGAAGATAGGTGACTTAGGACAGATGTGTTGCGTCCCTATATGTAAGTTCGCGTAAATTTAAATATTAAAAAAATTCACAGTCTGACCCAAAGATCGTACCCAAGTGGACATATATTTTTAAGGGTAGTGGGTGAACCCCTCTTCCTAAAAAATATTACAACTTGCCAAAATCTAGAAGATAGGTGACTTAGAACAGATGTGTTGCGTCCCTATATGTAAGTTCGCGTAAATTTAAATATTAAAAAATTTCACAGTCTGACCCAAAGATCGTACCCAAGTGGACATATATTTTTAAAGGTAGCGGGTGACCCCCTTTTCCTAAAAAATATTACAACTTGCCAAAATCTAGAAGATAGGTGACTTAGGACAGATGTGTTGCGTCCCTATATGTAAGTTCGCGTAAATTTAAATATTAAAAAATTTCACAGTCTGACCCAAAGATCGTACCCAAGTGGACATATATTTTTAAGGGTAGTGGGTAACCCCCTTTTCCTAAAAAATATTACAACTTGCCAAAATCTAGAAGATAGGTGACTTAGGACAGATGTGTTGCGTCCCTATATGTAAGTTCGCGTAAATTTAAATATTAAAAAAATTCACAGTCTGACCCAAAGATCGTACCCAAGTGGACATATATTTTTAAGGGTAGTGGGTGAACCCCTCTTCCTAAAAAATATTACAACTTGCCAAAATCTAGAAGATAGGTGACTTAGAACAGATGTGTTGCGTCCCTATATGTAAGTTCGCGTAAATTTAAATATTAAAAAATTTCACAGTCTGACCCAAAGATCGTACCCAAGTGGACATATATTTTTAAGGGTAGTGGGTAACCCCCTTTTCCTAAAAAATATTACAACTTGCCAAAATCTAGAAGATAGGTGACTTAGGACAGATGTGTTGCGTCCCTATATGTAAGTTCGCGTAAATTTAAATATTAAAAAAATTCACAGTCTGACCCAAAGATCGTACCCAAGTGGACATATATTTTTAAGGGTAGTGGGTGAACCCCTCTTCCTAAAAAATATTACAACTTGCCAAAATCTAGAAGATAGGTGACTTAGAACAGATGTGTTGCGTCCCTATATGTAAGTTCGCGTAAATTTAAATATTAAAAAATTTCACAGTCTGACCCAAAGATCGTACCATAGTGGACATATATTTTTAAGGGTAGTGGGTAACTCCCTCTTTCTAAAAAATATTACAACTTGCCAAAATCTAGAAGATAGGTGACTTAGGACAGACGTGTTGCGTCCCTATATGTAAGTTCGCGTAAATTTAAATATTAAAAAATTTCACAGTCTGACCCAAAGATCGTACCCAAGTGGACATATATTTTTAAGGGTAGTGGGTAACCCCCTTTTCCTAAAAAATATTACAACTTGCCAAAATCTAGAAGATAGGTGACTTAGGACAGATGTGTTGCGTCCCTATATGTAAGTTCGCGTAAATTTAAATATTAAAAAAATTCACAGTCTGACCCAAAGATCGTACCCAAGTGGACATATATTTTTAAGGGTAGTGGGTGAACCCCTCTTCCTAAAAAATATTACAACTTGCCAAAATCTAGAAGATAGGTGACTTAGAACAGATGTGTTGCGTCCCTATATGTAAGTTCGCGTAAATTTAAATATTAAAAAATTTCACAGTCTGACCCAAAGATCGTACCCAAGTGGACATATATTTTTAAGGGTAGTGGGTAACTCCCTCTTTCTAAAAAATATTACAACTTGCCAAAATCTAGAAGATAGGTGACTTAGGATAGACGTGTTGCGTCCCTATATGTAGGTTCGCGTAAATTTAAATATTAAAAAATTTCACAGTCTGACCCAAAGATGGAGGAAAATGAAGAAAAAGTTTCGAGGTGGGCAAGCGGGCTCCCAGCCGTCGTCATCCAACGACCGCAGTGCTCCCGTAGCGGGAAACTTGGCTACCGGAGCATTAAAAGCTACAAGAACCGAAGAGCAGGGAACACCGGATAAAGCATTATCAAGGTTGGCAAACCCGTTTATGAGCAGCGGTTTAATCGCAAGATCTCCCAATAAGAAGCTAGAAACCAGTGCGGCAGTGAAAGCACATACGGTGCATAAGCCTGTGCCAGTAAAGCAAAAGGTGATGTGCGACTCTTTCAGTGACGGTAACAAGATGTTACAGCATCTACCAGTGGGACTGGGCAAATTGGAAATGCTTGTGTGGTAAACGGAGGCTCTCGTGGAATACGTGTCGACAAGACACAATGTTCACCATGAGATAAAGAAAATGGCTGTCATGATTAGAAACCTCTGTCTAGAGGTAAAACAAGAAGTCGCGGAGGAACAAATCTCCATGAAACGACAGCCACCAGCGAAGGCGAGCATAGGGGCGCAAACACAAACGAGCCCAACAACAAGGGCCAGCTATGCGACGATGCTCTCGAAGGTATCGGTGCCAGAAGTAGTCCCTTCAACCGCTAAGAGGAGTAGAGACGTTGACAAGATGAGCCCCATCATGGAGGGCAAACGGGCGAAGCGAGGATCCCCGAAGGCAGCGGGGGGATAAGAGGTCGGAAAAATATGCGGGATCGGGAGGCAGCAGCTGAAACACTAGTGCCGCAGAGCGATCGGGCTGGATTAAGAGCAAACGTAAGCCTCGGGCCGGAATAAAGAACAGACGAGTCAAACCAGATGCTATCGTCATTCGCAGCGTCGAAACCAGCTTTGCTGACGTTCTCAAAAAGGTAAAGACTGCCTTAAAGCTGAAAGAACTCGGAGAGAGGATCAAAACTGTACGGAAAACTGCTAAAGGCGACTTGCCTCTGGAGCTCACCAAGGCAGAAGATCCCAAAACTGGCCTGTCCTTAGTCACTTATCTTCTAGATTTTGGCAAGTTGTAATACTTTTTAGAAAGAGGGGGTCACCCACTACCCTTAAAAATATATGTCCACTTGGGTACGATCTTTGGGCCTGACTGAGAAATTTTTAAATATCCAACTTTATGCAAGCCAGCATATAGGGACGCTACACGCCTGTCCTAAGTCACTGATCTTCTAGATTTTTGAAAGAAGTAATATTTTTTAGAAAGAGGGGGTCACCCACTACCTTTAAAAATATGTATCCACTTGGGTACGACCTTTGGGCCAGACTAAGAAATTTTTTAAAATTTAATTGTATTCGAACTTACATATAGGGGTGCAACACATCTGTCCTAAGTCACCTATCTTCTAGATTTTGCCAAGTTGTAATATTTTTTAGAAAGAGTTGGTCAACCACTACCTTTAAAAATATGTGTCCACTTGGGTACGACCTTTGGGCCAGACTGAGAAATTTTTTAAAATTTAATTGTATTCGAACTTACATATAGGGGTGCAACACATCTGTCCTAAGTCACCTATCTTCTAGATTTTGACAAGTTGTAATATGTTTTAGAAAGAGGGGTCACCCACTACCTTTAAAAATATGTGTGCACTTGGGTACGACCTTTGGGCCAGACTGAGAAATTTTTTAAAATTTAATTGTATGCGAACTTACATATAGGGGTGCAACACGCCTGTCCTAAGTCACCTATCTTCTAGATTTTGGCAAGTTGTAATATTTTTTAGAAAGAGGGGGTCACCCACTACCCTTAAAAGTATATGTCCACTTGGGTACGACCTTTGGGCCAGACTGAGAAATTGTTTAAAATTTTATTGTATGCGACCTTACATATAGGGGTGAAACACATCTGTCCTAAGTCACCTATCTTCTAGATTTTGGCAAGTTGTAATATTTTTTAGAAAGAGGGGGTCACCCACTACCCTTAAAAGTATATGTCCACTTGGGTATGACCTTTGGGCCAGACTGAGAAATTTTTAAATACCCAACTTTATGCAAACCTGCATATAGGACGCATCACGTCTGTCCTAAGTCACTGAACTTCTAGATTTTTGAAAGAAGTAATATTTTTTAGAAAGGGGGGTCACCCACTACCTTTAAAAATATGTATCCACTTGGGTACGACCTTTGGGCCAGACTGAGAAATTTTTTAAAATTTAATTGTATTCGAACTTACATATAGGGGTGCAACACATCTGTCCTAAGTCACCTATCTTCTAGATTTTGACAAGTTGTAATATTTTTTAGAAAGAGGGGGTCACCCACTACCCTTAAAAGTATATGTCCACTTGGGTATGACCTTTGGGCCAGACTGAGAAATTTTTAAATACCCAACTTTATGCAAACCTGCATATAGGGACGCATCACGTCTGTCCTAAGTCACTGATCTTCTAGATATTTGAAAGAAGAATATTTTTTAGAAAGGGGGGTCACCCACTACCTTTAAAAATATGTATCCACTTGGGTACGACCTTTGGGCCAGACTGAGAAATTTTTTAAAATTTAATTGTATTCGAACTTACATATAGGGGTGCAACACATCTGTCCTAAGTCACCTCTTCTAGATTTTGCCAAGTTGTAATATTTTTTAGAAAGAGGGGGTCACCCACTACCCTTAAAAGTATATATCCACTTGGGTACGATCTTTGGGCCAAAATGAAAAATTTTTTAATATCCAACTTAATGCAAACTTACATATAGGAACGAATCACGTTTGATGTCAGTTGTTCAAGATTTTCGAATGTTGATTATTATTTTTAAATTGTGGAGATTGCCGTATTATATCCGTAGTTAAGTTTTTGTCATTATTTTGGCTAGAGGGGACCTCCAACTGTCTGTAAAATATGTGTGCACGTAGTTACCATCTTGTGGGCTCAATCTGTAATTTTATATATCAAATTTCGAATGAACTTTTATTTTGCTAAATTTTTTCGTAGGACAATTTAAATTAAAAGTTGAGTTTATTTAGTTGATTGTTTGCAAATTCAATTACATAGTAAGTAAAATAATTTGTTTAACTAAAAATTCTTAATAACGAGAGATATATTATTCTCACTAATACATTCACAGGAAATTCATTTTTTAGGACAAATGTTTAATTTTAGGACAAACTTCACACCCGTCTTTTTGTAGGTAAATATTGCGTGTGATTTTTACAATTTGTTACCCAGTTGTAATATTGTCACGAATTAAAGAAGAAGTGCTTAAATTTAATTTGCACAAATTTTGCATTTAAAACGGTGTTTCGGTTAGAAATTTAGCTAAGCGCGAAAATATAAGTAAAAATGCAGTGAGAAAAATAATTAATAAGTCTGGAGAACATGGTACGGTAAAGGATTTACGAAAAAACGGTCGAAAACAAGGTCCCAGCAATCCCAAATTAGAGCCAAAATTGTGAGTGAAACTCGCAAAAACAAATCAATGTCTGTCAGAGATTTATGTGGGTGGTACTAGCATAGCAATGATCCAGCGGGTAAAATAAGGCGTGTGACTTGAAGACATATAAGAAATAAAAAGTTCCGAAACGAAGTGAAAAAAAAAAATTGTATGTTAAAACCGTGCGACTGCCCATTATAAATTTGGAGCTGTTAAAAATCCACTGCATCACTTTTGTGGAAAAACAGTAAACTCCGCCAAATTCACAAGAACTTTGACCAATTAAAAGATATTCGGCAATTTCGAAGCGTTACTTGAAAAATAACGGTAAACTAGCAGTTAAATTATATTTCCTCCCTTTCTTCTTTTATGAAATTGCGTTTTGTATCACAATAAAAATTCAATGCACGTTGATTATGTTTCTTTTTACAAAGAAATATTTAGCCTTCAGCTAAATTATTAGCTGGACGAAATTGGAGAGCTAAATATTTAGCTCTCCCGTTAAAATGTTCATGTAAAAAAGAAATAAAATTAGCGTACGTTGAATTTGCATTATGAAATAAAGCGCAATTTCATAAAAGAAGAAAGAATATTAATTAACTTGAGCTTGGCTTTTTTTTTTGTGAAACCGGGCATAAATATTGCAAACAGCTCGACCGCATTAAATAGATTTGAATTTAACGAGTTACCAGTTGGATTTGTAGAGTTAACATTACAATAATAATGACCAGTTGTAATGTCAGAATATTTTCTGCCTAAATCGGGTAGCAAATTATTATAATTATTGTTAGTAAAATTAGTATTTAGGAGAGGGAAGCTTCCACCAGCTTGAAGAGAAAATACTTCTGAATTAATTGTTACCATGTTGCGGTTGTTTAATTCCCGTTGAATTTAAAGACAATCATCACATCCCTTTGCAGTTGGCACAAATATGTTTAATGGTCTCGTCTTTTAATGGGCATTCTACATTAGTATCACCGTGGTTCAAGGAACAATACTTGCATTTTGTTTCATATTGCAGTTAGACATAGCATGTCTATACCTAAAGCACCGAATACATTAGGTTGGCCATTTCTTCGTAGAATGCACAGTTTTCCATTTGCATACATACTGTATGATAAATGCGGTTATGGATTTGATTCAGGTTACCCAGATTAATTGTACAATTTTTAAACGTCCGAAGAATCATCATCACCCAAGAAAAATATTCGACGTAAAATCAAATTGAATGTTCTAAGGAAATTGTATCGTGAGCTAATAAAAAGACATCATCGCTTCGAACAAACGATTTCTCGCCGCAATTTCAAAATAGATAGTTTAGAGGCGGTTTTAGAAGATCTCAATAGTCAAAACTTGCTACAAGAAGAGAATTTTGTTAACTTGGTATCAATGTCGGGACCGGTTAAAGAAATTTTAAAAAGGCAGCTTCGTAAGTCTAAGGGCTTATCATTGCCCAAACGTTTCGCGATTGAAATTAGAAAGTTTGCAATGACCCTCAACTTTTATTCACCAAAAGCGTATGACTACGTTCGACAAAAATTTAATTCTCTACTGCCCCATTTAAAAACAATTGCACAGTGATACCAATGTGTTTCGATTATTTAAATCCGGTGTTTATGTACAATGGTGAGTCTTTTACTGAATCTTTGGTTATTTTGCCTGATCCATATCACAATGGCGAAAGGTCCATGTTTTTTTCAAAAATCAGAAAATAAATGTTCGGCTTGATACTCAAGCGTTAAGTACTTCTGTTGCGGATGCTCTCGAGTTTTGTAAAAATCAGCTAAATCTACCGCAATGTCAAGGATGCCTAGTGACGGTGCGATTTTTTAAAATCATTAACAATATCTTTGATGTTCTAAATTCTCGAGAGCAAATTCTGATTTTTGTTAATCCCGCTATAAACTTTTTAGGATCGCTTAATATTATGTCATCAAGTAATTATCAGCCTGTTGTTATGTCACAGGGTAAAACTGGCTGTGTTGGTATGATTCTAACTTTAAAAGCGTTAATTTTATATTTTATAAATTCGTTAAAAACTAAACTTCTTAAGTTCGTACCATTCTATATAAACTATAGAAAACAACTTCGTTCGTACCATTCTATAAACTAAGTTGACAACTGTCAAAAATATTTTACTTCAACCACTTCATCAAAATTCTAATATAGGCAATTTCGATATTCTTACACACGAAGAAACTGTCTTTCTATTTGAAAATTCCGAACTATTTCAAAATTCAGATCTTTCGGAATGTGTTGAGAACGTTTTAGAATATGTGGCTGGATTCATAGTTTTCAGGTAAAAAAAACACTTCATTGCTCTGAGAACATTAATTATCTCGAAGGCAATAGTTCAATTAATTCACTTATAGCTCAAAAAATAGAGGAAGTTTCGCAGTTCCTAGTAAAGATACTGTACTAATTTGTATGTATAGCATAACCGAAAAAGAAATTCGTCAATACATAAATCAAAATGAAAATATTAAATTATCTGTGGTGAAGCATCCGTATCTAATAGAATTATTATTAATGTTCAAAAAAAATTGTTAAGTTGAAGTCTGTTTAATGAGTTACCATATCACGATCACTATAATTTATTTTTAAAATGTATCATTAAAAAATATTTGCATATTCGTTTTTTTTTCATTTGCAGTAATACAAAAAAATCTGTTAGTAGTAGTTATATTTCTTCAAGCCTAAATAGATCTACATCTCTACTGATACATGGAAAAATCCGTTCGTCAAATCTAGCATCGGATATTATATTTGAATTCGCCAAATTGTTTAGTTGCTCTCTAGCAATGGCATTGGGTACCAATCTTTCATTCTTTTTATTCACTAGCAATACTGGTGAAAACGGCTCGGGTCTTTTAAAATAAATTTATTTCGATGAAAAATCCCACCGTTTAAGGGTATCGAAGAATTGCGGTTGACCAGCTAGCACAAATGAAAATGCACTGAACTAAATTGGTTACTTTATTTTTTATAATTAACAAAATTAATTTAATTGGTAATCTATTAGAAACATGAATTATGTTTACAATTTTAATTTTTATTACATAATAAACTTTATTTCATTTAAAGCACAAAATCTTTTTTATTGTTGCTTAAACCAACTTATAAATTAAAAAGAACATTTCATGTATTAATTTCTTTTACGTAAGTAAAATAGAGCATAGTAATCATGAAAAGTTTGGACCTTGAGATTTTTGAAGATTTATCTGTTTTGAGGTTCCCTGTGTTCGAAAAAGTCGGTTTCAAAATTGTGTCTGTCTGTCAGTTTGTCCATCTATTACTCCGTCTGTCTGTGTCCTCTCTACAGCCCATATGGTTTAACCCATCGAACTGAAACTTCAGATTTAAGCTTTTTTGATAAATTGGGAGGTCCCAGTGAATTTTACTCCAAATCGCCCCTTGGTCCAGAAAATTTATTTTGCAAATATCCGTAAATAAATCTATGTATATACGGACTCAAAACCAGTACAGATACCGAGATATAATTAACCGACTAGTCCAAGGAATGTTAGATAGCGGAACGATTAAACCCAGCATCAAAAAACAAACAAAGATTGTACACAAAAATGGCATGTTGTAATCGATTTTAGAAAACTAAACGAAATCACAATCGGTGACTCACACCTATAACCGAATATAAATGACATTCTTCACCAACTTGGTCACGCTCAATATTTCTCAACCCTCGATATGGCCAGCGGTTACCTACCATCAAGTTGAGTTCACTCGAATGTCATAAGGTCTAAAAAATTCACAATCAACTTTCCAGAGAGCGATTAATATTGTGTTACGAGGTTTTCAAGGCATAAAAGAATTAATTTATCTTGATGACGTAATAACTTACGGAAAAAAATCTAAGAGATCACAATACTAAAGTAGCAGAAGTTTTCGATATATCATAGTTAACAAAGCATTCTAAGTACTAAATGCCAATTTTTGAAAAAGGGAATTACATGTTTACGACATTTAATCACGCCTGATGGTATAAAACCCAACCCGAATACTGTACAAGCAGTACAGAATTTCCTTCAATAAAGAAATATTCGTGAGATACAATCTTTTTTATGTGCTGTCCCAATGGTGTAATCCCATTTTCATCATTTTTTGCGGTTTATATCACATTAATATTACTTTTAATTTCTTTTTTAGGTTTTGCAAATTATTATCGCAGATTTATCCCGATTTTATCCCGATGAATTGTTGTGCTACTGACGAAGCTTACCCGAAAAGGTACACATTTCATATTTTCAGAAGATTGTCAAAAAGCTATGACTACACTAAAACTCTATCTAGCAAGTCAACCACTATTAAAGTATCCTGATATGACGAGCCCATTGGTAATTACAACCGACGCTAGTGACTACAGATTAGGAGCTGTTCTACGCATACGCTAGTAGAGCCTTTAAGCAAGTCCAAAAGAAATTACTCTACCGTAGAAAAGGAAATGTTAGCTATTTATTAGCCGGTTAACAATTTCAGACCTTAGAAAATTTACTATAGTTACGAACCATAAATATCGAGTTTCCATTTTTGACATGACAACTTTCAACTTTCACTGCAGCCTTACACCAATAACCAAACTGTCAGTGTCAACACATTCAGTAAAGACAACATTTTCATCATTGTGAAGTACACGAATGAACATCGTTTACAAATAATTAAAATTTACCACAAAAATTCCGAGTCAGTAGACAAGCAATTCATAATCTAGTGAAAAAATTTGAGTTTAAATATTCGTTGTCGGATGTTCCCGTATCCCATGTCAGTGAGACAACGGGTTGGTCAAAGTGCCGAGAATATTGCTGCCGTTCAAGCATCCGTTGCAAACGAACCAAAACAGTCGATTCCACGGCGTCCTCAAGAATTGGGCATCGCTCAGACCACACTTTGGCAAATTTTGTGAAAGGATCTTGGCTTGCACCCTTATAAGATAAAGTTAACAAAAGATCTAAAGCCACTCAATCATATGAAACAACGTAGTTCTCGGGTTGGGCCCTGGAAATGTTGGAAGAATATGACCAATTTAATCGCAAAATCATCTTTAGTGACGAAGCAAATTTTTGGCTAAATGGCTTCGTCAACAAACAGAATATGCATTATTGGTCAGGTGAAAACCCTCATGTCCTTCAAGAAACTTATACTTCATCCACAAAAAATAACTGTATGGTGTGGTTTTCATGCTGGTGGTGTCATTGGACCGTTTTTCTCGTTGATGAAAATAACAGTCACGTTACAGTCAATGGAGATCGCTACAGAGACATGTTGCAACGTTATTTCTTTGGTTAATTACATGAGCTAGATATTAATGATATGTGGTTTCAACAAGACGGTGAGACATGCCACCCAGCGGGTCGAACAATCGACTTATTGAAATCTAAATTTGATGAAGTTATGTTATATCCAGAAATGGTCCTGTCGATTGGCCGCCTAGATCGTGTGATTTAACACCTCTAGACTTTTTTTATAAGGCTATGTTAAATCATTGGTCTATGCCAACAAGCCGGATTCATTAGAGGAGCTCAGACCAATATTGAACGAGAGATAGCGGCCGTTTCCGCCGAAATATGTGGCCGAGTTATCGAAAGAAGAGTTCAAAGAATCGACTCATGCAAACGTTCCCGTGGTGGACATATGAACGATATCGAATTCCATACATAAATGTTTTTATTGTACATTGAGCCAATAAGAAAATTTTCGAGATATCTCAAATGGTTTGCGTGTTATTTAAAAAAAAAGTCGTCACTCCCTTATTGGAAAACCCTTTATAATAAAAATCCCCAACCGAATATTGAAGTGGAACCTAAAATTATCTGAATACAATTTCGAAATATTACATAAATCCGGTAAACTAAATACAAACGCTGACGCACTTAGTAGGATAAGACACAATGCAGTATTAGTGGGAACGAGACAACAAAGTAAATTAATTCAAGAAGCAAACGACACAAAAACAATAGAAAATAACCAAAATAAGGATAGGCTATAGTAACAGGAATAAAAGAAACGGAGAAGACTGATGTTAAAAACAAACCCAACGTAGAAATAGTATTATATCATGGGAAACGGCAACAAATTCTAGATGAGTATCACAATTTACTATTAGGAGGTGACGCACGTAAACGCATCAAATTATTGTACTATTGGCCTAACATGTTGACAGACATAAATCATTTCATAAGGGGAATTCCGCCGATGCAGACAAAATAAAAACCATTCCCAAGAGAAGCAATCGATATTGTAGGACCATTATAACCAACAACTGAACCAGGAAATAATTATATTCTTACATTTCAAGACGATCTGTCCAACATTTCCGGGGCAATATCCATACCTGATCAAAGCGGAAATACGGTCGCTAAAGCCATTTACGAAGGTTTCATAATGAAATACGGTATATACCTGAGAAAATACTCACTGATTAAGGAAGTAATGGAGCACTGGAAAATCTCACAATACACTGAAAGAGTATCTCATGTCCTTCACGGGTAAAGATAGAAACAATTAGGATGACATGTGTCAATATACCATATTTGTTTATAACACACACAATTCATTCCGCATGAACTGATATACGGTACGACGGTATACATACTTACTGCTGTTAAACAAAAACCTGAACCGATATACAATTATGCTGATTAGGTACGTATCCGAATTAAAAGCAAGGCTAAGATTAGCACTTGAAATCGCAAGGCAAAAAATAATACAAGGAAAGCACAAGACAAACTAAATAAACATAGAGACAAACGATTTAGTATGGTTGAGGAATGACACGAGAAGATGAGATTATTGCTAGGGCCATATAGAGTAATAAACTGTGACTCACTAATGAACTTTTTGATACAGATGAACAAAAAAAAATTAAGAGTCATATAACAGGATAAAAAATAAATAAATCTATTTCAATAAGCAACAAATGCAACAATAAAATTCTCAAAATCAAATATGTTTACTCCTTCAGGTCATCATGAATAACAGCGAGAGCCAAGGGAAAACTTTCGATAGAAGAATACAGAGAGAGAACGAGGATTCTAGAAAACAGAGAAGATGGAGGGACCAGCATATAAAAAAGAGAGTAAGAACTAGTACCAAAGGAGCTAAATAGAGCTATTCAAAAACAAATAGATGAAACGAGAAGAAAGTTTAAAGAACTATTAAAAGTAAAAAAGGAGAAAAAATAATTGCATCCGGAATCATATGTCAGTAAAGATGTTAGAATCTGGGAGAAATTAGAAACATTAGGAAACTCAGTACAACGAAAGAATCAGCCAACAGAAGAAGAGATCAAGAGAATGTTCATAGTGCAGCAAAAATATTAGAGCATGTAAGAGAGATGAAAGAAAATGAAATTAGGAAAGAGAACAAGAGAATAAAAGAAAGAAATGTATTAGAAATTTAAGAGAGAGAGAAAGAGAACAGAGAGAGAATTAAATAAATAAGATATAATAAGACAAAAGAGTTTTTTCTTTTCAATACACATATCCCAAATAATTCGTTTAGTATTAATATTTTAAAATGAGAATGTCATACAATTTCACAGGTAGAATGGTCAACACTGGATTTTTTTTTTCGAGGAGATAGGGAATCTTACATTTTTCTCAGAACAATTTAAAATAGTTAGAAATGTTAACATACTAGAACCGCAACAACTCACAGAAACGTTAATAGATTGTAACACAAATCAGCACCCTGCTTCTCTAAACAATAAGATAATAAACGTGTAAACCTGTAAAAAACAAAGCTTCCTTTTATTACTTTGATTTTATTTGAAATAGTAGCCAAATCGAAAAATTGCGAATTCATTAAAGTAAGCTTCGCTTTTTGCAAGTTTACACGTTTACCCATTATCTTATTTTTTAGAGAATCAGCACCCTGAACACAATATGTAAAAAGATGTTCATAAGAAACTTGAATGATTTTTGCAAACTATTTCGCCAAGAATTAAAATGGCAAATACAACAAATTCAAAAACAAAACATCAAATTAAGAGAAATGTGCGGAAGAAGGTAAAGAGATATAGGTGGTAAATTTGCAAAATTCATATTATGAACAATGGATTCAGCAGATTCAGAAAATAATTTCAAAAACCTCAGGGAATTAGAAGGCAGGCAGGCGAAAATATTTTAAAAATAGAAAATCAACACATATGCAATCAACGCACTATCTAAACCAATTCTGCAATTGCAAAATGAAACTGGTGAACTAGAAAGCAAATTGAATGAGCTAATCGAGTAAATGGATAATCAACAAATAGAATTAAACATGGAGCTAAAATTAGATCACCAGAGGTAGCAGAACTATCTTCCCTTATGTTAATACAATGTCTACATATCAGTAATCTACAAGAAGAAGAAATACAGAAATAGTTTCAACTATAGAAACAAGGAGAATACACCCATTAGTTATACCAAGCGGTAAGATAATTGACCTTGTAAAAACGAAAATAAAGACGCATGAAGTACTCCAGCAAATAATAGAAGTAGATCGTTCGGAACTAGAAGGAAAACTGATAGTAAAACTAACGATACTTTTGATGGAGAAAGAAAGTTATATGTACGTTATATAAACTACATCTGACACTAGAAAAAACAAAAATTATGTAGCATATGAAACAGACAAAGAATTCATAGCGTGGAAAAAGAGAAACGGTGAAACTATAGAACGTAAAATAATAAAGGAAGCCATAGAAGCGAAATTACGAATATGCCAACATAACCAACCGATACTCTCGATCACAAATTTACACTGTATATCAAATCCATGATACAAAGAATTAACAAGTAATTTCGTAAACACACGAATATGTAAAACTATCGTAATGAAAACGGCCCGGGTCTTTTTAAAATTAATTTATTACGAAGAATAAACCAAAACTTACCGTTTAAGGATATCGAAAAATTGCGATTTTCCAACTAGCACAAATAAAAATACACTGCACTAAACTGATTACAATATTTTTCATAATTAAGAAACAATTTTATTAATTTAAATGGCAAATTATTACAAAAATTAATTATGTTTACAATTTTAATTTTTATTACACAACACCTAAATTTTATTTCATTTAGAGCACAAATTCTTTTTTAATGTTGCTTAAACCAATTTATAAACTCGAAAAAACATTCCATGAATTTTTTTGGTTTTATTAGTATTTACAACACAATCATCGAAAACCGGAATTTTCCGTTATTAATGCAAAATCAATTACATATACAGATTACCCAACAATAATGACAAACCATAGAGTACAGATGCATGCGATCACTAATTTTAATACTTTCCAACACATTTATTAAATTTTTATTTATACAAGAGAAAAGTTAACTTGAATTTATAACAATACAATGTGAACAGGGTGAATAAAAATAAAATTAAAATTAAAAAAGTATTCAAATATTTGGAGCATAATGTGTCTTCAACCTGCGTCTAAAGCTGTCTTTACTTAAGTAAAAGTCGAATAGATGGTCGATTTTATTAAAACTCTTCGACATAATGTTCACCGGTGTATTGTCACCATGGTTTTTTCTGTGTTTATTCGGTGCCTTTATTTTAATTGATTCCAGTATGGATGGTGCATCGATTCGATCAAGTAAAATATTTCCAATAAAACAAACTTTTTAAAGCTCTCGTCTATTTGCCGATGTTGTCATTTGATAGGTTTTACATCAAGTAGCATATTATGATGGTAATCGCTTCAGGTTAACGTGGTGCAGTAAGTCATGGTGCAATCCCATCCATCTTTCCACGTTATATACCGTATAAAATAAACTATTTTTGAACACCAGACGTTGACAGCGTATTCAAATTGAGATCTGACGTAGGCATAATACAGGATAGGCGCTAGCCTACTAGAGCCTCATGAATAGTTAGGATTGTAATTGAATCAGGTAATTTTAAATTGTTACTTAATTAACTTTTGCCGCATTTTGTGATAGTTAGACAGAATTGATGATATATTGATTGCAATGCATCCGCAGGGCATCTATAAGTTGTACTAAGATAATACTTAAGGAGGTTTTGTAAACTTATTTCCATCAAAATAAAGCATGTTGACGTAATTAAGCCGGTCAGTGTACGGTATTTGGTTTTGATCTCCCAGAATGAACATTCTATGGCAGTCACTTAACAAAGTTACTAGGCCCAATAGTCCTGAATGTACAGTCATGTACTCGTCGATATAAACCGTATCATATTTGCAGAATCCATTTAAAAGGTAAAAAACAATCGTGCGGTATAGTTGGTTTTGGTATCTTTAAAGTTTTTACCAGCTTCTTTACATTGGAAAGCCACCTTAGTTGTTATGTCATTAATGCCGTGCTTCGTAGAACTGAGGACAAGATATTTTCCAATTATATGTATATTATATGTTTATAAGATCCATGTTGATTTACCGCAGTCTGGCACTCCTTGAATAGATATAATTTCAGCTTTATTTGTATCTACTGATAGCGGAAGCTGATGTAATCTTTTAAATATTTCCTGGTCCAGCATTATTTTAGTAACATTGGAGCAGAAAATGTATCTGCTAGATGTGATAAAGTAGTTCTTCAACGCATTCCCGTCGAATCAAAATTGGTAATCAGATACAGGTTCTTCTATGTAGGCTTAAACAAAGATAATCATAAACAAACACTTTAATTGATAATAAGGAACTCGCAGAAAACGGTAGACTGTCAAATGATTTGATATAAAGCTTCGACAGATGATCACTCGTGAAGATGTTGGAGAATTTCATAAAATGGAAAATTTCCTTTATTGAATTCCGATAGTAATGATCAGATAATTCTTCAGAATAGTAAGAATAGTAGGAAATAGTTTGGTGTTAAATATATGTACCTGCACTATGAATACTATTCGGTATAGTGGCATATCAACAATACATCTATATGATAAAGTTTGTTTATATTTAACTGAATCGTTAAATGGGATGTTCAGTATCCATTTGATATTTGAAGAAGTTATGCCACTGATGAGGTTAATTACCGTTTCTAGGCGGTCCACATTGCAGCAGACATCAAGCACAAGCTGAAATACCTCAGATTCTCGTGAATGTAATAAAAAGGTAAATGTACGTACCAACTCAACAAGATCCCGGCACATGGTTTTGTTTTGATTATTTATCACAACGATGTATATAGATCCTCAATCTTGTATAACTTAGTTACTGAATTAATTTTCTTGAGGTAATGTTAATTTGGATCAATATTCATATTCTTCAAGTATGACTTCAGCATACATTTATCCAATTTTTTGTACATGGCTACAGCAATCAGTAATGATACATCCGGAAGTGTTTCAGCTTTAATCCAAGAAATTACTTCAGGTTGATTGTAGTTGAATGTTTTATTAGGAATCAACTTTATAAATTGGATGCATTCTTCACAAACTTCTACCAGATTTATTTTGGTTCCAGTAGATTTACGGAGATTCAAGCAGAGCCTCGAAAAGAATGTATTGGACAGAGAATCTGCCTGCTGATTCTGCATGTGTTCCGTATGTACTCCGCAATGAACTTGGCTTAAAGCAGGTATTTTCTTTCCTCGGTAATACGATTCTCCAAATTCAACAAATATGTAGATTCCACCGTTAGCTGAGTACCTCGCATCTCTTGTGTTCTTTTTATCGCAGTAGAATTTATGTTCCAGAGTAGTTGGTAGCTTTATCGGTGTTCGTGTTTTAGCCGAAGTTGTTGAAAAACAGCATTTTTTTGCCCCTATTCAAACTATAGGAAGCCTATTAGGCCATAACTTGGATGTTATTGAGGCTTGAAAAAGCACCTCTGGCATGTTAATTTTATATGATACGTAATCGTATTTCACTTCGTTAGATGATATTCGATGGATTTTTTGTAAGAATACGTCATTACTGGATGTTATACGGTCCAGTAACCTGTGAACGTGTTCCTCTGGCACAGTGTGATGGACTCGTGTGACAAAGAACCAACGCCTTGGTTGGACTACTATTATACTGAAGTCATCCTTATTAACTTTAGAAGTTGTGTCCTGTTTAGATCGGATAGCTTTATCGCTTTTTCCGCCTACGGGATCATTCATTTCCATGCTAGGTGGAATCAGGTCGGTAACTGTTGTCTGTACTTTATTAGAATTTTTTGTTAAATTCCTTTTTGATCTTCTCGGGCTTCGGTACTGATTCTTTTGGATTTAATTAATTGGCAAGTGAGATAGTTCTGTGTGCCTTGCTGTTTTTCTCGATTAATGATTGAATAGTGCGAGTTGCTCCTATACTCTTTAAATTCCGATTTCATAATTTGATATATAATTAAAGGCAGTTGTAAACATTAACATTTCTTAATAATATATGTATATATTTTGAAACACTTGGCCGAAAAATTTCCTCATGCAATCATTTCTCAAATTTAATGTCAATTAGTTGTTGCTCCATAACTGACGTTTTTCGTGGCCGATAGTAAACGAGTGATTGATGTTCAAAAATGATCTTCATTTCCACTTGCGATTTAAACGTCTTCTTCGGATTGTGTTTATCGATGATATTTTGAACATTTTGTCTTATTTCACGATTTATTTAATATGTGATGTACCTCGACAACTTCTGATGGTTTCGTTTCGTCCTCGTTCAACATGAAACATTGCAATAACTCTTCGTTCGATTCTTTGCTGTTGCCATTATTTTCATTGGAAACTAGATCCCTTTTAAGTTTGAACGGACTAGTAGTTTCGATCGTTTTAGTCACAAACTTCACCATAGTGATATAATCGTCTTGATCATTCCCGGCTGATTTTATAATATGGGACACTCCACGAATTGTGATAAAAATCACTTGATTTAGGAAATCCTCTCCTATTAACATTATTAACAAAGTTATATCAGCTTCTGTATCATCATCTTCATCATCGGGGTATCCATTATCAAAGTGGCTCGTTTGTTCAAGTTTGTCATCATCGAATAAACTATCTGTCATGTCTTGCTTTAGTCGATTTATAAGTTGCGGATTCATTGATTTATTAATACACTATACATTCTATATAGAGAATTTATTTTATACAGATTGTATTAGCGAATTATTCTAATACAGCTAAATCCCCTTAAAAATTAAAAATTGTCTTTCGTCACATTAACACAGCTCTATTCATATGTAAGCAAATTTTAACAATTAACATTTTTTTTTTAATTTGAATTAATTAATTAATTCGTGTAATTTATTCTTTGTAAGGGAATTTGGCTGTATGTATTAGTGTAATTTGCTAACACAATATGTCCACATTAAATTCTGTATTATGGTACAATCAGTCCAGTTCTAAAGGCCAGATGAGAGAATTGATTTTTTCATAATCAAAGGCTCATCTGTTCGAAACTGGAAAAATGTCCCTTACATTTTTCGGAAATATTAACTCAAAATAAATTAAATTGCCTTATGTCGTGATGAACAATTGTTCGTAACTAATATACTTCTCATGTGTTATCTGTAAAACACATTAAAATGATTTTAGGATCGGATGCATATTAAAAATTGCTCAATTTAATTAATTACCTAATTAAAATTAAAGTAAAAAATTGTTAATTGATTTTTATCAATTTTGATTAAATTCAGCATGGGACATGGGGTTCTAAAATGATTTGTAATGAAGTTGTAGAATATAGACAATCAGGAAGAAACTTGGCCATTTCCTAACCGATTATGGTGAAATTCGACATTTATGATTGACGCCATTTAAAATTGACTTTCTTCCAAAAATAAAATACGTAGCACAATTATGCACTGCTATGATATGGCAGTGCTCATAAAACTGTAGTGTGAATATAAATACATAAGAGAACGATCGCACAAGAGAAATGAGACAAAAATTAAAAATTACGGTTGGTCGAAGTGATGAAAGTTGATGTACAATATATTGTACAAGGCGTTTGAGAGGGTTAAGAAGAATTTCTAGAATATGACCCATTAGGATGGAAGTTGGCGTTTCGTAATTGATTTTATTGAAATTACACATGTGCAGTAGGAATGAGATTATAAAGTTATTTTTAGATCAAATTCTAGAATATGGCTGACCGAAATGAAATTTGGAATCAGAACAAAATCTAAAAATAATTTTAAAATTTCATTTCCATTGCACATATATATTGAACTTTATGCCATTTTAATCATTTAAGAAACGGCGAAGTTTTATATTCCAGAACTTCATCTAGAAATAATTTTTGAATCCTTATTCCATTCCCCTTATCAAATTTCACCATTATCGGTTTACAAAAGGCCAAGTTCCATTCTCTTTGGCTATATTCCGGAATTTCATCAAAAAATTATTTTAAAATATCATTTCCATCATACATAGTGAATTTTATCATAATTGGTTAACAAACAGCCAAATTCCATCCTGATCGACCATATTTCAGAACTTAATCTAAAGCTATCGCTATTCGCTATATTGACCTAATGTCACGTCGCTGTGGGAAATATGGGATAACTCGATTTTAAAAAAATCATTAGAAAATTTGTTTAAAATCAGCCTCTAAAGTGTTATGCCTTTTATTTAATGATTTGAGATTTCCCAGATTTCCTACGGGAAATTTTTACTGAATTTTTTTCATGCAATAGCTATTCACCTAACACTCTAGAGGCGGATATTATACCAATTTTAAATATATTTTGGAGTTTTGTGATATACCATATTAATGACTAAACACTATATGTCAACTAATTACGGCTTAATTTTTTATTTTCGGCTGGGATAACACAATCTGCATTAACGACCTTTCTGCAGTTCTAGAGTTCTGCATTGTCTACTTTTTACTTTCGCCTAACTTTAACAGTATTTGTCCAACGAAAACTAGCAAGACTATTCAGACTTATACTAGAACTATCGATTCAATCATTTATTACCGTGATACAAAAGCTACCTTCATAATTGAATCTTGTTTGATTTATTTCTAAGTCATCAATATTTATTTTGTTTTGTTTTTATGATCTTCCATTTCTTTGTGTGTTACGTACATTACCTAGGTCAATAAATTTTTTCGTATCGCTTATTAATTTCAAAAATCTAAACGACAAGTGACTTAGGAACGGACTGCTGCGTCCTTGTATGTAAGTTCATATGAACTTTAATATTAGAAAATTTGACAGTTCAGTTCAAAGGCTATAACCAAGTGACAAATATTTCCATGAGTAGTATGAGATCCATTGTACCGATAAGTCACTTAAAACAAGAGTGATACGTCTATATATCGTCGCTGTATATAGAATGTAACTCCAAGTATGCCCAATTTATTCTATGGAAATGTTTCTGAGCAATTCTATCAAGCTTGTTTAATTAAGTTAGTAATCATTTGAAATTTCAAATTGATAATGTGCAAATTAAACTAATTGATTGCGTCAGCCTGAAGCAAGTGTTTCGATGCAAGACGTGGTTGAACACATTATTTGTTAATGATAATTCAACTGCAACGAAATCAATAAAATTTCAAACGAAATTCTAATTAACGGAGCAACATTTAACAAAATTGTAGAGGCAATAAAAAGGAATGCAGATATGTGAAATCGGTGGATTGAGTTGTGTCAGAACGAGTCAGTCTAAATCGAAGTTTCTGGCGCTTAGATGATTCCAAAAAAAAATCGTTATTATTCGAAATTTATTTGAAAAGATGATAAAAAACTAGGACCAAAAATAACGGTCATCGAGCTAGTAGTTTCAAATGTTATTTCGAAATTAGCAATCAAATGAATCTTTTTGAAGCACAACCAAAATGTGTCGATTTCAAAAACATACTCGTCAAATGAAAATTTTCAAAATAAATACTACACTCGGACATAAATTATATATAGTGTGCCAGCACATATAAATTAATTTGGACCTGGTAACAGAGAGAATTTTCGAAGGTTTTGTGTTGGAATCAAAACCAACACTAATGTACTATAAGCCTGATTCCGTGATGAGACACACAGATATCTTCTGACTAGGGTTACCATCTGTCCTCTTTTTAAAGAATATGTCTTCTATTTTACGGTTGCACTTTTGCCCCCTTTTCTATTTTACTTCAAAAATCATTTTATCTTCTTTTTTCGCACCGTCCTCTTTTTGTCCTCTGTCCTTTCTTTCTTTCGATGAGTTTTTAAATTTCCAAAAATGTAACTTTTTCCTACAAATTTTAAAATAAAAAATAAAATTTCTTCGTCGAAAAAGAGAAAATGTATTTTAATCAAACACTAAGGAATTTCCTATGTTCAAGAAAACCGAGAATGACAGTATAGTGGAATGCATTACCTGTAATAATAAAAAAATATCTATGGGCATCAAAGGATGATTAGATTTATTACAGCACACCCAATCTGAAAAGCATAAACAAAATATTAGTTCGGCTGAAATGTATAAACCATTGTCTACATTTTGGTTAAAGAACCCATTAAATGATAAAATTTCAGCGGCTGAGGCTACTCTGGCTCCCCATGTAGTCCATCATCAACAGATCTATCTACTAACTGATTGCACTACAAGAGTGCTTGCTAGTCTTTTCGCAGATTCAACAATTTCAAAATTGACGCGATTGTTAACAATGTTTTAGCTCCACTGTCTCTCAAATCTTTCATAAACGACATTAAACATAATAAAACTAGGTTTATAGGAATAAGTACAGATGGAAGTAATCATAGGGCTATTAAAATAGTCCCTATAGGTTTAATAAAAAACGCATCGAGATTAAATCTATCCCCGACGAGACCGCACAAACAGTAACTAACATTTTGATTGACATTTTGGAGAAGTTCGAGATAACGAATAAATGTGTGGCATTTGGTGGAGACGACAGTGTAACACGAATTTTGGAGGCTACGACAAGCTGGCGAAAAAAATGTGTTTGCGTTATTAAAATCAAATTTAAATTTATCAAATTTAGTCGGTGTTGGGTGTCCTGCCCATTTATTAAATAACTGTTTCAGACATGGAACAGATTTGTGGCCAACTGATATAGAAACCATTATATCGAAATTGCACAACTATTTCTCAACCTGTACGGTACGAACGGAAAGCCTCAAAGACTTTTGTGCATTTACAGAAGTCGATTTCAAACTCTTATTAAGTTCATCGAAAACTTTATGGCTAACACTATTTCCAGCTATAGAACGAACATTTAAAACCGTTGAACCTTTAAAATCGTATTTACTATTAATTAACAGAGCGCCTGTAGTGTTAATAATATTCTTTGAGAACCCGTTAAGTGAGGCTTACTTGTGCTTCCTCTATATTCCTTAACACATATCTTTCATCGGAAAATTGAGCATATGGAGAAAAAAGAAAACTTTTTATTAGAAATCATGCGTATTTTAAAAAACGTTGAAGACGAACTTAAACAAAGGATTTCGAATAAATTTCTATCGATGGCAGTGTTAAGAATTTTAAGAATTAATGATGAGAATTGTATTGTACTCAAGTCTAGGGCATTAAAGATTTATGAAAATTGCCTCTGTTATCTGCAACAATGGACGAAAAATTTTGAACCGTTTAAGATTTTTGATTGGATGAATCTTTGCGAAAAACCGACTTGTGAGCAAATAACCAATTATCTTCAATTTTTATTCCGAATTGGAATAGAAATTGATGATACTCTATTAATTTCGTAATTCACGAATATATTGAATTTTTATGACACGATGGCTACTAATGATGAATTGCTTATTGGCGCATGACAAATGAAAATTATTTTTTACAAGAATTCAAAATTTGTAACAAATTTCCGAGTTTTTGAAAATATGTGAATTTTTCTTTTGTATTTCTGCACATAATGCTATACAGTGGAGCAGATATTCAGCATACAAAATGAATACAAAAATTAGCTGCAAGACAAATTATGCGGTCATTTACCTGTTTCACACAAAAACGATGTATTGAAGTCTGAATGTACAATACTCTTAGATACTTCTTTAAGCTTAGACTAGGACTTCTGTAACAAAATAGTACTGTAAGACAACTTCTACAATCATTTAGTGTTTCCAGACTAGAAATGGGAGTCTTGATTTATGCAGTGTGTAATGTGGAAAATTTCATTCATCTAAAACGTCTTATAACGTCAATAATATTAAATCCTTTGTTTATAATTGAATAAAATCCAAACTCCCATCTCCCATGCATCTTTCTTATCTGGCAAGGTTAAATGTTGACAACAGAAACTGGCTTTCACTTTTATTTTGACATTCTGCTTCTCGCCCAGGTAGACGTTCTTCTTTCTCTTGACATGTTCTGGATTTTCAAAGAAATGTTTTACATTGTCCTGGTTTTTAGATAATATTCCTTCGAAACCTTAATTTTGTTAGCCGTAAAGCAAAATTCAGGAGGGACCAGAAAAATGTTAATTTCAACAAAATTTAATTCGAATCGGCTTAACAGCTCCGAAATAAAATTTCACTAAAACACATCGAAAAATATGTGTGTTCTGTTCGGTGCTGGAAGCGAAAAAAATTGTCTGGGTTTGCTGTGTATGGAAAACCAACTTTGGTTAATGTAATTTTTTATTTATGGTATCGATCATAATATCATTAGTACGAGTAGTGTTCCAATATATTTCTTGCCGACGGGCTCTGTTTTATTTTAAAAATTCTGATCTCAGTCCTACCTTATGGCAGAAAATTTTGTCAGGCCTTGAAATAACAGGTTCTATAATAGGAACTATTTATAAAATTTACAAAATATTGCAGATAATAAATTTCACAAATCCACAAACAAATATACTTGTTCCATTCATTTGATGTTGGAGACTAATAAGATAGACTGAATTAGCTAAGTATATATACAAATAAATTTGGCGAACATCATTTTTGATTAAAAATTTCAAATCAAAAATATCCTAAATTTGAGCCATGGTTTAATTTAGAAATCCGACACTAGAATATATGGCCAAAGGAATTTTCCAGAGCCGGAATTAATACATTTTATATTAGGAAATATATAAAGATTCGATTTAACATTTCAAATCTAAGGCTGCGGTCGAATTCTCGAGTAAATCATTTACTGCGGTAAATTTAGATTTTTAATGTTCGTTTTCTGTTAAATTACGCATTTTTTACTATTTTTTACTCGTTCAATTCTTATAACAATAAAGAATAAACTATCTAAGCGTAAAAGATTTACCTTTTTTTATTTCCCTTACTCTCCAGAAAAAAAAGGTAAATGCATTTACCGAATTTTGCGGATTTACTCGAGAATTCGACCGCAGCCTAAGATATTAATTCTAAAATCCATCCACAAAGGTACCACTTAGTTACATTTGAAACTGGAAACGTAATTCACTCCCTGGATTGGTTATCTATAAAAAGAGAAAATTAGTGAAACAATGTTTCTTATAAATGGTATCAATCAAAATATCATTATAGTGGTGTTTCAAAATATTTCTTGAATTTGGTTGTGAGGTGCCCCAAGAAATGTTCAGAGCGTGAATGCGGTTTTGTATTAGGAACTACTGATAGAATCGGATTAATAACTGAAAAATAAAATTTCACTCAAATCCATTGACAAGCGTGCTTCATTTGGTGCTGCCTGGAACCTGGAAATGTACTAAGGCCTGGAGTGGTTTTGGAAGTAAAAACCTAATTTTTCTTTGCAAATCTAATATCTTCAAATTTGTTTTCTAATAACCAAAGTGTCATTATATAGTGTCTTGCAATATTTATTGAATTCTAGTCATGTTTTATTCAAGAAACTCCATCTCTGCCCCCAATGGAACTGCTCTGATTATGTACAAATTCCATTGAAATTTATTGCCTGACTTAACCAATATATTTGATAATCAATGAATTAGTTGTAAGTATAGCACCTTCAAATTATGAATCAAATTAGCGGGTTTAAAATTTGTCTAGAAGAGATTTCCCCACGTGCACGTTTTGTGACAAATCGTCGCCACCAAACCAATTTCTTATAATATTTTTATTTTTAAATCAATTACATAACATATTTCGAGACTTCGTCCAGGATTAGTACTGCTTTCTGTTTCGCTAATCGACCTTCTCTTATCGAGCAAAACATAAAAAATCTTAAAACGACAATCTAAAAATATCTGTGATTTCATGGAGAGTTGTGGCCGCGTTAATAAAAAACTATCTAGCTCGATTGAGCTTAACGCTTTAATAGTAAAATATGTAGATAAAGAGCTCTAAACCCAAAAAAAAATCACTAAAAACAATTTTAGTATAATTTGCTGTGTTATAATAATTAATACTAATATTTATGATTACTATTATTATTATTGTTTATATATGTATATATAATTAACACGACTAAAACGACACTTGTATACCTATAAAGGCACTAGTAGAAGAGTTATAATTTAAAACAACACCGATCACAATGACACTTATAAACTTTATTTTTTAAATTTTATTTGACAAAATTGGTTACACTCAATTTATTTTATTTTTCTTAAAACTAAGACCGCTCTCGGTCGGTAATTCTTACTAACTATCTATTTTATTTTCTTAACACAAAAGTTTTTATTTTTAAAATTGCCAATTCGGCTTAATATTTTTTATTTTATATTTATATTCAATAACCTAAAATTGTGCCAATGCTTATTTATTAAGGTATTTTTTTCTGATTTTTGTAATTTGTATATTGCAATTTTTTGTACTTATAAATATTGGGAAAGAATTTTTTGGAATGTGAGTTAATGTAGGTTCATTAACTCACGGTTATGATTACGGTTGGGAAATTGGGACAATTGGAATTATTTATATTGGGACAGAATCTTTGGCATGTGCGAGTTAATGTTGGTTCATTAACTCACGGTTAGGATTACACAACAGCTGCATCGTGATTTTTTTAACACAAAACTCCAACAATTATTTCTGTGGTAAAGAGTTGTCTATGCGGTTAAGATATAAAAGGTAATAACTCTAAATTTACAACTTTTCAGGAAAACGTTTTTAAACTTAAGAGTTACTCAAAAAATCAAAATCGTATAAGTTTTTTGAATTTTAGTGTTTTTAAGCGGTAAGGACGTTGTTTGTAGTTGTCGGAATATTACAAAAAATTGATATGATATGAAATTGAATATGGAGATTTCAAAATTGAAATAATGCGTAAAAGTGTAAAAATGGATTTATCACCTTTTAAATCTTTACCACAGCACTCTAACTATTGTATTTCGTATGTACTCCCTTCTGACTAGAAATACTCTCGCGAAAATTTGAAACGTAATCTATTTAAAGTTTTCAGAGCGACAGCACTGATATTATTTATCAAGGGGCGGCCGATACAATTTTTGCACATAAGCAGCCGCGTACTTAGACGCGGGCACGAACCTCTCGCTTGGAGATCGAACAAGGTCTTTATCGCGCCTCGACTGAGATTTTTCGAAATTAATTTAAATCGTATTGGTATAAACTTTCCCTACATGAACAGCCTAACGAATGATTTTTCACACAATCGTTTTTTATGTCTATCAGCTTGCTAAACATTTTTGGTAGAGCAGCGGTGAGAACAAAACCATCAGAACCGTGGCATAAGTAAACACTTTCTTAAGCACTGCTCTATATTCGACGACTGAAAAGCTCCAATAAAATTAGGTAAATAGCAAAGTTGTATAATATTATGTGTGAATGAGATATTAGCCTTATTCGATATTAGGTCATTCTTACAATAATTAAAAATGAAGCATTGTTGGTAGGGCTTAATTCCCGAGAATTTAACATTTGAAAAGTATGCCCGTTTCCCGGGAATGTTGTGAATATTTCCAGGGAATGCAAAATTTAATTTCAAGACTCCTCTATGTCATTTTTTCATTTATGGAATTAATCATTATGTCGTCGGTTATAGATATTACTCTATAGAAAAATGGTTAGTGTAGAGCAAAGAATTAGAGAGAGTGTAAAGAACTACCTAAATATTAGGTCAGATAGCCAGATCAGCTCGAGCACCTTAGAGAAATCGTAAGAACTGTTTTTTAGTAAAAATGGCACTTCGGGAACTGAAAATTTATGAAATGTGGGATGAACGAATATTGAGCAATGCTGTGTGTTTAGACGACAAAAGGTTCTGAACTGCTAAAGATATCTTCAGATAACTAAAGCTGTAGCGACTAGGGAAGTGCCGAATATTCGAACAACTGAAAACATTTATATACTATGAAAAACGAATGTGAAGTTTCCGACAAAACATCAAAAATAACAAAAATATTTATATGTATGGGTAAAACAGTGGGTAAAAGCATTTTTATAATAAAATCACAAGATTTGTTAGATTTCAGATTTGTTCAGAAATCAATACTTAACCAAAAATAAATTTTCTAAAAATTAAAAGAATTCAAATACATTAAAATCGAACACAATGGAAATACATAAAAATAATAATTTATCAACTAACACGAGGTATGTAGGTTCACTGTATTGAATACCAAATCATAGAGATGTGTATACCCGGGATACGAGCTTTACCAATAATTAGCTTAAGGGGTCTTCTTTGAAATAAAAATGATAGGATTACTCACGGAGAGAAGGAACCTTTTGTTATTGCGTGTGAATACTTGGAAGTATATATGAAAATATATATAATTTAGAGGTTCACTGTATTAAAGATGATGCATGGCGAAACCGCAAAGTATAATTGAACAAAATCAAGAATTTTGCCAAAATGTAGAGGCGGTCAGTCGTTCTGATGTTTCTACTGTTGATACGTCATCTTTTAATGAAATAAAGACTTTAATATTTATTCCTGCCACCAATATTGATATCGATGAGCTTTTGAATGAGAATAATACTTACGTTTCTGATGAAATTGTGTTAGAGTTTATTGACCAAACGAAACCATTAACGTCAAAAAATATTGATTTGAACCGTTATAAATCCAAAGTTCCTGGTATGTTAACAAGCAATAAGCAAATAAAACTCAAAACTAATGATTGGCAATTGAAATTATCGTCTTCGTTTTGTGAAGCCCTTGAGTTATTAACAAATGAAGAAATAAGAGAATTGATTCACAGAGTTTTAATAGAAAACAAAAACTCTTGTGTTTTAACATTTGAAACTATAAACATCCACTTTCTAAGAAAGACGCGAAAATTGTAGTGTTATAGGTCGTGCAAAAATAAGCTGCACAACCAAAAATATAAATTCGATATTTATAAATGTAAACAAATGCCAGTTTATACCAAAGGTAAAGAAGGTGAAATTATTCACTCTAGTGAAAAAATATTCCGGCAATATCGTAATTTACGGCGACAAAAAATTAAGCTAATTTCTGAATATTTAGATCTGGTAAGCGCCACTGATTTAGAACTACACAAGAAAGGAAATACTCAAGGCATAACCACTCCTGTCGTCATAAGAAAAATCAAATCCGTTTTATTAAGGAATCGACAAATAGCGCTCTTGCAATCAAATGAAGTTAGAGCTATTCATTTCGACGATACTGGAGGTATTATAAAAATTCCAACTTGTCATAAGAACATATTTATAAAATAATTTTATATTACGCATGTGTGATTAAAACCAATTATAATATAATTCCAATTGCCGAATTCATTTCTTGTCAACATGATGTATGGACATTTAGGAAATTACTATAAAGCAACTGAAAGGATATTACTTTGTGGTCGATTGGTCATGGGCGCTTATAAATGCCATATCCAATACGTTTAATTCCATGACCGTGTCTGAATATATTCAAGTCAATTTTGACTTCATTGAAAATCAAAAATCTCCGAAAAGAGCAATAATACCAATTTATATTTGTTGCTCTCATTTTATAAATATGTATTATTACTATGTATTCAAATTAAAAAAAAACTACCTAATATAGACGCAGAGCATCGAAATTTAATATTGGATTTTTTTTGTGCTATTCTTTGCGCTAGATCAGTAGATTGCGTGGACGAATTATTCCGATAATTTTGTGCTATAATGTGCTCGCTATAATGATAGGAAAAATTTACTGTGATAATTATGCTGATTCGGAAAATTGCAAACCTCAAGAGGTGATCAATCATAATATTACTGTTTGGCCAGAATATACTACAAACTCAGTCTATTTAAAATACAAAGATATTTACAGAGAGGTACAAATAAACATACAAAACGAACGTGGGTCAAAACGAAACCAATTTTATTGCGATGAATTTGTACAATTTGTGTAATTAAAAAAAATACTTTTCGTATATTATTTTATGGGCAAATTTTTTCTCAAATATTTTTGGTATACATGGCAATATTTCTAACGCCGTAATAGAAATTTGGCTTAGCGCAGTCAAAAACCATTTATTAAAGAATAAGAGAATGAAAATAGGGCAGGTCGTAAACATTTTAAAATTTACATGTGAACAAAAACTAAGGTCCATCAAAATGCCAGAGCCGTCAGTGCCAACTCTCAGAACTAGTAAAAGAAAATATCTTCCGGATGATATGTTGAATGAAGAAGAATGGAATAAAAAAATTAGACCATCAAATAAAACCCCAAAACATTTCGGTAAAAATGTAATTAATCGATATAAGAATAAAAAAATGGGTCAAGTTGACTTAGTAAATATTAAAGGTTTCAGTGTTGAGCAAATCCCATTACTTACCAACGGATTTTATGGAGAAGAAACCATATCAGTGATCAATACGTGTAGTTTTAATTCAATCACGGCAATTTTAATATGTTGGATTTCGATACAGAAATTTTAAAAATCAAGTTTAACGAAATAAATACAGATTTTTTTAATTTTATTTCCAAATAATTTCTTCCAAAAAAATAACTGCTGTAATATATGACATTCGAACTGGCATATTATTTGAAATGTTCAAGCAAATTAACTGCATAGAACAATTTGGCTGCACTTCTGTATTGAATGCGGAGTGCCAAATAACTTATTTAATTAATAAAATGATACCTCAACCAACATCGGTGTATCAAAAGTGTAACGAAGAAGGGGTGGTTCATATTCGGAATTCACAAAGTTGTTATTTACCCTTCGATATTTTCAGAGTGAATGAAAATACGCTCCTCAATGTTTCAAGCTCGATTTCGTTTGGAACTTTAACATGATCTGATTGTGGTGGAAATTTAATGGTAGATAAAATTATAAGTAATTATGGCATAGCTATTCCAGATGTGCAATCTTATAATAATGAAAACTACAACATAAAGCTTTACGAGATTGAAGACAAAATTATACTAAATAACGAAGATTACTTTTTGAAGGCATTAATAAATTATAATAATTATCGTAAATATAAATAATCTGCTATCGTAAAACGGCCCAATAATACTTGGGAAGTTTTTGATGACTTAAAGAAATTCCCTATATCGAATACTGACAAGCTACATGTTAATCGGGCAATTTTATTTTATTGCAAATCGTAAGTTTAGTTAACCAGCTAAGTGAACCTCTAAATTACTTATATTTTCATATATACTTCAAGGGTTCAGACGCAATAACAAAAGGTTCCTTCTCTCCGCAGAGTAATGTTACCATTTTTATTTTAAAGAACTCCCCTTAAGCTAATTATTGGTCAAGGTAATATTCGGACTTATTCGGATATATCTGTCAACCTCTGTGAACAAAGATATAAAATTACGAAATATGAGGGGTTTTCTTTGATTTTATTTACACACATAAAAATTCGCTTGGAACAAGGACTTTGTTCTCTATTATATCAAATAGTACGAATCCCAGCGATTGCTGCAATAGTGATTATACACGTTGTAACGGATGTACATTGAGGAATTCAAGAAACTAAGTGTCATTTTGATAAGAACCGTAGGGCTCTTGCAAAAAATATTTGAAAATTAACAAATCGATGAATCTCGCATTGAACAAAGACATTTTTAATCATTAATTATTGATTTATAACTATTAATTATTCGTTAATTGTTAATTATTAATTATTTGACCTGAAGGGGTGACAAAACCGTCCAACCAACTGTCTACTCACAAACCAGATGTTTCGTTTCTCTTTGAAATGAAAGAAGATCCCTATAAACGGGCTCTCTATCATGAGTGAAATGGTTTCCATTGGCTTGGGCGCTCCATATGAATGGTTGTATGAACGAGGATCCCTGTGAACGGGCCTATATGAATGATTGTGTGAAGGCTAGAGAACGAAGAGTATACGGAAAGGTGTATATGCGAAATTCTCCGATTTGTTATTTTCAAACATTTTTTGCAAAAGCCCTATACGGCTCATAAAAATGGCACTGAGTGATTTAAATTCCTTAATGTATGTCCTTAACCTATATAGTAACCACATAAGTCCATCTATGGATTCGTGCTATTTGGTATTACATACTACAAATAATCTTGAGAATATACCCAATAATATCGGGCCCATATTCAATACAGTGAACCTACATACTTCGTATTAGTTGATAAATTATTATTTTTAAGTATTTCCATTGTGCTCGATTATAAATGTATTTCAATTCTTTGTTAAGTTTAATTTTTAAAAAAATTTATTTTTGGTAATTATTGATTTCTGCTATTAAATCTAACAAATCTTGTGATTTTACTATAACATTGCTTTTACCAACTGTTATACCCATACTTATAAATATTTTTGTTAATTTAACAAATTTTGTATACATATACGTTTTGTTAATTTTAGCGTTTTGTCGGAAACTTCACATTCGTATAGAAAATTAGAAATAGATTATGTTTAGTAAAAAAAACGTTTTTCTCACTTGAAGCCTCTCCTTATTATGGGGTAAATATGGTTTGTTTACTTACACATTTTTATATGTAATTTAATTTGATCAAAAACTGGTCTAATACAAACATAAAATAATGAATGAAATTTGCCTCGTTGCGTAGTTATAATTAAATAATATTTGTTAACGCAAAGTTATCCCAACCATCAGGACTTTAAAAAATTACCTAAACAGGAAAACCAAAACAACTTTTTTGGGGTAGGATCAATGAAAGACATTTTATCTGAAGAAATTCACAAAATCTATTCGAAAATATATATTACATAATTTCTACATCACTCAATCTAAAATGTATGCTAGTTTTTTTCAAGACTGATCGATTTGATCATATGAGTCGTATAAATGCAAAACTCGATATGTGCGTTATTAATGATATCTTGTAAAATGCGGAAAACCTTCTACGGGAAATATAAATGTCGTCGATAATATTTTTTTACTGTAGCTGTTTTGGTTAAACTAAAGTGACCGTTTACTAAGAAAACAATAATTGTACCCTCTTGGGTTTGGGTATTAGAGCCCTTTTAAAATTGTAAATAGCGAGTTTTGTAACTGTTGTTACTTTTTAGCGAGTTTTGAACTTAAAATTCTCATCTAATGGTATTTTTAAGAATATGAAATTCTATTATGTTAACCCATTCAATAATTTTAATCAATTATAATCCAATAAATAATAAAAAAATATCTTTCAGATTAAGAAAAAAATATTTTTATTTATACCAAAGAAAAACAATTCTAAAAACTCTCTAAAATTTCAGCACATCAAATCACCGGGTTGAAGATACCCATAAAAATAATACAAAATTAGTTAACAAAATAAAAAATTAAAATAAATAAAATAATCACATAAAAATCCCTTCTTGGGTAAATCACGCTTCGTTAATATAAATAGGAACTATTTAATTTCTACCTTCTTAAGAAATTATTTAAATTCGCAGGCCTTCGTGCTGAACTTGATTCTCACATATTTCATCTTTGGATATATTCACAGAATTGTTAGAACTATTCGAATTATTGATAAGATTTTTATAAAATTTAAGCTCCTCCCTTTCCGGCCAATTTTCTCCATAATAATGCTTGAATAACAAATGTTTGACATCAGCCAGTTTTGCTTCAGGCAACTGTCCACCTGGTTGTACAAGAGCTGGATTCATCTGAGCTAAATATTTCCCCCGTTTGTTGATCGGTTTAGACGCTCCTAGGTCGGATTTATAAGCTACTTCTCCGCGAACCAATACATTTCTATTTCCTTTGGTAAGGATGAATCGCTTAGCTTCACTAAACTTGAAGTGCCAGCTTGTGGTTGGCCTTATTATTTTAGCAGCCTCAGATTTCCAATCGTGGACGGGACAATCTACATTTCCGAGATGTAGAACAGTAGCATGATCTTTATAAATTTGGATGTATACTCTTCAGGTTGTACCATTGTTTGTTTATTACGAATCTAAACGTAAGTTAGAGATTATTTTTACCTCTTTCTCCAATTTTGCAAATACTCGATCTGGTGGTAAAAGCGAGTGTCCCGGAATAGGAAAAATTAATTCCAAACTAGTAATATTAGCCGGTGATTCCTTTAGTAACCAGTAATAACAGGTACTAATAATGATTGAGTTCTTGTTCTGGCCACCGCATCCGTCCGCGATTAACCATACTATCTTCTTATTGGCCAGATCAAGATTGTTAAGTCGGTGGTGTACCGCAGATGCTATTTGTATCTACCCCTTTTGAAACAAGTCTTCGGTCCAAGTGTACAAGAAGACATTTTCCTTAGACAATGCTGCTTTTGACGATCCAACGACTATACCGAAATTATATACATATATATAAATTTGGCGACTGTAGTAAGCAGCCTGGTCAGCTACTTTTGGTAGCACCATGTTTTTTTGACAGTCATCGGCTTCCTGCTGCAATAGGTTGAAGAACGCTATGAACTAATCTTTAACCATTAAACTCTGCTTTATGTTTGCATCTGTTTCAAAATTAATTCGTTCATTTAGCATTATGCACATAGAACACATATCAGTGGCTGGCGTTTTGAAACCAATATTAAAGCAACTGTTAAATATGTTTCGGAAGTAAGACCTTTTAATGCCTAAATCAGGCGTTTCAGATGTAAACATTCTACACATTTTATTAATGTTTAATTCACTCGGCAGATATTGCTTTCTGATATTTTTATTTCTGCAATAATGCAGTTCGACCGTTTTAAATTTTTTGATAAAATTGATTACGCAATCCTTTTTGGGCTGGTTTTTTGGACCAATCCTATCACCTCCTCGCCACAAATATATGTGGCATACGTAGTATGCCACAAAATGCTACCTGGCAAACCCGTACGACGTTTTTATTTTGTTTTCTTACGTAATAAACCACCGAAATCGTTCTTTTATGGGAAGTATGTTCACCTCTTCTCGCAGGATTTATTGCACTCACGAACTTTAGTATAGGAATGCATCTTGTGCCAATTTGTCTGAGGTCGAGTAAAACGAATTAACGAAACTTGTCGCATCTCTTGCGTTAATCGAATTGCACTGAAAAGCGTTCGAATTCTTTTTATGTGTGCACTTTGGCACAATCGGCTCATTCTTTTGTTTGTAGGTATCTATTGTATATATTTTTTTAATTGAATAGTAAAATGAACTAAGCTTTATTAAAGGTTATCAATTACCTGTTTTCTTTTTCTTGAGTCCGCTTTTCTTTCGTAATACACCGTTTTCCGGCTTTCTCCCCGTTTAATATAACTATGGGGTTTTCCACACTTTCCATATTGTTTTTCAACGTTTTAATTTAAATAAACCGTTGTTATTAGACATGAGAAGCACGTCCATTCACCATGAAGTACTTTTCTAAACTAAACAAAACGTCAAAATTTTACCGCTAATTTAACTGAAATTGTTTTTTTTTTGTAGAAAACGAGTTTTGTATTTTTATAGGGAAGGGGTTATAGGAAGAAGCGTAAAACTATGTTGCCCTAACAAAAAAAAATTCTTTCGGCTCCTGCTACGAGTGTATATAGTGAAAGAGTTTTTCGGAAGCTGGAAATATTTACGAATCTAAAAGGCGTTATTTCTGATAAACTGCTAGTTTTCTTAAACTCGGAATATTCCTACTCCGTATTAATTTATAATTTATACTTAGTCATGTAAGTATGACTTTTATTTGTTATTTCATACAGTTAAACAATAACTTCATAGACTTAAAAAATGAATTTCGGTTGTACTGAATTGTTATTATTAGAAATTTGGAGTAAATATTATATTTTAGAGCCTGTGAAGTTTCTAACAAAAAACAATAAACACATACATATACAAATCCAATAAGAATTTTCAGATGTGAAGTTTCTAACAAAAAAATGGCGAATAATCCAATAAGATTTTTTATTTTTTTATTTCACATTTTAGTTTCATTTCTATGGCCAGCTGGCCCAAGAGTTTAGAAAACATCTGTGAGCTCCCCAACTTCATAATAAACTTCATATCATGGGGATAAAGTTGAATAATTTAATTCCGACCATGACGGATTTCGTGCATTTATAATGATGAAACCAAGAAGTGTCAAACAGCAATTACAAAATATAAATCTAAGTAGCGGAGTACATGGTTAGCTGACGTTGGATAATATTAAAAATCTTTGAGCTCCACAACTTCATGCTTCAGCTGAGCGTATACTCCGCTACTTAGATTTATCTCTTGTAATTGCTGTTTGATACTTAATTATTTCACCATTATATACCGATGCACAAAATTTGTCGTGGACGGAATTAAATTAATCGACCTTATCCCCATGATATGATGTTGGGGAGTGAAAAGATGTTTAATATTATCATATGCCAGCTAGCCATATACTCCGCTACTTAAGATTTATCTCTTGTAATTACTGTTTGACACTTTATTGTTTCACCATTCATGCAAGAAATCAGTCATGGTTGGAATTAAATTAATCAACTTTATCCCCATGATATGAAGTTGGGGAGCTCAAAGATGTTTGATATTATCCTACGCCAGCTGACCGTATACTCCGCTACCTAGATTTATCTCTTGTAATTGCTGTTTGACACTTCTTGGTTTCATCATTATAACTGCACGAAATCTGTCATGGTCGGAATTAAATTATTCAACTTTATCCCCATGATATGAAGTTGGAAGCTCAAACATATTTGTTATTGTCATTTTGTTCAAAGCGACACCCTATACTTTACTCCTTTCTTTTCTGAGTGCGTTTATTACCCTCACTTTAACATATCTTACTTTAACTATCCTAATAAAATATAAAAAAATTAAAATTCTTATTGGATTTTAAGTGTACAAATTACTAACACAAACATATTTTTTGTTATTTGCTGTTTTTTGTTAGAAACTTCATATCGGTATATTTTAATGTATTTTAATTTTTATCAGACTTCTCTATAATGATACGAATGAATAATATGTTAATAAGTAATAACATTATGCAACACGCTTCGAGAAAAGGAACATTCGGCCAACCTTCGGCGATTCGGCAAAATTTTATAACATTGATTCAGTATTCAGTTGAACCGCAAAATCACTGGTTCGGCCCATCCCTATAGTAGATACATCAGCATTATTGTTAATAAATTTAAAACAACAGGTAAGTATTATTGACCACAGACGTTAAAACTTCTAAAAGGAAAAATACTCATTAGCAGAAATAAAGATGTAACCTTGTTAATAAAATTCCAGCTCCGCCAACTGTTGGCAATACGTTGAATAAAATCAATTTTGATAGTTTAAATTTAATTTTTTCCGCCGGTAGATTGGGAGAATGAAACCCATGATGGGAGAACGAAATCCATAAATTGAGTGATTAAATCAGTACCTACATCACATTTTTTTAAAATTATTTTAAAGCTTTCATAATTTGATTTCCTTTCCATTTCTCGGCCTAAAATTTAAAACTGTTTGAATTTTAATATTACATATAATGTATATTACATATAATGAGCTATTAGATAAACAACTTGTCTTGTCCCGAATCCCGGGAATTCCCAGGAATCAGAGAATCACAATCTCGTTTCCTGGGAATGTCAAAGATCCGAGAACGAGTAAGCCCTAATTGTTGGATCAAAATCTTTTTAATATTTTCATATTGATAACTTAAAAATTATAAATTTTACATTTTTAATAAGAATTTAATTTAAATTTCAAACTGATAAAAACGATTTTTGCCTTATCACCGGAAATAAAAAATCAACACAACTAAAACTAAATTACCTACTTGCAAGAGCTTTTAAATCCGCGTTTAGCTATTTATTGGTCACAATAATAAAATGTGTTTTAAAAATGTATCTATAAAACCGGGTTACAAAAAATGTTTAAATTCTTTGAAATAAAAGCACGACGATTAATTTTCAATAAAATAAATAATTTCTAAAATGGAAATCAATCTGTTAAACAAATTAACTTAAAAATTTATGATTAAAAATCCATTAAGCTGCTTTCATTTGAAATCTAAATTGTAAACTATAAATTTAACTACTTTACAGTATATGCATATAGTATGACTATTTGATTCTACAGCAATATTTATCCGGTTAATTGACCTATTTTTTGGCCAGAATCACAACGTATAGTGTAAAATACATTTTGAATCAAATTTCCGTGTATCGTAAAATTTGATTCGTTTCACTTGACCGTCGGTGGGAATAGTCCACCCGCGCATACACTCATTTATATGTCAACTTATAATGTGTGTATCCGACGGTTAAATCAGTAAATACTCACTATTATAGGGTAGCTAAATTATCGGCAGTTCCTATAATAAACAGAATTTTCTGTTGTTCATTTACACGATGATCAAACATCGCGCGCACGCTTGTTTGTTTATTTTTTTATAAGGTGTGAATCTATGTGTAATTAAATATAATTATAATTACTATTTTTTATTAATTAAACTTTACTATTATTACTAGCTCGTAACAATAAAACAATTCATTATAAGTACGTTATATGAGCAAAAAAAAAAAGCTATTTACATACACAAACATATACGATGATAACCTTTCGGCGCGCGGACTTTTGCCTTTTTATTTATACAAATTTTTATTATTTTTAATTTTAATTAAATGTAATTTAATCAGTATATTGATGTGTTTTAATACATTGTAATACACAAAAAAAAATAATTTCCAAATAAAAATCAATAAAATTTAATTACAGTTTTAGTTCACGCTAAAACCGTGGTAAAACAATGAGGTCGCTACCATCCAGCATTATATTTTGTTTCGTACCAATTTTATAGATTTGTCTCGACATAAAATCCTTTTTTTCATTTTTTTTTTGTTGTGTACACAGGAAAAATGTACAATAAATTTATGTGGGTGGTAATATTTCATCTCATTTTGGCATATTTTAAATATGGTTGAAATTTATATAATTGTTTTGTTCTGTTTTATGATGTTTTTTTGGTCACGCCTATTTGGATCATAATAAAAATTTTTGTGTTTATATAGTGTGGACTTTGTTTAACTTGTATAGATTTGTATTAGCTGATATATTTTGTCGCGTGCACACTTTTGTGAAGGCGGAGCTGAAAATAAATTTAAGTATTTTATTTTAAAATTTAAGGCGGGTCCGTTTATAAACAAAATGCATGTACAAAAATAAAAAAAGTAAACAAAATTGCATACACAAATCGAATCTTGACGCAGGAATATGTTGTCATATTATTGCGGAAAAGTTGTAAATTTTAGTTATTTTTATTTTTTGTTTTCATTATGAGGAAGTTTACTTTTTTTATTTTATTTTTTTTTTTGTATTTATTGGCTGTATATTTACGGAAAAACTAACTTTTTTGGTTTACGTGCATTGTATTTTTAATTTTGGAAAAATATAAATTTTTATTGTTTTAATTTTAATATTTGGTTTTTGTTTTAAGTCGCATTTGCGGAGCATTTAAAATTATTTTTGCTTTAGTTCTGTACCAAATTAAGTTTTATTTGGTGTTCCAAAGCACACAGATATAATATGTAGTGTAGAATGCGGAAATTGTTTTTGAGTTTTGTTCGTGTGTTTTTTTTTTTTTTTTGGTACATTTTCCTCGTTATCTACTCCAATATAATAAACAGCAACACAAAAACTGTATATATGCAAATTAGGAAAGATACAATAGAAATTTGTTACCTTTTTATTATTGGTATCATTTGGTTTCTAACTTTTGTTCTTGGTATAAATGAGGATTTCAAAAAAAAAAATTTTTCTTGGTAAGTGGTATGCATACATATATATATAGTTGCGAGAGACAGACAAATTTAAATAGGAATGATATGGTTTGCTTAAAAAAAATAAAAATAAAATAAACGAATATAAAATGAATTCAATTTTAATTTTTGAATGAACACACAACGAAAAACTAAATTTATACCGTCGGAATTAGATTGGGTTCTTATGGTGTATATCAGTTGTATTCAACTATTTCTATATATACATTTTTGAATGACGCGTATTCAGATTAGGTTGAATAGACCTGTTAAAACATTTATGTATATATATTTGCGAAAAATAAAAAATTGGGAAAATTCTGTATGAAGATTTTAATACAAATTTTCAATTTAAATTTTTATTAATTCTCATTTGAGATATAAACGAAATATATTATTTAGAAAATAAGCGAAAAAATCAAAATTTAAAGATTATTAGTGTAGATTTCGTTTGGTGGATATTATAACAACAATTTTTTTTACTTATTTAAACTAAAACTGAGTGTTGATTATATCATGGTATTTTGATTTTAACGCTAAACCGAGTTTTATTGCTTTTCGGTTAAATTAGGCTTTAATGTTATTATATCGAGAATGTTGCTGATTTTAATCGTGTAATCCACTTTACACCGAATCACAAAATATTTAAGTAAGCACGTGATTTTTTGTTGTACCTACTTACGTATATATAGAGAAGATACTATTAGGTAAATATCAAGTGTATTAAAATATTTATTTTTATCTAAAAAAAAAAAAATTAAGTAGATTAAATAAAACTGCATTATCTGTTTATTGAGAAAATTGTGTATGTTAACACAGCGTTTGGAATGATTCCAATTATTGCACGTGCGTTATTGCTCTTTGTGCTGATTGGTTTATTCAAATGGTTTTGTTGATCGTTCAAAATATGGTTGTAGCAAAAAATTATCGTAAGAATTACGTGATAAATGATGGTCAAAATGAATGATTCTACACTTGATTTTTTATTTGGTGATGTTTCACGTCCATTTTAATATGCACATCTTACCGTACTTCAATATTCCAACTTCTGTTTCTTAATTATTTTATTATTATTCAAAAATTGTTCCTAATCAGTTTCCTTGGTTTTATTCAAAATTAATAAATCGGTTTCACAATTAATTTCGACTATACATTTAAATAATCTGAGAATTGGAAAGTTTTGACATATTAGGACCGCACACCTAGAGAGCCTTATCTCATCTGTGAGCAAACTACTAAGAAGTTCGCCGGACTGATTTATTGGAGTAGCTCTCCAATCCTACTAAAAGATGTAGATTCAAAGGAACCGATTTGATACCTTATACTTTACAAGTTTTTCCTTACCTCCTTAAAACCAGATTACTTAGATTAAGAAACCTGCAAGTTTCTTCCTAAGGCTGTGTTTCAAACGAATAAAATACCGCATAAAAAGTTATATTTTTGGCATTTTATTCACCACAAAAATTTTAACTGGTTACGGATCATGACATTGAATATCGTTTCAATCAGTACACTTGTTAGAAGATGTGTATAGCATTGGAAGATATGTGGAAACGGAATATTCACGTTACCAATACATTTCGTAAGACTTCTCAGCAAAATATTTAATTTTCATGTTCGAATGAGGATCAAGCTAATCAAATTCCAGCCTCAAATAATAATTTAGATTCAGAAAATTTCCACAATTTTTCGGCGACCAGTTATGGATTTCAAAATTTCCAACCTCCTTTCCAATTTAACTCTGGCCAGTTTCAGAACCAAAATTCTCCCAACCAAATTAACGCATTGGATTCATAATAACAATCAACTAAATTTTTATATTTGTTGGAACTGTCGGGACATAGGTCACATTTTTACAAGGTGTTCGAAGCCCCAAAGACTATTTTGTCATGGTTGTGGTGAAGATGGCATCTATAAATCGCACTGTTTAAAGTGTCGTAGTTCGGCAAATGGCGTGATGAAGCATCAGGAAGTTGCACTGAATACTTCAAGGACTCCTCAGCAGCAACAACAACCACGTCCAGCAATAACCAAAAACCATATTCAACAAAATCGACATTAACTTGTCATTTCGATAAAGACGGAGAATCCCCAAATCCTATAAATTCTAATTCAAAATTTCTTTGTAAAAATTCTCTTGTTATTTTTAAAGGCAAAATGCCTTCTAACTCGGATATTTTGCGAGTTCGTAATTATTGGGACAAACGGAACTATTTGAAACAGGAAATCGCCGTATGTTGATATAAGTATTAATGGCATACAATATAAAGGACTATTAGATAGTGGGTCAGCCATAACTGCCTTGGGTCGTGGCTGTGAATCAGTTTTCAGTAACTCTAAATGTAATGTTTCCTATATTTCATCTCATATTAAGATGGCAGGAGGCCATTCAGAACGTGTTGTCGGATACATATATGCTAAGGTCTATTTCAAGGGTATTGATACCTGGATTAACGCAGTCATTGTATCTGCGGGTATTATTTTTTGGAGATTGTTCGGTATAGTACCAGGGTCAATTTCTGAAATAAATAATGACGCTATTAATCTGGAAAAATTTCATAAACTACTTCCTGACGAACAAATACAGCTCGATAAGGTTATAAACAAAATTTCGTCTTTCAATAAACAAGGTCTAGGTAAGACGACTTTAGTATCACATACTATTGATGTACAAGGATCTGCACCAATTAAACAGAGGCATTATTCCATATCTTCAATATAGCAAGAGGTCCTGTATACAGAATTAGATCGGATGTGGAATTTGGGGGTTATCGAGGAGTCGAGAAGTTCATGGAGTTCACCCGTGATATTAGTTCAGAAGCCGAATGGTAAAATTCAGTTGTGTTTAGACGCTAAGTAGACAGGTAAATGAGGTCACGAAAAAGGACGCGTATCCGCTGCCAATAATCGACGGACTCTTAAGTTAATTAGAGGATAACAAATTCATTTCAAAATTGGACCTAAATGATGCCTTTTGGCAAATACCGCTAGACAAAGAGTCCCGAGATAAGACGGCGTTTACCGTAGCTGGTCGACCGTTATTCCAATTCACCGTCATGCCATTGGGACTTTGCAACGCGCCACAGACTATGTGCCGGTTAATGGATCAGGTGATACCCCATGAACTTCACGAACGCATATTCGTGTATTTGGATGATCTATTGATCACTTCTAAGACGTTCGGGGAACATCTTGATTTGTTGGGAGTAGTCGCAGATAGGTTATCATAGGCGGGGTTATCGGTCAATATTGAAAAGAGCAGTTTCCTTCTTAAAACAATAAATTATTTGGGATATGTATAATAGGGGATGGTACGATGGCAACAAATCCTGAAAAAGTTAGGACCATACATGATTTACGCGTCCCTACTACTCTTAAGAAACTACACCGTTTCCTGGGAATGGCTGAATGGTATCGGCGGTTCATCATGTCGAATGCATCTCTTGTAGCACCACTTACGGATTTGACGAAGAAAAATAATAAATTAAGCGAACGAAGCATTTGAGAAAGTTAAATTGTCCCTCACGAATGTACTCGTACTTGTACATCCTAATTTTCAAAAGCCATTTGTGATTTATTGTAATGCTAGCACTACCGGAGGTGGGGGAGTGCTGCTTCAGACGGGAGACGATGGTGAGGAACATCCTATCGCATATATGTCGCAGAAGTTGAACGCTGCGCAGCGCAACTACACCATTACAGAATTGGGATGTTTTGCGGCTGTGTTGAGTGCAAGGAAATTTCGGGCATATATCGAGGGATATCCTTTCACTATTGTCACAGACCACGCGAGCCTTAAATGGCTTATAAGCCAAAAAGAGCTTGAAGGCCGGCTAGCGCGTTGGAGTCTGAAGTTGCAGCCTTTCAATTTCACGGTGCAGCATCGCAGTCGATCGCAGATGGTAGTACCAAACGCACTTCCTAGAATGTTTATGAAGGAAATGGTTTTATTGGACTGTGGGTTTAATGTTAATCTGAATTTTCTAGCATTCAAATCACCAGAATATTTGGATTTAATTTCCAAAATTCTATCTTCCCCGGAATCATATAAAAATTTTAAAATTTCGGACGGCAAAATTTTGGTTAATACCTCTGGGAATAAACATTCTTCGTTCACCTTGTCGGATATCCCACATTGAAAATTACATTTGCCCCAGGCTTTGACTAAATTTATCATAATACAAGCGCAAAATCCACCTACCTCAGTTCATTGTGGGTCGGCATAGATGCTCGAACATATTCAACGCTACTTTTATTGGCTCAAAATGGCAGGTGAGGTTAGCGAATACGTCAGTAATTGCTCCAAATGTAAGGAAACTAAAGCTGTAAATTACACTACCCGACCTGAGATGGGTAAACAAAGATTGATAGTGAGGCCTATGCAGCGGCTATTCGTTGACCTTTTGGGTCCGTATCCCAGATCTAAAAGCGGAAATACTTACCTCTTTATTGTATTAGACCAATATTCTAAATTTATCTTTCTTAAACCTTTCCGAAAAGCAACGGCGGCCGATATACATAATTAAATTTTTAGAGAAAGAAATATTTCTTACCTTCTCCGACCAGAATTTATTGTTTCTGATAATGGGCCACAATTCACTTCAAAATTATTTCAAAATTGCTTGTCAAAATTTAATATTAAACATTCGCCGGTCCCGCGATACTGCCCACAAGCGAACGCATCGGAACGGGTGAATCGCTCTATTTTGTCGGCAGTGCAAGCTTATATTGATGATAACCATACAGCTTGGGATCAATATATTCCCGAAATTACTTGTGCGCTGCGAAACGTTGTGCACGACTCGACGAAATTTTTGCCGCATTTCTTAATGTTTGGTCAACATAATGATCATAAATGGCAAAGAATATGATCTTTTAAGATTATTAAATATGGAGGGCGAGGGGATTATTTCAGCTGAATTTAAATCCAACACCTTAAATATGTGTCAAAGTTCAATTTTGAAATATTTGGAAGAAGCGTATAAACGGTCCCGCCATACTTATAACCTTCGTAGTAACAACAGAATATTATGGAAATTGGGCAGACGGCTTGAAATCATTTTTCAAGGTCAAACGGAGCTACCAACAGAATTACTGGTGTTGAAAACATCTTATGACTGTTTCCGCTACTATTTAACCAGTGATTTTCTTCGGTACCTAGCAGATCAAATGAATTTATATGCTCGGCAAACTAATATTCAAACAAGATTCATCAATCATCACTGAAGTATCAGAACTTCTAAAATTGATCGGGATCCTAATTTTACGCGTCAGCGTATCTGTGTTGATGGCCAAAATGCGAGGAAATCCGACACGTCAATATATGCCGGCCAAATCACATAAATGGGAAACGAAAATTTTTCCACTTTGCGATACGTCAGGATATTCCTATGCATTTGAAATTTATTCGGGTGTATTTAACCGGATCTAGGGGCCGCGTCGAACGTCGCTGTTCGTCTGTCAGAACACATCCCAGATAATATCAACCACATTATTTATTTCGAAACTTGTATACTTAGCTCGGTTTGCTGGTATTCCTCCGAAGCCGGGGCATCTATAGTTTGGGAATAGTACGAGCAAATCGTGTGCCAAATATAAAACCGTCCTTCGAATTGAAGCTAGCAAAAAACAAAGTTGAGCGTGGATATTCTGAAGAAAACGTTGGCACCGCTTATGGTGTGGATATTAGCAATGTTTTGTGGCCTGATACAAAAACTGAACGATTACTATCGACTTACCACCTCAAAAAGCCATACGATGGGATCGAATAATTAAGAAAAATATTGAAATCGATTGTCCCCTTATCATTAAGGAATACAACCAGCACATGGGTGGGGTCGATCTAATGGACAGTCTTATTGGCCGCTACCGCATTCGAATGAATACTAGAAAATGGACAAACCGATTTTTTTTTTTCACCTATTGGATTTAGCGATGGTCAATGCCTATACGTTTTGTATCATCGTCTTCCAGGAAACACTAAAGACAGCTTCCTGACTGTCGTACTGAAGTATCAGAAACCCTTTGTGCGATGAGCACCATCCAACCAGCGAAACGTGGTCGGCCATCCTTTTCTGAATCGCGGCCTCCAGCCAAACCAAAGAAATCGTATACATGCCCCCAGATTTTTAGATAGATCGCGCAAGAAGATGTGCAAAATGACAAACTGTAAATCTGAAATCCAACCGTTTTGCAAAAAATGTAATTAAAATTTATGCACCTCCACAACTAAAAATTACAAACCGTAATTTTTGTTTAACATACGACCCTGATCCACCTGAAGGCGGATTTTTATTTGTATATCTGTACAAGAGCAGGATTACGCCAAATTTAATTTCAGACAGTGGATTTGTGTTTCTAGCACTAAAATTAATCTGTCGTGATTTTATCGGCCCGAAAAAAAATTGTGGCACTAGAGGGTTAAGCGGACAAAAGTAAAATGTGTGTACTGTAACAAAAATTTGCTATATGAAGTTATATGGAAATATTGTGTATTTAAATTACATCAGTATATGATTTGAAAATTGAATTAATCCGATATATAGTTTAAAGTGTGATTTTTGACATTCCTATCATTCTAAAAATGAGAAACTTGTACTTAAAAATTCCAGAAATTCCAAAATAAGCTAGTGTTACTAAAAACATAAATGTTTCATAAATATTAAATTTTAGATTGTGTTAATAAGGGAAAGCGTAGCATCTGTGGTCTAATAAACCTCCAAAAATGTTTAGTGATCCAAATATTTACTTATAGTGAGTTTAACATTAAATTTCTGCGATTTTTAAGCACAACTTTCTTATATTTAAACTGCAGAAAAATGTCCCAAATGAATCAGATATACTCAAATCACGCTTTATACATTATACAACATATGAGATTAATTCAATTTTTCATAAAACTGTAATTTAAATAAACAATATTTCCATATAACTTAACATAGCAAATTTTTGTTACAGTCTATCACATATTTCACTATTGTCCTCTGGTGAATGGAGTACAACACCTTTCCATTCGTCAATACAATAAAATTAATAAAATAATCGGAGTATATTTTCTCCCGATGCGATTCATTTTGGTTGATTTGAAGCTGTCAAAATTTTAACTATTTAACACAGCTACACCAAATTGTTAACTAAAATATTTTAACCACATTCACTAACGGCCTTAACCTTGAAAATTTCTATGTAAATTATCAATAAAGATTGAGAGGTGAGGTTACCGTTAAAGCAACACAACTCTTCAGAATTTGACAATTTTGAAGATAGTAAATATTTAATTCTAGATTTAAAACTTAATTTAAATAAATTTGAAATATTTTGAATCATTTTCGGGATTCTATTAAATTTAAGAAAACAGGGAAATTTTAACCTTTCATTCAAAACAGACCAAAATTAATTGCAGAAAATTAACGGGCAAATTCATGTGGAAAATGTGGTGAGAGGATACAGAGAAATACATGGAAATAAGGCTTAACTAAATTTGATCTGGGAATACCAGTAAAAACATTTCACTCAAAAAACGAGAGCGTTTCAGTCAAAAATTTCCCTTACTAAATGTATGTAGAAAGCTCCCTTAAAAATGGAAGTTCAGATATAAAAAATAACGGTTTTTCGGCCAGTTTGACTGAAATGTCTTTTGAGAGTTTGAACTAAATAACCTTGCTGACTTTGGAAATTTTTGAACTGGAATACATTATAAGAATACACCCAGTTGGGCGAGTAAATTACACAATGTAATTTACACAGTTTTTACACGTAAAAAGTGTGTAATTCCTTATGTAGACCCGTTTTTGTTTAAAGCGCCTGACATGGGTGGGTCGGCCCATGGATTCTGCACTCTCAACAGAGGGACATATTAGTGTTCATCTTCATCACCGATCGTAATCAGATGATGAAAAATCCCTTTTGCATGTCGCTCCTAAAAGGGATTCGAACCCGGTTCCTCCAGATCCAACCGCCACAGCTTTAACCACTGCGCCGTTTGGTAAGTGTTTAACAATTTACAGCTGCTAAATTCGTAAAGTACTTCCGCAAAATGAAATCTCGCGGTTAACCGAGAATTTCATATGAATAAATACATAGTCTCAGCATTTGGATTAGGCAATCTAGAAACGAAATTACACTAATTATATAATTGTATCTATAACCCTACAGATCTACTTTTAGTAAATTAAAAAGCAACTACATATTTAAATCATTGATGCCCAAAAAACATGGCGGATTTGCACACAGATGCGCTGATTACCACTTAGTTGCAATAGGCGAAACGAAATCTAAAAAAAAAAAATTTTGTTTTTATTTATATTTCCACAACTTTGGTAAATGCTTGGAAATACTTAGTAATTAATTTTTTGTGCTTGCCAATTGAATATAAACAATACGATTTAATAACTACATTAAACAAATTTGGAAACTTTAGTGGGCTAACGACCTTCCAAATTCAATTCCGGTTTCAGTTGAGTTTTTAAAGTAATATCGGTTTGTAAATCGCACAGTTCTATGAACAGGATTTCCAAATATTTCACTAAGAAATTTGATATCCTCAAATTCTTGAAATCTTTCGTTAAATTGGCTAAAGAGAATTTCTAATTCTGGAACAAATTTTGAAAAGTCAGAACTTGGAAATTCTTCTAATACAGCAAAACAGAATTTAAAATGAGCCAAATTATTTTGTTCTAAATCGGTTTTAAAGATTTTAAGTTTTAGTTGAAAGCCACCAATATTTTCTAGAGTTTGAAAAATCAAGAGGTTTGTGCTTTGAAGGTTTAAATTTAATTTGTTGAAATGTGTTAGCAAATTATTTATAAATACCAACGATGTTACACTAATTCTAAACACATTCATTTACTAATTAATAATTTTGTATTGTCGCTATCATTTATCCGCGTTTCTAAAAAATTCAACCTTTCTCCGTTTCTGTTAGAAACGTCTTCAATTCTCTCTCTGTTAGCAACTTCTGACCTCCTTTCAATTTATTAACAATTTTAATTACAACATCCATAGTTGCTTTAATATTAAATGCTTGTGCACATAGCGCTTCTTGATGTATGGTACAGTGGTAGAAAGGCACATTAATAGTCTTCTTCTTCATTATTCCTTTTAGTCCGTTAATTTTCCCCCTAATCACAGGCGCCCCATGGATATTACAAACCCCGGATAACTTTTCAAAATTTCAAAAATCCCAAATTTTTGTGATTAGTAAATTGAGCCAAGACTGGCCATCACTGATTTAAATTTTGAAAATTTGTTTTTATTTTGCTAAAAGAACCGAACTAAGGAGCACCTACATTTGTAGGTCTCTGGATAACTATAATAAAAAAGTTTTCGATAGTTCATTAAATTTTGCTCGAACCGTGTTTTCAAAATAATTCAAATTCTGTGTGTTGTTCACTTTCTTCGAAAACCTGATCATTTAAATAAGCCCCATAAAAAACATCTTTTGGATTTAAATGAAACTATTCCTCAAGCACTTTCAAATAACTGGAAGAATTTATACTACCACATCTACAACCCCTTTCGCTGATAAAGCAAACCATTCAATGTCTTTTTACACCTAAACGAACATTCTTGGAGTTCTCTATTGTTTTCTTTACTCCGATATCTTTGTATTTGCTTCTTTACAAAACTCGCTTAGGAGGCGGCTGATCCATGAATGCAATTCAAATTAATTTAATTTTTTTCAGCGAACCATAACCATTGGTAATAAGAACATTGTAAATTTCTTCCTTAACCAATTCAATATACTACTACAAGTTCTTAGTCCTTTATGTGTCACATTCTCATATACCAACTTTTAGGCAACTTAAATATTTTAATTTTCAAGTATATAGTCATACCTCGCATTACGCGATTTATTTTTACGAAATTTCGTTATAGTATAACGTCCAAAATAGTTTATGTTTACAAAAACAACAAAAATTTATTTTTGTAAGTAGAGACTATGATTTATTTTTGACATTACGCTATAGCGAAATTTCGTACTCTATATTCTCGAAAAATTTGGAGAAACACAATTAATCTTAGAATTAGAGTAATCCAATTCTGTGAAAATTTAAAATACTCCTAATAACTTGAATAATCTCGAAATTTCCTGAATCAAATCAGAATTCTAAAATATACTTGAAACAACATTATAAACCTTTAATATAGGCATCTCAATGCTAGGCAATTCCAAAGCACCAAAAGCATCGTTTTTGAAAAAATAACTTGGCGATGTCGAGTAACCTCGAACATTTGTTAATTTGATGCCAAGCGACTTACAAGCTATTCAAACCCAGAAATCTTGTTTAGTTCAAAAATCTCAAATTTAAAAAAACTCACATAACTTAAAGCTTCATTTAATTCAATTCAAACTAAACTCGAAAAATATCAAAATTCATGAATAACCTCGAAAAATCACAAAAATATTGCTGATTTTCTTCAAGGTGTGTACATGCTCTAATTCTGGTGAAAAAATGTACACCACGAAGTTAGAATTGTTTACTATTTTTCATATTGAATTTTTTTTTTATTGGTAACCTGATCAACTTTTTTGTTCTAGTTGGAAATAATTCAACTCATACAGCTAGCTTCGTGGTGTACATTTTTTCACCAGAATTTGGAGCATGTACACACCTAAGTTACAGAAACTTGAATAATTTCTGAAAATCGGCAGTAATAGTGTCGGTTATGTGTTGAAGCCCGAGAAACACAATTTGGAAAACAAACTTTTTCGGGATGAAAATTTCGTCCTTATTTCTCTGAACAAATTTTACATTTATTTGTAGAAATCGCATCAGGTTGCCGGTCTCCTTGAAATCCTTTGAGAATGTTATTTCTCGTTTGACTACGCCGAATTATTTGAGATAGGCCTAATATTATGAATAAAGTAGGCTTTAATCTCATTCTCAAATTTGAATGTGAGAGCTATTATACTAAATTGTGTCTTTCTTAACTGGGCCCACGTAAAATTTAGGCCGGCTTGTTCATACAACATGAAATCTGAAACAATAGGTATATACCTACCTATATAGGTCTAATTATCTCTGCCTTTATCTCTGAAATTATTGCCATACAAATTATTGGGTTATCTAAATTTTATAATCTTACAAATGCCACCCTTTAGCTACATTCCTTTAATTGTATATACATACAATACTCGATACATTTGCTTGCAAATCTCTTAATACCACAAAATCTATTCAAAACCATTACTTTGATGACCTTTCAGAACGTAGGAAGAGTATCAATTGCACAAAATCAATTTTTACATTTTTCAAATGAATCGTCAAAAAGTGATCTTGATTCAACCAACAGTTAATTTTTCAATGCTGGTTTTGAATTTAGCATTTTTATGCCCACACTTTAATATGCTCAAAAGGTATTATAAAGATTTCCACATGAATTATCCAAAAGTAATGAGGGTGCTGATTAACTTAACCGATTATGTGTCAAGTTTACTTTTAATTTCAATATACCATAAAGGATCCTTTTTCTTGCACTATAGCAATTTTCTGAAGATGCGATGTCCCATTAAAAAATAGGAATGAATCCCAAATACAGCAATGTTCAAACTATTAAAAGCTTCTTAATAATTCAATTTTTAATTTTTCAATCCTATAACAATAAATTAATTGAATAGGCCAATCATGTTCCATGACCAAGGTTCCTTATGTCAATTTCATTTTGCTTTGAAATTTTTGAATTGATCGCCCATAAGTGTTAAAGGCTTCTGAATAATCAATCGCTAATTTGTCAACTCTATACTAGAAATTTCACTATATTGGCCAACGCTTGTTTTTACTTTTGGATGACTAATATGGAAACTTTTAAAATTATTGCAGTTCGGATCCCTTCCTAACTCCTACGAAAATTCTGCAAATTAAATTCGTACAATATATTTAAAAGGGTTGGTCTATTATACAATAAAATCACAAAAATATAGAAAATACATAGATTCATATGAAAATTGAAAAATTGACGTAAGTGAGGCCTTATACTATCATTTGGATGGGGATTTCATAATTCTGAAAATTCCTATGGACAATGGTAAATGGTTTGTCTGTAAAATTAACTCAAGATTTAACAATTCTGAAAATTCTCATGGAACAAGGAAAAGGGTTGATCTGTACACTGATTTTAGAATTGGGGTTGATACATTAACAGCTCATAGAACCCATTAGTATTGATGAATCATTCATATAAACTGTAATAAAATTGACAAACGTGGAATCCTGTCCTTTAATTTAAATGCGCTATACAATATTTTTGAAAGTTGCTAAAAGATAAAGCAAGTTTATGCTTCTAAAGTTGAACAACGACCAACAATTAACTTAATTAGAAGCCCATAGTGATTATAGACGATTTACCGTAAAAGTAATGTATATATTCACAATTCAACTGTTCAGTAGTAAATCGGACCATAAGAAATTGCAAAATTGCTATAAAACTACGATATTAGTTGAATAATTAAAAATAAAGTTAGTGTGTGATCTTGTGGAAAAATTTCTCGTTTGTTGGTTGCTTTTATACTTTCTTTAATTTTTTTTTAATATAAAATATTCAAAATTCCGTCCACAACATTGAGAAACTATTTTAAAACTCAACGCATTAAAAAAATATCCCTACGGTATTGCTCTTGTGTGGACGACGAAGTGTATCAGATGTCATACGAGATTGCAAAACACTACAAAAATGATCACTGATTCTGTCATGTAAAAAAAAAGGGGGAAGGATGGCTCCACTTATTCTTACTGCGCCATTGAGGTTTATCCTCAAGAAAATCAAAAAGAGTTACGCAAGTATGCTGGAATTGTACCGAGATGAGGTTAATGACTACTTTTTATTTCTCAGAAAACCTCGTAATATCTTTGCCACTGTCGAATCTGGATGCAGAAGCTAACTGGGCGTTAGTTGTTGCAGAAAAAGGCTCAAGAAATATGGCAGCACTATTTTTTCAGATGAAAAGGGTGATAAAATCACCGTAATAGTATGTTGTAATGCAGGTAAAAATTGTTTACCACCGAGCTTTTGTGAACCTTTAAAAAACCAAAGAAATATTCTATTAATATTAGATGGATGCTCTCTCATTGAAGCAACGACGAAATGTTGAAATTCTAGTGAATTGAATTATTTGTGTGTGCCTTCCATCTGAATCGTAAATTTCTGCAACCATTGCTGCATTCGGTATGCTATATATTTATTAGTAACAACCGTACTAGAAAAACAACCCACAGAATAATTTGGCGCGCTTCTTTTCAATGTCTGGCATAGTTTTGCAACTACAAATAACATAATAGCTCTCTTACTTCGATTAGAAACCTTTTTGTTTTGGAAAGAAGGATACAGAAAGATATACCATCACCTTCGACTAAACACTAGATACTAGAACATGAAATATGGCCGGTAAACTGGAATCAGAATCAGGGCAAATTAACGGTTTTATTTATCGGAATCCTTGTATACTTGCTGTCTATTAGGGCATCCAATTTTTGGCCAAAACGAAATTCTGGAATTTTCGAATTCGAACGTTCTCGATTTCGGAATTCCGGAATTAATTCTGGAATTTATTTTATTTAAATAATCGCTGATACGATTAGGGTATATACAATTTTTAGAATTTACAAAGTTTATAGAATATGTAGTAGTCCCTATATAAATTCTGTAAATTTAAAAAGTCTTTAAACGCTATAAATTATATAAATCCCAAAAATTCAGTAAATTCTACAAATTCTATAAACTCTAAAAATTCAATAAGTTTATTAAATTTTATAAATTCTGTAAATTCCATAAATCCTATAAATAAGTAATTTCTATAAATTTCATAAATTTTAATATGTCTATAAACTTTATAAATTTTCCAAATTATATTCTATAAAGTTTAAAAATTCCCTAAATTTTATCAATAATATAAATTCGTTAAATTGTATAATTTAACAAAGAGTCTACCTTTGTGTTCTATTAATTGTTTCAAGTGTGTCTGTTTTATAAATTCTACAAACTCAAATTTTAATTATTTTTTTAATACAAAAACTTCAAAAATCCTATAAACTTTAACAATTCTGGAAATTTAATAATGTCTATAAGTTCTATGAATTCTACGAATATAGCTTAAAAATTCAGGAACTGCTTAAAATTCTAAAAATCTCATAAATTCTTTAGTTCTTTCAAATTCTGTAAATTCGATAAATTCTATAAATTTCATAAATTCTGTAAATTCTACCATATTTATAAACTCTATAAATTTTAAATAGCTATTTGATAAATCCTTTAAATTATTTACCACAAATTTTATAAAGTTTATAAATTTTGTAAATTTTATAGATTCAATGGGTTCTATGAATTGTTTAAAGTTTGTCAGTTCTATAAATTCTACAAACCCAAATTTTAATGATTTTTTTTTTTTCTAAATATTTTATAAATTTTATAAAATCAATAAATGCTGTAAATTCCTTAAATTCTATAAAGCCAAAAAATTCAGTTAGTTGGGTTAAATTAGTTGGAGTGGCACAAAATGTATCCCCTCTACTGGAATAATTTATCTCGCAGCTTAAGCCCTGTGATATAGGAATCCACAGACCAAATAACGATAATAAATCGCAGTTACAATTAAATGCTTCTTTAAAAATGTATTTTCTAACTCGCTCAAACATTTTTAAACATTAATTGCTACTACGAGTTAGTACCGTCCTTATACAATTGGCAATGATTGAAATCATAAGTGTTTCCTAGTTTTACTGGTTTTTCTCATTAAACCAGACGTCTTAGGCTACAATTTTGATGGCGATATTTCCCGGTACTGAATACGCTCTTTTAGCCGCAAAGGGCACTTTCATCGTCCCAAAATTAAAGTACTTTTCGAAACGCAAAAACCTATATCAAGGTATATTTTTCAGCTAATGAACTAACAAAATTAAATATTTTTTTTAATTTTCAACGTTTTGCGGTCACAAATTTAATTAAAAAGACTAGCAATTCTTAATTTTGTAGATATCATTTTGCATTGTCACCAGCGATATTTTTATTTTTTGCATTTTTGAAAAACTGATCAAATCATATATGTTTTGTTGAAACAACGTTCTCGCAATGAGCATTCTGGGCCAAGGGACAAGATTAATGAATTTATCAATTATATCATCACCTCACGAGCTTAAATTCATAATTGGAATTGGACGACGAGGAAGTTTCTGAATTTGTTTCTTTGAGGCCGTTGACAACTCGTTATTGGCAGGTGTATTTTAGAGATGGATGTAATTAAATTTGTAAATGCATAAGGTAATCCGTTAATTAGGTGTCCAAAATTAGCCACCTCTAAATTATAACCAGCTTCCTAAAATGACCACTTTTCGCCAATCTCTAAAATATTACGTATAAGTTTTTGTTGCAATTGAAGAAAATTTTCCTATTTAGCCTGACTTTGGATTTTCAAATTATTAGGTTGTGTTATTCCTTAAACTAATCACCTCCATATACATAGATATACCAATAATTCTGGGTCCCTTAAATAGTGACTTTAGAGAAGTTTCCCTATGTAAACAGTTTTTTTTAGTACAAGGCAGACAATCATTACGCAAAATGTTGAATTTAATTAAATTAGTGTGAAAAATCGAAATTTATTAATTCCGGAATTAGTGTTTTCAAATCCAAAATAATCTAAACCAAAATAGGGGCAGGTATTTCGGAATACCGGAATTTCGAATTCCGAAATTGGCTGCTTTACTGTCTATACCAGTGTTCACAAGTAGCTGCCAAACTAATTCCGTAAAATATTTTATTTTATAAAAAGTGAGTTAACCTTTCTGCTAATCGCATTTCTCTGGCATTTTGTGTAGAACTTTTGGTTCAATGCTTCTTCAATAAATTGATATCATGCTAATTCAAATGAATAAATTTCTTTCATTTTAGAGGAGTGATAATTACGGGTGGCGAGACGTCCTAGTTTTTCCGGACATGTTCTGGTTTTTCATACATCTGCGGGCGTCCGGCAAAATGTATTACATTGTACTGAAAACTCAGAGGAAGGACAGAAAAATTATAATTTCCATACAATTGAAATATTTTAATTATAAATTACAATTATTAAAAACACTAGGTTTTAAAGTTTTAACTTTCTTTTAATGTGAATTTATTTATTTATAAAAATTACAAAGAACTAGCTTCGAGCATCTATGCTCATCATCATGTTATTTTTAAAACTCTAGAGTTTTTATAAATAAATAAATTCACATTAAAAGAAAGTTAAAACTTTAAAACTTAGTGTTTTTAATAATTGTAATTTATTTTTAAATATATAGCTTCGTTTTACATCACAAGATGTTAAAATATATATATTTTATTTAAAAAATCCAACTGCAGCCCAAATGGTATGACTCAAAAAATTCTTTAAGACGTGATTTAATCTATGTTAGATTTTGAACTATTTATGGAATCGGCGTAATGCCTCAAATATAAAATTTCACAAGAGCACAACGATAAATATGTTAATTCCATTTGATGCAGGAGGTGGCAAAAATTGACCGCTGATGTATGGAAAACCAAAGTAGGTTAATCTAATTTTTAATTTATGGTATCGACCGAAACACCATTAGTACGAGTAATGTTCCAAAATATTTTTTGCCGTTAGGCCATGTTTTAATTTATAAATCAAGGCCGAAAAAATCCTTTTGGCCATGTAATATTAGGTTTTATATTTGAAACTATTTTTAATAACAAAAAAATATTTCAGACATAAATTTTCACTAAAATCCGCCAACAAATGAGCTTTGATGCTAGAGTTAAGCAGATAGTCTGAATTGGCTCAGTATGTAGAAATAAATTTGGCAAATACAATTTTTGATTTAAGATATCGACTAAAGCATGATTATATGGCCGAAGGGATTCTTCAGAACCGGAATTTTTTTAATTTTATTTAAAATTTTATTAAAATACATCCACAAACTTGCCACAAATGTACACAATTCCATTGTAATTTGATATCTGACTTAACCAACAAATTTGATAATAAATAAATTGGTTTTGGCACATCGAAATGATGAATCAAGGTAGCGGCTTTTGAAACTTTTCTAGAAGAGATTTAACTACAAATCTGTTTTATGACCAGTGGATGATCGTCGCCACAAAACCAATTTTTTTTTTTTTATAAAATACATGACAAAATTCGAGACTTTAAAACTATTCTGGTTTTTTTAAGTCGAAATTTTCGACTTTTTCAAATTTGTTTAGTTTTCGTTAAAAATTAGTGGTTTTTGGCCTGGTCACCCTAGTGACAACTTCCATTGGCTATTATTTTCTTGTTGCTAATATTGACGCATACCCTGAACTTAAACTAGGTACATAAATCAATGAAGAAAATATTAATAAAAATGTATCGAAATAAAAATTTGCGATGGTTTATTGTGGCTGCTCGGTTTGAAACATGTCGGTATCTAACAAAAATAATTTCAAATGTGTTTTAGGCACGAAACATGTGACAATAGAATTATCTCCGAAATTGTTGAACTTCGACTAAAAGCAGTTGCAAAGTGCAGAAGTTTTTGAATTAAGTAAACGACGATCCGGCACTGCTCAAATGGGTCATAACTGCTGATAAAACAGGAGTTTATAAGAATATGACATCGAAAGTAACGCTCAATCGTCCCACTGAAAGCTTCCTAAAGACGCACGACAAAAAAAGCTCATCAAGTAGTGTAACATGAGTTCTTAGGTCATTCGATTAATAAGTACTTCGATTAATGTTCCAGGAAGTTATTCGCTGTTTGCGTGAAGCGATCCGGACGAAACGTCTGAAATTGTGGGGAAACAACTCATGGCCATTGTATCACGATAATACACCTGCTGCTCACACTTCTCTGCTTGATAGTAAATTTTTGTCCAAAATCGACACCGTTATGATACTGAGCACACCAAAACTGTGGAACCTTTTCGACAGCCAACAATAAACTAAGCATCCAATATAGTTCAAAATGCTAAGGAACGTCAGGGAAAGTGTACCAATACAACCAAAAACCAATTGTATCAATTGGACTTAAGCCATGTATTTTATCACTAAGTAATTTTCTTTCGGGCTTTCCGTGTTTGTCAAAAATATTTGATATTTATTCCAAAGGTTTTTCATTTTGGATATGGATGACATTGATAATCTATGCGATTCAAATGGTGGAACTGTAAGAGTTTTAGCTACCGGAAATCTATCCAGTTCGGATATAATAATAGAAAATGTATAGATATTGGTTTTATCGGATTTGATAAAGAGCAGACATATACAACAAAATGTAGCATTAGATGGCGAAGACGTAAGTTTGAGGGACAAAAAATTCCGTTTAAGGGACCCGACGTCAAGGAAGAAGTAACCGATTTTTCGCCAGCCAAATATTTTTTTGGTTATATCCCAAAACAAATGTTTCGTTAAAATGGCCGAGTACACAAATTTATATGCAAAAGAGTCCGTGGTTCAAAAAATTATACAGAAACCAGTTCAGACGTGCTAGTTAAGCTTTTTGGAATTTTGATATTAATGGGGAATTTTAAATTGTGTCGGTTACCGAACATACGAGGACGTAAGTTTTGGATTTAAACTTCAAAATCGCAATGTCTCTCAAAAGGTTTTACTAACTGAGAGTTAATTTGCATTTTGTTGATAGAAAACTCGCAGTTCAAAAAAATAACTTTAAATTACTTCGTCCTCTAATTCAGCACTTCTCAAACTGTGGGCCGCGGCCACAAATTTTTAAATCTGCCTATTATCAATGACCGCTACGGTTTTCTGTGCTGTTAATGGTTTTTGTAAAATACGTAATGTGTATATCAATTGCACAATCACGAGGATTTTAGTAGGTAAGTTTTTATTTTACAATGAACATGAACAGGAATTTCAGGTCGCAAACCTTGATCTGCGGGACAAAAAAATCATGAGTAAAAATGAGGCCTTTTATAAAATAACAACATTTTTAAGTCAGAGGTCGATATCCGAAGTAAATTCTCGGAAATTTAGGAGCTTAATTTAAACTACTAACTATAGGAACTTAGGCCTATGAAAATTCGCGAAATTTGAACGTTTTAATACCCCCCCCCCCCCCCCCAAATACAAAGTTTGGTAATTTTCGATTCTCTATTTCATTGGGACCAAAAAAACTGATCGACTCTCATCTTCTGAGCTACCTTTTTCTATACTATGGCGCGTTGCGTTTTTTTTTTTTTTGGGAGAATTGGTTATAAAATTGCTAAGGTACCAAACCTTTCAAATTGTTTGATTACATTGAAAATTAGTAGTTAAAAGATCTAAAAAAAAATTTGGATATTATTCCAAAGAATTACTCCATAAACAAGGAATGATCGTTTTCTTGCCTTCAGTTTACATGATTTCGGTAGATTTAAGTTTGTCCGCTGTGACTTGCTAAAATTCAGTTTTTCAAATGGTGCTTTCTTATGTAACAAATTGTATAAAAGAGTTAACGTCACTAGTTCAAGATATCTTCTCAAACTCGAATTAAAAATTTGCTTAGATAATAGAGAAATGGGATCACCTCTTCTTTTCGATAATATATATCTGGTACAGGAGCACAATATGATATAAGGGGATAAAATCTCGCTGTATTCCACAATTTGGGAAAATATAAGTTGGCAAGCACTTCTGGAAAAATTAAATTCATACCATAATTTAGATATCAACATTGAATGATCAACCTTGTCAAATGCTTTAGAAACGTCTAAAAGAAAATGGCGACTCTTCCACCTTCAATGTTAGAGATGATATTACCATCGACAATTTTTATAGCAGTGCCGTAGTAGTGCTGTGGTTTACCCGAAAACCTGACTGGTGACTATTTAGTATGTAATGACTTGTGACATAAGCGTTAATCTGTAATTGAATGACCTTTTTACAAAAATTTTAGACAAAGTCACGAAAAGGACGAAAATCATTTGCAGTAGACGAAGAACGTATTTTAGGAATTGGTATAATCAAGGCCATTTTCCATGTATTAGGGAATACAGAACTATTTAAACCAGATTTCACTAAGTACTTTATGTGAGGCAGTAAGATCGGAAGTATTAGCTTAATGAACCTTAGCCCTATGCCATCAGCTCCAACAGCAAATGATTTTATACAGCGCAATAGGATGAGAATTTCCTCTTCAGAAACATTACGAAAATAAAAAGTGTTATGATCCATGCTATATTGCAATGTATTAGGACTAAAATGTTCATCGCCATTGACGAAAACCGAACTGAAATGTGCATTAAACTCACAGGAATTGATTTTGAGTTTTGGTTCCACAGCTGGTGGGTTTATAATTTTTTAAAAAATAATTTACTTGGAACCTGGCTATTGAATTTACCATTGAAAAATTTGCGTTTAGCAGCCCTAATCATACTATTAACTTCTTCTTTGTATTTTGTACAGAAAAAATCAATTTTTTTTAATGTTGCAAGTACTTCCAGAATTTTCAACGTTAGATAATTCAAAAGAATATATTAAATCCTAATTTGGTTTTAAATACCTAAGTAAAAATAATTTAACACAAAAATTATGAACGAACCAAATTCGTGTCGGGTTGCGGTCAAAATAGAGAAACGTGCAAAAATTGAATTTTGACAAATTTGGTATAGTCGTTAGCTCAAAATTGTTTATCTTTAACTTAATTTAGTCATTCCGGTATCTGTTCTGCTTCACTCATAATGTCCAGCTAATCTAATTTTTAATAGTTCCTTTTGGTATAACATTTTTTTAAATTGGCGTGACACGGATATGAGACATTTGAGATATTTGAACAAGAAAGCCTAAAATGCTTAACTGTTAATTCATTATTATTGAATAAAATTTTTGTGAGCCCTGGATTTTATTTTTTCGATTTCGAGGGCAGCAGTATCAAAAAGTTTGAGAAGTACTGCTCTAATTGACTGTATTTTATCGAGATGTCGGGAGAACCAAATTGAAGAAACTTTGGCAACAGATGAACAATTTATTCCGTTTAAGGAGCACTTAGATGTGAAACAATATATCAAAGAAAAGGGAAGTTTTATCCATGGGGTATACAAGTATTTGCACTCTTCCCTATGAAAGTGGTCTTCCCTATGATTTTTTTTATCTACCAAAGGTCAAAAACTGAAATTTCCGAAGAGAACAAAATTAAGCAGAAATTTTTGTGAAATTGAGAACAGCTGCATAATTTGCAGCTCTTCTCCATTTGGCAAAAATAATTCCACCAAATGGCCATATTCATTGCTTTTTGACAACAATTTTAGTAGTTCTCAATTGTTTGAACTGCTAAAATAACTAAATATCAACGCCAGTGGAACTATAAGAATCAACCGTTGTGCAAACCCACCTTATTTGAACAAAGATTTAAAATCAAAAAGTCGAGGATCTTACGATGAAATCTGTAGCTTAGCTGGCAAGTTATGCGTAATCAAATGGCTAGATAATAAACCCATTTATCTTGCGTCGAACTGTACGGACGTTGGAGCTGAAACTACTGCCGACAGATGGGCAAAAAAAAAACAAAAACACAAAAAATATATTAAGGTGAAAACCAACCATTGTCGCAGGGTACAATAATGGAATGGGTGGAGTTGATCACCTTGATCAGATGATTGCATATTACCGTATTTTTATCAAAAGTAGGAAATGGACACTAGTGGTTACTCATTTCTTAGATTTTGCCATTGCCTCTTCTTGGATAGAATATAAAAGAGATTTTGAGGCAAACAAATCAACCAGGAAAAACAAAATGGTCGAACTCTATAATTTCAGGTTATATCTTGGTAAGATTTTACTATCATCAGACCAAATACCAAAGAAGAGAGGTCGCCCAACGTCGACTACAGCGTCTCCTATTCCAAGTACCACAAAAAAGCGAAATATGAAATTCGACTAGATAAAACGGATCATCTTCCATCACATGAAAGTGCGTTAAATTCGTTGATGTAAGTAAATCGAGGGTGTATTTTACAAAATGCAAGGTACATATTTGCCTAAACGCAAAAAAATAATTGTTTTTTCGAATATCACACCAAAGCCTAAATATTGGTATTTAAAGTGTTTCGATTAAAACAAATGTAAATAAGAAACAACAGTTATTATAGTACATATACCACCTATTGAAAAATAATTATAACCTTCTGATCTAGAAAATCAGTTAAGGTTTAAATCGTATAGGTGGTGAATAATCAATTTTAACCATAAATCATAATATTTAAGTGTTTAATTTAACAACGTTCTACTAAAAAAAAAAAGAGGTCGATCGTTAATTGATGATACGCTTTTCTAATCTATCCGCACACAACTATTTTATAAACTATACTCAATATCCGTACATAAAAAATAAAAAAAATAAAACATTTAACAATTTTATTATTAATTTATTATTTTCTTTCACTACAGTTTTTATTACCCATTAAACAATTATGTTTTGTTGTATAATATACATATACGCGTATAATCTACAAATTAAGAGATTTATACATTGTATTATAAACAAAGATATATTCGCATATAAATTCTTGTTAATATACAGTCATGAGAAAATAATTTAACCCTTGCACAAAAAAAAAAACTCTGCTTAATCGAGTGCAAAATTATTGCGTTTAATGCAATCGTGCCTAGGTAGTTTCCCACAATATTGTATTCAGCACAAGCGCCCATAATTTCCGCAAAGTATTTTATTCCCTTTTATATGTATAACAATACAATTAATTATAAAACAATTTTGTTCGCATATGCGGTATAAGATTAGATCTGTTTGATGGTTGCACACTATATTATGTGTTCGCCGCTTGAAGTTCATTCAACTTATGCATATACATATTATGTAGGTACCTTAATATTCGAAACCGCATAAAACAAATACGTCAAACAATTTTGTTGGTTTCAATATCATTCGCATCGAAAATAGTATATGGAGGGGCAAAAACTGAACAAAAAACATTTAAATGGCTCACTAAAACATAATGCTTGATAATAATATGGTTTATACATATGTATGTAATACATATGTTTTATATACTTCTAAACGGTCTCTACCCAATAAATTTAAATTTCTTACATATACACATAAGTAAAAACAGCTGATTATTTTTTAAGAGAGAGTTAGTGTTTCATTTAGATATGTGTCAAGGTTATTTCATTTAAGAACACGAATACAGAACCAAAAAAAAATGGTTGAATTGTCTTATCTAACATATTCTAATAAATTGTTTTGGTTTAATTATAAAGGTTAGAATACAATAAAGAGGGACTTCTTCCAAATATGTATAGTATAACAAATATATAAAATAGTTCAAGATGTGTTCAATTTATACGCATATTTGATGACTCAACGAAATTACAATAAGGTGACCCCATATAAATATATAAGTTGTATATATATCACTTTCCCTTTATCATACCAATAAAAAAAAAGTCACATTATACTCACATATTTTACGTAAATTTTTTTTTTTTTTTAATATCTTTTCTAATAAAAGAATTATATATAAATTTTATTCTTTATCCTCTACGTATATATACGGTACATATATACACGTCGTCCTTTTAAAAAGCTCTCTTATACTCATAGTATACACACAAATTTATTTTTGCTTCAAAGAAAATAAATTCCCCAAAGCGATCCTTAAGCAAAAAAAAAAGCGAATAAATTCCGATTTTTTTTTCTCTTCTGTTGTGTATAAAAATAAAATGCCATAAAATGCTATCAGTGATTTACGACACAATAAAATTCGTTGTTCCATAAAATTTCGATTGTTGAAAATAAAACAAAGCACGAAAAAAAAAACAACAAGAACTAAAACGATAAAATTTTATAAAACGAAGCCAAAAAAAAAAAAAATTAAGACAATTTTCTTAAATTCCTTATATCCTATTTTCTTCTTTTGCTGTTTTGCTGCTGCTTAAATCCACGCGGATTTATTATTGTTATTTTAGTATTTGTTCTTTTTCTCGTTAATCGATCAATTTTCTATAAAAATAAAATAAAATAAAAATATTTTTGTGTTTGTTTCGGTGTACACTCTCGTCGTTTGCTCAAAATTACTATATAGCAAAAGCGTTGATACTTTTTTTTTACTGGAAAGCCAATTTAAATGGAAGTTTGCAGAAAAAATAAAGTTAACTAGAATTTAATTTTTTTTTCTGCTGTCTAAGTACATATTTTTTTTGTTTGTGGTGAGATGTTTTCTAATAGTTGGAAAATTTGTTAGGGAGTTTTTTCTAGGTTGTGAAAAATAACCTGTTAAAGCGAAATAATATTTGTTACATACAACATGTTTACAAAACAGATGCTTTATGGTCTGTTTGCTGTGAAACAAAGAGACCACTCTTTTAATTTGTCGCTAGTACGTAGTGGAGAAAGCAGCGTTGCAGAACAATGATAAAGTCCGGAAGTTTCTCTCGAATCCATTGTTGAGTCAATGTTACTTTGTAAGTCAGAATCTTATTGGAAGATTCAATTATTGTTTGAATAAAACTCACAAGTCCAAGGAAGAACTAGGGTGGGGTACTTGATTCCATTTTTGTTTTCTAAGTCGAATACATACTAGATTAACATTATTTATTAGTTAATGTCCTACTTTAAATAAGTCGCCTGATTAACCAATTTTCAAATATAAGTCCATTTGGAGTTCTAGTGCTTATAGCAAACAGAAGTTATTTAATATTACAACAGAATGGAGAAAGGCAATCAAATATCACCAGTTACGGGAGATATGATTATTGAATTCGGAAGACGTGATCCTGGTCGTTACAGGGTGCGAATTCCTTTTATCCAAAATTTACCATCTCTTGCACGGAAAAAACTAGAGTTGTTACCACGAAGAAAACGGATTTTTAATTGAAGAAAATGTACTGTTTCTCCATTTAAAAGCTAATTTTCTTATTTCTTTCGCGTTTTTATTCATATAAGATTTGTGTTTCTTGAAATGATAAAAAAATTCTTGAGTTAAAATTTGTTGCTTAATTGTAATCTGAGATTTAGTTTCTTGCATCTATAACTGCTCAAAATTCTTGATTGAAGATATAAAAAAACAACGAATGGAGAAAAATACGATTGTTTTGTTTCCAATTTTTCTTGCAACTAGAAATTGATTCTTTTCTCAAACTATATTATTGAATTTTCTTGGAATTGGTTATTTTAAAAATAACAAATTTTCTTGATCAAAACAAATGCAATTTCTTGATTCAAGAAACTATTAAAATGTAAATGATAAGATTGAATTTTTCTTAAATTTAGAAATAGAATCTTTTCTCAAAATATAGGTATTATCCAATTTTCTTGAAATCATTCATTTAAAAAATTTAATACATATATGTATATTGAAATAAATAAATGAATTTCACAAAAGCATTTTTATGTTTTAATTCAAATTTAATTATTTATGGTTTGCAAACATTTGTGGAGAGTACTGTATGCAATGAGGGATTGGGGAATTTTGTACACATTCTGCTAACTTTGTTCTTTTTTATAGCTGAAATAATTGGGTTACAATCAGTGATGGCAATCATATACCAACAAAATTACCAACCTACGTTGGTTTCCGTTGGCTAACATTGTTGGTTATTTATTTTTTTTCTTGTATTTACCAACAGATTACCAACATGTTGGTTAATACATTTGTTGGTTGTTTTCACCTCAATGCAGTTGGAGTTGTTTGGTTACTAATTAGTGGCTTAATATTCATTTTCTTGTTAATCTACCATGATAAGCGGTAGAGGTACAAAAATTAAAAATGCAAAATTTTAAATTTAATTCAGTCAGTATTCATCTGTTTTATTAGTATCAGCTACTTTTAAAGAATAATATACATTCGTTAATTTTTTTGATCGCTCGAATCCCAGACGATTTCTTACGTTAGAGTGGAAGTAAGACCAATTTGAAAATAGTCGCTCCAGTTGCGCGGACGAAGACGGTATTTTTAATAATTTTAGAGCCAAAGAGGAAATATCTTGAGAATGACGCGCTGCAAATTCCCAGTAAGTGTTTCCTGGCAATCCTATTTTTTTATTCAGCACATCAAAAATGCCTTCACTCTTAATAAATCGTTGATAGCCTTCTAAGCCGGTTACATCTAAATTAGCGAGGAAAAATATTTCAACTTATGCTAGCTGATCCTTAGATAAGCGGTTTCCACGATATAAAGGATGAATTCTATTGGCAGCCAGAGCCAAAGTTGTTAATGCCATCTTTTTCCTTTTTTCTAGAAGTTCGTCATATTGGTTAGGTAGTTCCAATTTAAGCCATTCTTCTGCTGCTTCACCAAGAACAATCACTTTTTTGACAGGTATTGATCAGTGCACAAATAGGATCTAGTGTTTTAATTTGCTTTTTTACGTTAGCGATTAGGTTATCGTCGAACAGCTTTATTTTGTTTTCAGATTTTAATTTAGTTTGCGGGTTTTCTTCAACTGCGACTAATTGTTTCATGAAACTTAAATTTTCTATAAATGATTGGAAACAATCTCGACTACTGCACCATCGCGTTTCGGCTGGTAATAAAACCTTGGAGCCACCAAGATCAATAAGAGATTTCTCCAGTTTTGGCTGCTTGAAATCCTTTAGAATAGGTGTTATTTGAGATAAAAGATTCTCACTTTTATTATCAACGTCTTTAGGTAACAAATTGCCAGTATGACTATTGCAATTAGAGAATCAAATATTAATCAATGTGCCCATTTTCACCATATTTCTGGCATTGTCCGAAACGACACAATACACTTTAGTTTTAAATTTAGTTCTTGCTATTGTAATACATTGTTCTACAACCTTAGCTAACTCCACCCCACTTTCCGACAATCTGGTAAAATCAAAGGCGTCTAAAAATGCACGTTTATTATCACTGGTGTGTAGCATACACACAACATTTTTTGAATTTGCGGCGGAATTCTTCCATCCATCAATGAGAAGTACGGATTCTTTACCTAAATTTTGGGTATCGGTCATTGAAATCATTCTATGAACATTATCCAGCAAAGATGAAGCTAACGTTTTTCGACAAGGTGGCTTATATGCTGGGCGCAATTTCTTCACTAAATTTTTGAAATTATCCGACTCTACCGTTGAGAAAGGAATATTACATCCGAAAAAAAATCTAGCCACAAGATCATCAATCTCTTCTTTTTCGGTGGCACTTACACTATCCATGTACTTGTCAATTTTGTTTCCAGCGTTCTGGTTTTGTTTCATTCGCTTTTTAACAACCTTTGGACTTCGGAAGTGATTTTTATTTTTCTCCCCCTTTGAAACAACTAATTCTGGTGATGGTCAGGGATTATCAGAAGGTGATGGCGTTGAAAGCGTTGACTCCGATAATGTAGATGTTAGTTGGACTACCGTGTGAGATGAAGATGGTTGTACATATAGAGATGGTGATTCTCTGATTTCTTTGACCTATTTAAACATAAATGTATTAATTTTAGGAATAGCAAATTTCATAGAAATCATTTTACGTTTCTATTCATATATGCGTCAAATAATTCTTGTGTAGAAAACTGATCATCTTCCACAAAAATTATCTCAGCCGTTGTTATAATATTTTCCTCAATATTTTGATTTTGCACAGTTTCCATTTGCGTCGCCGGTTCAGTTGATGTAGATTCTTCGATTGAAATTGAACAATTGGTTGAATCAGAATCTATGTTTTCATTTGATATCCAATTACTGGTTGAATCTGAAGTGATATCGTTATCTAAATTAACAACATTTGTTTTTTTTGCCGATTTGTTGCAACATTTTCTATTAAATTGGAATAAAATTTAAACATAAACATATCTAGGTCATATGCACTATAAACGGTAAAAAGTAATATTTATATGAACTTACCGGTGTGATTCTAGCCTCGATTTGGTAGTATTTTTTAAAACACACGTACAATATTTGCAAAGTGCAGCTACTCTTGTCCGTCCACTGTAAACTACCGTTATTTTTTCGTATTCACCTTCTTCCCAATAATCATGAAATGGTTTACCTCTAATTTTATTTTTTACACTCATTTCATCGTCTTCGTCTCAATCGTTTAGCTAGATTTCCATAAAATATCCAACAAAATAATAGCCAATAAAATAATAATACCAAAGTCCAAAATACACAATAAAAATAGAACTTAATGAAAATTGCACAACGTTAACAGGTATCGTATAAGGCGTATAAAACCAAAAAACACATCCACTTGCTTTGATTTTTAGACGTTAAATAACTTGAAAACTGTAACTGAACTGGCAGATCGTATTGTTTTTTTTTTTATTTTTTTATTTACCAACATATTAAACAAAGCAAAATCGGTTTACCAACACTTACCAACATTACCAACATCTACCGACATTTTTGACTTACTCCATATAAAATTTTAAAAAGTTGGTAATTAGTAGAAAATAATTACCAACGTTCAAATTCCCATCACCGGTTACAATACACAACTAAGTTGGGTGTCTAGAAATTTGATTAGCCGGTATAATAGTATGGTTCAGAATATGGAATAATTTGGAAAATATAGTACAGCGTTCCGAATAATTTAGATTATTTTTAATTAGGTGGCACAACAAGGAAAAGTTTATTCTTTCTTCGAAACAACCAATTTGTCTATGTTATTTTTGAACTGAGAAAGAATCTTCAATTGAAGAAATTATTCCTTAATAAATTCTATTAACAAGAAAACTATGAATTTACGTCTCTCAGGACAAGAAAACATTTTCTTCCCTTAAACGATCTTATTTAAAAATCGCATTTTTCATTTGAACAAAAATTTCTTAATCTGAGAAAATATTTTTAATACAAGAAACTATTTCATAATATGAAAAGCTTGTTTCTCAGAACAATAGAATAAAGTATTTCAACTAAGTAAGCCTTTCTTGAGACGAGAAAATTATCGTTAAATTGTTAAAATTGTATGTAAGTATATACCATTATATAATAGATGTTCGAACCCAAAAAAGCATTCTATCGCGAACCTTCAACAGTGAAAAACGTAAATTTTTTTTGTAATTTTGTAAGTGAGATTTTCTGATGAAATATTGCATTGTCACAAAAAAAGCGTTTCTCTAGTGAAGAATACTCAAGTTCAATGGAAGAAGAAACCTGATGCATACAAGAAAACGCAAACAAAAGATTTATAAATTGTTTTCTATAGTCAAGAAATACAAGTTTCTTATAAGAAATAAACGGATGCATACAAGAAAACGCAAACAATAGATTGGTAAATTTTTACTCTACTCAAGAAAATTGTTTCTTTCAGCAAGAAAATATCTATTTATTTTCAGAAAATGCTACTTAAATAAAGAAACGAGATTTCTCATTATAAAAATTTCTAGTTTTCAATCAAAAGAATCGGTTTCTACAAACAAACCGATTTTGTTAAACTTACGAAATGAAAATTAACCATAAAGAAAACCATATTCTCTATGTAATCACGTTTTCTTGTATCAAGAATTTAGTATTCTCATATCAAACAATTAAAGATTATTTTAATATTTTAGAAGATTTCAAATTGAGAAACGTAAAGTTTGTGGTGAGGAAAATTTGCTTTAGCTGAAAAATGATGTACACATTTTCTTGAACTAATCCGTTTTTTTTTCATATTAGAAATTATTTTTTTCCATGTGGATCATCGAAACAAAAGGCTGTAGCAACATTCATTCAATTATGGGACGATGTTTTTCAGTGCAGTATCAGGAGTGTATAGAAGGGTACTATAATAAAGGACATACGATTGAGAGTAAGGAATATAACGACAACGTATATTATATTCCTCATCACGCGGTGATCAAAACAACCAGTACCACAACAAAATTAAGGGTCGTATTTGACGCATCAGCTAAGACAAGCAACGATATCAGTTTGAATCAAATATCTCGTGGGACCCAAGTTACAAGAGAACCTGATGTCAATTCTATTACTTTGGAGAAAATACAAAGTAGCATATATATCGGACATAGAACAAATGTATCGACAAATAAGAATACATCAAAAATATCAGAAAATATTATGGAGAACATCATCCGACAAAATGATAAAGTCGTACCAACTGACAACCGTGACATTTGGAATGGCTTCGGCACCATATTTGGCAATCAAGACACTACAACAGCTAGCGGCCGATGAGGAGAAAAACTACCCAATAGCGGCAAGGATAATTAAGAAAGATTTCTACATAGATGATTTATTATCAGCAAGTAACAATATAGAGGAAGCTCAGACAGCACAAACCGAACTAATAAAACTGCTGCAATCTGAAGGATTTAACCTGAGAAAATAGACCTCCCTCCAACTGTTTCCAACTTTTAGAAGGTGTAAATCCGGACTCGAGAGCCTTCGAGCAAATCATAATTCACAACAACGACGAATCAGAGTCAGTAAAAACACTGGGTTTAATTTGGAATTCAGGCACCGATACGTTTGAATTTAAGGGGAATATCAACGTCAAAATTGGAGAAATGACCAAACGCAAAATGTTATCTGAGTGATAAAAATTTCGAGATGGATTAAATTCGATCAATCTCTATAAAGAGAATTGCATGGATTTTGTGATGTTTCCGAAGTGGCCTATACAGCTGTGGTATACATCTATGAGAGGGCATCAAATAAAGCAACTTTATTAGCATCAAAAACACGGGAAGCATCAATAGCAACCAAGCTAACATTGCCAAGGCTAGAGTTATGCGGAGCAACTTTGCTTGCAAATTTAATGAATAGGGTGCAGCAAGACATGCAGTTTAGCCATACAACAACATACTTTTGGATGGATTCAATGATCGTGTTAGGGTGGGTGAAAAATAAGCCCCACAAATTTAAAACATTCGTGGCAAATAGACCTCCCAAAATAGAAATACCGGAAATTCAGAATTTAAGTTCTCCGTCTCAGTGGTTTTATGTTAAATCAACCAACAACCCAGCGAATTGTGCATCCAAAGGATTATGGCATATGTTGCGAGATTCATCAACAAATGCCGAAAAAAGTTACTAACCAAACAAAAAGCTCCTACGGCGGAAGAAATACGAAAATCCACGCAACTGTTGATCAAAATATCGCAAAGACAACATTTCAAAACTGAAATTCGCGACCTTATGAACCAAAAAGGAATATGAAATAAAAGTAAGGTAAAATCTTTGTCTCCACTCCTAGGCCAAGATATATTACGGGTCGGCGGTCGAGTTGAAAATACAACAACTTGGAACTATGATGGGAAATATCCAGTTATCATCCCAAAGAACCATCCAAAACTAACCTACTAATTCAAGAAGACCATGAACAAACAATGCATGGAGGAACATAATTGACATTAGCTCATATTCGAACAAAATACTGGATCATACACGGTCGAAATCTAACACGAAATTCAATATCCAATTGTGTGAAGTGTCATCGGTTTAATGCGAAATCCGGAACACAGTTAATAGTAAATTTACCAGAAGTACGTATCACACCCAGAAGACCATTCTTAAGAACCGGCATAAATCACACAAGGGTCATTTATCAATCTTTGTTTGCATGACAAGGCCATACATCTTGAGCCAGTCAGTGATTTAACCACTGAATCATTCACCGCAGCTAAAAACGATTCACTCTACGGAGAGGATTGTGCAGTGATTTATATAGCGATAACGGATCTAATTTTGTCGCGGAAAAAAACCAGCTTGAACGAGAAATGACTACATTACTTCGTAAGTCATCTAAAGAAATCGCTCAACTATTGATAAACGATCCAGCAGCTTCACCACATTTTAGTGGACTTTATGAGGCTGCTGTAAAGTCAGTAAAAAAACACCTGATTATGGTCATAGGAGAAGCAGTACTTACATTTGAAGAACTATCAACGGTCACTTCACAAGTAGAGGCTTGTCTTAATTCAAAACCACTTTTATCTATGACAGCCGATCCCACAAACATAACCTTTTAACTCCTGGACACTTCTTAATTGGTGCAACATTGCTATCAGTTCCACATGATGCTATGGCAGATAGAAATATTCATGGGATATCACGATGGAAACTGGTAGAAAAAATAAAACAAGATTTTTGGAAAACCTATACAACAATTTTTGGTCGGAATCAAGCGAAAATTTGAGGAATGAAACCTATACTAAACAGTAACTTCCTATAAAGATAACAAGGCTTCTTAGCTTTGAGAAGTTTAAAAATAAAAAGACAAACGCTAAATTCGTAAAAAGTAGATAAACTACATCCTAAAATAAGGCTAGAGTAGGCAGAAATATGATCGAATTCCCTAATACCAAAAATAAACCTAGTACAAGCATTGAAACATCTTTGGAGTACGTTCATATTTTCCTGAAGCATACCGAATAAAACTATGTCATCACAAATAAAATGAGGAAGAAGATAAGACAAAAACATTTTTTTCCTAAACTGACTATCAGAAAATCCTACTACTTTATACAAACAACATAAGCATACCAAAGACCCTCTTACTAATACTAACTAAATGATCACCCCAAGAAAGAGTTTTATTAATAACTAAACCTAAATCTCTAACAGTATTTGAATACCTAATTAGCGAACCCTGCAGAAAAATACCAGGAAAGAACGAGGTGTCTAACGATTTTTTATAAATTATAATCGACTGAGATTTATTCATCAATAGAATCCTGATCTAAACGACTATTTTTATAAATTTGGACGTCATCAGCAAAAATGTGAAATGAACAATGTTGAATAGAGGATTCTATGACATTAATGTATAAAGAAAACAATAGAGGAACGAGCACTGAACCCTGAGGAACGCCGGAAATTACAGGAAGGAAATCAGACAAAGAATTGTCGGAAAAAACTGCCTGAGAACGACCAGAAAGATAGTTAAAAATTAATTTGGCAGCGGAAACCGAAAATCTAAACTGAGATAAGAGTTTGTTAAAAAGAATTCTGTGATTAATAGAATCAAAGGCCTTAGAAAAATCTAACAAAGTTAAAGAAGTCAATTCCCTATTATTGATATTACGCCTAATATCATCACATACATTTAATAACGCAGTAGAAGTGCTACGAAATTTTTTCATTGAAATTCTGCCTTTTCACAAATCTGCTCTTCGTTCTATCATTTTTTGTTCTTTAAGCTTGTGTTGCAGCCCCAATGCATTTCTTTCAGTGGTTGCTGTTAGTTTAGCAGAACGAACTCTCTTTCTACCTCTTCCAGAAATTTGTCTAGGCGGAGCTTTGGGAAACGGTCGTATAGCTTCTGATGTACAGTTAATTGAGCACTTATCAGAAGTAGGAGGTACCAATTAACTCTCCGACACTATCTATAGATTCAACTGTTCCGAATCAACAGCACCAGTAACTTCTGGCCGATTTTGGTATACATATTTCTTTTGGTTGTACCTCTAACTGTTGAAAGCAATTATCCTGTTGTTCCAATTATTGAGAATTAGTATAAGCAGCAATTTGTTGATTATTTTCATTAGTTCCTGTGAATTTTCTATCCGTTACGATGATTGATATTCATCTTCAGTAAATATGTCACTATTGACAGGCCATATACCTGAGATTGTGAAGCCGTTTTCGATATTTTTTGGAGTAAACGCCAGTGGAAACGCATGATCAATGCATTTAGCTATTTCATAAATGGTAATCTGGTTCGGGACCAGTAACCATCGAATTATCGCAAGCTTTGTTATGGTAGGTTTATAGGGGACTATAAACAGATCTGTCCAAAGGCTGAAGTTTATTAGAAGTTTGTGGGGGAATATTCAGAAGAATTATACTATTATCTTTAGCATAACAAACTTCATAATTAGTAAAGTTTTATTAGAAGAATTTTTATGCTTTCGAAATGCTTTAATAAAATAACAAAATTTGGCCCTATTATCCCTCCAGTGTTGTGAGCAATACCAACTGTTCCAGGCGGACTACTATTAGTTATACGATACTGCCAGTTATTTCTAGAAAAAATTATAAAAGGTGGTAAACGGTTTCCAATGGCACTGATATCACAGCAAACTGTCACAGTTTGACCTCTTTTACCAGAAGTGATTTTCCAATTTGTTTCTCACCTTTACGAGCAATAACTTTTCTAGGCTTATTCACATTAGTTAACCCAGTATAGTCGATGTTCCATAGCCTCTGGTTCCAAATTGTGTTCAGCCAAAACCGTTTTTAAATTTTGAAAAAAATTTGCAACATTGGTTTTGTTAAAACTAGTGGCAACACCAAGGCTTGTTGCCTCTGGAAGGCTTAATGATAGTGCAGAGTTTATTTTCATGAAACCATGCAATTCCAGTCATACCCCGATTGCGATGTTGCTTGCTTTAATTAAATAACCTTTCAGCATAGATTCTTTTTCAGTGCTAAATATTTTAGCTCTTGCATAATCCAGTTGGTAACAAATATTATTTGGATTTGTTTTTAAGCGCGAGCATATCGTTTCAGTGTCATAACATTAAAATCAAATCGTTTCGCCGTACCTTTTAGTGATGCCCCATCATCAAGAACGAAGCTAACAGCTTGTTCAAGTTTGTGACTATCAATCGGAGTTCTAACCTTCCCGCCGGGTTTTCTTTTATAACTTCGAGATGTGTATAAATAAAATAACTTAATGAATAAAATATTGTGCTTAGAACTCTGAATAATTAAAGGAGACTTGATCCCTGAGGAACAAATCTATCATAGCAAAATGGATCAATTATATCCCCATACCTTTGGAATACATACTTAGGATAGCAAATTATCACTCACAGCACTCACAAAATAATTATTGCTACAACTAATTAGAAGTTTTAACTAACACAAATGTAAATAAAAATCGGTATTTACTTGAAATAACGGAGAAAACACAAAAAATTCACCATACATAGAAAAAAGAGAACATGTCAAAACACAATTAATATATCATCTGTATTTATGCACGTCCTATTACTAATCGCATTCGCTATACTAGAAATCCTAGAAATATATTAAGTGAACAAATCTCCCAAATGATCAAGTATCCTCAGCCTCCCTGCTTCCTCTAGGATTTGACGGCAATAAATATCATGGTTCACTTTGATCCCTTTGAATGTTGAACGAACTAGATAATTAGTACTCATGTGTAATGAGATTTATAAGAGATTTGCAGAGAAATCACCTACTGCCTGATTATCTGCGCCGTGACATTTTGTATAGGCATTTATTTGAGGCACTTTTAACGTCCGGAGGGAGCGGTAAACCGTTAAAACTAAATGTAAGGGATCTATTTTAAATTCGCTAGATGATTAGTTTTTTGTCTTATTTGCCAGGTCATACCCGGCATAGATTGCATTTATTAGTATGGGTAGGACGTATAACTTATACTGTAATTTGTTTTTGGTATATAATTGACTGTTATAATTTATAACTGGGTACATGTAATTTAGGGCTGCAGGAGCTTACCTCGTGACATTTTGGACAGTTGGACCTAACCAATTCTATGGTTTCAAGGGTCACTGGACCTCCTTGAAGTTATCCCAGACTTCCATCCCAGATAAATTTGAAACTACCTCCGACAACACAAGCTTAAAAACCCACCCAAGACTTTTTTCCTACACTATTTAAACTAACTTTAAAATCCAGTCCACCCCCGTTAAAAATGAATAAAAAAAATAAAAAAAAGTCTGCTATCAGGATTATCCTACTGCCTATCTTATGGGCAATTCTGAACGCAGTTTGCTTGTTAGAATTTGCGCTACGTCAATAAATGTGTTGCCTTCCAATAGTTAAAAAGAAATAAAAAGAATGTTTACAAAAAATCTTCTAATAAGGGGTCCTATTGGCTACCTATCGGCAAATTATGAACGAGGTTCGCTTGTTAGAATTGTTGCTACATCAATAAATGTGTCGCCTTCCGTAGATAAAAATGAATAAAAAGAAAACTTGAAAAAAAAAATTCGTCTGATCAGGATTATGGTGGGCCTAAAAATTAGTTATTTTCATTGGCATTTCCATTAGTTATTTCCTTATTTGCATTGGCATCGTGAAATAACAAAAATGGTCACTTGTATTAAATTAATTTCAAGTGATTGAATTTTTTATGAGAATCAAAATTGAATTTGCACGAATAAATTAAATTAATAATAAAATTATTTCAACCACTTGGAAGATAAGATGCATAGTTACAATTTTTTTTTTCTGCGTGTATATAAAGCGGCCAATTGGGAGTGATTTTATATTTCGTGTTGCGAACTCATGAAATAACAAAAATGGTGACTTGTATTAAATTATTTTAAAGTGATTAAATTTTTTATGACAATACAAATTGATTTTGCCCGAATATTAAATTAATAATAAAATTATAACAATCACTTGGAAATTAAAATATATTGTATTAAAATATATATTAAAATATATTATTGATATAAATTATATCCGGTCTTTATTTAATTTTTAATTTTTTAATTACTGGCTATTATAGACCGTTTATGTTTATTTAGTTTTTAATTTAAATGTTTTTATTTAAAAAATTGCTGTCGCCGATATTTCGATGTTTCACATCATTTCAATTTAATTAATTAATACCGCTATAATCTATTTCAAAATTAAATATTCTTCAGCCTTCTAGAAATTCTGAAAAAGAAAGATTTATAGCAATATGAAAACATTCCGGAAATGGAGTTATCCATTCTAATTTTAAAAATAAATCACTCGTTATCAGAATATTTTAAAATTCTTACAGAATATGAATCTATTAATGAGGGGCTCCTTTTCAGAAAAATACAAAAGTGAAAACCGCCCTAAAAAATTTAGCATTACCGCACTGTAATTGCGGATTAAAGGCGTTACTTTTTCGGGTAGTAGTGCCTAGAACCTTATTTCACTAGCACCTTTCTGATTTTATAATTTGTTTAAAAAAAAGATAAAATTTGTATTAATTTTTTTGTTAATTTTACTAAAACTAGAAAACTCGGGCAACGCACTGAAGCGGATTGATTCAAATAGTTTAGTCGGTCTTGCCCAGTGCACCAATTTAAGAGATTTGTTTGAATATGGGACAACGTTAAAACAAACTCTTCTCTGTTACCTTTTAGTCCAGTAAATGAAGGGGCCAACCTGTCAATAATTCCCTACCACTTTCATACAGCCAGTAATAAGAGATAATTACACACCATTTAATATAAGTCAAATTCTACAGGAAACAATTGCCCGGGCGGGCCTGAAAATGGCCCCCCCAATACCGGTAAAATGTGTTTTCCGCCAATATCTCCTAAAATATGACATTTAGAGATTTTTTGTTCAGACAAAAGATGAAGATCATCTCATTTTTGCAAAAAACAGGGTTGAAAAATTTACAATGTTGAGCCAAGACTCCTAAAACAGTGAAAAATTGAAAATTAACAACCAAACTTTTTATTGAAACGCAACTTGGGTAAAAATGCATATTTTCTCATGATTCAAATTTCATGTGAAAGGGGAAATCTGCCGCTGTGACTTGAGTCAGGTTTTGACTCTTTGGCCATATTGGAAAAACGGGTCAAACTTTCTGCTCCGGCGCAATTTTGACCTCGCGAGGAATTTGCTCGTACTTTTTTTGTAGTACACTTATTTACTCCGAATTTTCCTGAATATGGATCCTCGATAGGTCCATTGTCATCCCAGAAAATTGGAGAAACTAATTTTCTTGCGTTTCAATAAAAAGTTTGGTTGTTAATTTCCAATTTTTCACTGTTTTTGGAGTCTTGGCTCAAAATTGTGAATTTTTCAACCCTGTTTTTTGCAAAAAATATGAACGTTACGAAAAAAATGATGAGGACCATATTTGTAGAGAATGAAATGATCTTCATCTTTTGTCTAGAAAAAAAATCTCTAAATGTCATATTTTAGGAGATATTGGCGGAAGATACATTTTCCCGGTCTTGGGGGGGGCCATTTTCAGGCCCGCCCGGGAAATTTTTTTTGTAGAATTTGGCTTATTTTAAATGATGTGTAATTATTTCTTATTACTGGCCGTATGAAAGTCGTAGGTTATTATTGACAGGTTGGCCTCTTTTTCACCCTTCATTTACTGGACTATTTTTTCCTAACTTCTTAGTGATTCTAGGGCCTTTGCTTTATTTTATAAAATTAAATGCTTAAATCTAAATAAAGAAAAATATTCAAAAAATGCATGTTAAGGGGCCCTAGCTAGCTAGGACTCTAAGCTTCAGCCTTGTTAGCCATCCAGGCTATGTAGTTTAATTGTTTCACAATCGGAAAATATCATCTTCATTTAAATAAAAAATTTAGGTTAACGGTAAATCAGTTTTTACCATTGTGCAAAAATAAATTTTCAGTTCTTACAGCTTAAGGGTAACAAAATCCAAAGAAAACCACTTAATTTCCATAACTACCCAACTGAAAATAAGAAATTAAAATTTGCAAGCATTAATTGCAATCTGCCCGAAATTGTATTTAATTAATGAAGCAGCTCACTATGCTCGTGTAAATTACTTTGTATTTTGTTCAGAAAAAGTTGTGAAACCAACATAGGTACGTCTGACAAAATTAATTCCCCTAAATGTCATTGTACAAGTAGCTCTTTTGTTAATAGGATTTAAAAAAAATATTTTTCCTACTTTACACACACCCCAAGCATATTAGAAAAAAATAGTAAAACTTTAAATTCATAAATTGGAAGGAAAATCATTTAACAAATTTAAAGAATATGAATTTGGAGAATAAAAACAAAACATAGAGAATTCAAAAATTTAAATAAATCTAAGAGTTTTAAGAGTTTTAAAACTTTTAATTCAAAGGGAAAAATGAGAATTTTGTAAATTTTTATGAATTTGATGAAAATAAATTGAGAAGATAATTTTGGAAAATCTGTAGAATTTGAAGATTTTAAAGAAATTTAAAATTTAAAAGATATAAGGTGTTTGAAGCTTTTAAAATTTGGAAGTGTTTAAAACGAATTTTCGAAAATTCGAAAATTTTGAAGATTTTTAAGGTGAATAAAAGCTTAAAGAATTTTAAAGATTTTGGTAAATTTAAAAAACACGGATGAAGATTTAGAAAAAAAAATAAGTTAAGAAATTGAAGTATTCGTAAACAATTTGGAGATTTTGAAAAATATGATAAACTATAAAAATTTAAAATATTTTTAATAGCTACATGAAAAAATTGAAAAGTAATAAAAATATTTTAAGAATATGAAAATTTGTAAGAATTTACGGAATACAAAGGGTTTAAAGTTTTAAAGAATTTTATGAATTTGAATGGTATAAAGACAACAAACATAAGAAATATTTGAATGACATAAGTAGATATATTAAAACAAGATAGACGTCAACATTATATTAGTTTCGTACATCATCAACCTTTCCTCACTTCAGATTATAATGTTAGCAGATATTTCTGAATTTTTTAAACTTATTTAGTTAAAAATCGTAAAAAATTCATTTTAACTTTCGCTTGGACAATAATTACAAATGTAAAGATTAAATTTTACAAATTTTAAGGTTTTTTAGCCGATTTTGAAGACGTTCCTCGGGCGCAATGAAAGAGTTTTAATTATTTCGAAGGATAAATAACAATTTCGAAAATTATTTTTTTAATTAGGATTTTGTCCCTCCCAACTCTCTCAGTTCTTTTATTTTTAATAATTTTTCTTTGGTTGTCCTATTCTGACTTTTTCTCAAACTAGTCGCAATTTAATAAATAAAAAAAATCACATATGTGATCAGTATGCAAAGAATAGTAAAGTCGGGAGCTGTTGAATTTAAAGCAAGTTAAGCCAACTATCGTAAACTATTTATGTTTTAAGTGTAACATTTTACAGTACAAGTAAAGCCGATATACAAACAGTGCTAAATTCGTGATATAAGTGAATTAATTTCCCCATATTTCTCGCCACAATTAGATGGGTGATATGCTGATATCTAATAAGTTTTTTGATAAGAATCGATATATTACGCAGCGAATTTAATTCATATTGAAACCAATTAATTTCGCCAACCAAAAATTTTCGGAATTATTTCCCGCGAACTCTATTCGGCTCCATAATATTATAACTATTATAAGTAAAATTTTTTAATTCATGGAATATTACATTTAAATTTCAATGACATGCAAACATGTAACACAATAGAACATGTTAGTTATATTAAATGAAAGATACGATTCAGACAACGTAGAGGAAGGGGATGAAATTATTATAGTTTCTGGGACCAAGATATTATCCCGAAACCTAATTTCTATAATATTTACAGTAAAAAGTACAAAACTGGAATATAAAATGAAGAAGTGTAGAATCTTCAACAGATAATGAAAATCCAAATAACGACCCAGAAGGAGTTGCCAGGCAATCAAACGATGACAAAATACCGGCTGAGCGAATTTAGTCAAATCGAATATAATTCATCGGAAGAAATATAAATTGTGAGGAAATTCTAGGACACGGATCACTTCATATAACCCTGGTGCATATATTTATTATATGCAAATTGGCTAATTGGTACTGCACATGATATAACGGCGTAATTTTCTTGTTGGCAACAATCTGGAAATTCGACGAGATAACAAGAATGTTTTTTATAAGGTTCGCCTTATATTAAATACCGTTAGTTGTAGATGTCTTCAGAGGCTGTTTAAAGAAAACATTTCTAGAGACGAGCAGATGATGTTTTTCAAACTTTCAAAGCTACTTTATCGGCCAAGCAATACATGAAAGGTAAACCATCTCCCTAGGGATTAAAACTGTTTCTATATAGTGAAAAATCTGGCCAGCCTTATGATTTATAAATTAAAAGGGCTCGCAATTAGAAATTTATTATTTTCAAATAAAAAGGTTTGGAATTGGAGCAACAGTGGTAATGTAATTAAAAGTGGCTTAATGTAATTAAAAGAATACCGGGACATACAATTTATTTTAACAATCTTTTCACGTCTTATAATCAGTAGAAATTTTAAAACACAAAGGAATAAATAGGAAATTATTGGACGAACGTCAGTTTCAAAAAAGACCACGAATATATTATAGAATGTGTGAGCCATGGCGGACGCTCGAAATGGCTCGATAACAAACCGGTTCACTTGGTCGAATTCTATTGGAAAAGGAAGCATCAACTCAAATTAATTCTTAAAGTTACGAAATTATTACGAATCACTGACAGGTTCTAAGTTAACGTTCCTAAAAATCCGAAAATGTTATTTAACATTTTAAAGTTACAAACACTAATAAGTGGAAATATTAAATTTTTATATCCATCGAATTTAATAATTTCAAATGGTCAACAGAAACCATTCAGGCCAAGAATTTTCATGAACAAATCTTATGTGTTCATAGGAGTATATACATATACTTGTCGAACACGGTTTTTTTATTTTAATGGTAAATCAACAAAAAAATAATAATTTTTTTATAATGGACTGATTCTGTCACTAATCATTTTGTCATATATAACTTCTTCAAAATGAAGAAAAATGCGATTAAAATAAAAGTTATAATAACATACACATTGACACGATCATAGATAAGCTAATACACTTCCTTGATAATTACTTTGTGTATAAATCAAAGTTTACTTATTCCAAACAAGTTTGTGAACACCGCAATAAAATTCTATAAAAGTATAATACCTGTCTTCGGCAGGCGTATAAGAGCCAGCCACAATGTCTGTATTTAAATATTCAAAACACATTGCAGATTTAATATTGAAAATAAATCCAAAATAATTGAAGTATTGTCACTTGGCGGCATTTTGCTTATTGATATTTTTTGGTATTGATTGCTTATCGATTTTTTGACTTGTTTTCTATATAGGTAAAATGCAATTAGCTTTTAACGTTTGAGTTTTTAAATACATTAAGAGTACTTAATGCGTTTAAATTGTTATTTTGTTTTATCATATTTCTTATAATGAATATAAAGGCGGTGTCCTTCTGAACCTCCAAAATATGAACGTATGAAACATACGCAAACGCGTAAATATGTATAGTGGGCGTTATCAGATATTTGAAAGTATAGCATTAAAATGATACATCAAGATCAATTTAAAACTAATTTTACCCAAATCAATTAATATTTGTTTTAGGACTTGAAATACTTAAATATTACTAATTGTAGTAAAACACACTGATAAATTTAATTTGTTGTAAAACACTGACAATTTGTCTACTATTTACTATTCACACTATTCATAGTAACTTTACCCACCATTTGTTTAGTCAGTGGTTCGTTATTTCTGTTAATTGGGGGCTTATTGAATTCGGAGAAAGCATTCTAATTAATTTTCAACTCTCTCATGTTTGATACAACGTTGGTTAAATCCAGTTTATCATCCAATGCTTAAATCCTAACTCTTGTTTAGTTACCTTTGTTTAATATTAAGTTAAAGTTGTTTGCCTCACTGTAATGCAAGCATTGTTATGTTGGTTTACTTTAAGAAAATTAACTTCTGATTCTGATGTTTTCAGCAATATCAATTTTACGCGTAATTTTTAATGAACAGATTGAAACTCAAAATTCGTGCCAGAGGATTTTTAATTTATTTAACGGATTGACTATTTTCGTTGTTATTTGTTACTAATCTAATTTATGCGTTTATACATATTCAGGTATTATGTAATATAATAATATTAAAATCACATTTTATTCTTCCCTCAGGTTCTTTATTCTTAATTTAAAAAAATTAAAATCTCTAGAACATTAATGTCCAGAATTTTGATTCTAAAATATGAGAAATTTAAAAAAATCATAAAAATCTTTAATTGTAATTAATGCATATTTCAAATTAAACAAATTTAAAACCATAGTTTTAAAAAATCTTAAATTTTATATTTTACATTACAAAAATAAATCTTGTTAAAATATTATCTTCTACATAAGATAATTTAAGGTGGTAGAACGACTAACAACAATTTTTTTAAATGTTATTCTCTTATGTCAGATATTAGTAAGATTAAGAACAAAATTTAATATCCGCCATATTTTAAATATTAGGGAATTAAATTTACTGCAATATTTGAATTAATAATTACAAAAATTGAAATAAAAGCTCTAAATTCTGCCAGAGTTGTGACCTAAGTTTTAAACGTTTAGCTACAAGTAAAATTCTGGCATTCTGTTTCATTTTTTTTTTGTTTATACAAGAGTTGATATGTCAAATGCAAATTCTTAATTCCAAAACAAATCAAATCTAAGATAATTTAAATCTTTAAAATTTATATTATAAAATATCAAAATTAAGAAAGTGAAATTTAATTTTCCAATTCAAATTCATCGTTTTACAATTCAAATTCAACCTTTTACACTTTCTTCACTTCAAATTCAACTTTTTGCAAATTACATTTATCAAAACAAATTTTATTTCTTATAATCAAACATTTTTTCGCAAAATTACAAAAATTTGAAATGTAACAAATCCTCTGTGATTTTTTGCGCCCTAGTAAGCCGAATCAATATCAAGTGTTGACTTTTTCCAAATAATTAAATATTCCATTAACAGAAATATCATATTTATATTAAAATACAATACAAAAATTAGGCGTACAAATAATTATTGTCATAACCTAACATAATATTGAGATTCTTCATGTAGAATAGAAATGCATAAGGTAACTAAAACACTAACTGTATTATAAATTGCAGTGCTAGAAGTTATTCCTTTTCTGCTTGATAATATTTTAAAAAACACATTATTTAACTTGTAAAAAAAATCGATGGTAAATGAATTTGGAAAACACTAGCATCATGTGTGCCTGGACGATGCATTTGAAGTTAGCATATCAACCACAAATGGTTGTTTTCGACGGAGCGGAGTAGGTACATACGGATAGCACTTCCCAAGCCACTGTTGAGTAGTTTTTCCCATTAAAAATTAATGTTCTGTCAACAAATGAAACTCAATCTTTTTCGATTGTTTTGAAAATTACAAAAGTAGCCACCTTAATCCACTGTAATTTGAAAACAAATGTTCAAAATCTTATGAATTTTGATAGGTGTTGTTTGAAGGTTGATACCAACCAATGATGGTATTGCTAAAAAAAGCATACACACACGTATCTTTAAAACTTTATAAAAAATAATTTCTTGTTGATACACCGTGTATATTTCAAATAAACAAAGCCATCTCATTGTACCTATACTGCATCATGCTTACATTAATATAACTTAAAATTACGTAAATTCACTAGTAACCTAAAAATATACCTAAATCACTGTAATTTTGAAAACTATACAGATTAGACGTAAACATTGTAAACAAAAATTGTCAACATCAATCAAATGTCACTCTTGCTCTCAATTTGTAACATATTAGAATTTCGAATATTGCTATAAATTATCATTTCTTAAATTTGAGCAAAAATGCTAACTTAAGTTGGAAGAAAGTTAACATCACTCTCTTCTTATTTTTACGTTTGTTTGAGAAACATCTCATTAAAACTTTGTGTCACTAAATCTTCGATTGCGAGTTTTATTTCATCTCCTGCATTATCCACTGATTGCAACAGTTTTTACAAGGGATACATTTTAGCGAATTCAGCGTTATTCATTTTTTTTTTTGAGCAAGTTCAACGACATGCAACATCGACAATTCGCTACATTCATATACAGGTACATTAGATTAATATGTAATTATACGCGCCATCTGTTGGTTAGTGCAGAGACTTATTGATTGATGTGTAAAAACATGTCAAAATCAAAATATTAAAAATAAAAAATTTCTAAATTTCACATATGAATTTTTAAGTTTCCAATTGCGAATTACTATCATATTTTGACGTTCAACCTTAGGAACTAGAATCTTCTGGAATTTAAAGTATGTACAATAATAATTTCGAATTTTGTATTAAAAAACTTATAGTAGGTACTAAAGGGAAACGTAAGACTGAGAATTTCGAAATAATTTGTAGAATCTTTCGTTTGGGAAGCATATAATATTGAAATTCTTATTTTAGTATTCGGAGTCTAGAATTAGTTTTCTGAATTTTTTCGAAATGCATTTTCTTTTTAATTTTAAAAATTGGATTATGATTAATTAATTTTATATTCGACCTGATAAGAATAATTCTAGATCCTTTAATTTTGAATTTACTTGTATATGCCAGTTTAAAATTGTAAGATCTTTTGGTCTGAAATTTTAAAAATTTCATTTGAATTTTTAATTCAAAATTTTGGGAAATTCGATATCCAGAACTTTTAAGCATTCAATTAATTTTTATGAAGTTTCTTAAATTTGAATAGCGGAAATGTACTTTCATAAATTTGGATACAGGATACATTTACTGAAAATTTAAAACTTTAAACAAACTGTTTTAAATTGTGAAACTACTTTTTACAAACTCCTGTAATAATTTAAATAACGGAGTTTCAGTTAGCTTAGACATTTTTTGCTAAGGAAACTATCTCCCAATTTGCAAATAAAATTACACAAACTAAAAATTTTCGTTCATAAATGGTTAAATTCAAAAAAGTCCAAATTTTGTTTTTGAATAAAATTTTGAAAATAATATTATTCAAATGAGAAATAATATTTAAGTAAATCTTTATTTTATGCCATAAATCATCTCACAATTTTTGAAATGATTGATTATTTAAATCTGTTAGAATTTAAAAGTTCACAAGTTTTGTTTTTAAATTGAAAAATTAATGAGAAATTATAATTAGATATTATTAATGAGAAATTGGAAGTCATGTTTTAATTTTATAATTTTTATGTTTAGAATGTGTAGCACTGAGTAAAATTAGAATTTTGTGGAACATCATTTTTTTTTGTTATTGTTTTGTTTTTTAAGAAACAGAGTGGCAAATATTTAAAAATTTCATGCATATTTATTGCTATAGAAAAAAAATTGGGCTATGGCCAACAAATTTTCTTTTACCAACACCCAATTTTGAGAAACTTATAATACAAATTTCTTGCCAATTTAAGATTTTTTTTTTTTGTAATTTTTTGGGAACATTTTCTTTTAAGTAGTTGTTTGAAAACTTTACACATTTTAAGATATTTGTGAAATAAATTTTCTGGACCAAGGTAGGGGCCACTTCCAGTTAGCCGATTTGGAGTAAAATTCAAACGAACCCTCTGATTTACCAAAAAAGTTTAAATGTGAAGTTTCAGTTTGATTGGTCCCCCATTGGGCTGTAGAGAGGACTCAGACTGACAAACAGACACCATTTCGAAACCCTCTTTTTCGGACTCAGGGGAAATCAAAACAGATAAATCTCTAAAGATCTTAAGGTCCAAAATTTTCATGTTATACTTTATTTTACCTACGTAAAAGAAAGTAAAAAACTAATTTTGAATATGGATTACAAAATAGTTATAAAAACGCTACTATTTTTAATTTCTTCCCTTTCAAAATGGCTACCGAATTGCTTTAAAACTTTAATTAACTTTAAACTTTAATTTTTTAATGTTAAATAATTAATTGTTGTAATTTCTAATATGCAACCGCCCCTTAGACCATTTTTAATACGTTTTACAAATTAACACGTAGAAGTATATTAGTATAAAGTATAATAGTATAATACTAATATACTTCTACGTGTTAATTTGTAAAACACATTAAAAATGGTCTAAGGACCGGTTGCATATTAGAAATTACAACAATTAATTATTTAACATTCAAAATTAAAGTAAAATTAGCTTACACAGAAATAGGGCTGTGTGAACGTCGTGAAGAAGAAAAATTGTAGAAGAATTTGGCTGAATTAGTAAAATTCGCTAATACAACCAGCACAGTACATTCTGTATATATAGAATGTAAAATTGTGGTACAATCAGTCCAGTCGCCGCGGCCTGATGAAAAGATTGATTTTTCCAAAATCATATGCTCATCAGTTCGAAACTGGATTAATTCTCTTACAATCTTCGGAACATATTAAAATCATATATATTAAAAGTTCTGTTAAACATAAAAACAAGAATAAGAAATAATGTATAAGTATATGTTGATTTAATGGCATTAAATTAAAAATGTTGAAACAAATTTGACATTATTGGCTTTCCAAATTGCAAAATACTGTTTACGAATTAGAAACAAAATTTAATTTAATTTTCATCTAAAACTAATTTTTTTATATTTTGAATTATGTATTAAAATAAGATATGCAATCTTATTAAAATTAATGAGAAATAAATTTAATTTTACTAAATTTCCATTAAAAACAGTCAAAATTAAAAAAAGTTCCTTTTTTTGTTTCCGTTTATTTAAATATACCCATATTGACATAAAGCCAAAATAACAAATTTTAATTTGCTTGATCATCTAAAATTGTTAAAATTAAAAAATTCTCAAATTTGGTTTATGAACTTTTAATTTTAAAAATAAAATTGCAATATTAAAATTAACGAGATTCCAATTTAGCGTTTTATTAGATTTTCATAACCACCTACATATTAAAATTAAAAACTTCTAGATTTCAAAATTGCAAAAATAAAAAGGGATATCATCATATTCCCGAAAGTAAAATACCAAAAAAAAAAAAAATACCGAAAAGTACAAAATAAACTGTCACCATATAAATTTGCATAAATGACATTTATTAGGTTAAGAAAACGTAAAAAATAAGGGATACCTTAGTATTCCCGAAAATAAAAATCGCCAACAAAAAAAAAATATGTCCTATTAAAAAGAAAAACCCCATTAAATTTTTGTCAACTACAATATGAAAACAAACAGGAATCTACATAATTTCCTGTCATCCCGGCGCGGGAAGGGCCAATGCTAAGCTGCTTTGGGGAGTTCTCTATTCTAGTACGTGAATAATCATTTAAACACAAATTTTTCAAAATCGTTTTAATTTCTATGAATGTTAGAATTTCAAAAAACCGTGAAAGCCTCCATCCTCTATTATATAAAACTTATTAAAATAATATTTATAAAATTTAAATAGATGAAGCTTTTTAACAAAAAAATGATTTTTTGTGAGGTTTTTGTTTTTTTGTTAATTTTCCAAAAAATCCAAAAAAACGAAAAAATCAAGATTTTTGAGTGTAACAAATAACACTTATTAAATAAAACAAAATATTATTTTGATTCATCTTACACTTTACAGGATGGGCGCTAACGCCCTCAAACCCATGCTTTGACGATTTTTAGAAATTCTAACATACATAGAAATTGGAGCATTTTTGAAAAATTTGTGTTTTACTTAAACATATATTCACATATTAAAATAAAAAACTCCTCAAAGCCGCTTAGCATTGGTCCGTTCTGCGCAAGGATGACATGAAATTATGTAGATTCCTTTTGTTTTCATTTTGTAGTTAATAAAAATTTTATGTGGCCTTCCATTTTGTGAATTTTTATTTTCTCAACCTAATAAATGTCATTTATGCAAACTTATATGGTGAAAAATTTCCAATTAATATTTAAAGAAAATGTTAGGGCTAATTATAGACCTTATGTACAATTCTAAATAAACAATTTATTTTAATTTAATTCAATTGGAGGAGAAACAGTTTTAAATTAATACAGAATTATAAATAAGGTCTATAATTAGCTCTAACATTTTCTTTATATAAGAAAGACCTTTAAAAATAATAATTATAATTATTATTAAACGAATAAAATAATTAATTTAATTCATTCATTCTTAGTTTACCGCCAAATTTTGACATATTCTTAATTTTTCGTAAAATAATTTAACGCTAGAACTTCCAAACCGTTAAAATAAGTCATTGTTGTCATATAAATGTCATCGTAAATTTCCAAAACAATACTAACATAATATTTAAAAAATTGAATTGAATAAATAAATTATCTCTCATTTTGACGGGTCGGTAGTTCTAGTGTTAAAACTCACCAGACCAAAAGGCATTAATGTATTAAAGTTTAAAAAACGCTATTAAATGATTCAAAATGATTTAAGGTTAAAGAACATTATAACGTTCCAAAATAATTTTGGAAATTTTTTCCAATAACGTAACGAAAGCGTAGGAACGAATTTGAGAAGTTGTGGGAATGTGGTTCAATACCACCGAGATATTGTAAAAAGGAGGTAATCTTAAGAACAGTAATTAAGATAGTGTCTGTTTTAAATTGGTTCAGTTTTAAATACCAAAAATGGCTTGATTACGCAACGAACGTTGCATGCAAAGGCGAATCGAAACAGTTTTCTGCGCATTGCAAAAGAAATGGCATTCACTATTATATAATATTGAAACTGTAAGTATCAGCACAATTTACTAATATCTGCGGAAAAATTCGAGCTGGATATTTATAACTACTCCAATATGAAAACAAGTTCATCCGCCGCGGCCAAAATGTGGAATCTTATTATCTTTCAGTTGCTTTTAAGCAGAACAAATGATGAGGACAGATGAAAAAGTAGTTAAGGTTTGAAAAAAACCTCAGGGAATGGGAATCAATAGGGGAAACAAAAAATTGTATCCAGCAGTCTCAGCTGCGTTAGACAACTAGGTTGAAAAGGCTCAACAATTTCTTGTGGTTAATAATAGTGGTGAATGCCCTAATAATTGCACTTAATCTGATTCCATAAAACTAAAAATGTCTGTAAGATCCATCTGAAAATTAGATAAACTTGTGTAAAATTTAAACATACGTGTCAAAGCACAACGCTATACTACTTTATTAGGCCCATTTGAAAAAATTCCTTGGTGTGACCAGAAATAATTTCCTGTTTACCTTATTTAGAATCGCCGTCGTCAGGGGGATGTTCTTGAATGGAGTGAGACATTATTATTTGATTTGAATCAGATTCGCTCGTTTCTTATTAAAATTAAATCCGAATTGTTTGCCTTCAGAAACGATTCACATTTTGCACAAAAGGTGAAAATCTATCCAAAGGAAAGAACCCGAACCCTTAAGTAATAAATCGAACTAGAAGTTATTTAAATTTAAATTTAAACTCTGCAACAATGTAAAAATAAGTATCCCAATAAAACAAATCAATTAAGTGTTCCCAATTCCGTAAATACAGAGTTTAAGTGGATTGAGGTTCCAAATAATATAAATCTTGCTTTTTATAAATTCTGGAAAATGAGGAATTAAAGTTTAAAATGAAAATATAAAAAAAAAAACAAATTCGGGAAAATCGGGGATTATATATTTAAATAAATACAAAATAAGAAGCTTCATTAAAACCGAGATTTGTAAATGAAAGATTTTGAAAAACAAGATTGCGGGGCGCTCCCATTACTTAGAGATAACTGATTAATTTGATTTAAATTTTCAGAGATATTAGTTATGATAAATAATTACATTTTTAAATAGGCTTCAGAACATTGTTGCGGTTTTTTTGGCTTACTGAGAGGTTGGATTGAAAGACTGAGGATTGGATATTAATTAAATTTGTTAATCTACAGATTGTTCCAGATTTAAAAACTGTTAAATATTTAAATTTTAATTTTACATTTTAAATTTGAATTTGAAGATAGTAGTTCTTGAGTTCGGTTATAGGAGGAGGGGGGCGGGGGGGGGGGGGGGGGGGTGAGGGAGTTTGACATTTGGGAGAAGCACTCTAGTTCGGTTTTACTAAACAAATAAAAATAAAATTAATTCCTGATTTTAATTTTAATTCTAAATTTGAATTTAAATAAATTCGACTCTAATTAAGTATAAGTAAAGTTTAGAATTAACTTAATACATAATCCAATATTAACTGTAACCCGTACAATATTAAAGTTGCTTTTTGTTGTGCTGGAATACCTAAGATATACCTAATTTATAATCTGTGCAGATTATTATTTTAAGGCTCGTTAAATTTAGTAAATAATTTGGTGTGCTTTCAATTTAGATGCCAAATTTTAATAATTGTAAAGTAAATTAGGATTTAGGTTCCATTTAATAGGAAATGAACCAGTGCGTTACTAAAAAGTAAGTCGTAATAAAACAATCGCAAATTATGCTTTAGTTTAGAGACACCCGAGAAACCTGACCGGATTTCCGGAAACTTCAAGCATCGAGCGACGAATAGTTTCAAAATTGTGTGGTTTTGTGCCAACTTATTTATCATTACAGCTTGGATGTTTATACTCTAAAAATAAGCAAAATATGTATGGAAATATACATACATTCAAAATACCTTGAAATATTATGCATTAAAAGTGGTAAAATATGGAACAAAAATTATAAATTTTATGTTCGATAAATTTTTTAATAAACTTTTTTAAAACTTGTTCTATAAATTTCACAACTTCTATGAATGCTATAAATATTATAAATTCTTTAATTCTATAAAAGTAAATTAATTAATTCGATCAAATCTACAAATTTTATAAACAATAAAATGATATACATTCTTTAATTTCTTTACATTTTGTAAATTCGATTAATTATAATAATTCGAGTAATTCTAATATCGCTAAAATGTTGCAAATGCAATAAATGCTAAAAACTTCTTAAATTTTATTAATTCGGTTAGTTCTGGAAACTGTATAATTTTTTAAGTTCAATAAAAATTCTTCAAATTTTAAAATTTAAATTATTTTTCTTTCAACTCGATAAGTTCCATAAATTCGATAAAATCTATCAAAGCTAAATGGTATCAAGTCTTAAAATTCAGAAAGATCTTTAAATTTTGCAAATCATGTTAATTCTATAGATCTTACAAACTCTGTAAATGCGGTATATTCTATAAATTTAAAAAATCGATAAATTCAATAAATTTTATAATTTCGAGTAAGTACCTACATTATGTACTATAAAAATTTATAAATTTTATAAATTTTATATATTCTATAAATTTTATAAATTCTAATAATTCTATAAATTTTTAAATTCTATAAATTCTACAAATTTTGTAGATTGGAAATTTTGTAAATTCTTTATATTCTACATACTCATATTTCACTTTTAAACATCTTCTTTTAATTTTATGAACTCCAAAATGTTTATAAATTTTATTTATCCAATAAATTGTATATGTAAATAGTCAAAAATTTTGTAAAAATTGTATAAAGTGAAAAAATTCAAAAAGTTCTTTTAGTTTAATACCTAAATCCTTTAAATTCTATAAATCTTACAAACCCTGTGAATACAATTTATTCTCTAAATTTAATAAAATCAAATTTTACAAATTTTTAAATTTTATAAATTCTATAAAACCATAAACTCTTTAAATTTATAAAATTTATAAATTTTCTAAATCCTATAAATCCCACAAATACTTTATTAATAGTATAAAGTCAAAAAATTTTGTAGGTTTTTTAAATTCCGCAAATTCAATAAATCTTACAAACCCGTTAATTTTGCAAATCCTGTGACTTCTACAGATCTTCCAAACTCTGTTAATGCGATATATTCTATAAATTAATCGATAAATTCCATAAATTTCACAATTTCTGTAAATTTTATATATTCTCTCAGTTGTATAGATCGCAAAAATTGTGTATAAATTCTATAAGGTCAAAAAATTTTGTAGGTTTTTAAGCTCTAAAAATTTTGTAAATACTATAAATCTTAAAACCCCTGTGAATGCGATATACTCTCTAAATTTTAATAAATTTAATAAATTGTTTAAAACATTTTAAACTCTCTGAATTATAATTCTATAAATTTAACAAATCCTGTAAATTCGATATATTAAAATTTTTAAAGTCGATAAATTCTACAAATTTTAAAAATTCTACTAATTATCTGAATTTTATAATTTCTATTGAGTCTATAAACCCTGTAAATTTATAAATTTTATGAATTTTATAAATTCTATAAATTTTAAAATTCTACTAATTCTTCAAATTTTTTAACTTTTTAAGATTCTTTCTATAGAAGAGTTCGAGTTCATATAAATTGTTTTCTGTAAGTTCTATTAATTCTATAAACCCAAAATTCCATTACTCTTTTGAAATCTATAAACTCTATAATTTTTATAAATTTTACAAATTCTATAAATTCTACAAATTTAAATGCCACAAATCTAAAAATTCAGTTATTTGTATTCTACAAATCCTTTAATTTTTTTTAATTATAATTAGTCTATAAACGTTATAAATTTTAATTCTATCAATTCTATAAATGCTATAAATCCTATAAATTCAACAAATTCTAAATAAATGTCATGAATTTTACAAATTTTTTAATTTTTGTCGATTCTGTGAGTTTTATAAATTGTTTCAACACAGTTCACTCTGTTCTATAAATTCCACAAACTCAAATTCGACTTAGGTCGTGAGTGAATTAGTTAAAAACCAGTTAAAAATTAAAATTTTGACATAAAAGTTAAAATTAAAAAATTTACTCACCACAAGAAATAAATAAAAAATGCATCATGGTAGGCATCGTATATAAAATTTGACAAGCGAGTTAAAAAAACATAACCTCGTTTTTTTAATATTGGTTCAGTTGATACATAAGCACGACGTGTTTCTTCCTGTTTCTTCTTAAAACAGCTTCATTTGATAAATTACGGTTTTTATAAAGTAATAAAATAGATAACAAACTAGGAAAATGATTGTTATAAATGCGCTTCATGTTGTTGTTCAGTTGTCACAATTTTAATTTTTAACTAATTCACACAGCAATATTAAATTTGGTAGATAAAAATATTTCACCACGATAATTTGATTTTCACCAAATTTTTAACCAAATATTTTTAAGATATTCAACTCACGGCCTTATTCTTAAAACGCCATAATTTCTATTAATTTCGATATCTCTTTGAATACTAGATATATTGTCAATTCAATAAATTCTACAAATTCCGTAATTTATAAATATTTTTTTTTTAATTCTACACATACATATTTAATTTATCTTAATTAGACAAACCAGATCATTCTGGCAAAAGCTATTCAATATGTCTGTAAATAAATATTTGAATATCTGCATCTGGAACGCTCACAGCGTAAAAAATAAGAAACATGAGGTAATTCATTTCCTTGATAAATATAACGTTGACATTATGCTTATTTCAGAAACATACCTTAAACCAGACACAGCTTTCCATATTCCACATTACCTCATATACAGAGCTGATCGCGATAATCAAGCTGGTGGGGGTGTAGCTATCATCATCAAAAACTCCATTCCACACACTATACTTCCCAATTTAATTCTGAAAAGTATTGAAAATATCTCTATTCAGTTGGAACTTGCTGATTCCTACTTAAAAGTAACTTCATGTTACGTGCCCAAATCTAGTCATTGCAATTTTCGAGGGGATCTTAACCGCTTATTCAATTCTAATAGCCCATTTGTTTTTGGTGGGGATTTTAATTGCCGCCATTCATCATGGAATTGTAGTAGATCCAACAAAGGTGGACGTACCTTATTTGATTTACTTAATAGCCGAGCGAATGTTGTCTTACACTCTCCAGACACACCTACCTACCATTATAACACTAGAACCAATAGTATTCTAGATTTTTATTTAGCAAGTAACAAAGTTCCTGTAAACTATATTAGATCCAAAAATGAACTAAACTCGGACCACTTTCCTGTTTTGTGTTCTATCCGCTTACAAACCTGTCGCATAAATCCATCAATTCACTCTTTCAATTTTAAAAAAGCAGACTGGTACGCATTTCACAATTTTATTGATAACAAATTGAAGTCATACGCGATAGCAACCAAACTATTACAGACTCTAGACAAATTGACTTGATGACAATTCAGCTTACGGATACTATTAATGAAGCAGCAGGGTTGTCTGTTCCTACTATTGCTGCTTCAAGTAAGTATAAGTTAATTTTATCTGACAAAATCCTAAATTTTATCAAGCTTCGTAATGTGAGGCGCAGACAATGGATAAGGAGTCGAGATCCCTACCTTAGAAATATTGATAATTTGCTTAACGCTGTAATTAGGCAGAAAATCTATGATATATAATTAACGCTAAATGGCAGGACAAGCTGAAAGCTTTGGACAAAGGATCTAAACCATACTGGCACACGGTGAGATTACTGAAAAAAAAATACTCTTGCATACCTCCATTAAACCATTCCAATGGCATTAGTAAAATTATTGAGTCAAATGAAAAATGTCAAGCACTTGTCCAAAATTTTCATAAAGCTGTCGAAACAGCGGTCAACATCCCAGAATCAGACGATATTAAAAACAGTATGGAACATATAAATAAATATGTGGTAACCGACCCTTCGTTGTTTCATGTATCAATTGAGGGGGTAAAAGGGATTATAAATAACAGCCGTCCCCTCAAGGCACATGGTCAAGATTTAATCTTCAATGTTTTCTTGAAACATCTTCCAGAATATGGACTTAAATTTCTAACAAATTTATTGTCGCATTGCATTAGGCTTTCATATTATTTTCCCTCTTGCTGGAAAATAGCTAAGGTGGTTGCAATAATGAAGCAAGGTAGTAATCCATGCGAAGTAGACAGCTATCAACCAATAAGTTTGCTTAGCTCGGTTAGTAAAATATTTGAATGTATCATCAAAAATAGACTAAATGATTTTATCGATGAAAACAATTTATTAATACCGCAACAATTCGGTTTCCGTTACCAACATTCTACTATCCACCAAGTCGATCGTATAACCCAGCACGTTAAATTCCAAAGGAATTTGAATAAATCCACTGGCATGGTCCTTCTTGACCTAGAAAAAGCATTTGACTCAGTCTGGATTAATGGTCTTTTGCATAAACTTCATAAATATTGCTTCCCGATGCACGTAATTAAACTTTTGAAATCGTACTTCGAAAATCGAAAATATTTTGTTCAGATCCGAAATTCCAATTCTAGTCTAATGAATATCAACTCGGGGGTTCCTCAAGGATCGGTAATAAGCCCTATTTTATTTTGTATTTTTCTAAATGACATACCCTCTAAAGATAATTGCGAAATCGCACTATTCGCTGATGATACATCTATCTACACCTCCGACATTTACTCTCAAGTCATAATAAAAGACTCAATGATTATATCAACATACTGGTAGCTTACTTTAAAAAATGGGGCCTTAAACTGAACTCTAACAAATCACAGGCTATATATTTTTCACAGTGTAGGGTGACAGCTAAACTACCTCAACCAAATTTGTTTATAAACGGTCAACAATTAACCTGGGAAAAGCAGGTGAAGTATCTTGGCATTCTCCTGGATCCAAAAGTGGCATACCAAAATCACTTAAATTTTATAATAAACAAAGTAAATCAACTTTTTTATGTACTATATCCTTTATTAAATAAAAAAACTTATCTATCATTTGATAACAAAATGTTAGCTTATAAGACAGTTGTACTGGCTGTAATCTTATATGGATCTCCTCTATGGTGGAATGCGGCTAATACCCACAAACAAAAAATTCAAATCTTACAAAATAAATTTTTAAAATTAATAATAAATGTCCCGAGGAGATACCGAACTACAAAATTGCATTCACGAACTAAAACCAATTTAATTAGAGATCTATCATTTCAATATTACATGAAATATAAAAATAAACTTTCACTTATAAATAATAATTTAATCAATGATCTTGGTAGAATACGAATACCCTGAAAGAACATTGTGCATTTGTTGCATTATGTGTTGTAGGAGTATTAATGTAGTTAGTTATAAGTTAAAATTAAGTTAGGTTTAAGGTGTATTTTTTTTTGCGAGTTTTCTTGATTCATTATATGACTTTGGTCTAAATCTATTTATGCATATACTTATTTTCATTTATTCCGTAGCAAAGCTTATAGCTAAAACTCAGAAAATTATATTGTATACGTGTTACCTTTATAATAAAGCAAAAAATTAAAAACAAAATATACAAAAATATGTATTCATAAAAGGATCCGGGCTCTATTTATCATATACTATACATTATCATCAAATGCTCTTTAAGTAAAAAATGTAATCTTAGTTGTAATCGGATGTCGTGATTTTGATTTATTTAAGTACAAAATATTTAATATTTAATAATAATTTTTTTCCGAGATGCCTTAGAGATTTGATTCAGCTTCCAGCAATTTAAAATATCCAACGTATATGTAGTTGAGAAATAGTGTTGCCTTGAATTGTTGACTTCTTTTCTTCTAATAATTTTTTAGTTTATTTTTTAAAGTAGTATTTAGTAATAATTAACTAATTTCGATCTTGATTTTAAGAAATATTCGGAAAAACCCAACGCACAGTTTCATAAACTTTAAGCAACCAGCCCACACGTAGCTTTGGAAATTGTATTGCCTTGATCTTATCTTCTTAATTTACAGGAACTTCAGTTCGGAATTCATACTTTTAAACTAATTAGTGTCTTATCATTTCGATTTGATCACTGGTAACATTAATTGAAATTCATTACAGGGTAGCATTCATCACAAATCAAACTTCTATAATTTGAGTGGCAGATTCGCGGAAATACTTCATTTATAATAGTAGTTTGTGTTAAACTGTAGTTTTAGGATTGGATTGCTTTGGATGCATTGGGGTTCCATCATGAAGGAACCAAAGCGCGGTATCTTATTTATTTATTTGTTTTCATTAGTTATTATTTATTATTATATAAGTGTGAAAAGTATCTGAAGGGGTTTCTTTCTTAGTTTCTTTCTGAATTAATCATTTGTATACGGATTAAATTTAATCCCGATTTTCAGAAAGTTACAGCCTCAGTCAACCCTCCAGGATCAACAAAAAGTTAATAAGCTTTTAGTTTAGAAATTGTGCTGTCTTGTGCTAACTATTTTGTTAACTATCGACTCCATAGGTGGCTGAAACTGGGTCGAGTCTCTAATTTTAAAATTCCTTGCCTATCCCTCGGTTTTGTTTTGTGTAAAAAGTTGTATGGTGGATCTAGCGTATCTGGGAATCTTGCTAAGGCTTGGTCGTACATTCGTATCAATCAATAACGAAATACATATGAATGAAAAATAATTATATATTACATATACAAAAATAATTAAAAGGCAACTTTTATATTATTTTTAATTTATATATTTTAGTAAGTATGTTCCTTATAGTGAAATTTTATTATTTTTTACTTTCGATTCCAAATCGATTTCGATGCCAACAAACATCATCTTCAGTTGAAGCAATACTTATTGAATTGAAACGTTTTTTCCTCGCTTTTTTATACCCAACAATTTTTTCAGTGGTTGCGTTGAATATTTTTCAAATTTACAAAAACGTTCGCTTACGTTGATTGCCCGTTGAAAATCCGCTCGTACATTTTATTTGTAGCAGTGTTTATTTTGCTGTTCAACATAAATTGATTCTCCTTGTTCTTAAATATTTCCAATTCCTCTACACGATCCATCATATCTCGTTTTTCATCCTATACAGCACCTCTAAATTTGTTTCAAAATTCACGTAGTTATGCAGCGTATGGTTTATATGTTGCGCGAATTTGGATTCTGTATTCATTCTTCCGATTCCTCTGATATGTTCTCTAAATCTCTCTCTAAATGAACGTCCCGTTTGGTCTATGTAAAAAGCGGGGCAATTTGAACATGTTAATTTATAAACACCCGTATCTAAAATGGAATTAATTTTGGTTTTAACAAAACTTTCTAATTTATGTTGAGTTTTGTGAGTAATGCTATATCCGAAATTTATGCAAATATTTTGAATTTTTTGGCTAATCTGGCTCCATTCCAAACTTATTTATTTTTTATTATTTATCATCGTCGAAAGATAATGTTGTATTCGACCTATACTCTAATTTCCTTCTATAACTGTTGTTCAATTTATCGACCATTTTTGTATCATATCCATTGTGGTATGCTATAAACTTGATGATGCCGAGTTCAATTTTGTAACTCTCCTCTGCCATTGTTATACTATTTAGCCTATGGATCTTATGGCGGTATGGAGATAGTTTGTGTTGGAATGGATGCCATGATTGCTGATGGATGGTTTGAAATATTTGAGTTGGTTTACGAAAAATTTGGAAAATAATTGTTTATTTAACAAATAGGTATATTTATAACTTTTTTCTTTTTTTTATTTTTTATTTTATATTTATTTTACAAACAAAACATATAGTAATACACAGGAAATTATTATAATTAGGAGAAACAAAACACCTAACAACAACAAAGTCAGTCCAAGATAATACTATACATTCGTGATGAATACCATAGTTAACAATAAACTTATCAAACAACGACTTTTTATAAAAATAATTTGAGCTCAGAAATTTTCTTATCTTTCAAGCTTTCATCCAACGCATTAAATAACTTGACACCTCTATAAAAGATACTATTTTGAGACGTTTGGAATTTGTAATCAGGAAGCCGATAGTTAAACGAATTTCGTGTGAGTTTGTCGGTGATAGACAAATTAGTGAAAAGGTTTGTATTGTGCCTCATTAGACCATGCGTAATCCTATATATAGTCAAGACATAGTGATATTCAACTAGTGATGAAAGAGGATGAATTTTTCATTATAAAGAATTTTAGTAGCAGTCAAAACCGGCTGGTTCTTTATCGCTTTTAACCCTTTATTTTGAAAAATTTGCAAGTCATTCAAATGAACATTGCTATGGAGGAACTCCAAATTTCAATTAAATATGTTAAATGTGAATGAATAAATCCGTAGAAAATACTGTATTTAAGATAATCCGGAATAAACCGCCCATAGCGCCCCTGTGGAATACCAGCCAAAATATTGATACACTGTATTTAAGACAATTCGGAATGAACCGCCCATAGGGGCCTCTGTGGAATACCAGCCAAAGTATTGATATTCGATACTACCAATACGCACAGTTTATTTTGTATCATTAAGGTAACTTTCCAATAATTTTAAGGCACTACCCGAAATTCCAAAGCTTATCAGTTTATCTATTAATATAGCATGATTGACGCAATCGAATGCTTTCCTAAAATCAAGAAATAAACAAGAAGTTGCATGTTTTTTTTTCAAGCGATGCATAAATTAATTCTACTAAATTGAGTGCCGCAAAAGTAGTGCTGCAACCAGTCCTAAATATATATTTATTGATATTGATAAGTGCATTGAAATCCAAATGATCAGCAACAGCTGAATGAATAAACCGTTCGAAAATTTTAGAAAAAACTGGAAGAATGGAGATTGGGCGGTAATTATTAATTGATAAACGATCACCGCAGATTTAAGAATCGTGGTAACACGAGCTATCTTAAGAAATTCCGGAAATCTTAATATTTTAGTTAATAACGGAGTAATAATGTAGACAAGCTTTCTAACCATATATGAACCGTAACGTATTCATAACCAGGAGAAGACGTTGATTTCAGATTTTCCATTATATTACTGAGATCTTCGTCAGTTATTAGTTCCAATTGAAGTAAAAAATCTATTAAACTCGGTAGCTATTATTTGATGATCAGTTACGAACTTACGTCAGTATCATTAATGTTTAACTCTACACATTATTCGTGAGAGTTTCGTTTATAACATTCCACCTCAACTTCGAGTTATTAATATCACTGCTCAATTTAGTAGTGTAATAACATTTTTTGCCATTTTTGATCGATTTTTTGAATTCCTTATTTATATTTATAAAATTTTCATCAAAATATGTATTCCGTGGATATGCCTTGTGTAATTTGTAATATTTGTCTCGAAGAATTGCTTGTTTGGAAAGATGTACCTTGTATTTCCTGTAATTGAATGGGTGATAAAATTATAAACTGAAACAAAATCAGAAGTAGTTGATGATGAGTATTTATCTCTAACTTCAAACACTACCTTATCGTAATCTATGATATTTCTTGTTTGAGTTGAACAGAATGATTTTTTTGGGTAACACAAACTTGATGAGCATAAATCGATGGTCACTTAAGCTCGTAACACCATATAAAACAAAAAATGTATCTTTGTGGTCAGATAAAATATAATCAATTATCGTTCGTGGGAATTTTGGATTCTAGTAGCATATAATTCATTTGTTGCATTTATAATGGAGTAATAATTTAAAAGTAATGTAGATAAATACAGTGGGCTTCCGTATAACGCGAATGATGTTAGAGTAAAATTTTATAGTGGCTAATATTATTTAAAATATTATTGTACAAAATCAGACATTAGAAAAAAAGAATATTCATAAAAACAAAATTATTCATATTGTATTTCTTACGGGAATTTATTGTATATAAAAAATAGAATTTAACAAAATAATTCATAATAGGTACATATTGTGTATTTAGTTAACCCTCTCAAACGCCTTGTACAATATATTGTACATCACCTTTCATCGCTTCGACCAACCGTAATTTTTAATTTTTGTCTCATTTCTCTTGTGCGATCGTTCTCTTATGTATTTATGTTCACAGTACAGTTTTATGAGCAATCCCATATCATAGCAGTTCATAATTGTGCTATGTATTTTATTTTTGGAAGAAAGTCAATTTTAAATGGCGTTTGAAAGGGTTAAACAAAGCTTCAAAACACATTAATTAAATTCATGTGGACCATAAGTCACTATCGGTGTCATCCAAAATTAAGTTCCATCGACGTCGATTCACTGAAAGTGGTTCCTTGTTTTCTTTTTGTACAGTTGTATAATTGATTGATTCATTTTGATTTTCAATAATAATATGTACTTCAGTATTAAATGTATCTTTTTGAGTGATTTTCCTGCGGGTGAAAAGTTACTTGTCAATAGTTGTAATAAGCCTAGCCTTAAGTAGGCGAGCAACGAAATGGCATGTAAAAAAGCTCAGTTGTCTTTTCAACCTTAATAAGCGAAGTACAGAAGATCCTTGTTGAAATAAACTCTTAATATTAATTCATTTAAATTAATGTGTTTTAATTGTTAACTCGCTTATTACAATAGTTTCTCATTGTTTGCTTTGAACTCTGCTTGAAGTTTAAAATATATGGAGCAAGAAATTCGTGAAAATTCCTTTTAAATTGCATAGAACCCTCCAATGATGAATCATTATTTGTGAATGTTTCTAATTGTTTAGCCAATTTAAGTCCTTCGTTGAGATGTTCTAATGTAATATTTATTCTTGTTTCTTCTCAAATGACGTTTTCATGGTGGCTGTTTATAGTTAAATCATCTACTAATTCGATAAGTTCTGATTCATCTAAACTTTTGTTATTGTTAATGAATTCTGTTATATTTTCCTCTTTCATATCATCTAATCCTTCCCCACCCAATAAATTGGCTAAAGTTATAATCCGGTCAGTGTCTATGGAGTTTGAAGATAATTGATTTTCTGCACTAACTACTTCAGGCCAAATATTTTTCCAGCAAGAATTTAGAGTTGATTGCTTAAATTCCTTGATGGGCAATCCAATATTTTCTACACAATTTAAAATTGAAAAATCTTTTTATATTTCCGTTACTGTTTTACTTGGATTTGAATCAATTTTTGTTAAAATTTCTTCAAATGTTAGACGCATATAGTAAGATTTTTAAAGGTTTTTATAATACCTTGATCTAATAGTTGTATCATTGACGTTATATCAGGAGGTAAACATTTTACATTAATATTTGAATGTTACAAGTCTGTTGGATATCCAGGCGCATTATCAATTATTAATAAAGCTTTAAATCCAAATTTTTTTCTTTCAAATAATTTTCAACATCCGGTACGAAGCAATCAAAAAACCATTCTCGAAATATTGGTGCAGTTACCCATACCTTTTTATTTGTTGCCAGTAAACTCGAAATGTAGATTTATCACACCCCTTCATCGCACGTGGATTTAACGAGTTATTAATTAACAAAGGCTTCATAAGATAATTTCCAGAAGCATTACTATACAAAAAAGAAGTGTTATACGTCCTTTCTCATTTTTCGAAATGAAAGTTCGCTGCGGCATTTTTTTTCAGTATAGACCAGTTTCGTCTGCCTTAAACACCTGGTCAGCTGTATATCCTCCTTCTTCTAAAAATTTTGGAAATTCTTCTTTAAATTTCTCGGCAGATTCTATGTCAGCAGATTCGCGTTTTCCTTTTACTTTTATATTATGCAATGAAAATCGTTTCCTAAGTCTGTCAAACCACCCTTGACTACCCTTAAAGTCATATTTATGTGTCTGTTCAGATGGAATTTGTTGCCTTAAATGGGTATACATTTTTATTGCTTTTTGTTTAATCACATGGTTATTTAAAGGAATACTTTTATGATTGCAATCATCCACCCATAAAATTAAATATTTTTCCATTTTTGATATTAAAGGATCTTTGAGCCGTGCAGTTTTTCTTAAACTTTCTAACGATCGAATATCAACACTCGTTCTTATTTTGGCTTCATTATTTTTGATAGTTCGAAGTGTCGACTCATTTAATTGAAGTTCTTTGGAAATATCTTTCAATTTCTCGCGAGATTTTAATCGGTCTAAAATTGTAATTTTTTCTTTCATAGAAATACATCTTCTTTTCAATTTTTCTTTTTTTCCGACGTCATTCATGAGGCATGTGGGAGCAAAAATACCTTTTATGTGTTAGAAATATTAATTTAGCTTAAATAAATTTTATTTTAAACACTTTATTTTACCGAACAGAATGCATATGCAATTAAACTGACAATGCAATACAAAACTACAAACGCAATATGATGACTTCTACGTTCTTCGATACAAAACAAAGATTATTTAAAAGGTAATGAATTGAATAAAATGAATAAACAAAAAGGAATGGATAAAATGAAATGAATGGAAAATTCCAGGTTTTTATTCTATAGCGCGTTATACGGGAATCGTGTTGTACGAATAAAGTGGTCGCACTTTTTTTAACGCGTTGTATGAAATTGCGATGAACTCGTGTAATACGGGAGTCTACTGTAATTACATACATATATGCGCTTTAGAACTGGATAAAACATTCAGATTGAAATCACCTACAATAATTTGATTTTCATAACTATACATCACCTTATCAAAAAAAAAAACAGAAAAGTTTGATGGCAAGAGTGTGGTGGTTTGTAAATGCCAGTTACAAATAAATTTAGGAGTTTAGAGTGATTGACCACACATTGATTTTCTAGGACAGTATCAGTATTTATCAAGGTGAAATCAAGATCTCCAAGCAACACCACCACCAATTCGGGTATCACGGGTGTTGTGATACGCTATATAGTTATTTCAATTATAATATTTAATTTCAGATTCGAATAAGAAGGTTCCTGTAACGTATATTAATATCAACTTTTTGTTTGAAAGAAGATAATAAAACTTCAACCTCGTTTAATTTATACTCTAACCTGTTGATATTAATGTAAAAAATGTTTAAACTTAGAAGGCTATTTGAATCCCCATTAAAATCAAGAAAATTCAAGAAATGCCTTGCTCATATGTATGGAGCACCCTATTAATACTGTTATAATTTCTTTTGTATGAATCAAGTCATATTTTTTCGGCTTGCTTGTGTTGCTGTTTTTGATTTTACAAAATATTTCAATTGTTTTATAACGGAGATTCCGGTTTCTCCAATATAAATGGATTTTGTTTATAAATTTGCATTAGAAGGATTTAATTCATTTTCTAGTGTTGACGTGTTTACGTGGCTTCTGATAATTTCAATTATTCCAACTTATTTGTTTCTCATAATCATTCAATTATGAGTCCTAAAAAACGTAATATTAGCTTAGACGACCGGCAAAAAATTATTTTATTGCATAAAAAAGGGATCAGTCAAGCAAAAATTGCGCAATCAGTGAAATGTTCGCGTAAAGGTGTACAAACTGCATTAAAGCGGTTTGCCCTGACTAAATCTAATGAGGATAGAGCAAAACCAGGGAGAACTTGGAAGACTACGCCACGTGCTGAACGACAATTGGTCAGAATGTCGCTCGCAGCAAGGAAAAAAACCTCATCTGAGCTAGCTACCGACCTCAATGAAGCTGGAGTAGCATTAATCTCTCCTCAAACAGTTAGGATAAGGCTTTTGGAGTATGGATTGAGAGGATGTAAGGCTCGAAAAAAGCCATTGCTTACAGAGAGGCATCGGAAAGTAAGGCTAGAATGGGCTAAAAAATACAAAAATTGGCAGGTCGAAGACTGGGATAAGGTGCTTTGGTCCGATGAAAGCAACATTGAGGTAAGTTATTATAAACATTAACATTCAATTATGAGTGGTAGACCACTTACTTATTGCTTAGATATTAAAAACAAATAACAAAATAAAAATACCTAATTTGTTTATAAAAACTGAGATGTTTGGGAGCTCTGGAACCACGTATGTGTGGAGGAGACAGAATGAAGCATATCATCCAGACTGCGTGGTCCCAACCATGAAATTTGGTGGTGGAAGTGTGATGATTTGGGGCTGCATGTCAACTGCAGGGGTCCGGGAAGTATTTAACTGCGATGGAAGAATGAATTCTTCCACGTATACGACAATGTTGTCGGAAATTTTAATGCCATCCGTCCGCAAGGTTTTTGGTACAAATGATCAGGCGACGTTTCTGTTCCAACAGGACAACGCTCCCTGCCACACATCAGCAGTTTCTAAGAAATGGTTTGTTGATAATAAAATATCCGTTTGGGAGTGGCCTATCCAGTCCCCGGACTTAAACCCCATCGAGCATTTGTGGCCAATGCTGAAAAAAAAGGTGGCGCAGTGTAAGCCAAAATCAAAAACTGAATTAATTCTAAAAATAAAAGAAGAATGGGGCAAAATCGATGCTACATTTTGTAAAAAAATTATAAGTAATATGCCAAAAAGGGTGGCAGCGGTTATTAAAGCGAAGGGGGGCGTAACCAAGTATTAAATCATACTTAATAATTAAAAATTTGAATTTAAATAACTTTTTTGTTTTATTTATCCTTTGTATAAATGCATAAAATGGAAATATGTGGGGTGCTCCATACATATGAGCAAGGCTATATTTGTTGTTGTTAACATTTGACTGAATATTATTGCTAAAATTTATTTAAATAAAATATATGAACAAAAACTGCACGGTAAAAAAAATCAGATACCTAATTGATCAAAATTTATATACGGTCATTTGGTTTAAATTGTATACATCTAAAATTTTGGATACAAATTGATAAAGTCGAAGATATAAATCAGGAGTATACCAAAAATTTGAGGATATTATATTAAGTTCTTAAGCGCTTTGCCCATAGAAAAACGAAAAACATAAAAAACGAAAAATTTGACAATTTTTAGCGTCTTTTCGTTTTGCCTTGCCCATTACTAAACCGAAAAACAATTTTCGTTTGAAATTTCAGTATCAAAACTTGTATGTTTGAATCTGTGAGTTAATTTTCTTTTAATTTATTGAAAAAGAAAACGGACTTCTCAGAATAATATTAAAAAAGAAAAGAAAATGCTTTTGTGTTTAGTGTGTGAAGTTGGTATTTCATTCATTTTTTTAGCCGACATTATAAAATTATAACAGAATAAAAAATTATAACAGAAAAACAACACGAAAAATATTTCCGTGTACTTTTTCTGACAGAAAAAATAAAAATTTAATTTTCTGAGAATGTTAAATATGTTTCAATTATTTTTTAAATTCAAATATTTCTGTATTGTGTTTATGAACAAGTTTGAGAGTCTTCAAGGTACAATATGCTAAAGATTTTGAAGTTATTTGCTTCTTCCTCATATTATCAAATCTACACTATAATTCTTATGCATTATAGATTTTATCAAACGTTCCTATCCCTGTTAAACATATTTTGGCAAAAAATAAAAATGTATACGTAAATCGTGGGTCCCATTTGAAACGCGATATTTTAAAACTCGATTTGACAAAACGCGAAATTTCAAAATGCGATATTTCAAAACGTGATATGGTACAAAACGCGATATGGTACCAAACGCGATATTTCGAAACGCGATATTTCAAAACGCGATATGGTACAAAACGCGATATGGTACAAACGGCGATATTACAAAACCCGATATTTGAAAATGCGATATGGTACAAAACGAGATATTTCAAAACGCGATATTTCAAAACGCGATATTTCAAAAGGCGATTTCCTAGTTCTGATCGTGCATATTCAATTTTATCATTTTGGTGAAGGAAAATTTTATTAAATAAAGGAAGATTAATAATTATTATTATTTTAAAAAATATTATTATTATTTTAATTTTTATTATTTTAAAATTTTAATTTTAAAATATCGTGTTTTGTATCCTATCGCGTGTTAAAAAATCGCGTTTTGAAATATTGCGTTTTGTACCATATTGCGTTTTGTACCGTATCGCGTTTTGAAATATCGCGTTTTGAAATATCGCATTTTGAAATATCACGTTTTGTACCATATCGCGTTTCGTCATATCGCGTTTTGAAATATCGCGTTTTAAAATATCGCATGTCGAGCGGATCCCATAAATCGTATATATACTTTATCGCTTTAACTGATGAAGTACCTTACGGTAACAACTCAACAAAGCATTTTTTTAATTATAACACTCCATTTCTAGATCATATATTTTAACGCATTAGTATCGTATTATTGCGAAATCAGTTTTAATTAAACAGTGCTTATCGTCTTTATAATTATACCTATATAATTAAGTAAATAGTACTCGTGTGTGGTTAAAGTAGTGAATTTGAATCTAAGAAATTACACCAACAAGATTAAAAGTATATGTAAATAAACTTTACAAATTTAGTTTATATAATTTTTACATAACTGTAAATCCTCAACCTAAATTTTATAGTGAAGGTTGATTATTTCACGTGTTCATACAATGAACGCGACATATAGATTATAAAACTGCAACGCTTTGGAGATCATCAGGAATTAACTTACTACGATTTTGTGTATTCTGGTAAGTTGCCTATTTATTGGGAATTATAAACAACAAATGATATTGTGTAATTGTATTATTATTCCATGTTTAGCTTTAACAGACAGCGGTTTTACTGTCTGAAGAAATATTTTTAGATTATAAACTAATTACATCAATCATCCATGTTTCGTGCTTAATATCCAAACCAAAACTTTATTAAGTTTAGCCGATAACAATTCCCAAAGCTTAGGGTCAAATGAAGCTCCAAACTATCTTGAAGCTGACGCCTCTAAAATTGGTTCACAAATATATAGGTCAAACGGTTGTATTGGATCAAGTATCTTCGCTCCGACCGATGTAAGTAAAATAAAAGCTGGTTTTTATTAATTCATTTATCTGTATTTAATATTTCTTTTACTTAGACCCTAAGAGCTTATATATCAAAGAAAGCTGGTGGGCGTGACATTTTAAAAGAATATGAGCGTATAAAAACATTAACAGATGTCCAAACGCGAAAAATCATCAGCTACATAGCTTCTTTTGCGCAAGACCACTACAGTTTCAATCCCTCGAATGAGCAGCAAATTACAATCGTACATGTAGCGGTAGCCTTGTTTCCATGTTTCAAATCGAATGAAAATGGCATTGTAAGTTGTTTTGCCTTACTGTGTATATTTTCTAAATATTACTATGTCCTTTAAAGGATTTATTGGTGAATCGAAAATCAACAGGATTTTTACAAATTAAACTAAAGAACGACAGAAGCAGAAAAAGGAAATTAGAGAAAAGTTCTAATTTGGAAACAGATGACACTTCCGAACGCTTTAGTGATACAGCCATTAATGTTCAGCAAAGTTTAGATCAGCTAACTTGTGCAAGCTTACCTGATGAAATCGAACTGGTCAAAAAATTACTAAAGTCTACGTTATCCTATACAGACGAAAGGCGGTCAATATATTTGAAACTTACCGTTGTTTTTTCACTTGCCCGAACCTGGCATGTATATTGTGCAATAAAATTATACTGAAACTAATAATAACAAACGTTATTTCCAGATTATACATATACGATTTTTGTTTACTTCATGAAAATTCAAGTAACCGATTAGTACAAAAGTGGCCGCTAGGATAATCCATAATTTTTAATATTGTGAAGTCATGAGGAAAGAAAATCCTTTATACGGAAACTGAAAGAGAATCAGGTATTTGTTCACAGTAGGCTAGTTTAAATGGTTTAATAACTAATTTATGTTTATCTCGCCTTTATTAGATTGGAGTACATCAACTTTATCTTTTGTGAATCTAATTCGATTATTACCTCCTCCAGCGAACGGCAATAAAAGAATTAGCCGTTTAACAGACGAGCAGGCGATTGATCTTTTAATTCTTTTTTTATTAGATAAAGTTTTTCGAATCACGAATATTGTTTTACTAAAATATTTTCTTTAATTACAGAGTGGACTGACGAACAAAGAATATTTGGTAGATGCAGAATAGAAGGCACCATTTATAGTGGCAATAAGTGGTTCTAAATCCGAAATTAGTCATTACATGGTGGTAACCGATAGCCATTTGATACCACTTCCTAAGAAATATAACATCATTCATGCTATAGATGTAGTATTTAAGCTACACTTTATTTTCGGAATAAGGTATGATCAAAATTTACGATTGTTTTGGAGTTACCTTCAAAATTTCATTTACGAATGAAGCATATTTTTATATATGAAGCATACTACAAACCGTAATTAGACATAAAAATAAATTATTTTTGCAGTTTTTCTATGGTTAGTGTTCTTAGTTTTAAGAAATTTAGAACATATAATGTAACGCAATCGCGCCTTACAAATAAAAATTATATTGTAATGAAGTAGAAATATTAAAATAAAATTTTCTTTTACTAAATTAAATCATGTTTTTTTATTAAATAGTATTTTATTAAACACAATTTCCAGAAAATAAATGACATCACAGATTATTTTTATAAGATAACAAATATAATTTCTATAAGAATTTTATATAATCCTTTTTTATAAATTTTCTAATAATTCTTATAAGGCGGTCTTATATATGGAATCTATAGAACGGTCAGATAGAATCGTAGTATACAGTTGGTTTATAAGAGAAATCAAATCTTTTATAAGTAATAAATATAAGAATATTGTATAAATCAATTTATTAAATTTTATAGGATCTGTTGATATTAATTTTATAGGCATTTTTGTAAGGATCTACATATATGTATACTTTTAACTTATTATTTTGATCCGAATATTTTTTACCGTGTGTTATTGAAATTCAAAACATAAAAATTTAATAATTTCAAACAGAAATAAAAATCTTGTAACTGTACATTTTTTATCTTTTATTTAATAGTTTCCACTCATTCATATTTTTAATTCAAACTTATCGAAATTCAAAAATTAAAATTAAATTTACAAATTTTTTTTCGAAATTCACAAATTAAAAATTTTAATTCAAAAAATTACTTTTTGATTCGTGTGACCGAATATTTTTATAGAAATGTTATATTAGAACCGGAAAATAGTTAAGTCTCTGATTGTTGCCTAAAATATGTAATTATGATTTTTAATATTTTTGTTTCTGCGTTTTGGAAATTTTAGAACAGAGAATTATATCTGTAATTTTAAACACAATAATTAAAATTCACAATTTAATTTTTTTTTTAGAAATGTTAAATTTTAAAATGTATTTAGTATAGTTTAAAAAAAAAGATAAACCTGAAAAAATACTTGTAAACAATTAATTATATAGAAAACAAAATAAATTATCATCAAAAGACACCGCACCAAATATAAAATATTTGCACGAAAAAATATCTCACGATAAAAACACCCTAAAAATATAAATCATATACACTTGAACCACGTACAAACTATATGTTGTGCACATAGAAGATAAAAAAAAAAATAATAATAATCATCCATGTATATTTTGCACACTTCCATAATAATTTTTAAAATTTAAATAAAAATATAAAATTTCTTAATTCAACCAAACAAAAAACGGAAATCAAATTTAAAGCAGTTTAACAAAAGCACAAAAAAAAAAAATGAAAAAATTATCTTATCAATTCCAAATTAATATTCAGTAAATAAATTCCCAATTTTGTTTGTCTTCTATATGTATATGTATATTGTCTGGCTCTGCCCTCGACAGTCTAATTTAATTAGTCTGGCTTGAAAATAAAAAATAAAAATAAAAAAATTACACGAAACAATGATGTGATATTTAATCATACATCAAAGTAAAAAAATGACAGTACACGGCATAACACATTAATAGTAGTTCATTAAATTTATAGAATTCAGGTTCAAGGTCATATATTTGTATACCAAATACGATTAAGAGTATTTGTCAAAAATAAAACACGTTAATATGTAATTATAACTTTTAAATCATCAACCTCAAAAGAATGAAAATAAAGGAATTTTAATATGCGAATGAAAAACAAAAAAAAAAAAAAATCTGTTATTATTATTGTTATTACAATTTGTCGGAAGGAAATGGTTTGTAATTTTTTTTTTTTTTTTTTTGTTGGTGAGACGAAAACCATTTCAGCATTTTTTTTTTTTCTGTGTATTTTTTATATTTATATAAATTCTTTGTTGTTGGGGAAAATTCATTCATCATTTTTTCTTCTTTACATACTTGCGTTTTTTTTTTTTTTTTTTTTTGGTTTTTCTCTTTTACATTTCGTTTTTCATGTTGCTGTTTTTGATGTGTTGATGAATATGTACGTCTCTATATAATATATATACACACAGAAAACGGTAAAACAAAAAATAAGTTGTGAATAGTAAGTAACAAGACGTATTTAGCTATATAGTTACGATGTATGTCGAGTGTGGAGGAAATCAATATGGAAATTATACATTTTAAAATGTTATGTGTGTTAAACGATTGATAGACATGTACACACACACACATATATATATATGTACGTACAAATATTGTTGATTAATAATCAAGTCAGACAAATTGCTTTTTGTGAAAAATATTTATCAGCCATACACAATTTTGTACAGCGCTCTAGTATTTTCCATAACTCTCCCTCCTTTCACACCCTTCTAATTTTCATTTTACAAACAATCATCGTCAAACAATTCTAACATTCGCCTATCTACCGTTTTTATTTTTATTTTTTTTTTGTGTATAGATTTTATTTAATTTCATTGCGATTCATATGCATGAGAAATTTATATTAGAAAGAGAGAGAACCAAAATTAGTATATAATATACTATATACATTTTATTTTATTTACACCAACACTAGTACACCGGTATGCATATACATGTATTATTTCTGTCTCACGCCTTTTCTCCTTAAAAAATCATAAAAATGGAAAATCTACTGTGTTTGTAGTTGGAGAGCTTTTTCTTCTACTTGAATGAGTATATAGAAACCATTCCAATACGAAAAAGTATATAATAGCTCACGAATACATATAAATGGAATGAAAATGTTTTTTTTTTATGTTTTTCGTTTGTGTATGTAAATATATTCCTTATATACTTGAAACATTTTTATTTTTTGGAGAGTTTTTCTGGATATATGAAAAATAAAAGCGTCACGGCGCCTTATTACTTGAATATCAAATTTTCCATCAAAGCGTCGGTAAACGTTGTAACGAAAACATCTCAAAAAACAAAAAAAAAAAAAAACCAGTAAAAGAAAATTTATATAAATTGGAAAAATTATTTTATTTTATTTATTTTTTTTTTATATTTTTAGAAAAACAAAGTGTTTTATATTTTTGTAAAGTGAAAAATAATCGTAATAATAATAACAATAAATAATGAAAAAAAAATTCAAAAGGATGAAACACAATTGTAAGTTCATTTTAAACTTTATATACACCAAAAATTTTTAATTTATTTTGTTGTTTATTTATTTTTAATTTTAATTTTAATTTTTTTATTTATTTTTTTTTTGTTTAATAAAATGAGAGGAATTATATTATTGTATACAAGCAAACGAAACACACAAGAACAAAAATAAAAAAAAATCAAGTTTGAGAGAAGATAAAAACTACTGTCAAAATAAAAAAGTAGTATTGAATTAGTGTTTGACGAGAACAGAAATAAAAAGAACTAAAAATATTTTTTTTTTTTTTTAATTTAATTTTAAATATTTTGTTGTTGTATTTATAAATATATTATTAATTATTATGATTTTTAATGTGAAATAAAAACTTGTTTGTGTACACCAAAAGTGATTTTTTTTTGTAGTTTAATATTATGTTTCGTATATTATACATGCAACCCCTAAAAAGTATACATTATGATTATTATAAATATGATCGTTATATTGTTATGAGTAGAAGGTTAGTTTTTATTTTTGGAATATATTCAACCCTAGTCATAATTTTAAGTTTTTTATTGTAATATTATTATTTTATTTTTTTTTTTTTGCTTGCTATATATACAATATACACATTTGTGTATGTCTCGCATACAAATACAATTTTATAAACATTCTAAAATTGAAAATCGATGCAGACAAAATAAGAAACACAAGTTCTTGAATATGTATAATATTTGTTGTTTTTCCTAACATATTTGGTTAATATAAAATACGCCAAACAAAAAGACACCAAATTTTTAATTAAAAATTAAAATTAGAAATAAATATTTGACTCTATGGTGTTATAAAAATAAAAGAAAAACTCTAATATAATAAGATACACATGTATATATATTTTGAAAGAAGGTTAGTTTCGCATAATATAGCGCACACCTCCGCCTTTTCATTTCGTCTTACATATGAGTTTTGTATTGTGGAGAGACTTATTTTATTTTATTTTTTTGTATGTTCGAGTTGAATGTCAAAAAGGCATTATTGCGTGTAATGTATTTAATATATAGAAAATCTATTCGATTTTGGAAATCAAAGAAGAAAATTGATTAAACACGAAGATGAGCAGTTTTTTTTAAAGATTTTCATTTTTGTTCCCTTTATCTGGTTTTATTATTATAATAGCAGCAACACCAGTATCTTTCACATTTTTATTCTTCTAGTTTTAACCTTAATATTTAGAATTTTATAATATTATCTTCATGTTATCCTCTTTGTCCTTTTTTATTATTTTAGAATATACAGAAAAAAAAAAAAAAATCTTTTTAAAAATTATATGTATAACCGTATATACACTCTTTTTCTCCCTCGAAATACATCCGTTCGCCGTTTTTTTTTTTTTTTTGTGTACATGTATACATTATGTTGTTCACAAACAACAACAGGATAATCATAATATCGACGAGTTAGCATATATAAACGTATATGCTGCTTTATAAAATATATACAGACACACAAGAAAATAAAAAACCAAGATCCAAATCACACACTTGTTTCTCTTATTGTTATTATAGAGTTCAATGGAATTAAGTTTATTTTTTCGGTGTCTCCATCGTAATATTCATAATATTCTATTCGTGTGACCAAACCATTTAAAATTTTTGCTCCTTACACTTAGTATTCATATAAAATACACAGACAGTTTAAATAGTACATTATAATCACATTACGTTTCATTTTTTTCTTTTCTATTTCATTCCAGATCTAATGTATTTTTTGCTAAAGCTGAACATTGTATATACTTCGTGAACGTATACTGAATGTATCCTGAGTGCATCCTATCCGGTATACCTTCAGTATACGTAACACGAGGTATTACTATCATCATATACTATGTGTCTGAGAATGTGTATACATTATAATAGAAAATCAACCTGCAAAAAAAAAAATGTTATCTCAAATATATTTAATAATTAAATTTTATTTTTTATTACCCTCACATTACATATAAAAATAATATAAATAAAAAAAAAGTTATGTAATAAAAAAATTGTATCCTTAAGTTTTTCTTTTATTTTCAGGTGTACTACATAGTATAAGGTTTAAAATTAAATTTATTATTTTATTTTGAAAAACAAAAAAAAAAAGAAAACATTTTCTTTGGGTTCTTTTAGCGTTTTATTATGATTATAATAATATTTATAATTATAATATGATGTAGGAAAGATAAATTCTAAATTTTATATTATATATTCACAAAACACAAAAAGATACTCACACACACACACACACATACAAAAATAAAAGGATAATAAGAATATGCAAATTATAATAACAATAATGGAATCTTGATTAGTTACTCAATTTAAATTTTATATTATTTTACTTAATTAACTTATTTAAGGATATTTTTTCTAATTAATAATTATTATGTACCTATTTAGCTAAAAAAAACTAACAATAAATTTATTATTGATCGTAAATAAGTTGTACTATATTTATGTTATAATTTATGGGTATACTAACTAACCACTTGTTAGAATTTAGATATAAAAAAAAATAAAGATAAAAATGTATTGTACGCGATTAAATTGTTTGAGAATAAAACTAATAAAATCCTCTTTTTTGGTTCATGCGGAGTTATGTAGGTGTATAAAATATATTTTATTGTATAAATATTATATGACCAGAAATTTTATAAACTTAAAACAATAAGGAAGGATGTCTGAAACGTACTATAAATATAGGAGCCAATACAATAAAAATGATCACTTACATTTTTAATGTTTATATAAAAATAATGTTTGTTAAAAAAAAACTATTTACATTTTATTATGTTTATTAATAACAAATTTGTATAATATGTACAAATAAAAAGAAATTTTTCAAATAAAATAACGAATTTATCAATCCATCAAGTCTTTAAATCGTAATGTTGTTTTGCAATAAATATTTGCTAGAGGTGATGTTAATTAATTACTTAATAGCACCTAACTATAATTTCATCTCTTTGGAAATTGTACAGATATTTGTTCATAACGGTAAGTAATCCAATATTTAATTAACGATTTTTTAACTCTTATATAGCAAACATTGTTATATCTCTGAACTGGAGTTCATTAAATAACGATTTTGTTGCAGTTGTTAAATATCGTAAACAGAGGAAATTATAGTTTTCAAAATTTTTAGGATTAGAAACTACATTTTTTTAATCTTCTCATAAATTTATATAGGAACTACTTGGAACTCCAAAGAAACGAATAAAATATAAAATAGAATATCATATCAAAATACATGTCACTAAAATGCTGTTTCAATTAATGTTAGAAGTTACGAAGACACTAGTATTTTGCTAAACTCTGTGAATACCAGTGGCGGGTGCTGTCTTAAGCCATTACCGCCCACAGTACTTATACGAGTATACTGAATTTTAGAAATTCAGTTGGAACATTCAACAGATAAACATTAAATAAAAAAAAATTAAAATCACAAACAATCAGAAAACAATAAAAAGATATATATCTTTTTTCTTTTTTTTTTGTGTTGGAGATAAATATTTAATATAGTGTGGAAATAAATAGTTATAAGTATATAAGAATTAAACATAGTAATTAGTGAAAATTGAATTAAACAAACTTTGATAGTGAAGTGAATAATAAAATATAAAGGGCTGAAATCTGATTAGGTGACCAAAACTTCGGTCTTTAAAATTAAGTCTACTCCCAAATCAATCCCAAACTGAATCTCTTAAGTCAGACTTCAGCTCAACCTCCACAAACAATATTTGTGTAAAGTTTGGTGCAAATTGGTCAAGGCGTATGGATTTTTTTAAATATCTTGCACATATACAGATTTAACAATGGCTAATTAGGATAAAACTTATCTATTTCATGACAGATTTTAGTGAAATTTGACATCCGCGATTGGGATCCTAAAATGATTTTTGGAGAAAATAATTACGGCCAAGTGGGATGGAACTTGCCCATTTCTCAACCGATTACTATAAAATTTATCATGTGCTTTGGAAATTTGATTCTAAAATGGTTTTTGGATCAAGTTCTGGAATATGGCCAAGTATGATTGAACTTGCCAATTTCTCATCCGATTACGATGAAATTCGACATGAGTGTTGGAAATAGGATTCTAAAATAAATGTTGAATGAAATTCTGGAATATGGCCAGTTAGGATAGAACTTGGAAAGGTGATTCTAAAATGATACTGCTAATTCCGAGACTCTAAACTAAAGACTTGCGCGGGTCGGGCTTTATTTATATAAAACCCATATCGGGCCGGGCCAGGGCTTTTTGGTATTAATAAAAAATTTGCCGGGTCGGGCTCGGGCGTTTGTCATGCCGATGTCGGGCTGAAAAGCTAGAATTGTAATACAAAAAATGAACTCGCGTGACTTTTCGAGTATTAATATTATTAATAATGATAATATAAATTATTTACCTTGTCGTGCATTAAATTTTTTTTCAAAAATCGGGCCGGGCCGGGCCTTTTTTGTCATTTCCATAAATTGGGCCGGGCCAAGAAAATTCCATTTTGTAGGTCTCTATTCTACACTACCGTATGTAGTTTTAGTTCTTCAGCGCGTATCTGCCACACGCTTCATTGTTTTAAGCATGTCCAAACTTACAGCTCTGATAGGAAATACTCAGGAAACATACCCCAACGTTTAAAGCGAAGGATTTATGAGAAAAGTTTATAGGCAAACTTGAATATTATTTTGAAGATAATCTCGATGGCTAAGCAATTGAAATATACCTATACACTGCTTCAAAGAAACTTCAATAGGTGCATGATTTACAGGAACTTCATCAGACAACAATTTAAAAGCTTGGAATATTGACATATTCCTCGCAACCTTATCCAAAAATAATATTTGTGTCACATTCCCTTCGATTAGTTGGAAACGTCAAAATTTATCAATATGGCTTAAAAATAGCTAAGGTGTATCTTAATTGCCCATATTCCAGAATTTAATTTAAGAATCATTAAAGAATGCAGTTTCCAACCCATTTGTCGAATTTCCTCCGAATCGGTTAGGAAATAGGGAAGTTTCATCATACTTAGCCATATTCCAGAGTTGTATCTAAAAATAACTGTAAAATCCCATTTCCAAGGCATATATCAAATTTCATAATATTCGATTAAGGAATAGCCAAGTTCTATCATACTTAGCCATATTCCAGAACTTATTCGAAAATTAGTTTAGTCCCACTTTCATCGCGGATGCCATATTTCACTAAAATCGGTTAAGAAGTAGCCAAATTCCACTTCTATACTACGCTACATATATTCCAGAACTTCTTCCAATAATCATTTTATTTATTTATTTACCAGCACTAAGAAATAGAATAGGTTACAATACTAATAGAATATGTAAAACAAGTGTTACGAATTATTATTATTTCGAATACGACTCTTAAAAAGATCTCTTGAAATGTTAAAATCAAAAAATTCTGAATATTTGTTAAAATATTTCTTGGTACGCGCGACCGGTTGATCTGCTCCATAATTCGTACGATGAAAATCAATACTCAACATTAACTGTCATGGACGAAGACTTCTTGTAGGAACGTAAAATGAATATAAGTCAAGCAATACCGGACAATCAATCTTAGCATATATTACGTCCCGAGCAAACACAGCATGAATCACCTCCCTTCCGAATTCAAGACTACGAAGGTTCAAAAGTGTACAACGATCAACATAAGGAGGTAAACTAAATCTGGCATTTGCCCTCGGAATTCTTCGGAGGGCAAAAAATATGAACTTTTTTTGAATCCGTTCAATACGATCGCTAAAAATTTTATAACTTGAACTCTAGATAACTACAGCGTATTCCAAAATAGGCCTAACAGAAGAAATATATAATGTCTTGAGAGTGTATCAGAACACTTGAGAGTGGTCAGAAAATTGACGAGCATGTCTCTTTATGAAACCAAGAAACGAGCCAGCCCTAGCTACAATTATTTCTATGTGTTTAGCAAAACTTAGGTTACTTGTAAACAAAACACCTACATAAATCAATAAACTGAGTAACTCTGTCAATTTCCACATCTTGTAAACTGTACGGAGCTATAATTAAATTCTAGATTTCTTCAAATGACATAGTTTTACATTTGGAGATATTGAGAGCTAAACGATTTTCAACAGTCCAATCACTAAACCAATTTCGGTCCTGTTGTACCAATAAAACGTCAGCACCATTTTGGATATTAGCGTAAATTTTTAGGTCACCTGCATATAACAAACATTTACAAAACCTGAAACATGTAACAATATCATTAACAAATAGAATAAATAATAATGGACCTAAATGACTACCCTGAGGAACACCAGATGAGACTGTGAACTTCTCAGAATAATGTTGACCAATACGTTAACGGTGCAGTAGGGCATTTATTAATAACACTTTTCCGGGGTACACAAGCTAAATCTAAATGTAAAAAATTTAAATTAAATATATCAAGGATGACATTCACATCGGAATAGTTGCACACATTAAACCAATCCAACGAAAATAAATTATTTATAAAATGCTCGTGACTGATAGCTTTATAATCACTAATCAGGAACAACAGTATAAAACATTTGATCCATAGTACGAGAAAACTTATAATATGCAAAAATCAAATCGTGATCACAAATAGCAGAGACAGCAGCTTGGCCAAACGAAATAGTAGTATGTCTATCAGGCACGTCAAAATTATCAGAGCCGAAAGGCTGTTGATTCTAGTGGGAGTCTTTAAGGTAAATAACATAAATTATGCAAGCCCAAACAAGCTACTAGTTGTTAGTTAAAGGAGGTGTAACCACAGCTGCGGAAGGAGGTAAACCAGTACTTGAAAGTTGATCACAATTATTGATGACACCAATATTATATGATTCAATCAGCGAATCTAAATCTTCATTAACTCCTACAGAGGAATTTCAAGGTATAGATGTAGTAAGAATAGTCAATCTCAACTGAGGTAAACAATCCAAAATCATGCCGATCTTTTGTTTAAGATAGGAAACTTCGTCAAGCAACTTTTCAATGAGGGAATGCTGAGCATTATTATCACTCAAGTTACGGTTCATTAATTTAAGAAATCAATTATTTCAAAAATGACAGCAAAACCACATGATATTTGGACATTTCAAGGTTTGATTATATGCAACTCGATCAACTACAGCAAATCCATAGTGGAAACAGTTACTGCAAAGTCCAAAGCAGCTAATCAGTTGATCCATATCAGAACAAAGACAAATATTTACGAATGTCATTGTCAAATAGGCCCAAATATAATATTTACACTATTTACAAATTTATTCACAAAACACTAATATTTACACAACACATCTCGTATTATAGTCTATAGCTAATAATTTTCTAATTTAATTAAATTATAATATTTATTACACAAAATGAAATTCAAATTATTTATTAAAATTTTCAAACCAGAGAAAAATAAGTAAACACTCGGATCACTTGGAAAACTCGATTGAGAAATGGGCAATTTCCATCATAGTTCGCCATATCCCACAACTTCATCCAAAAAACATTTTAAAATTCCATTTCCAAACATGTCAAATTTCATCATAATCGGTTGGGAAATAGGCAAGTTTCATTATACTTGGCCATATTCCAGAACTTTATCCAAAAATAATTTGAGAATCCCATTTCCATTGGAAATACTGAATTTCATCAAAATCGGATAAGATATGGAATCCCAATAAAATGTTTATACAAAAAATCACAAATCCTCAGTTTAACTGCTCACTAAACTCTAATCCAACCCGCAAACGGAAATCAACTCAAACCTCAACTCAAAAGCAAACACTATTGCAAACTCAATCTTCAAACCAGCATTTATAGAAAAATGGTTAGCTGCTCACTACATCCTAATCCAACCCCAACTCAACTCCAACTCAACTTCAACTCACCCCGAAAATTGGCCCTTAACTTAACTTTCAAATCAACTCCAAATTCAAGGCCCAATTCAATAATCAAACCAACATATACAAAAAAGGTGTTTTTGGTCAATTGTTTGGCAGGTACCCCCCTCCCTATAGGCGTACAGTCTCCAAAAGCTTTTTAAATCTCCGCCTTGACCATAGAAACAGATTGGCGGAATAAAATTCCAAATCGGACAAGCCGTTCTCGAGATACCATGGGTACAGACATCCAGACAGACATTTTTTTTTGCTTTTTCGGACTCAGGGACTTTCAAAACGTCGAGAAAAGTGATTTTAGACCAACCCAATTCTTCGTCATTTTTGACAGGATTTCAATACTTTGGTCTTTTTAGACCAAAGTAATTAAGAAAACAATAATATCTAGTGCAAAGCTGTGATCGAATAGTAGTTTTTTATTAATTATTTCGTGTATTAATAAATTAATGATGAAATTTTTAATGGTGAAATTATTAATATTGCACGGTTAAATACTACATTTATTATTTATTATGGATTTAAATGAAACACAACAAATTGATGAAACACACCCAATAAAAAGAACACAAGTGGAAGTTGAATCAGCTTCAAAAAAAATTAACATTTATTCACAAAAAGATTTTGATATTTAGAGAGCCTGATATTAAACATAATATGATCTCTAGTTTAAATTTGGCTTCCATTGAATCACTGGGTATTGTGGTTACAACTACGAATAATAATTGTAATATCAAAATATTTTGTTGTTACTCTTCAAAGTTTATTCTACCAACATACAAAAATAATTTGCCTAAACTTAAACGGCCTGATGAATTATTCATTATTGGTGGAGATTTAAATATCCGGCATACTCATTGGAATTGCCTTCGAAGTAACAAAAGTGGTAAAACACTCTATGACACAGCAAATGAAAGTAGGTTTTGTTCAATTCTAGCCCCCGAAAACTCATTACAATGCTAGAGGTAGTCATATTATTTATTGTTCCTAACCTTATTTCGATCAAGAAGGTTGAAACTATAAACAACTAAATTCAGACGATTTCACAGTCCCACTCTGTTCTGTTGATACGACGATTGTATAATCTAATTATTTTAATAAAATTTTTATTTATAGAGTTACTGACTGAAATTATCAACATACACTCCCTAACAAGTTTTCAGAAATTTTTGAAAGTTCTTGTTTTGCATCCGAAGAATCCGTAGATAAAGCGATTGACTCATTCACCAATTCAGTTTTGGATGCTCGAGATAAAGCAACACCGCTAGTTTCAGTATGCATACCTGATAAAATAATTATAACTAATGAAATTCGCCAAATAATAGAAATTCGAAATCTAAGACAAAGACAATGGCAAAGGGCGAGCAATTCTTATGTAAAAACGATAGTTAACGAACTAAATAGTTTTATTACGTGCAAAATTCTTGGGATTGAACATAAATTAACGGCAGTCCTAAAATCATTTGCAGCAATTAAAGCTCAAGGGCCAGACTTAATTGTAAATATTGATTAAAAATATACTACCTCAAGGTATAAATGTCCTCACAAAAATGTTTAATGCCTGTTTAAAGCTAAGCTATTTTCCTTGTTCATGGAAAGTAGCCAAACTACTTGCAATACTTAAACCGAATAAATAACCATCTCTAATACCTAGTTACCGTCCCATCAGTTTATTACCTTGTTTAGGTAAAGTATTTGAAATTTTAATTAAACTACGGCTAAAAAGCTACATCGAAGATCTGCGAATTTTTATTGACGAACAATTTGGTTTTCGTGAACAGCATTCTATCTAAATACTTGTTAAATATTTCGCAAAATTTTGCGAAATATTTAACAATTGTTTTTAAAAAAAATTTAAAAATGTGTGTATGTGATGCAAAAAGTAATAGCTGTCTGCCCAAAATTCTGACCCAAACGATATTTGCGTGATTGATGTCAACAAGGCCTCTAATTGTCAATTGAATTGACGCTCTGGACAGTGCATTGTCATTTGTCACCAAAAGCATTTTCATTTCCAAAGTTTTGGAAGCTAAAATTTCATTTTTAAAGCAAAATTTGAGGCAACAAAACTTCTTTGTTGAACGTTTCGAAATCGAAAATACCCTCTTTCAGATAAAATTAAATAAGCGTATCTCAATTAACTGCTAAAGATATTAACGAGAAATTTGGCACCGATTTTTTTTAGGGTGGCACCAACATAAGAAGAAAAAAACTTCTTGTTCTGATAAACCTGCGCGATTGAAATGGAAAAGTCACTTCTTTATTAATCCAAGCTATTCGAGCTATTATTAATTGTAAATTATAAAACAATCATGCCCTTATATTGGAAATTTAGATTTTTGAATTGAGTATAGTTGCAAGTAGTAAATATAAAAATATGTTGATGAAATAAATAACATGCCAAACACTCCAATAATTAACTATTTTGACCAATCCGTTGTTGAACCATCAAACGAAACTCAATTTTTGTATATGCATATTTAATTTATATTATAGATTGATTTAAAAGATTTAAATTTCGGAATTTTTAAAAATGCATTCTCAAAATTAAGTTACCCAAAATTAGGTATGTAGAAAGTAACCACAATATCTGGTAAGTGCCGTGGCCAATCAACCAATATATGCATAAACTCCAAACATACGACCCTTCTATTTAATGATTGCAGCCATCTCTTGCACTTAACCGTCAACGTCCACTCCTCGCACCCATTCATTACAATAGGCCAGGCCTATAAATTTTGATTATTTTAATGGTGAGCATCACTTTAAATATTCTCGGAATTCAAAATATTTTGAGACATATTCGATTATTGCTATGAACAAACAAAACAACGTCTTATGAGCCATTTCTTTTATCAGCGATTAAATTTCTTAACTCAACCCCTCAACTCATGTGAGATTTAATAATAAATTAGTAGTACTTAAAATATCAGATAATTCTTTAAATTTACTGTTAAAATAATACTAAAATAACAACTTCAAAATGAAAAATAATTGTTACTGCCATCTATTGATTAATAGCGAAACTTAGAACAACACATTCGACGATATAGTTAAATATTGTTTAAATAGACCTTTTTCCCTAAAAAAATATAACAAATAAGATCGGCGACCCGTAGGTGATCCAAACTAAAAATTAATGTTGTAGAAAAATAATTAATGAATTATATTTCGGAAAACAACTTCACAATTCCCCAAATGCATTTCTAAAGTTAAATTCAATGTAAAATTTAATTTATTTGGTTTAAACACTAAAAACAAGATTCCAATATTATGCAACACCTACAGATATTTCTAACGATTCACTATATTTGACAATTAAGGAAAATATCTATTTAGTTCAAAAAGACGATATGTACTGTCAAAAATTTACGTATGTTACAAAAATGGTAAATGAATAAACCAAATATTTAACTTACCTTATTCGTCAAGTAAATCTTTTCTTGTCGACGATGTTGTTAATCCACACGCAATAAGCAGATCATGTGAGTCTGAAAGAATATAAAATTTCACAAAATGTTAGTTTTAATCATTGGACTAATAAAATATTATGAATTGCATTTACAATATAAATTAAATATAAGGTTCTTCATCTTCCGGTACATAACCAGATAATTATTTTTTACGACGAGCGAAATTATCAAGAATTTTAGCAGTAATTAGCAATTCAGTCGCTATAGTCTGATGCGATTAGAGATTGAAACTGAACTTGCAAAATTCTTGATAATTTCGCTCGTCGTAATAAATAAAATAGTTTAATTGTTAAAAAAAAAAATTCAAACAAAAAAATAAGACTATTTATTGATGTAATTAATAGCTAACAAAAAAAAAGGGAATTTTTGTTTTTATATCTTAATTATAATAAAATATTTCTTAAAGTTTTATTTATGTATGTATTGGTTGTGTTTTATTAATTAATGAGGGCTTCTTTAATTTTAAATTACCCACGTCAATAGAAAAACGCGTTTGCGAAAAAATAAATATCGATCATACGAACATATCTAAAAACAATACTAAATAAAATACTAAACATTAATTTCGTTATTTAATTAGTTAAAAAAAATGTATATAATCAAATTAAACAGTCAATTGAGTTGCACTTTCTTTTTAATTTGCCTAAAAATCAGGTAATTATATGCAAATTAGTAAAATCATACAGTTGGTTAAAACATATACAGTGGCGGATGCAAAATCGAATTTTTTTTTAGCAATTTTAAATTATACATTTATTTGGATACTTTGATAAATTATATTGTTCTTCTGTTTTATTTTTAAATCATAATTTTCTTTAGGGAGCAATAAAATTTTCTCCAATACAAAAAACCAGACACTAAAGCAAATTATTTGTAAATATGAAATAACTTGTTCCGTCGCGTCGCACAGCGGCTGAAGGCAGTACTGGTAAGGTTAACCAATTAATCAAACGTGTCGGTTAATTTGGTGGAAACAATTATTTTACGAAAGAAATTTAGAATCGACAAGCAAGTTCTCAGCCTAAGCCTAATGCAGTTCAATTTTATAGCAAGTTGCAGTTTTTGCAATTTATCCACATTTCAATTTCATCTGCTAGAGGCAGATTATGTATCTCTCGTATATTGAGTTACAAGTTTTAAGAAGTCACAAATGTTTGGAAATATGCAATTCCAGCGTTTATGTTTAAAAAATTGCGATAGGTATGGTCATATTAAGAATTATTGAAGATCATTCGAGTTTCTCGAATTTTTAAGTTGAGTTGCATCATGTGTTTCCGAATTACAGCAACATCACAAATTTCGAACGTATTCGAGATTTGTTTCTTTGCAGGGGCAAATAGTACATCTTCCGTTTTTATGTTGCTTTTGATTTGCTTTGCGATTAGCATTGACATTTTAAGATTTGTCTAGGATTATATCGTATTCTTTCGAGATTACCAGTCTATGCGCATTTCTCGATATAACTAAACTTACAAAGTCCTTTAGTTACGTGATACTGTTGAATTCATGATATGTCGATATTTTTGATATTTATAGGTTAGTTTAGATTTGTTATTAAGCATAGCTCAAAATTATACAATCTTATACAGAGATGAGGTTATTGAAATTCGAGATTTTGAGAATTTTGGATTAATCTATAGATTTCCGAAATTGAATAGTGTTGGCATCGTAGTTATTCGTCTATAATCAGAGCCTTCTAGGGTATAGAGCCATAATCATTATGACGTATTTTTTAGAAGCTTTTTTTGTGGTATAACTTTTCACTGATTTCTAGGGATGCAACATCGAAGCGAAATATCGATGTTTGACATCGAAACTTACATCGAACTGTCGAACATCGATTTAGAGAAAACATCGGAATAAACCATCGATACATCGATGTATCGAAATAAAATTGTTCATAGTTTTATATTCTAAATTATAAATACAAACGCAAATCTTTATTTGAATTTTTATATTTATTTCATATTCAAACTAAGGAATTCTAAAACTAAGTTTATAGATCCCAGAATGATTTGTCGATGGATTGTAAAAATAATAAATTTGAAAGCCGTTTGCCTTTAAGACGATTTCTTTGTTGAGTCATTGTTTGGCCAGCTTTCGAAAACAAACGCTCTGATGGTACGGAAGTTGCAACAATTGCTAAATACTTTAGAGCAATTTTGTTCCAGCTTGGATATGTCGCTGACATACTATCCCACCATATTAATGGATTTGTAGCTAACGCAACAAACGGGCTATTTAAAAATAAATAAAGCTCAGCAGATAAATCATTGCTTGTGTACTCAACTAATGTCCGCGTATTTTGACGCACTAACTTTGCTACTGAATTATTAAATTCTGTAGAATTAAAATACATTTTCTTAAAACGTGGATCTAAAAGCGTAGAAATTGACAAAATTTTGTGTTCCTCAATTAAGTGAAATCGTCGTTTACATTCTTGAAGTAAAGCTGATTTTAATTTAATCGAAACATCATATTTTATGTCGTCTGATGAACGTATAATTTGTTGTTGCAAATTAAACACCATTGGAATAACTAAGCTACTAGTTACGTAACTTTCCCCTTCAATTTCCTTCGTAGCTGCCTCAAACGGATGTAATAGCATTTTTATTTCTTTAAGTTGATGAAGTTCCTTGGCAGAAACCATAAATGGTGGTGATGGATAACGATATAATATTTGGTTTATTACATCACTTAGTTCTAGAAACCTTGCAATCATATGCAATAACGAATTCCATCGTGTAGGCACTTCTTGTATAAGCTTTTTAGTACAGCTCGAAGATTGGCTTTTACGAAGTTCATCACTCGCATTAACGCTGTGCTTAAACCATGTGACAATATCTTTAATTTTTTTTAATAAGGGCCCGAGTGCTTCAACATACTTAATAGAATTTTGTACAACTAAATTAATCTGATGCGCCAAACAATGAAGATGTTTGTTCGAACCAAACCTAGTTTCCAAAGCTTTGGTTATATTTTTGGCTCCATCACTAACTACCGCAGTTACATTATTATCATTTATTGACCAAATTTCAAAAATTTTATTTAGTTCATTAATTATATTTATTGACGTATGTTTTTCTTTCATTTCAAATACTCCTAGCGTTACGCCTTTTATCTGGGAGTTTTGTTCGAAATGCATTGTTACCCCTAAAAAACTTCGTGTTTGCATTGCATCAGTCCATATGTCCATTGTTAAACAATAGCTACCCAATTCTCGAATCGTTTTCTTAAACACGTTAGAAATTCCCTCGTATTTTTTGTCCAATAAATTCGTAATTGTCGGCCTTGATGGAATTTTGTAACGCCCGCCTGATAATACTTTTATTAAATTTCTAAAACCGTGATTATCCACAATCGATATAGGTTGGTAATCTCGACATGTCATATATAATATGGCGTTAGTTATTGTGAAATATTTGGAACCGCCTTCATTAAATGTAGAAATGCTAGAGAATACCTCTTCAATTGACCGTTGTCTCTTAATCGTAAGTGCTTCTGAACTGCACGAATCATCAAGATTTATACTAACATTAGAAGTATCTTTATTGACATTTGACGTTTGGGCTGTCGAAGAACAATTTTAACCAGAACTAGTGGCGCATTTATTTGTTGTATCAGTCGAATGTGTTTTTAGGTGACCTTTTAAATTGCTCGTATTTCCAGACGTTTTTATTAATTTACAACACAATTTGCATTTTGCACTACCTTTATTTTGAGAGCATTTTTCAAAAAACTTCCACACATCACTTTTTGGTGCCATTTTATGTGTACCAAATTTATATACTGTATATTTTGGCAAAATAATTAATTCCTCACAAAATGTAAATTTTCTAACGTAACCAAACAGAGTGTTCTGTTCACTAATTAAAAGTACGTAAACGAATATAGTTTACTTGACTAAGTAATAAAGAATTTTACTTTAGACGATTATTTAAGGGTTATAGTTCATTATTATCCAAAATAAAAAATCAACTGCCACTTATTAATTCTTCGTTGTACGATGAACGCCCGATGTGATGACAATGACTAATTTAGTTTTTAGATATAAAAATGAAGCAGAAAGGTAAACCACCAAACATAGTACCTACTCTCTTTTTGTTTATTTTGGTTCAAACAAAAAATATGAGTTCATTTTTTACATTTTGTTTACTTCGTTCTCGTTGCTGTTCGAATTTTTTTTTTTTTTCGATATAATTCGTGTATGTGTGTTACTGTGTTTATGTACGAAAACAAAAAAAATTTTCGATGGTTAAATTCGATGTTTCAAAAACATCGATTTATTATCGATGTATTAAAATATCATACATCGATGTAAAAATATCGTAACATCGACCATTAACCATCGATTACATCGAAACATCGATGAATATTTTGCACCACTACTGATTTCCATAGGAATCAATAGTAGAAATGGTGTTTTTTAGCTTCAAGTTTTCAATGAAAAAATCAAAAATGTTACAAAATGTTTATACAAAAGTGTTCTACATATCTTTAGCAGCAATATACAGGAAGGCTATATTGGTATTAAGTAAATATTAATTGCAGAAATATTAAAATTAAATTATTTCTAAATTATATTTTTCGAACTTTCATTTTGATAAATACATCAAAGTTGGCTCTGACGAATTAAAATATACCTGCTAAATTTATCTTTAGTTTTACTAGTGTACGTTAGATGTCTAAAATTTATACAGCAAAATACGAAAAAAATTGTTTAATCACAAAATTATGACACGTTTTTAATAATTTGGGAATTTGTTTTACTTTTCCTACAATTTTTGAACTCAAATTTCCCCAGGTGACAATTGTTAGTACGATTTTTCAAAATGTTTACTACCCACTGCCATCTATGTATATTAACTTAATGCACACGATTTGTAGTAAGCTTTTCTTTTTAATTTGACCAGAATGCTGTTGATATGAACTTTTTTTATATTTTGGTTTAAATAAATCAATTATTACAAGAAAATGAAAACGATTTACTTAAACGAGATTTATATATGTTGAAATTCAAACATTTATGAAAATATTTCCGAAATCATAATTAAGAATTTGCAATGTTTTCATTTATAAATTTGTCTTAGGAAAACAAGTGATTTCCCATATGTTTTATATGTTTTACTATGGAAATTTTGGTTTTTCCGTCGTTTCTAATTCCCAAAAGCTTCGTTTTTTAGATTATGGCTTGTATAATCAAGGTGGCTTTGCTATAATCCGTGATTTTTCAATATTATTGTAGGAGGCTTCTAAGTAGCCTAGTATTACTACTATGTATGGTATATCTACTTTTCGACATGAACTTATCGTGACCCCGATATATTCCAAGTAGAGTAAAGTAAATTTTGAATACCATACCCAATATTGCTTGGTCAACAATTTTGATGTGTTGAATCTAAAATGTTGATTTGTTTACCAAGTATCAAGTTGGATGATCCTGGATCTCACAAAAACAAAATATATCAAGAAAGCAAAGTTATTGTTAGAACTAAAATTAAAACCCAATTTAAAAAATTTTAGTTGTTGAACACGTCATTATTTTAAACATCGATAAATGGTTTAAATATTTATTTGTGTTATGTTAAACTAGAGTCACAATATCAAAAAAAGAGAGCATATACTACTCTAAAAGTCTAAACATTATCGAAATAACATTTTGTCGGACCAGGTACCAACAACATTCTTGTCTCTATAATATTCTCGCTTGCATGCACAACTCAAATTGCTTTTTTCTCAATTTAAGAAGCGGGTAGGTATAAGAGTTTGCATGTGGTAGCGTGATGTACGAAAATGTAAAAGAAAAATGTATGATGCTTAAAAGTTGGTGGCAAGTTTATAAATTGAAAATTAGATGTAGAGAAAGGAATGATACAATGAGGTTGATTGCAAATTGGTTATGTCTCGCTCAGCGAGTTTATCTGGGATTACTCCTAAAACAAACATTCAGGCTTTGCGTGTTTATTTTGTATTAACAAAACTGAATTCCTTTACCGCATTTATTTACCATATCTTGTAGTTTTTTTACTGAAACTGATTGAATATGGGAAATACACATTTCTTATATTTTCAGTAAAGAAACTACTAAGAATAGGAATTTAACTAGAATAAGAAAACTGCAAGGTATTATATATCGCTAAATCATTATTTCTTAATTAAAACAGCTTCTGTCTTTTCTACATTTGGGCATCGAAAGCTGGACAAAGTGGTTTAATTAAGAAATAAAGAAACAAGCTATCTTATTGCCAGCATTATACAACGGATTTTTCGTATATAACTTCGTCATCAAACTTCACATGGGATGTAGGAAAATCATTCTATGGCACAACTATATAAATAGTATGATTCACAGAATCGTTGACAAACGATGGAATATTTTTTACGAAAAAGTAGTATACTAATAAATCAAAAAGTCCGAAAAGGAAAACCTGTCGAAGACGATTTGAACACTGAATGAAATGAATAAATAAGCAAGTAAAAATGATGCTGGATGATTTTGGAACGGACACTTTGGACAACGAGTTACAAAAACTCAACAAATCTATCTCAAACAATACGGGAAAATTCAATTTGCTAGGAATGGACGACCTCACACAGCTATTAGTAATAAGCTAAGCATTAGTAATAGTTAGCAGGCTGCTAACTGCAAACTATTACCCATTATCCTGAAGGACTTTCCAAAGACGGTTTTACCAAAGTTAGGTATATTCTAACTAAATATAAAAATGCATTAATGAAGGTTACCTGTGTATCTGTTCGCGCAAAATATTGAACAATACATAATGGAAATAGATGATCCGAAGTTACCCCATTACCACTTTTTCTTATATATCGGTGGAATACATCAAAACACACCAATTGAGGATATTGTTATTATTGTTGTAGGGCCATGTAGGCGTTTAGCCACGTCGGACTGCGACCTAAAAGATCTTTTGTGTTTCCAAATCCTGCATAATTATCCGTCCAGTCAATATTCAGGCTCTTAATGAACCTGATAATACTGCCGGCCGGTACGTGATATCTATCCGGGTTCATTGATCTCCCTCCTAGATGTTTACTGTAGGAAGTTCTTCCACTAGAAAGACGGTGGCATTGATTCCCAAGGACTTCGAGAGGGCAGTCCCACTCCCGTATATATTCCAAGCCCTGCCACGATTTCCGTTTTGATTTAACTCTTAAATCTAACTCTCTTAGATTTAACTCTATCTACTGGGAATGGAAAGTCGCTTGTAGGTCACCTATCTTTACTACAGGAGGGCTAAATAAAACTGGAGGTTGCCTGGTACCCAGAGTCCGCATACTTTGTACTGATTAACCTATCAGCCATTCATTCTTCGGCATACGCTGTTCCGCCTTAGATTGGGGTTTTTATCAAGGTTTTCTCTTTAGTGGTGTCAGTTACCAGTGGTTGCCTCGAGGAGGCAGCACGTACACTTGCGAATTGTGATCAGGTTACCCATTACACAATTGTACCCTTCATGCAGCTGCCTAATACATTACCAGAACATCTCACATGATGCGCACCGTACTGGAAGGTTACGGAGCAGGTAGATTAATCTACTCAACTTTGCCTCATCCCATCCTCCCCTTCAATAGACCCCAAACCACCAATTGAAGATATAACATCTTAAAATCCAATAATTTTATTTTTGTTTAAATCCGAAGAATTATTCATGATGAATTTCAACTCGACCCAAAGTCCAAAATATTACCGCTAAGTTGTAGAAATGAGGTTAGAAGCGTTAAATTGCAACATTACTGAAAATAAAATATTGCTTTGTTGGAACGAAACAAAATTGGGTAACAAGCAATCTTTGAAGAATATACCTATATCGTATTTAGGATAAATGCATTTGATAGGAAAGGAAATAAGGTTGTTTTGGTAAAAGATCACATAAAATATTCAGAACATGTTGCAACTAATCGTGTATATTTTTCATCCGTGACATTGACTGTTAGAAACAGTAAAGGAGTTAGAGAAGAGGAATTTATTTTCGTCTTAATGTTTTGGAAAATTTGGACGGTAAATGGGATGATATTAGGCGCTCTTTCCAGATAGTCATTTCACCAACTGAAGAAGTGCATTAGAAATGACAAGCGGTTGTTGAATCATAATACGTGTCCAGTATACAAGCAAAGTCAAGGAAATCTTTTAGCTGCATGCATCGAAGTTCCTCGAATGATCTTTAGCTATTCGCTGGTCAGTAGCCCAACAACAAATAATCAAAAAACTTTGAAATAACTTTCTCAGGAATTGTTGCATACGAATTTTAGTGATATTACTCCACAAAATAAACTTTTTTAAGCATATCAAGGTGTTGAAGTTATTAACGATGGGGGACATTTAGCTGGAAGATTTCTACAGGTGGCGGTTTAAAATAAATGATTGAAAAAAAAACTAACACCTCATATATTTCTACCCAAAAATGAGATACAATAATAAACCACAAAATTCAAAAGAATTTGCCTTAAAGTCAGCCAAATAAATTATTGTACAATTTTTAAACAACAAGTTTTTTGATTTATAATTTACTTTAATTTGTGAATATTTATTTATTTAATTACAGTTTTAAAGAAAATGAAGATTAGTAGTTTGATGCTTGAAACTATACTCTTTTTTGTAACTAAATAAATAAAAATTCACAAATAAAATAAAGTTATAAATCAAAAAGCTGGTTGTTTTAAAAAATTGAAATTTCTTTTGAAAATTTTGTGAAATGAATTGTGTTGTCTCGCAAGATGATAATAAATATCAGCAAAATATCTGGGGGTTACTTTGTCAACAAATTTAAGCTTCCATGGACAAGTATACATAATATTAGGAGGTTGTCCTCAATGACAATACGTTCTTTCACTGAATGCGATCAGCACATTGAATGGTTTAGAATCAAACTTCTGATTTATAAACTTTGCGCTCGAGCTCGACCCATAATATCGTATGCCGCCTCAGTTTGATACAATCTCTCAAACACAATCTGATTATACAAAGCAATAAACTAAAAAAATGCGAGTGAATTTTTTCCTAACTTTTCCTAAAAAATTACAACAACAATGTTATGCATTAGTAGTGGTGAAAAAGAAGTCATTTAGGCGAAACTCGATTTAAAATATTTAAAAAAAACCAAAAGCGATAACTAAACATTTTATTAACAACTTGATTCCTCATAAAACATAAAAATTGCGCAGTAATTAAAATTATATAAAATTAGAAAATATTGGCTAACATAAATAAAATAATGTAAACATATTGCAGAGCAGCGTCCCAAATTAATACTAACTTCTTTCTAAGCGTTTAGCATCAACTTCAGTGGTACGGCTTGAATTCTTAGATCAATAGGAACATTTGTGCAAGATTTGAGAAATATCTAATGGGTCTCACAGGGTGTCCATGGCGATTGAAAATTATAAAAAATTTAATTGGGCCATAGAAGCATTCCTAAGCAATACTAACTACTTTCTAAGCGTTTAGCATCAACTTCACTGGTATGGCTCGAATTCTTAGATCAATAGGAACATTTGTGCAAGATTTCAGAAATATCTAATGGGTCTCACAGGGTGTCCATGGCGATTGAAAATTATAAAAAATTTAATTGGGCTATAGAAGCATTCCTAAGCAATACTAACTACTTTCTAAGCGTTTAGCATCAACTTCACTGGTATGGCTCGAATTCTTAGATCAATAGGAACATTTGTGCAAGATTTCAGAAATATCTAATGGGTCTCACAGGGTGTCCATGGCGATTGAAAATTATAAAAAATTTAATTGGGCCATAGAAGCATTCCCAAGCAATACTAACTACTTTCTAAGCGTTTAGCATCAACTTCACTGGTATGGCTCGAATTCTTAGATCAATAGAAACATTTGTGCAAGATTTCAGAAATATCTAATGGGTCTCACAGGGTGTCCATGGCGATTGAAAATTATAAAAAATTTAATTGGGCCATAGAAGCATTCCTAAGCAATACTAACTATTATGATAAAAATAAATAAAATTACTTTTATTTTTATTTTTAATTTTAATTTTCTATTTTTTATTTTTTATATATTTTCTCATATATTTTTTTATTTTATTTAAATTGAAAAAGCTTTCTTTTTGTGACAATTTTATATATTTTTTATTTTCGGAAAACTAGTTTCGGATATTCGTCCTTCCTGAGTTCCTTATTTTTCCAACTAATTCTAATTCATCCAAATTCATGATTCTATACAGTTGACGAAATACTAGGCTATGCTATCATATATAAATCATGAATTTGGATGAATTAGAATTAGTTGGAAAAATAAGGAACTCAGGAAGGACGAATATCCGAAACTAGTTTTCCGAAAATAAAAAATATATAAAATTGTCACAAAAAGAAAGCTTTTTCAATTTAAATAAAATAAAAAAATATATGAGAAAATATATAAAAAATAAAAAATAGAAAATTAAAATTAAAAATAAAAATAAAAGTAATTTTATTTATTTTTATCATAATAATCATCGTGACGAAAGCAACAGCGAACTAACAGAAGAAAAATGGAAATCCACCATCTTCTCAGCAAATACTAACTACTTTCTAAGCGTTTAGCATCAACTTCACTGGTATGGCTCAAATTCTTAGATCAATAGGAACATTTGTGCAAGATTTCAGAAATATCTAATGGGTCTCACAGGGTGTCCATGGCGATTGAAAATTATAAAAAATTTAATTGGGCCATAGAAGCATTCCTAAGCAATACTAACTACTTTCTAAGCGTTTAGCATCAACTTCACTGGTATGGCTCGAATTCTTAGATCAATAGGAACATTTGTGCAAGATTTCAGAAATATCTAATGGGTCTCACAGGGTGTCCATGGCGATTGAAAATTATAAAAAATTTAATTGGGCCATAGAAGCATTCCTAAGCAATACTAACTACTTTCTAACTGTTTATTGAACAACTACTTCCTAACAGGCTATTGAAAAATATTTCATTCAATGTTTCTACTACCGGGACATTGCGTTTGCTTGATCTCGACGGCTGGGAGGCACATGCTTACTCCCTACACCCGCAGGCACAGGGTGATCCGAACCTCTTCAAAAGGTATTTTTCAGTTAACTGTGCGACTTTCTTCAATGTTCGGTCTGTTTTTTATTTTAAGATACCACAAGTTATAAATTTTTCGTCTGTTAGCATCGGAATATTTTATACCCAGATGAGAACAAATATTTTGAAGTAAAGGATCCATACTTCGCGGTATTTGAATTTTACCTAAACTACTTTTAGCAACAGTATTAAGGGCATCAATCAAAGTAAATTCATTTAATTTACTTAGTTTTTTGTAAGCCTGCGGTCTAATTGCTTTCCGTTTATGAACTACATTGAGTTTAGGCTTCATTTTAAAAAACTTATAAAACAATAAAATAAACTTCAGAAAAAATACAGGTGTACTTCCACCGTAATGCAGACAATACACAAATAAAATAACACCAAACTAGGACAAAATTTAATCCAAATAACGGAATGAAAAGGTCGAAAAATTATAATAAACGTTAGTTATAGAGAATGAACCAATAACGGAAAATTACGGTTGAAAATGTCAAAAGTACCTAAAAATAACGATAAAACACAAAAAATATGCGTTAAAATGAAGAAAGAGCTAAATACAAAACAAAAACCAACAAAAGAAAATTATGTTTTTCGTGGAAAAATAAATTTCGGAAGTTTTCAAAAAAACTGGTTATTTCAATGACACTAAATAGTTTTAAAAAAAACTGTTAATACAATTCGCAAAAATTCACAATAATTAAATAAAGCCAAATGACGATACCAAAAAATTAAAATTTTTAAATTTATCTTTTAACTATACGAAGTTAAGTAGGAATTATTTGAAGCAGGAAGTAAACATAAAAAAATATGAAAGTTTCATTATAAAGTTAAAATTTATTTTCAATGATAAATATGTGCCGATAAATATCAGAATTAACAAGGATGCAGCCTTAACTCTGAAGTTGATGCTAAACGCTTAGAAAGTAGTTAGTATTGCTTAGGAATGCTTCTATGGCCCAATTAAATTTTTTATAATTTTCAATCGCCATGGACACCCTGTGAGACCCATTAGATATTTCTCAAATCTTGCACAAATGTTCCTATTGATCTAAGAATTCAAGCCGTACCACTGAAGTTGATGCTAAACGCTTAGAAAGAAGTTAGTATTAATTTGGGACGCTGCTCTGCAATATGTTTACATTATTTTATTTATGTTAGCCAATATTTTCTAATTTTATATAATTTTAATTACTGCGCAATTTTTATGTTTTATGAGGAATCAAGTTGTTAATAAAATGTTTAGTTATCGCTTTTGGTTTTTTTTAAATATTTTAAATCGAGTTTCGCCTAAATGACTTCTTTTTCACCACTACTAATGCATAACATTGTTGTTGTAATTTTTTAGGAAAAGTTAGGAAAAAATTCACTCGCATAAAAAACGAAGCTTTTATAAGGGGATTCTTAGACCAACAAGTTCCACTTCCCACGGACACTTTAATTAGCCACACCAGCATAGCGTATTACAGACCGGCATAAACGAAAGCGGGTCAAATCTTCTTAATTGTTTCCCTAGCGTTTTCAGACCCGCCAAACTGTTGGCAACATTTTGAGTTAAATGAGCATAATAGTTTCTTCTGTGGCAGTAAATATAGAGGTATATTGTGAAATCACACAATATCAACACATCCAATAAATTCCATCATGCAAATTTCAAGGTTAGCTTGAAAAGTCGCTAAAATTGTGAAAATATTAAGTTAAATACGATAAGAGCATAATTATAAACATATCGCGAGGCTGTAAATTACATAACCAGCAAGACATTTACAAAAAAAGGTATGTTTTGTATAATATGTTTCTAACCGTTTAGTTAGGTAATTTTGGAGATATAATAAATCTTTTATGTTTAAAATACGAATAATTCATTATTCTACGAATTGAGTTCGCAAAAAAATAAAAAACATACATCATGGATGCTTAAAATCGACTTTTATTTAATTGATTTATCCGAGAATTGGTATGCATCCTAAATAAGTAAATGTACATACAGAAGTGAATAGGCAGCAAAAGGATTCGGTCGAGCTGTAAGCTAGCTAGTTTGCTGGTGAAAAAACTTGCACACCTATAAATATTTTTTTAAAATCGATTACACTGTTTAAATTTTAAAAAAAATATGCCCAGTTTTCTGGTTACAGCAATATAATATTGTTGCCCAATTTTAATGAGAGCGGTTGCAGCAGATTATTCTTTGTCGCTGATGTCCTTCCCACCATTTTTTTTCAGAAACATACAATTTGATAATCTTATACTGGCCGATAATGAAATTCGATAAGTGCGATTCAAATTAGGTCCTACAATTATTTTTTTTCTAGTTCCGGGACCCCTGCGCACACTTTCTGTCCCACAATTTAATTGTTTGGTACATATATAAAACTTTTAGCTTTTAGGCAACTGTATGAAGAAAAAATAATCTACATTTTTGAAATGAAAAACAAATACAGCAAAACGTTACTTAAACATTCTGTTTATGTACCGGGTGAGCCATTTAAATTTGCAAAGGAATAATTTGAAAATAACAGAGATAGTGAAAAATTAGCTAAAGCAAGTTTTTGTTTTGGGCCCATAATTTAACTTAGGTACATGTTATTTTCAACGGGTCATCTCGTACTAGTACGGTGGTTAAAATTTTTTTTTTAATAATTTTATATGATTTAAGAGTGTTTTAATAAAAGAAATGAAACTGGAGATAAAATATTTGTTAAATTATTCGCCCTCGCTAAAAAAAACAATAAGTTAATTTAATTAATTTGTGATTCTATCTATTATTTTCAAGTTATTTGCATTAGCCAGAACAATTTATCATTTATCATGTTAACATGAACAATTTATCATTCATCACGTAATGATAAACTAAAACAAAACATTCTCAATTTTAAGATCTTCAGTCCCCACGTCCTGAATCTGTGTTTTTTATTTTTATTTTCATATACCCTAACCAGAGATCTAACATAGTTAATAAGTAGAAAGCTTGCTTTATCACTTGGGCGTTCCGGGTTCGATCCCAGGTATAGTTTCATGTAAAAATATTACGGTCGTGTGTTGTGATGTGTGATATATGTATGATATGTTTATGTGTGATGATTTATAATGAAAAATAGTTGGGAAAAAATTTCTTTAAAAACATTTTAATATTTGCGACACTATCAGAAGGAGCGATAGAAACTGCAACTTTATGGGTATAACTATTCATTGGGTATGCAATTATTCACATTTTCCAATTAAGCACTAAATTATTAGTAATTATTTTTATTGAACATTTTTATATTTAATAATATGTACATAGATCAAACCAAAAACATTAGACATATGGTCAGTGTAGTACTTGCATGTAAGAGAATTACTGGCGCTCAGTACATGGTGCGGATCCGTTTTTATTTACATAACCAATTATAAACTAAATTGATGTCAAAAATTTCACATATTTACGTTTATTTTCAGTTTTACACTGTTATATTAAAGATGTTTCATGTAAAACGAAATTTTTGTAAGAGAGAAGAAAAATGTGTAAGACAGTTTGGCTGTATTAGTATAATTCGCTAATACAACCTGCACATTAAATTCTATATATGTATATAGAATGTAAATTGTGGTACAATCAGCCAAGTCGCTGCGGCCTGATGAGAAAATTGATTTTTAACTTCAAATAAATTAAAAATAAACCGTTTTTCGTAAAATCGTCAGCGGTGGCGCTGTTTTTTCGAAATGAAATGATCATTTTTCGTATTTGACTTTAAAACTACTTGAAATATCTAAAAATAATATTTAAACGGATAATTATTATTACGAGTTGTATGTCGTACTTAAAAGTTGTACGAATAAAGCAACAACAACAAGTCGCAATTTCGAGAACTCGTAGTGTCTCACATAACCGCTTTTTATCGCAATTTCGAAAAAAATCGAAACTCGTAATGCTTACGTAATCGCTCTCCAGTATTAATAAACATAAATATTTTACAATTTTACAAATATTTCAAAATTCAAAGTACATAATTGTAATTCGTAATTTTACTACTTTGATTGAAAGTAACTGTAACTCGTATTTTAAATACTGAGTTTATTGTAATTTGTAAAAGTATTTTAATTACTCAACCCAAAGTATTTTGCCCAGTCTTGCTAGTACTGAATGATGATTTAAAATTACTGTGACAATGGTTTATGTTTCACTAAATATGGTTAAGTTCCAAATCTATGAACATACATGATTTTCAGTATTGTTTTTAAGAACAATTGTGATTTACATTAAGTGTCTTATTCTTTTAAATTGGAATCCGTCTCATAAAAATTGTGTATCAGTCGTGTTGATACATATAAATATTTGGGAGTCACATTAGATTCCAAATTGTAGGAAATGTAGAGGTAAAGTGGTTACCTGCTTTGTAGAAATTTTATTCGGCACGTTACATTTGTGATTCAGTTTTTATGAAATGGTTTTACTACTCGCTGCAGTTGATTCTCATTTGTAGTTCGGCATTAGGTATTTACTTTGTAACTCTCAAGAAGCTACAGCTCATTCACAATCATTTAATAAGAACTATTTTCTTCAAGGGTAAGGAAGCTCCATTACATATCTCATTTGTGAATATAAAATTCTTCCGTTGAGGCATTTACATTTTTAAAGTGCGACGTATTTTTTAGGAATGATTTCAAAGGGCCGAATGTCGAAGGGCCGAATGTCGAAGGGCCGAATTTCAAAGGGCCGAATGGTACGAAGGGCCGAATGTCGAAGGGCCGAATGGGTCGAAGGGCCGAATGTCGAAGGGCCGAATTTCGAATGGCCGAAAGGGTCGAAGGGCCGAATGGGTCGAAGGGCCGAATGGGTCGAAGGGCCGAATTTTTTTGTTCATTTTTTTGTTTTATTTTTACAAATATAATTTTTTAAATTTCTTGTTTTAAGGAATATTATTAACTATAATTTTTATTTATTTATGAAAAACATTATTAATTTTCCAGATATCAATGCCTGGTTGAAATGTTGTTTGTCAAAATAACTCATATTAAAATAGGTGCATAATACATTTCAGGTTGAAACAATATTCAAAACAACACATTAGGCAACAATATGCTTTAAAAAAACAGTTTAGTTTAATTTAAGTAGACATTTTGGAAATTTTGCCTTAAACTGTAATTTGTCTTTATAATTATGTAGTAAATTGTTAGCAGTATATTCACATCACTAAATCACAGAGAAATTATTTTATTCGTCCAAATAGAATTTTCCTTCACCCTAAAGAATAAACAATGGTCTGATTTGTATGACATTTTATGACAAAATTCTTGTTTGGTTTTGGTGAAATACCTATTATGTACAAATATTTTTTCACTTGATAATTACAAAAAGAACACAAAATATAAACAAAAAAATGAATGCAATATTTTTGCCGATAGAATATCCAAAGATTAAACATTATAAAATATGTATAAACTAATAAGAAATTTATTTATATTTGATAAAAAAATTTACAAAATATTCCTTAAAACAAGAAATTAAAAAAATTATATTTCTAAAAACAAAACAAAAAAATGAACAAAAAAATTCGGCCCTTCGACCCATTCGGCCCTTTGACCCATTCGGCCCTTCGACCCATTCGGCCCTTCGCCATTCGGCCCTTTGACCCATTCGGCCCTTCGACATTCGGCCCTTTGAAATTCGGCCCTTCGTCCTCATTCCATTTTTTATAATCATTCATAGTGGTAGTCGGCGTGTCAACCTAGAAATGAAGTATGATTTACGTAAACTCAATAAGTATCACATACCGTTTGATGGATGCAAAAAAGGTACTTTTACAAGTCGAGTTGTCTCCTTTATTATACAAGTTGCTTTCTCTCTTGGTCGTTTGAATATTAGTAGTAAAATTTATTAGTCGTTTTATTTACACTTAGGTAATCAATAATTTTTAATCAATATCAGATTATTGCATGCCAAGTAAATTGCTACACCCCCCAACAAATTCTTATTCAGTGTTTTGAAATCTTACCTTTTTTTAAATATAAAATATTGTAGTGTGTATTAAGTTTATTCGTGGCCTAATACTTAGGTTTTAATATATTTGTTTTTAATAAATGTACGTACTATATTTTTGTATATGCTTGAAATATAATAAAAAATTTCTAAAAATAAAATAATAATTTTCAGCCATCGAAAAAGTGTACACCTGACAAGAGAATTCGCACGCTTTTGGCTTCAACTTCAAATTGTAATTGGTCAATTAGTAAACATTTCATCGTATCTGTTAAATGTCCAATTTGAAAAAAAAAAAAATGAAATAAGAACAGAATATTTTCAATAGAAAAGTAATTTTCGCCTAAATTACGTGTAATTCGCATTAAACACAATTACCCCTCAATGTATGCTTTTGCAAAATATCCTATTAGATTTATGTAAAAGCAAAATATTTTTTTTGGTAAACATAAAAATATGTACTCATATTTACACAATAAATATAGGTACGGTAAAAAATGTTTAATTTGAAATGGCGTCGAATTCATTTTAATTTCAAATAATATGCTAAATTTAACACTATACGACCTTCTATTGTTTTATTGAAGAATATTATACGTACATATGATTTAAGTACATTTAGCTGTTATTTTATGAAAAACAAACCACCAATCAATAATAATTATTTTGTATTGTTATTATTTCAATGGTTCATTAAATTTTGCTGTTAGCTTTGTTAAACGACTAACGCATTTACCATCCTTAAGTCGTGAATCTATTTATTTATTACTTTTTATTTTTAAACTTCCACGTGCCATAAATTATTTTTTTTTTGTATAGTTTTTCGACTTTTGGAATAATACCAATAGATATAAAATCATATGATAGGAAACTTAATTAACTGCTTGCCTAACAATTTCTTAATTTATTCAAATATTTAAGACATATAACATATACTTCGTATGTAACATACATATGTACATAAGTTTATAGAGTATACGGAAAGAAGAAGTTTTGGAATTCACGATGAACCGGACGATTACTCATATTAGTAAGAAATTTAGTTTTTTTTTTTGCTATCAGATAAATTTTGTATTGAAGTGTATGTCGAATTCCTCTTGCTTCAAAAAAAAAAAAAAATCTGTGTGATCAGTTATTCAGAGGTGCACTATAGCTGAATGAATTTAACGAAAATATGTGTCATAGGAAATCAATATATTTCATACACTATTCGATGTACATTATTCTTGGTTGTGCATTCGTAAAAGGTAAGTAGCTCAGTTCTGCTTTCTGCTGTGGTTAAAATACTGTGATAATTTTGTGTTTCAGTAATAATTGCTGATTAATTAGTCAGTAAGATCCGATATGGTAGTTTGAGATGTTAATCGATTAAGCGCATTGAGGTCGACGAATATTTGTGAAAACGAACGATGAATTTGAAAACTAAACAAACAGTTGTCTACTTTCCAAATTGCCCTTCAATTTCCATTCAGAGAAATAAAAGTGGCAATCATCTATCCAAAGAATGCCTACACGAATCAAACAAGGTTAAAATTATAGCCGGGGATACAGAATGCAGTAGTCAAAGAGCGGCAGATTTATAACAATATTTCAAAATACCAGGAAATAGTAAATTAAGAAAATACGAATCACAAAACAAATCAAACAAAATCAAAACTATTAATGTGATATAAAAGTGTATGTAAATTATTTTAAGTTATTAACTCCGTGAGCTCTCAACTTATACGGTGAAGCGACTAAATCAATTTGAAAAATAATGCGAGCCGAGCGTTGATAGATAACAACAGGAACCTATAAAAGTAGTGTAAAAGCGTATGTCCTCGAACACCCCAAATGGGGTGGATTTTTATATGTAAATTACAACAACACAAACGATTACATATGTTTTTTAATATGAAGATTACAGTAGAACCACGATAATTAAATCTCTATATAAAATGTAAACGTAAGTATATAATTTTATTAAAAATCCGTTGTTCAACTGTACATTAACTGTACAATATTTTTTTAAGACATTTTGTTAGATGGCAGCACAGTCATAAACTTTAAGCTTTGAACTTTTTAATATTAATTAATTTTTCGATAGATGGTGCACATTTCTTACAGTTTAATTATCAACCACGATAACTAAAACTCTATATAAATGTATCTAAAATCAGGTATTCAACTGTAAATTATTATTATTTTCCAACTTTATCTGTAGGTGTCACTTTAAAAGCTTATTTTATGTACATGGTTTGTAACTTGGTTCAATATACAGTTTTATTATCAACCACGATAACTAAAACTCTATATAAATGTATCTAAAATCAGGTATTCAACTGTAAATTATTATTATTTTCCAACTTTATCTGTAGATGTCACTTTAAAAGCTTATTTTATGTACATGGTTTGTAACTCGGTTCAATATAAAGTTTTATTATCAACCACGATAACTAAAACTCTATATGAATTTATCCAAAATCAAGTATTCAAGTGTCTTTGAAAGTTTATTTTTAGGTACTCAACTGTAATAAAGTAAAAAATATTGATTATGATTAATTTCTGTCTATGTAAGAGAAAAATATTCGCTTTTGAAGTGTATTAACCTGATATATCGCGTTTCATAAAAAATAAAATTATTCACATATACATACATGTACATATAACAAAAATCATCGTGAATAAACTGCTAAGGTCATTAAAATCTAACACATTAATTAATATACATGACTTAATATATTATTAAAGTGAATAAGGTCATTAAAATCTACAAGAAATTTGTGAAGTTCTGTTATTAGTGTTATTGCATAAATATAGAAACGTTTTGTTAATTATTTTGTGAATTAATAAATCTAAATAAATAAAAATAAAATCAGCATTGATACAGATTTGCGAAGCTGATTTATACGTGTTGTAATAAATTAAGAAAACTTAATTCAAATACTGTTTTTATTGTATATCAATTTAAATATATTAAATTTGAATAAATAAAAATAATTTCAGCATTAAAGAAAAAGTAAGTTTAAATATATAAAAAGTTTTTATTATATTATTAGAAATATTTATTATTATTATTATTATTTACTATATTACAGATAATTAATACTAAAATGAACAACTGCGAATTATGTATGTTCACTTTTTCGTCAAAAGACCATCTAAAACGTCACCAGGAAAATCAGCATCCAACAGAAAAGACGTTATGCGATATATGTGGATGTACATATATCAATAAACGAAAGCTGGATTATCACCAAAAGAGATGTAATCGTCTTGATAATTTACAACAGCCAGGACCATCTATTCCATCAAATTCAAGGATAGCTGTAGTAGCCGCTAAGAGAAGGAAAACGGATGATGCACCCGCTGAGGCTGCTAACGTTTTATGTGGTGATTGTAATGTAAGTGTTCCAAAAAAAAATCTGTTTAATCATTATAGATCATTATTACATAAAAATAATTGTTTACAAAACTATAATGAGAATGATGATGAAAACATTCGAATCATTAGCAATGCATTTAAATCCAGAATAATTAGTTATAGGGTTTCAAATGTACCTAATAACTATATTAGTATAAATGATTTTATGTGTTCTATAAAACATAAAATAATCAAATTAATACAGATTCAAACAGAATCATTTAAAGCTGTTAAAACAAATTTTGAATTGTTTGGTTTATTCACCAAATATGATTTGAAAAATGAATCAAATGTTAGTTCAATAAAATCATTTAATACTAAAAATGCAATTTTAACGGAAGCTACTGATTTGAATGAGATATTTTCTCAGATTGTTTGCACCCTCAATACTCTGAGTGAGGAGTTTCAGGAGAAAGAGTCTGGATGGGCTATGGACAAAGTATTGTTCATTGAAGTGAATTTTAATAAATATAGTCCTATGAGAGGGTCCTCTTACATACCTCTCCCAAAATTTTTTAAAGATAAAAAGGCTATAATCAATGTCCAAAATTCAGATCAAGCCTGCTTCGCCTGGTCGATCATGGCTAGCAAATATCTTAATGTAGCAAATCCTCAACGGTGTAATTCTTATCCTCATTATAGTTCTATCTTAAATTTAAGTAATCTTAGTTTCCCCATGCCATTAAAAGACATCCCACAATTTGAAAATCAGAATAATATAAGTGTAAATGTGTATGGGATAGAAGGTAATCAAATTGTGGGACCTTTATATTATACAAATTCGAAAAAATCACACCACGTTAATTTGTTGTATATAGACGATGGTGTAAATAGTCATTATTGTTTTATAAAAAAATTAAATACGTTAGTGCACAAACAATTATCAAAAAGAACAAATAAAAAATTCATTTGTGATGGATGTTTAATTTTTTTTCATACTGAAGAAAAATTAAATATTCATCTACAACATGGATGTAACAAAATTAAATGTGTGCTCCCTAATAAAGATAATGATATTTTAGAATTTAGAAATTATAATCATAAATTACAAGTCCCATACGTGATATATTGCGACTTCGAAGCAATATTAAAACCAATTGATTCGTGTACTCTAAATCCTATAACATCATTTACTGAAAATATTTTAAAACATGAACCCAGTAGTTTTGGATATTACATTAAATGTTCATATAATGATAGTAAATCTAAATTTGTTACATACAGAGGTAGTGATTGTGGAAAAATTTTCATTGATAAAATAAAAGAGGATTTAGAAATTATATACAATGACCTACACATAAATCGAAAAATGAAAAAACTTTCCTGCACGGAGCAATTAAATTACAATTTATCAAATCAATGTCATATTTGTAACGGTGATTTTAATGATGATGAAAACTATAAAGTTATGGACCATTGCCATTTAACAGGAAAATTTAGAGGTGCTGCGCATACTAAATGCAATTTAAATTATAAGATAGCAGATTTCATACCAATATTTTTTCACAATTTAAGTGGCTATGATTCGCACTTTATCATAAAAGAATTAGGTTTTGATACGGAACAAATAGATTTAATTGCTCAGAATAAGGAGCGATATATTTCATTTACAAAAATGTTCAAAATTAATGAGATTAAAAAAATTAAATTGAGGTTTGTAGATTCATTTAAATTTATGGCAGCTAGTCTTGATAAACTAGCTAACAATCTTAATGACTCTCAATTCGATGAAGTTAGAAAGAGTTTTTCTAATCAAAATGAATTTAATCTTATAAAGAAAAAAGGTGTTTTCCCATACGATTATGTAGATAGTTTTAAAAAATATGATGAAACTGAATTACCATCCAGAAATCATTTTTTTAACAAATTACAAAATACTGATATATCTGATGAGCAATATAATCATGCTCTAAATGTATGGAAAACATTTAAATGTAAAAATTTAGGTGATTATTCCGACTTATATTTAAAATCAGATGTACTTATTTTAGCCGACATATTTGAAAATTTCCGGAAAGTTTGTATGCAAACATACGATCTAGACCCGGCCCATTATTTCACAGCCCCAGGTTTAAGTTGGGATGCCATGCTTAAATTCACCAAAATCAAATTAGAATTATTAAAAGACATTGATATGATAAATTTTATTAAAAAAGGTATTCGTGGCGGATTAACACAGTGCTCCAAACGATATGCTAAAGCAAATAACAAATACATGAAAAATTATAATAATGATATAGATTCTAATTTTCTTGTTTATTTAGATGCTAATAATCTATATGGCTGGGCTATGAGCCAATCACTCCCTTATGCTGATTTCAGATTTCTTGATTCAGCAGAACTTGATAAATTTAATTTCGATCATTTAACAGATAATGAATCAGACTCAGGTTATATTCTAGAAGTTGATTTAGAATATCCTGATCAATTACACCAAAAGCATAATGATTTACCATTTTGTATGGAAAATATACAGCCACCATACGAAAGTTCAAAACAAAATAAATTAATTGCTAACCTAAAACCTAAAAAAGCATACGTCATTCATCAAACAAATTTAAAGAAATGTATTAAAAATGGACTAATATTATCTAAAATACATAGAGTTTTAAAGTTTAGTCAAAAACCATGGCTCAAATCATATATAGATTTGAATACCGATCTTAGGACTAAAGCTCTAAATGCGTTTGATAAAGATTTGTATAAATTAAAAAATAATAGTGTTTTTGGTAAAACAATTGAAAATGTTGACAAGAGAACAGATGTAAGATTAGTATCACATTGGGAAAATATTGGAAACAGATTTGGAGCAAATACTTTGATCAGCAAACCTAATTTTCATTCTTCAGCAATATTTGACGAAAATTTGGTAGCTATTCAAATGAATAGATTATCGGTTACGTATAATAAACCCATTTATGTGGGTTTCTGTGTTTTAGAATTATCCAAAACTCTAATGTATGATTTTCATTATGATTATATTAAGACGAAGTATGATGATAATGCTTCACTTTTATATACTGATACGGATTCATTAATATATGATATTCAAACTATGGATTTTTATGAAGATATCAAGCCTGATTTAAATGAGAAGTTTGATACTTCTGATTATCCATCCAATAACATATATAATCTTCCATTAGTTAATAAAAAAGTTTTAGGAATGTTTAAAGATGAATGTTGTGGTAAAATTTTGACAGAATTTATTGGGATTAGAGCAAAATCATACTGTATAAGCTTAGAAGATGATAATGAAATAATTAAGAAAATAAAAGGTGTAAAAAAAAATGTAGTTTCAGATTCGATATCATTAAATGATTTTAAAAATTGTTTAAATAAAAATGATAATATAATTAGATCACAATTAAATTTTAGAAGTATTAGACACAACCTATATACTCAATTGTTAAACAAAGTAGCGTTATCAAATTTTGATGATAAAAGATTTGTAATTCCAAATTCATACAAAACTTTGGCATGGGGTAATAAAGAAATTGATAATTTTTATTTTAATTAGTTTAATAATACATTTTATATTTCTTAAATATAATATATATAATACATTTAATGTCTTTTAGTTTTAAATTAAAATATTAAACCAAAATTATATATTAAGTAGTTTTAATAATTAAGAAAATTTTAATAGGTAATAAAAAAATAAAAAAAAAAAATATAAAGTTTAAATTAAATCTGTTTTATTTATCCACGAGTTATGTGATGATTCAAAACCTAGCCACTTAACATAAACTTGATTACCTTTCTTCTTCAAAACTTTCTCTACGAGGTAAGTGTCAGGATGATTTGTCTTTTGCAGCTCTTTTTCATAAAACCGGCCTGATATTAGCTGTCCCTTATAATCCTCAAGTAAATACGTTACAGGAAATTTGTTGTTAATACTAACAACTTTAAATATTTCAGTAGTCCAATTTGGAGTATAACCTTTTTCGAAAACGGTTTTAAATTTGCTAACTCGAACGAAATCCCCAACTTTAAATTTATTTTTTTGCATTAACTTAGGATATGTATACACTTGTTTTAAAATTTGTTTTTCATTTGCCATAGTAACTTCTACAGGTGCTAATTTAATTGTCCTATGTTTTTTATTGTTGTAATCTTTCACTAATTTTTTTAAAATATTCAGCCACTTGTAAGATCCTTGAAGACTAAATTTCCTCCACATCTTTTCCTTAAGAGTTCGATTAAATCTTTCTACTATACATGCTTTTATTGGACTAAATGTTGAATAGTGGTTAATATTTTTCTGTTTCACAAGCTGTTTGAAATCTTTATTATAGAATTCAGTTCCCATATCCGTTTGTAGATTCTTTGGTACTCTTTTACTCTCATTGAAAATTTTTTTTAAAGCACCAACAATCATCTGTGATGTTTTTTTCTTTATAGGCTCAACCCAAGCAAATTTAGAAAAAGCATCGATTACAGTTAGAAGATATTTAAAACCAGCATTTTCTCTTGAATATGGAATCATTTCCACGAGATCTGCTTGCCATAAGTCATCAATACCCTTAATTTTAACATGTCTGCGTATAAAATTTTTACGTGCTGGCTTATGCAATTCATTCACTATTTGAATCCGACTCATTTTATGTAAGTGGATGAATTAATAATGAAAGCATATGAATTTTGGATTGGTATATATAAAATATTGTTTCCTCATAATGTTTAGGATTTATTTAAAACGAGAGATATCTTGGATTATGATCACTATAACATTCATCAAAATGAATGATCTTTAACATAATAAATGTTAGCTAATTTGCCCATAGTGTTGAAAACAGAGAAGTAGCGGAGTCGAAAACCATAATAAGATTGTTTTGAAATTAAATACTTTTTCTAAATAATTTTATATATAATATTGTTTTATTTATTTATTTATTTATATAAAATGAACATTATATCTATCAGTTTTTACCATAGTTAAGTGTTCTTTACACAAATGGTTTAAATTTTGTATTTCTCGATCATTAAAAACGTTGAATCGCTCCGGCATAAATATGATGTTCTCATCAGTCTCTATTAGGATTTTCACGCCATATCTCGTGTTGACTGATTTGACTTCTTGTACCACGTAGTTTCTACCCACATCCAGATCTTCAAATTTGGTTATTTTTTTCTCAGCAAACCTTGGCACATTGTTGAGTTTTTCTAAAAGTTGTTGACGAATATCCATGGTTGGTTGGTTGTTAACAATCTTATGCTTACTATCAAACTGATAATTTTCAAAGAAGCTCACTATAATTTATACTTATTATGGTTTAAGTTGACTTTTAAACACGCGCAGTTTTTTCCAATCTTACCACATCAGCATAAATATTACGAAGTATCGATTAAATACAAACCTTTGTCATCATATCAAGTTACGTTCAATGATTTCAACATCCATATTCGTAAAATAAGGTCAATAAACATGTTTAATCATGGTTAATCAAACAAGTCAACATGTATATGTACATCACGTGGCCCCTCTGAAAACATCATTTTCAAATATACGAGAGTTTATCTAGATCTAGTATAGATTTGTACATTGTTCGAGTCACACGCGAAAAGTAAAAAACCTCATTTAAATGGATTCACCAGTACATCGAGAGGAACAAGGAGATACATGCGGTTTATACGGGTTAGAAGGTGGAATGAATAAGGTGCAGAGTCGGCTAAAATCATTCGAGAAGTTATGGAACAAATGGTTCATCGATCCATTAGAACTATCTCGAGCTGGATTTTACTACACAGGCGTGGACGACTGCATCAAGTGTTTCAGCTGCAAAGGAGTTCTCGAGGATTGGAATATCACCAATGAAATATGGACGGAACATGCATTTTGGTTTCCCGCATGCCGACACGTTAAAAACATTAGAGGTGAAGAGTTTATCGATAATATTCAAACCAAATGGATTCAAGACGGTGTAATTCATTGTAAAAATAATATTTAAGAAATAAAAAATTGATTTGAAAAAAGTATAAATTGTTTTTATTCATTAATTTCTTAGTGTACGAGTACAAAGTTCATTTATTAATTTTTCCTTACATAAAACTGGTATTTCATTAAACAATCTTGAATAATTAAAATAGTTATATCCTGTTACTGGCGGTATAAAAAAATCCTGTATTTGTAGAGAATATGTTAGCTGATCGAAACATTTTTCTTTGTATAAATAGAAATAATTAGCAACATCAGTCCGTACTGTTTCGCTCCAGATAATGATTGATTGCAAAAATGATGATAAAGATGAGCAGCGTTCCCATTCTTTGGAATTTAAAACGATTTTCTTCCCTCCACTCGTAAATATAATACGTCTCTCATTATTTCTGCTGGTTAGCTTTACATCACAATTTCCATTCGTTTTTGGTAATTCAGCAAAGGAAATGTTACCATTGAAGTGGTTGTTTATTGTTGGTAAATTATTGAAAATTGTAGTCGTCCACATTTCAGCACTTAGTGTATGAAATATTGTATTTTTGAACAAGATTATAGTAGTTTCAAAAGTGTTAATATCATAACCAACATTTAGATAACTTGTATGTTGATCATTTAAAAAATATGTATGAGACAACAATAAATTAGGTATGGTTGCCATCTTTTTTTTAATTAAATTATTAACGCTTTTTACTTTAAGCATATTGTTTGTGTTTCAAGGTAAATGTAAACTAGTTTTTCATAAAAATAACTTCCGTATTTATACTCTTCAAGAGTGGTACTATCCCTTTCATACATGTTAATAAAATCATATTTTATTCTTCTTATCGATGAACTTAAATAACCTTTCTACAAAATTCCTAAAACGTGATGAATCATGTTTGTTTTTGTTCTTGTAGTTAAACCTTAGGAAATTCTTTTTTAAAAAGTTTCTTTATTTTTACATCATTTTCAATATGGTTTTTAACATTAAATAATTTTATAAATTTTTTCATTGAGTTACGTTTACATCTATTTAACAAATATACACAACAATATTGGCCACAAACTCCGGTGAATAAACTTTGTAATTGTTTATTATTGTATGTAATGCATTTACTGTTATATTTTAGAAATCTATTAATCTCAGGATATTTCGTTGGTGATCTTCCGTAAGAATCAAAAAATTCTCCACATCCATTTGATGGAAAATAAACAGCTAACCAATGTTGCCCTGGTTGATTTGATTTGTCCGTATTAATAACATATAAAGCAGGTTTTGATTTAACCCTCTTTGGGATTGTGTTTATTGCAAAAACACCTTGAAAATACTTCTTAGTAAATTTATGTGTTTTCAATGCTTGTTGAATATCTAAAGTAGTTGTTGTATTGGCAATCATCATGTGTATCAGTATAAACTAACTTTTTGTTTAGGATATAAGAGGTATTTATATTATTAATAATTCGTTACAATATTACGATTTTTATCTATTTCTAGAGTTGTATCATATTCAAAGTACACTAAACATGTTTTAGTTGTCTTAAGAGCTTCCCCAAATCGTGCCTCGAGTCTTAAACTTCCTTGATTCATTAGAGAGTTGCATGATAAAGTACTTGACATGTCCGAAGTTAGATCAAAAGCTAACAGGAAATAGCCATTCTTGAACATTTCTTTGGTAATCAAATTTCCTTGAGGTGTGTGTAAAATTCCACTCGATGTAAATATTGTTGAATACGCTCTAGCGTAACTGGACCCATCTGCAAAATTCATTTCAATCGGTGCACTAGGAACTTGAACCCCATTTATATAAATTGCGAACGATGTTATTTTATTATTTTTAAAATTATATGGATTCTTAGATCTTTTCCCAGAATATGCATCATTATCTACCATTGTAAATATTAGATTTGTTGGGAGCTGTCCTAGAACAATATTATCTAGTGAAATTGAGTTTCCTCCGGCAGGAATTGTAAATGATTTAATTTCGTTACGCTTATAGTGATATTTTGCTGTTGTATTTTCAAGCATTTTATGGTGTGCAATTAAAATATTTGGATTTACATGAGCATGTCTCAAGTAAAGTGTAGCTTCTGTAATTTTGACAATCGAAGTATCTGTATCAGCACCGAGTAAATAAAATTCCGGTTTATTCAATGTTAACGAAATTCGTAAATCTACATTGTTTAATAATAGCAAAGGTTGATTGAGCATGTCAGCATGCAATTTTCCATATACTTCTACAATTCCACTGTTTTTAGTTAATGCTGTTCTTAATTTTAATCCATCGTTTTCAGCAAGATTATCAAGATTTTTTGTCTCCAAACTCCATCCTGATAATTGCAAATGTGTTTTGTATGCATCATCACCATAATTTAATAATTGTTCTAAATATGCTCGATAACTGTAATTCCCATCTGTTGAATTTATATTCTTTCCGTTTAAAGAAATATTGACTTGATGAAACAGGGAATGCAGCATATTGTTAACTAAACTAGGCTGATCTTTGTCGGCCTCTACATATAATTTGCCATCATTTTTAGTTACTTGAAATTTCAGACATAAATTTATTGATGATAAATCTAAATATGAATCACCATGACTGTAACAAGCAAATTCAATAACCGACTGATTTTCTAAACTGGTTATAGGTTTGTATGCTACTTCTTCATTTTTTAAAATACTTGTTTGAATTGAAGGTGGTTGAAATAAATCTAGCTCCGATTTCATGCATTCTGTAAACGCCATTATGTAAAAATATCAATAATCCGTTTCTTGTTTGTTTTATTTTTTAATATATTTTTTCTCTTTTTCACGCTGTCACGAACAACTCTCAACTGTTTACAACGGCTTTTCAAGCAGCCTTTTATTGATTTTTTAGCTCCTGTACCAGACATTTGTTTAATTTTGTCTGCTGCTTTATCTCGTAATTTATCAACCACTTGTATTGATCTATCACGAAGTATTTCATTAATCGGCTTTTGTGTCTGAAGAATGTCTGAACCAACTTGAAGTGCTTCACTTGTTAAGCCATGAAGGGCTGATGTTAATATTGGTTTTAAGTAACGGAATATTCCGCCGAAAAATCCTCCTAATCCTCTTCCCTTTTGATATACTCTTTGAGATCGTAATAGTGGACCAAAATCTTCATTGTTATAGCCACCACCGCCGGATTGGTTAGCGTAGTACTTTGCGTAATAGTTATCCATTTGTAATTAATGAAATCCGTAAGATACCTCTTTATATACCTTTGCGAAAGTGAAGTACTAGGTAGGTCATAAAAAGTCCATCTTTAAAATTAATTTGTTCACCAGTTTCATCAGTTATTAAAATACTGATCTCTGATATATTATACTTTTCAATGGGGCAATATTGAACATTATCTATTTGATATGATCGAGATATGCTTCTATCAACGTCTGTTCCTAGGGGATGCATATACAAGCATGATACAGATGCATCCCCAATAGTTCTCGGTTTGATTATATTACAATAAAAACACATGTAAAATGGAAATGGATTGATCTTAGTCTTCACATCAATATAATTATCTTTAATATTTTTTATTTTAGCTTCATTCTCTTTGGTTGCTTTGAAATTTTTAATTTCCATTTGTAAAGATTCTATAAACTCTGGCCATCTCGTTATTTTAATCTGAGAAAATATTACATCAAAAAATTCCTCAAGTGTGTACTCTTGATGACATTTTATTAAAGGGTTAACACCTTTCAACGCTGGTAGCTGAATATATGGTTCTTCTTTGTTATAATTGATTCTAACTAATTCAGTTGATGAGTTATACCGATCAAAGAAATTAGCTTCTTCGATTGGTTGATAAAATTTAGGGGTAGTTGCATATAAAAATATTATTAATTCAACGTTTAAAGGAAGTATGTATTTTGATGGCGTTTTAATTGTAATTTTTGTTTGTTCACTTATGGAAGTATGAGCAACGTTAGTTAGACCAACATACCATTTCTCATTAGGATCCAAATTTATAGTGTTAGGAAGTTTAACCGTAAACCTCGATAATGAATTGTTTGGGTAATATTTTAAAGAACTGTTACTTAAAAGAGTTACGTGTGTGAAATTATCCATCACTGTTCTCATTAATAACTAATAAATTAATAAATAAAAACACCGATTTTATCCTTTATATAACTTTTTATTTTTATAATTTTTATTTCATTCTTGTCCAAGGATGTTTTCGTAAGCGTTCTTGTTCACTACGTTTTATTGTTTGAACTGTTAACGTACGTTCACTTTTCCTCTTAGGGGGGTCCTGAGATGATTGCATTGATCCTGGTTTTGGAGGCTGAAGATCTTTCCGGTTTTTAAAAATATATTTTTTTGTTGGAACAGAGATTGTTGCACCGTCTTTCATTTCAAATGTTCTGTACATGTTAGAGTCTGAAGAAGCTCTTTCCCGCAAAATTTCTTTTGGATCAATATACTCCTCAGAAACAATCCTATCATCATCATCACCATCATCATCATCATCACCATCATCATCATCATCACCATCAAATACACCGTCATTATTTTCAAATATTTCTTCTGTGTCTAATTGTGTAAAATCTGGTTTAGTTTTTTCATCAACATTGGTGTACACCTCTTCAACTTTAGGTATATCAGTTTGTGTACCAATATCAAAGCCTTCTGATGATGAATCTGTATTTGCTTCTTGGTCTGTATAAAAAATTCTTTTAGTTTGAACTCCCACTCCTTGAACATGACGTATTGCTGGTTGATGCCAATTAAATTTATTCTTATAAGCATTTTTTCTTTTCATTGATGAATATGTTAATAAGTTCTGCCTATATAGATGCCACTTATTCAAATCAGTTAGTTTGTTGTTATGTAGAATTGATTTCATATTTTTATCTAATTCCGATAGTTTACTATCATCAATTAAATATTTTTTAATTTTTTCGAAAATTTCTGGTTGTATAACAATCATCCGTTGTAAAATACTCATGATGACTGATTAATTATTTGGCCTATCAATCCTGATAAAATAGTACCGATTAAAACGGGTAAGAATCCACCTTTTTGTACAAGAATTTTACGCTTTGAAGAGAGACCCAGTTTTGGACAAGCCAAGCTGCGAAGTTCTCTTTTATACTTTTTTAATTTTGTTTTACACTGTTTAGAAATTCTATTGTTTCCATTTAATGTGTTCAGTGATATTTCACATAAAGTTTTTATAACTTCCGGGGGACAGACCTTAAGTAGCGCTTTTCTCGTTTGTGGGTTACACTTTTTTAGCACATGTAGAATATGTTTGTTTGCCTTCAATCGTTTCATTTTTTATACACACGTTTTTATTTTCAAATAAAATAGTTGGACAATAACATGTAAAATAATCTTTTTTTAAGATATCTGTACGGAAACGAAATAAATCATTGGCTGACTGTGTTAAATCAAATAGTAAATAACCGTGAGCTCTCGAAGTAGCCTCGTTATATACCCTCATAAGTTCTGCTGTGTTTTCAGGGTATATTTGTCTTGCTAGAGAACAAATCTGAGATCTATCTCTGGGATTTTTAAAAACTACCAGATATTTACAATTTAAAGAAATATCTCGACAATATTTTGCTTGATGAAACACATTCTGAGTTACTAAAATAACTGACAAATTATTATGATGTGAACCTTTGGTAAAAAGTTCGCAAATATTTTTATTATAAGCTTCTGTCATTAGATCATCTAATATTATGATACTTCCGTCTTCACAATTTTCAAAAGTGTCTGGGATATTTTTTATAATTTCTATCTGATTTGTTTCATAGATATCTTGTGGTATCGCTTTTGAGTTTCCATTACACCATACAATTTTATTTACTTTTCTACCATCATTCAAATGTTTTAATAAATTTATAACGAAAGTAGTTTTTCCACACCCTGATGGCCCCGCAACCATCATTGTAAACGGTCTAACAATATACATTATTCTAATGTATTATACAATAAATGCGTACCCTTTTATAACTTTTTAATAGAACATAATTTTACTTTCGTCAAAAAAAAAGATGATATACAGATAAAGTTGATAAAATAAAAAAATTATGATCAAGATTTCAAAGCCAAGGTTAAATTATAAAATATTAATACATATAACGTACTATCCAATTTCAATTATGCAATTTTTTTTTCTTATCTTCTTTTCTTACTTTATGCTGATTACATTTTACAGTTTTTATTTATTGTACGTTGAACTAGTTTTTTTTCAATGTCAAGGTAAAATTATAAAATATTATTATAACTTTGTAGTATCCAATTTCAATTAAAAAATAAATATTATTCGTCTAAGTTACAAACCATGTTTACAGAATATACATAAACTTTGAAATGTGACATCTACAGATAAAGTTTTAAAAAATAACAATATACAGTTGAATACTTGATTTTGGATAAATTCATATAGAGTTTTAGTTATCGTGGTTGATAATAAAACTGTATATTGAACCAAGTTACAAACCATGTACATAAAATAAGCTTTTAAAGTGACATCTACAGATAAAGTTGGAAAATAATAATAATTTACAGTTGAATACCTGATTTTAGATACATTTATATAGAGTTTTAGTTATCGTGGTTGATAATAAAACTGTATATTGAACCAAGTTACAAACCATGTACATAAAATAAGCTTTTAAAGTGACACCTACAGATAAAGTTGGAAAATAATAATAATTTACAGTTGAATACCTGATTTTAGATACATTTATATAGAGTTTTAGTTATCGTGGTTGATAATTAAACTGTAAGAAATGTGCACCATCTATCGAAAAATTAATTAATATTAAAAAGTTCAAAGCTTAAAGTTTATGACTGTGCTGCCATCTAACAAAATGTCTTAAAAAAATATTGTACAGTTAATGTACAGTTGAACAACGGATTTTTAATAAAATTATATACTTACGTTTACATTTTATATAGAGATTTAATTATCGTGGTTCTACTGTAATCTTCATATTAAAAAACATATGTAATCGTTTGTGTTGTTGTAATTTACATATAAAAATCCACCCCATTTGGGGTGTTCCAGGACATACGCTTTTACACTACTTATAAAATTAAAAAACAGACTCGATAAATTTGTCAATTTTTCAATTGCTTAAAATTCAAGGGCACTGAAGTGTTAAGATAATTCAAAAATAGAGCTGAGGTCGCCATGAGAAGGGACACTCCACAAAAAATAAGCAAGAACTTCAAGAGAAAATTGAGTTTTTCAAAATTAAATTTTCTCTTTACCAGAATTTACTCACGCTCATAACTAAGAGAAAGTTTCCGTTTGGAATCGTTGTGCTCGTTTTTTCGCTCAACGAGTTTTCTCGGTGTTTTAGTTGAAGGAAAACTATTCGCTGACCGATAAAACAGAACTGAGTTTATTTATGTCTTAAAGTCGAATATGAAAAAATATACTTCGGTCTAAAAAGATCAAGTATTAAAATCCTGTCAAAAATGACGAAAAATTTAGTTGGTCCAAAACCACTTTTCTCGACGTTTTGAAAGTCCCTGAGTCTGAAAAAGCAAAAAAAAAAAAAAAATGTCCGTCCGTCTGTCTGAATGCGTGGACGTCTGGATGCCTATACCCATCGGCTTGTCCGATTTGGATTTTGTTTTGCCAATCTGTTTCTATGTATGTCAAGACGGAGATTTGAAAAGCTTTTGGAGAGTGTACGTCAAGAGGGTGATTATTGAATTCGGCATTAAGTTTGAAGTTGATTTGAAATTTAAGTTAGGGGCCAATTTGCGGGTTGAGCTGGAGTTGACTTGAACTTGAGCTGGGGTTGGATTAGGATGTAGTGATCAGTTAATCAATATTTTATATATGCTGGTTTGAGGATTGAGTTTGGCGTAGAATTTACGGTTGAGTTGAAGGTTTAGTTGGATTCCGTTTGCGGGTTGAATATGGGCTGAGTTGGTGTTGGATTAAAGTTTAGTGAGCAGCTAAACTTGATGTGCTTTTTTATAAAAATTGTAAGGTATTATCCTATATCTTATCCGATTTTAATGCAATTCAGAATTTCCAATGGAAATGGGATTCTTAGATTATTTTTAGATACAATTCTGGAATATCGCCAAGTAGGATGGCACTGGGCTATTTCTGAGCCGATTATGATGAAATTTGACATGTGGTTTGAAATGGGATTCTAAAATAATTTGTGGATAAAGTTCTGGAATATGGCTAAGTATGGTGGAACTTGACTATTCCTTAACCGATTTTGATGAAATTTGAGATTTCTTGAGGGTTGGGTTAGGTTCCGTTTGCTGGTTGAATCGGGATTGAGTTGGGGTTGGATTAGAGGTAGTGAGCACTTGATCAATCTATATTTAGGGAAAACTGACTACAATGGAAATTGACGGGACCAAAAAAGTTGCTTGTTTTAGTGAGTTGTAGGTTAGCTGAGGATTTGTGATTTTTTGTTTATAAAAATTTTATTGGGATTCTATATCTTGAAATTCAGCATTTCCAATGGAAATGGGATTCTAATTGATTTTTACCCGAAGTTCTGGAATATGCTGAAGTGGGATGGAACTAGGATATTCCCTAACCGAATATGAGATTTTTAGATGCAGTTCTGGAATTTGGCTAATTAAACAGAACTTTTCTATTACTTAACGGATTTTTGTAAAATTTGACATCTGCGATGGACACATGATTCTAAAATGATTTTTGGATACATTTTTGGAACCTGCCTATTTCTCAACCGATTATGATGAAATTTGACATGTGCGTTGTAAATGGGGTTTTTAAATGATTTTTAGATGAAGTTTTGGAATTTGGACAATTAGGACGGAATTTGGCTATTTGTTAACAGAGTTTAGTGAAATTTGACATCTGCGATGGACATGGAAGTCTAAAATGATTTTTGAATAAAGTTCTGAAATATGGTGGTATGATTATATGACGGTACGATGGTACGATGGTATGATGATATGATAGTATGATAATATTGTGGTATGATGGTACGATGGTATAAGGGTACCGTGGTATGATGTTGTGGTGGTATGATGGTGTGATGTTATCATGGTGTGATAGTTCGACTTTACTATGGTACGATGGTATGGTTTAATGGTATAGTTTCATGATGGTATGATATTATGGAATAATGATATGGTGGAATGATTGTTTAAGATTATGATGACACGAGGGTACGTATGCCGAGGGTGGAGACTTGAGATTTGGTTCGAGCTAAGTTGAGTTGAAGTGAGTTAGGATTTAGTTAGCTTGCATGGTTAAGCGTGTTGTTCGGTTGGGGAATTATTTAAGGTTTGATTTTAGGTTAAGTGTTGATCTAAAAATTGATTTGGGGTTAATTTATTGATTGAGTTGAGGATTGTGTTGTGATTGAGATGGATATTGAGTTGGTGGTTGAGCTGAAGATTAACTTAAGAGGTTAATTCCGAGATTGATTTGGAACTTGAATTAATCTACACCGAAGTTCTGATTACCCCATGAGGCTTCAGCCCTTTAGATTTTTTATTGTTATATTGGTGAACAAAACATATGAAATCTATATAGGTTTTTGTTTTCTGTCATTCATCTGGTGTCACGTCAGATTGTTTGCTCAATTAGAGAGTGCAAAAATGACATATTTGTTTATTTTGTTATAACGTGACGTAATACACTTTGACAGGAAACATTTTGCAAGTGTTAATAAAGGAACCTTTTTCTAAATATTATGAGACATCTATTGAGGTACAATAGGTGTTCCTCCACGGGTTTTAAGCAAGCTTAAGACTGGTTTAAACGAAGTAGTCCATTGTTTATTTTGAAAATACCTTCAGTAGGTACTCAAAAACCATACATGTTTGTAAAATTAGTTATTGCTGTCACATGCAGTTCAGAACAAATATAATGAGAATTTTTGAAATTAGATCCGGTGTTCGATAAGGGAGTGCTCTGTCACGTTGATTTCTCTCGTGTTGAAATACATTTTTCGTAAAAGAGATCTTGTGCTGAAAATTAACCAACTTAAAAGAAAATATTTGATGTCTCCATTAGCAGTGGTAAACTATGTGGCGACTCAAAATATAATCAATTTGACTCCACACAAAAATTATATGTTCTTTGCATACCAATCACGGTTTTCCTCATTTTACCCAAATGCACCCTATTACAAATCATTTATTGTTGTTGATTCCCAAAATACAAAATATTCCGTACTCATATAATAAAATGCAATTCAATATATGATCGAGGTATTGGTGAACAGATTAAGTGATTACCATCATGTCTTACGTACACCAAACCAACTAGCAGCAAGATATATTTATTTTGTATTTTATTTTATAAATTTAATCAATGAATTATTGCTATAAATTTGTCGTGTTAATTAGTATGTGTGCCAGTTGGGGAAAACTGACGATTTTAAAAAAAACTTCATTTTGTACGAACATTGTAATTTAAAAAAAAAATAAAATTTGTAAATTTAGATGAAGTACAAAGCTTGAACTCGGAGTTTCATTTTTTCTTAAAAAATAAATTAATTCAAAATAAAATAAATAAATTAAAAATAAAATCAAAATAAAAAGTTTTTTATTTAACTATCAAAACTCATAGTGCGAGTGAAACTAATATAAGTGTTGTAGTTGCTTTGCTTAAACGGGGTCAATCCAAGCGCAACTATAACTACTCATTCCAAGAACTGACAAGATTGAAATACATTATGATCTCTTGTCACGCATGTGGGGAGGAGGATATCGAGGAACATTTAACTTACGCAAGTGCGCTTATTTTGATAAGGTACCAGAATATAATATTGAAACTATTATTTTACCTGTTACCTTAATATTAGTGGTATACTTTTAACTCAATGCGATGAATTATTATACTTCGGTTGAAAAGGATTAAAGTTTTGTAATCCAGTCAAAAATAACGAACAACAACTTTTCTCGACCTTTTGAACGTCCTTGAGTCTATCCAAAATAGCACTAACAAAATAATGTCTGTATCCCTTGATGTTGTCTGTACCCATGGTATCTCGCGAACCGGAGATATAAAGAGGATCGGGTACCTGCCAAACAATTTTTTATATATGCTGGTTTGAGGATTGAGTTGGGCACTGGAGTTTTCGGTTGAGTTGAGGGAGTTGGGTTTCATTTGCCGGTTAGAGTTGAGCTGGGGTTGGGTCAGAGTTGGGTGAACAGTTCATTTGGGGATTTATTTATGAGTTTAATTCAAGTACGCATGTAGTTTATAACACTATATTAATCTGGAAGTTGAGCTGGGCATGAGTTTGATGTTGATTTAAGGACTGGGTTGTAGGTCGAGTTAAGGTTGAGCTGGGGTTAGACAGCAGTGAATCGAACTCATTCAAATTAGCATTAAATTGCCGACTTATATGTCGTCACTCTTTCGAGCGGATAATTATTAAGGTGATAAGAATTCCATTTGTGTAATAAATCTAAATCACTTTCCAGTTGCATACATATATTATTGTTGCAAAATAGTTATGATTTTTGATATTTTCAGGTCATCCGCGTAAAGTTTACAGCCGCAATATTTGAATATAGATCTGATATTTCTGTGTAGTCTGCTGCCCCAAAAGTTTTTGAATGTATTGTTCGCGACATAATGTTTATTGAGTTTGGTAAAATAATTATACCACAACAACATGGTTTTTACCCAGGTCGGTCAACTGCTACTAACCTCGTTGAATTTGTTCATTTCGTGATAAATTCAATTGAGAGTGGCTGGCAAGTTGATGTAGTTTTCACAGACTTTAAAAAGGCATTTGATAGAATCTCTCGCGAGATTTTGTTATCTAAATTGCAGAAAGTCGGTGTTCACTCACACTTGTTGTTGTGGTTAAAATCTTACCTCTGTGACCGTAGACTGTTTGCCTTTCAAGCGAGTCTAAACAAACGTCTGGAGTTCCCCAAGGCAGTTATTTGGGCCCGTTGTTGTTTTTATTATTTATCAATGATGTTGTTACCTGCATTCATTCATCAAAATTTCTGTTGTATGCGGATGATATGAAAATATTCATTAAAATTAACAGTGTACGCGGCTGCGAACGTCTTCAGCCAGATTTAGATAGATTTTCCGCCTGGTGCGAGCTCAATAGATTGGAACTAAATATTGGAAAATGTCGAATCGTGAGCTTCCATAGAAAGAAAAATCCAATTGTGTTTAACTACACATTGAACAATATTGTCATTGATCGTGTTACTGAGTTTATGGACCTCGGCAATTTTCTCGATGATGGCCTGACGTTTATCCAACACACCGAGAAAATAATAAATAAATCCAACGCAATAATGGAATTTATGTTTAGAACCTGTAAGGATTTCAAAGATTTGTCTACGTTTAAAACAGTTTATACAACTTTAGTAAGATCACAAGTTGAATATTTGCCAATTATCAGGGACCCTCAATATGATATTAGAATAAGTCGTCTAGAAAAAATTCAACGTCGTTTCACGAGTCGCGTGTGTCGTCTCCTTCTAAGAAGTTAAGTTCATATTTCTTATAGTGATCGATGTAATTTATTTCAGTTGCTTCCACTAAATCGTAGACGATCCATTAGTTCTGCTTGCTTCAATTTCGATTTGTTGAATGGCAGTATTGACTCTGCACAGTTGTTGTCTAACCTTGATTTTCAGGCAAGGAACCTAAATATTAGAAATCGTTCCTTATTTCTACCTCGATTTCACAGGACTAATTATGGAGCTAATAATCCTTTGGATATGGCTATTAATAACTTTAATGATTATTATATGGAGTTTGATTTCAATATAAGTAAAAGCTAATTTAAAAATAGAATTTGGTTTGTTTTAACTATTCTGTGATATTGTTATTTTTTATTGTTGTATTACGTTGTTTTATTGCAATGTACTGATCAGTTTAATATTAGCTATATGTTGATCCTAATAAAAATAAATAAATAAATTTCATCAATAAATATGATAAATAGCACAGGTCATATAGGTGTAAACCTTGAGGAACGCCTGAGTGAATATCAATAGTTTTAGATGTAATATTATTTATTGTAACCACTTGCTTTCGTTCACGCAGGTACGAGCCAATCCAATCCAAAAATAATTTGCATACTCCAAATCTATCTAATTTTTCAAGAAGAATGTCGAGCTGTGATGTATGAAATGCCTATATATCCATTCTCCAAGATGTATCGCCAAATTCATTTAATAAACAATTAGGCAGGCAGTATATCTATAGCCAGCTAATTGTCAATTAGCCAGGTTGAAACATTAATTCTTCGAGAAGGAAAAAAACTGCGAATCTTCAAAATTAGCTAACTTTGGTTTAATTATTAGCGGAAATAAGTGTTTAATAATTAACGATTAGTAAGCTATATATTTAATTTAATATGCATTTCGAAGAATGGTAAAAAACGAAATCGAAGGCGAAATTCATGCACAAATTATAAAACTTAAAGATAACATCAAAAATGATAGCAAAGAAAGGAAATCCGCGTTATCTTACCATAAGTAGCGGTTAGAAACCTTGAATCAATTATAAATAAGTTCTAAGCGCCCAGTTTGAGAGTATCAAGAGTCATGAATTTGGAGTACAACAAGGAAAACCGCGCAGGAGATTCATAAAGAGCTCCAGAATAGTTTAAATCAATCTATTAATAACTGGGTGCAACTCATAGAAGATACATCTGCAACTAGCCTAAACTGTGCAATATTGCAGCGCCGGGACATCAAAATAGAAATATAGCTGCAGAAACTGAACAACGGCCTTTAGATGCAACTATCAACTGTGAAATAACACTTGGTATGCAATGCATTAAAGGAGGCGATTTAATGAGAACGATTAAAGTCGTATATTAATCATTACAATGAATAGGAAAGCCAATATGATGGCAAGGTAGCACAATTAGAAGATAAGTTGGAATACACAACAAGAAAACCCCGCATCTTTGCAGTTAACCCCGCAAATCCAACTATCAAAAATAGATATCCCAATGTTTAATGGCAATTATCTACAATGACTAACAGTCAGAGATATATTCACTCAGGCTGTGCATAATAACAAGGATCTGCCAAATGGAACTAAAATGCACTATTTAAAAAGTCATGTGGTTGAGCAGGCAGCTAGCTTGTTAAACACATTTAACGTCACTGAGGATAATTGGGAAATGTTACAACATCGATACAACAATAAGCGTCTACTGATCTCCACACACATCAAAAGAAATACCGCCAGGTCAAATTGAATCAGCAGCACCACTAAGGAAACTGGTCGATACGTCAAGAGAAACCTTGCAATGTATTGTAAATTTAGGGGTCAACACAACATCATGGGATCCTTTATTATTGGAACTGTTGCTACCGAAATTAGATGCTGAAACTCTGCTGAAGTTTTTTTCTTTTCTGGAAACACGGTTTCAGTCGCTAAAAATGATAGGCAGCAACAATAGTAAATTCAAACGAGAAGGAGGTGCTTATGGAAACAAGCGGGCGAATCACATACCAAGAAATGCAAATTATTCATCAAACACTTTCCACAATACCGTTCAAAACTTTTGTAGGTAATGTAAGGCGGATCATTTGATTATTAATTGCCCAAACTTAAAAAATCTTAGCCCAAAATGGAGGAACGAATTTGTAATAAAGGCAGAGCTCTGTAAAAGGTGTTTATTGCACTCGGCTCAAACAAGATGCGAATCAAAAATACAATGTAATACGTGTAAAGCTTCATATCATACTTTACTACAACAACACACACCAGTAGCGCAGCAAGAAATTATAAATTTCGGATTGCTTGCAGCTGCACTAGTAAAAATATAATTGAACAACGGGAGAGAAGAATTTGCTAGAGTTTTTATCGACAGCGGTTCTCAGGCAAGATACATTGATGAAATAACAACACAGAGGCTGAGACTCAGAAAGCAGATGACAAACGTAAAAATATCAGGAATTGGGGAAAGCAGATTAACTTCAAATAAAAAAACTGCATTAATACATTAATAATTAAACCGCGATTCGCTTCTGATTTTGAGCTTCAAATCAATGCATAATATGTGTTACCTAAATTAACACAAAGACTGCCCAACGAAGAACTAAATACGACAGCATGGAAACACATCAACGGTTTCATTTGGGCCGATTCCAAATTCAATGTCCCAGACGCAGTATAAATATATTGCAGGGAACGGACTACATATCAGACATTCTGATGCCAGAAATACAAAGGGGTACAACAGGACTAACAGCTCAGCGAACTAAACTTGGTTGGATCATGTTTGGAGCCATTAAACCAAACACTAGTGAACACCAAATACAAGCAATGGTTTCGACGGTAGACAGCGATCTACAAAGATTTTGGGAAATTGAAGAAGTAGATTTCGCCAAGTAGAAAAAAGTTTCAAAAATAATCCTACATTCAAACAGAACTATCTTAAATTTATGAATGAATATTTGGAACTGGGAAACATGGTTCTCGCAGAACAATCAAATAACACAAAATGTTACTTACCACACCATGCTGTCAAGAATATGGCCAGTACAACAACGAAGTTTAGAGTGGTTTTTGACGCTTCAATGAAACCATCAACATGAAGCAGCCTCAACCAGCTGCAACTAGTGGGGCGAACCCTCCAACAAGATCTTTTTTCCATCATTTTAAGATGGAGAAAATATGAATTTGTTTTCACTGCCGACATCGAAAAAATGTACCGGCAAATTAAGGTCGCAAAGGAACATCAAGATTTATAAACAATTCTTTCACGAGATGATCCCAATAAACCGTTGAAAGAATTTAAATTAACAACGGTAACGTACGGCACCGCAGCAGCGCCATATCTAGCAATAAGGACATTACACCAGCTAGCACAGGATGAGGAAGCAAACTTTCCTACAGCTGCAGAAATTTTGAGTAGAGATTTTTATATTGACGACGTACTTTCAGGAGACAATTACGTTGCAGAACGACATAATACAACTTTTGTCATGTGGAGGCTTCAATCTAAGATAATGGTACAGCAAAACCAAGGACGTGTTAGAAAGGGTTTCAGAAGAGGGAGCTGGCTTCATTTGAAATAAAGGAAGATCATGCAATAAAAACATTAGGCTGGATAGCTCCAGTAACTATAACCGTAAAAATCTTAATTCAAAAGATTTGGAAGGAGCACATTGGCTGGGATGACAAGTTACCACAACATTTAGAGAACCAGTGGTTAAGCTTTCAACAACAATTGCAAGTACTAACCCGTATTAAAATTCTTAGATAGATAAACGCCACACATGACATAATAGAGCTATATGGCTTCTTTGACGCTTGTGAAGCAGCATATGCTGCGGTCATATACAGCAGAGCTGTCTTGAGCACTAGAGAAGTAAAGATTACTCTTTTAACATCAAAAACAGGAGCAGCACCGTTAGAGAAATTAACCATTCCAAGATTAGAATTATGTGGATCGGTTTTGTTAACAAGACTAATGAAAAATATATAACAGTCATTGCAAACATTATCACTAGTACGTGCATACACAGGCTTAACTATCACCCTCGCATGGATCCAAGGGCAGCCTGCAAAATGGAAGGTGTTTGTAGGAAATCGTGTTGCTGAGATACAGGAAACAGTCAACCAAACTAAATGGTTCCCCGTAAAATCAGAATATAATCCAGCTGATGCTGCTTCTCGAAGTTTAACACCTAATGAAATGAAGGACAACTTGTTATGGTGGTCGGGGCCCAAATGGCTGCAAAATGTTGATAACCCTACGTTCGAGGAACGATTGTTTGATACTCTGGATAGGAGATGAAGAAAATCAAAATCATAGCCCAACCATCGGTGCTTATTGTTAACATTGAAACACATCTTCAGATATCGAAGATATCAGGTTGTTCAGAAATTAATGCAGGTTTTATGATTTTATTTGTTTCAACAATTTTTCAATAATAAAGAATTACGCAAAGAGTTTAACATTATTAGTCATTTTAAAGCTTATTTTATGCTCTTTCTTATCACATAATCTATTTGTAATCTAAATTGTAGCTTTGTCTATTTTTAGACCTTTGAAGTTAAGATGTCAAAACAAGAATTTCGCCAAATTTACTTGTATGAATTTAAACTTGGCCGCATTGCAGCACAAACGGCTCGAAACATCAATGAAGTTTGGGGCCAACGAAGTGTTAACGAATGCACAATACAACGTTGGTTTCAAAAATTTCGTCGCGGTGAACTCAGTCTTGAAGATGAGAAAGGTCGCGGACGTCCCTCTGCCTTTGACGACGATGAATTGAAGGCTTTGGTGGAAGCAAACCCACGCACTACTGTTCGAGAGCTTGCAGGGGACCTAGGCGTAAGTATTGGATTAATTTCGGAACATTTGAGCCGAATTGGAAAGTCTAAGAAGCTCGACAAATGGGTGCCAGACGAATTGAACGAAAACCAAAAAAATCGCCGTTATGAAGTTTGCTCTTCACTTCTTTTGCGCAACAAAAACGAACCATCTCTCGATCGCATTGTGACATGCGATGAAAAGTGGATTCTATACGACAACCGACGACGTTCAGCGCAGTGGTTGGACCGTGGCAAAGCCCCTAAACACTTCTCCAAACCTGAGCTGCATCAAAAAAAGACTATGGTGACTGTTTGGTGGTCGTCAGCCGGAATTATCCACTACAGCTTCTTGAATCCTGGCGAAAATATCACAGCAGAGAAATATTGTCAACAAATTGACAAAATGCACAAAGAACTAAAACGTCTGCGTCCAGCATTAGTCAATAGGAAGGGCCCAATTCTTCTGCACGATAATGCTCGACCACACGTTGCACAACCGACACTGCAGAAGTTGAACCAACTTGGATACGAAGCTCTGCCTCATCCACCATACTCACCAGACCTCTCGCCAACCGACTACCACTATTTCAAGCATCTCGACCACTTCTTACAAGGAAAAATATTCAACGACCAAATAGCCGCAAAAAATGCCTTCGAAGAATTCGTCGCTTCCAGAACTTCAGAATTCTTGTATCTTGTTGGCAACAATGTGTAGATTCTAATGGTTCTTATTTCGATTAATAAAATTTATTCTAAACTGAGATATGTCATTTTAGATAAAATGGTTGAAAACCTGCATTAATTTCTGAACAACCTAATAGTATCGCCATAACACCGGGGCATTTCATTATCGGTGAACCGTTAATTTCTATACTTAATACAAAAATAATTGAAAAGGCTTGCACCTTGAGCAACCGCTGGAAGTTGACACAAAGGCTGACTGAAGACTTCTGGAGAATATAATCTTCAGAAAATTTAACATTGCTACAGAAGAGAATAAAGTGGTAAAAAGAAGAACCCAATACAGGTGTCGGGAATTAAGTTCTTCTCAAGGAACCGACCTTACCACCAGCTCAATGGCTATTAGGTAAAATTGAGAAACTGCACCCTGGAAGAGATGGTAAGGTCCGAGTAGTCACACTGTATTGTAAAAGTAGAACGATTCTAGAAAGGCCAATTCAAAAACGATGCCTATTAATGACAATAGTCCAGACGTGGACAACCCTCCTAAGATCAAGATCTCCAAGAACTGCTAAGGGGCTGTTAGCCATGCTAGCTTTCTGCATAATATGTAACGGGATTGCTAATGCAGTACCAATACCTCAATCCTTACCAATATATTCAAATTTCAACAACACTTCAATTTAATCGCTCTTTCTCTCTTGCTAATAGTTGTACTACAAATGTTTTAAGTTGAAAAGAGCCTGTACATAAAAATGAATAAAACTGAATACATATTCTTCTTTGTGAGTTGATTTTTGAAGTAGCACCAAAACATATATTCTATCGATAGAGAAGTTTGTTGTCTGAATTAAATCAATAAGATTCTTTCGGCATTTTATAGACACAATATATTAATAATAATGGCATTCACAACATTTTTCGACTTGTTAATCAGAAACAATGAAGAGGTCAGTCATTTATAATATATCTACCAAAAAAGTAGAAATATCAAAATCCTCCCCGTACTTTAATCCGAAAGTCAATACAAAATGTATTGACTCTAAAATATGAAAACTTTTCCTCGAGCTTTCTGTGTGGTAGTTTGGTTTCGTACTGATAATCTCGAAACAAAAAGTTCGGTCTACTCATCAAGTAGCTACGACCAAACTACAAAAATACAATTCCAACTTCATACATTAAGTATGAGGCAAGAACGTAGTGACTTAGCGAATTATAAATTCACTAAATCAAAAAAACTCAACAAAAACTTTTCCCACACGAATAATAAAAAAGTTTTCCTTGAATTTTTTTGATTTAGTGAATTTATAATTCGCTAAGTCACTACGTTCTTGCCTCATACTTAATGTATGAAGTTGGAATTGTATTTATGTAGTTTGGTCGTAGCTATCTGATGAGTAGACCGAACTTCTTGTTTCGAGATTATCATTACGAAACCAAACTACGACACAGACGAAAGCTCAAGGAAAAGTTTTCATATATTTTCGGGTTAAAGTACGAGGGGGATTTTTTTGGTAGATATATTATAAATGACTGGCCTCTTCATTTTTTGTGATTAACAAGACGAAAAATGTTGTGAATGCCATTATTATTAATATATTGTGTCGATAAAAAGCCGAAAGAATCTTATTGATATTATTAAACAAACAATTTAAACAGAAGCTCTTTTTTTAGTTTTATACCCAAACATAATCTAACAATTTTTATTATCTCATATGTTTCAATTAACCATATAGTATATTAATAGACAATAAACGTTACAACAACAACAAAAGCAGCACAAAATCATGTATTTCAAAGTAATAAAGACTAAACTAATATAATCCAGAAAATCTTGAACATATAAAATAAATTGAAATTGCACACATAAAACATACAATGTTTATATTAACAAACGATAATTAAATAAACAAACGATTATAAGTTTTTATTCGACCGATTAATGGTGGCAAACATACATAAAAAAAAAACTGAGATGTAAACACTAAAATACGAGTAGGTATTTAGTTTTAATGTATTCTAATTTTAAATGTTTATGTCATGATCGTATATAATAAACCGCAAGTATATATTACAACAATTTGACATATGAAATTGTATCACATGTCATCGAATAGCTTCATTACTCTCCTCAAGTATGTTACGTATATATGTAGAAATATTTTATCGATATAAGAAGGGGGTGGAGAATTTTGATCACCAAAAAAAAAAGTGCCTATAAAAATATTCAACCTGTCATTTTATTTATTTTCAGTATATCTCCGCGCATATTAACATTTTATTTATTGTTTAAGTAATTTCGATATGTATACAAAATATAAATAAAAATTATCAATAATTTTTAGTATTAATTTTTATAATGAAAAAAATACTTACATATACATTATATACAAGGTATATACATAGGTATATAAAAACAACGATGAACGCGCAATGAAATATATACTTGAAAAAAGCGACTTAAAGAAATTTTTTTTATGACTTTTTGAAAATAAAATCAAAATTTTTATGGCTTTTATATGATCCGTGACTTCTGAGTTGGATTTTTTTTTATCATTTTTTTATTTATTTATTTTTTTTGATGATTGTCATAAATAACTTACGACTAGTTAGTATTACTATTTTGCCTGTTTTTCCATTTGGAATTGATCTTTTCGGGTTAAAATTAGTGTGTTGGGTAATAAAATGGTAATTGTTTTTTTGGTTCTAAACAATTTTTTTTTTTTTTTTTTTATTAAATTTTAATTGGAATTTTACATTCGAATTTGAAGTTAATTAAAATTATGGCTTTTTGTTTTGTGCGATAACATAAAATTATTATTATTATGTGTATAGGTGATAGTTTAACGATATGAGGTGTTTAGGTAGTTTCGAAGGGGAAACATTTTATATTTTACATAAGAATGTTTAACTTTCTAGCATAAAAGGGTTAATTGTAAGTGGGATTTTATTTATTTTATAGCTGCATGCTTACGTATTTGATACATAAATATTTATGGAATGTGGCATTGATAAAAATGTATCTTTGCATACGTTTGGAACCGTGTTTTTGAAAATTCCATTGCACTCTCGAAGAATCCTTTTTTTGACTAATTATTTAAAACTTATTTCAATTGGAGATTTAATTTTACTATAATTAAATTTATACCTCTAAACTCGAATTTTGGTTTTATTCATTATGTATTAGTAAACATATTTAATAAAGGATTTTTTTAATTCCCAATTTATTTACTTTAATTTGAATTAATTAATCGTATAATACCAAATATGCAACCGGTCCTATAACCATTTGATGTGCTTTTTAATAAATAACATGTATAGAAGTATATTAATTTTTTAATTACTAGCTATAATTATAGATCTTTTATTTAATTTTTAATTTAAATGTATTTACATATTTAAAAAATTGCTGTCGCCATTTCATTGGCACAAATGCAATTTCTTGATTCAAGAAACTATTGAAATGTTAATGATAAAATTGAATTTTTCTTAAATATAGAAATAGAACCTTTTCTCAAAATATACGTATTATCCAATTTTCTTGAAGTCATCCATTTAAAAAATTTAATACATAATATTGAAATAAATAAATGAATTTCATAAAAGCATTTTTATGTTTTAATTCAAATTTAATTATTTATGGTTTGCAAACATTTGTGGAGAGTACTGTATGCAATGAGAGATTAGGGCATTTTGAATACATTCTGCTAACGTTGTTCTTTTTTAGAGCTGAAATAATTGGGTTACAATACACAACTAAGTTAGGTGTCTAGAAATTTGATTAGCCGGTATACTAGTAGTTCAGAATATGGAATAATTTGGAAAATATAGTACAGCATTCCGAATAATTTAGATTATTTTTAATTAAGTGGCACAACAATGAAAAATTTATTCTATCTTCGAAACAACTAATTTGTCTATGTTATTCTTGAACTGAGAAAGAATCATCAATTGAAGAAACTAATCCTTAATAAATTCTATTAACAAGAAAACTATGATTTTACGTCTCTCAGGACAAGAAAACATTTTCTTCTCTTAAACGACCTTATTTAAAAAACGCATTTTTCATTTGAACAAAAATTTCTTAATCTGAGAAAATATTTTTAATACAAGTAATTATTTCATAATATGAAAAGCTTGTTTCTCAGAACAATAGAATAAAGTATTTCAACTAAGTAAGCCTTTCTTGAGACGAGAAAATTATTGTTAAATTGTTATAATTGTATGTACATATATACCATTATATAATGGATGTTCGTACCAAAAAAAGCATTCTATCGCGAACCTTAAACAGTGAAAAACGTAAATTTTTTTTTGTGATTTTGAAAGTGGGATTTTGTGAACATTTTCTTTTGGTAAATGTGAACAAACTTAGATTTTTTAAACGGTGGTGTTTCTACTTCAAAGTGGTGTAAAGTAAAACCAGAAACAGGATTTCTGTAAACATTTAAAAATGTTTTTAATATTTTCTCCTGCCTTGCTCGATACTCAAATTTTTCAGATGTTCCAAAAATGTATATATAGCTAAGTATTTCTGTTATAAAATACAAGAGAATTACTTAAAAAAAATCCTATTTCTTGGTTTACAGAAAAAAAAACTGCTAAAAATTATTGGGATTAATTATGTTGGTACAGAAGAAGGCAAAATATGAATTTATTACATGTAAAGAAATCGAATCTAACACATTTAAATCATTTGATTTACACTTACAAATGGAATTAAAATATTTAAACCAAATTTATTCTCTATTTAAAATCTACAAATTTTTTTGATATAGTGATACTTTTTGTAATAATGTTTGATAATTAAATTCTTAGTAAAAAAAACAAAAATTGAAAGTCTGAGCTTAGTTCTAAGTGAAAATTATTTATAAAATTATAATTAGCTATTTATATTTAAATATAATGAAACAAATAATAATTGAAATTATCAAATTTGTATTTAAATATTTTTCTGTATCTGATGGTGGAATAAAAAAAACAAAAATAAATTTTCATTGTTTGTATTATTTTAAACAACCATTTCACGAATTGAAGAAATATTTCTGAAACGAAGAAATATTGCGTAACCACACCTGAAGAAATATTGCATTGTCCCAAGAAAAGTGCTTCTCTAGTGTAGAATATTCAAGCTCCCTGGAAGAAGAAAACCGATGCATACAAGAAAACACAAACAATAGATTTATAAATTGTTTTCTATAGTCAAGAAATAACAAGTTTCTTATAAGAAATAATCGGATACATACAAGAAAATCCAAACAATAGATTGGTAAATTTTTACTCTACTCAAGAAAATTGTTTTTTCCATCAAGAAAATATCTGTTTATTTACAGAAAATGCTACTTAAATAAAGAAACGAGATTTCTCACCATACAAGTTTCTAGTTTTCAATCAAAATAATCGGTTTCTACAAACAAACCGATTTTGTTAAACTAAAGAAATAAGAATTAACCATGAAGAAAACCATATTCTCTGTGTAATCACGTTTTCTTGTATCAAGAATTTAGTTTTCTCATATCAAACAATTAAAGATTATTTTAATATTTTAGAAGAATTTGAAATTGAGAAACGTAAAGTTTGTGGTGAGAAAAATTTCGTTTAGCTGAAAAACGATGCACAAATTTTCTTGAATTAATCCGTTTTTCCTTCATATTAGAAATTATTTTTTTCCGTGTATATCAGCTATAATCGGGGATAATGGATTTCCCATAGCTAATCGGAATTTTTGTTTGTAGAAAATGTTATGATAATTAAAATAATTGTTATCACTTACACATATCTCTAAAAGTTTCATAAATTCATTATTTGTTAATTTACAATTATTTGAAATTTCATTACACCTTTCTGATATCGCAGTTTTAGCAATCTGTAACGGTATATTTGTAAATAAGGATACTACGTCTAATGAAGCTAATATGTCATTTTCGTTTAATGTAACATCATTTATAGTGTCCTTAAACATAAATGAATTTTTTACATTAAATTTGCTTCTTTGCGTTAAGGGTTTTAAAATTTCACAACAAAATTTTGATAAATTATAACCTGGGGAAATTATAGTCGAAACGATTGGCCTCAATGGTACATTAATTTTGTTTTGTGTATTTTTGGAAGTCCGTAAATTCTGGGTGGTAAGGGATTGTTAATTTTTAAGTGTAATTTTTGTATGTTATTGATCAAGTTTTTATTTTTCATCTCATCAATAGTTTTGCAATAATTGGTGTTAATTTTTTTTGGTATAGGTTTATTTTGTAAAATTTTATAGGTGTCTGTATCCTGAAGTAAGTCCTTCACCTTAAGTTCGTAATCGTTTTTTCCATTATTACCGTTCTATTACCTTTGTCCGAATTTAATATGCATAAATTTACGTTGTTTTTCAAAAATCTGTTGGTTATGTCTTGAGCTTTTTTAAAAACTGTGTTATTTCTGGATATTATTGGCTTTTCCTTTAGAAAATTTGTTATGTCGTTCGTAATCCTAGCCCTTTTCTCATTAGTTTGCTCATTTACAACAATTGTTAAAATATTTTCGCCATCCGCTAATATATCAACAACTGGCACTTGTTTTTGTTCGATTGGCAACCAAAATTGAGGGCCAAAACTCCAAACCATATAACATTCCTCTGGTATATCAACATTCGTCAAGTTTATTACATTGGCTTTGTCATAAATAAATTCAATTTTATTTTGTTCACGATCTAATTTTACAAATTTTTTATAATCACGCAATTCTTTAATGTTGTTATCTCTCACTTCAAAAACACAAATAAATCACTCACCTTATGTTTTAGTTTTTTGAATGCGGAATTACAAACTTTTGTTTCCAAATTTAGCATCTTTTTAAGGTAAACTCTTTTGGCTCGTCTAATATTTTCGTGATACGGATGATTTTGCTTTTCCAACGATTAGAAACATTTTCCTTTCTGTACTATAAAATTCGGTAAAACGTCTTCTTTTTTACATCGTCGTAGAAATCGTTGTCGTTCTTCCATATTCACTAATTTATTGTTTTCATATAGATAAATTTGGTTAAACCAAACGTTTTTTCCCCATACGTCCTTTGAATGATGATCAATATATTTTTCATATCAACTGTCATTTTGTGTGTTTGATGCCCACATGGTATGTAATTATTAGGGCAATTAAAAATATGCACTAAAAAACCGGTTTTAAGCGCTTAAAATATGCCTTAAAAATATTGTTTTATGCATTTAAAATATGTCCTAAAAAAATAGAACTATGTTTGGAAAATTATTTTCCTTGATAAAATTTTACAATAAGATGAGAAATACTAAAAAAACACCTAACTAGAAAAGTAGAAATAAGAGAAAGAGTCAAAGAGTCTTTAGTTTTGAAATGGTTGATTCGAGAAATCCGAAGTTAGCTGAAATAAAAATCTACTCAGATCTAATTGTGCTGTCAACATAACTCCTTCGAAATCCTAATTGAGGCTGCTTCGTCGTCGTCCAGTGCATCAAAGATGTGAATTGTATTTTCAAAATTACTGGAATAATAATTGACCGCTGCCAGCCAAGTTCCCCCATCGTGTGGTAGCCGGTTGCGGAGGCAGCGCAAGCCTTGACGCGATTGTTTTAAAAAACTAGACTCTAGATGGGGCTTTTAAAAATATTTTTTTACCATTAGAGATTAATCGATCAGGCCGAGTTCGCGACAATATTCTGAGGAAACATTTTCAGCAGGATTGCATGCGATTTAAAAATATTTTATTCGGAAGGGGAAATTTGTTTACGAAATAGACTACTTTGATTGGTTGCTTGCTGAAAATTTTTTCGCAGAATATGGTCGCGAATTCGCACTCAACCTTAACGTAATGGCCGCGAATTTGCTCACACACACGATGAAGTCCACGGGCAATGCAAGTTAAATGAGTTATTTTAGGGTGAAATATTTGTATTGCCTGAGCCGCTTTTACCACGTACGGTGCAACATCTGAAATGAACAACAAAATGGAATCTTTAGAGAAAGTGTCACCTAGCATTTTCACCGATTCATCAAAAAGCATCCATAAAAAGTGATTTTAAATATGGTTTTTAATTTTTTCGATGGTTGCTTTAAACAGAGTCTTTACTAATTATGATATAAATTTTAGTAGGCCTTTATTTAATTTTTTAATTACTAGCTATAATTTAGACCTTTTATTTAATTTTTAATTTAATGTATTTATTTAAAAAATTGCTATCGCCGATATTTCAATGTTTCACATCATTTTCCAGCACCCTGACTCTCTAAAAAATAAGATAATGGATAAACATATAAACTTGCAAAAAGCTAAGGCTAATTTAATGAATTCGCAATTTTTCGATTTGATTACTACTTCAAATAAAATCGAAAAATTGCAAACTAATAAAAGAAAGCTTTGCTTTACACGTTTATCCATTATCTTAATTTTTAGAGAATCAGGGCGCTGGCGGTATATTTATGTTTACAAATTGTATCTTTTATTTTCCGCGATTCAAATTTTTTCCCGAAAGGCTACCAATTTGTAGCGAGTTGCGCGAGTAACCATTTTTAAGAAAATTTTAACATAAAATGCACTTAAACACAACGGATTTTTCCATTTATAATATAATCACGATTTTCAAAATAAACTAATTATAGCCCAAAAAATCCTTTAAAATGAGAAAAAAGACTAAATTCATTCAAAGATGAGATATTCGATAAACAATTAAATTACGTTCCACTCGTGTTCTACATAATTTTTATTCGCACGAGGATTGACATTCGTAAGATTAAAATAATATAATTTATATCGAATTAAACTTTGTTAAAACGAAATAATGTAATAAACAAGTTTTGAAAATGTTATAAATATTTGAACATACCGATGGCATTGATTTTGACATATAAATTCGCTCGCGTTTGTTGTGAATCGAATTTGCGAATTCGTGTTTGGAATTTATTCGCAACTCGCAGTTCGCGTTTAGTGTGAGTAGTTTCACAGTTAAATTCCCATACAATTCTTCTTTTTAAGTAAGTGAAGTTATTCCAGAATTTAGAAGAAAGAAAACTGTAAAGCCATATTTAATATTATGTGAAGTTAGCCCAGCCCAGGATTTTATTAAAATTATATTAAATACCGAAATTATATAATATCCAATAAAATAAAATCCACATACAAAATTTCTAAGCTAATTGTATTCCCATCACGATTAAGCTAATGCTATCCCCATCTCAAAAGCGCTATTCACTAATACGAGACATTTTAAATTTTAGCAAACCAAACGAATAATTAATCGAAATACAAAAATGAATGAAACTTCTCAGCGCATGGCTATATTTCGGACACTTGGAACAATACGATTTTACTTATTTGGCCGCCATTTTAAATAAGTAAGTAGAGTCATTCCAAATGATTTAGCTTACTTATTTGGACAGCTGCATCAAAAGATCGAAAATGCGCAATATTTATTGCACAGCGATTTTTTTTTTAAATTTATTATTATTAAATTTATTATTATTGGGATAATTTTATTTTAATTATCTGTATTTTAATTTTATTTTATTTGTATTTGTGGTTTTTATAAATATTAATTATAATATAAACATAAACAAACACCTGAAAAAAAAATTTGACATTGCAAATTAGATTTTTTGGTAAGGAGAGATAGAAAATAAGTCACCTCGCCAGGTTACTTATTTGAATTAGACAGGTTCCACAAATAAGTATCCGTTTGGAAAACAGCCTTAGGCTGTTATCCGTCCTAGTTATAAAGATTTTGCCAGAAACTAATATTAAATAAAATGAGATACCCATACATATTGTAAATAGTAAACTGCTAATATTTTCAATTGCCTTAAATATTCAACAACATCTTCTTACTCTGTATCGCATCTCAAATTAGAAAATCGCAATTACGAATCGCTCGAATTGAAACAAAGCTGGGACACAGAAATGGACAACCACCATAGAACGTGAAAGTACAATACGATTAGAATAGAAAAGCAATGCCTATACGAGACACCATCTTAATGTAATATCAAAATAATTCCGAGGTGGATTTTCTGTTTGAAGAAGGAGGCGTTTTTTTTAGTCGGTAGTTCTGCAAGGCAGGGAGGCCGACACATTGTGTGTAAATACAATTTTCTCACCTCCACATAATTAAAAAAAAATTGAGGTTTACAAAAAGGTTTTATAAAGGTTCGATTTTTTACCGTGCAGGGCAGCGAATTTCGCAGCAGAATTAATGGTTCTTGAAAACTTTAAGATCTATTGCTCTAAATTTAAAATGTTTATCAGAGATAATTAATTGCTGTTGGCATTGGTAGCAGCAAAATCTCAAGAAGAAACAATAAGAATTAAAAAAAAATTATACATTTGCTTTAGATACTGCACCATATTCAGCCCGTTCATATCTCCTACCATCAATTCCAGTACGGCTATTCCCTTCATAATCGCTGCATGCGCGATGTACGAGGAGGACGATAAAACATGTTTATCCTCTTCGAACATTAGCGACCGACTGTAATTTTCCGTAAAATGTGATGACAAATATTAAATTAGATTTGGGTGCTCAAAATAAATTGGAATAAATTAAGATTTCTCCAAAATTTCGACCCAAATTTCTGTACGAAAATTTTAAAATTACATTTCTCTAGATTTCGAGAGTTAAAACAGACGAAGATTTCTCAAGAAGAACCCGTAACTTCGGCTAATCCCATTAGAATTCCAATTTGTACTGCGCTAATGCAAATATAAATAATTGAGCTATGTATACGTAGAAGAACAGGAATATAGGAATAAAAAAAAAGAAAATCCGGAGCAGGAATACGAATTAAAAATACGAAAATAAATCTCAACTCCGCGGTTTTGACTCAGGCTGCGACTTCACTGCTCTGAAACACTTACAAATTATCTTTCTGCAATAAAATAAACTGTCTTGACATGTTACATATTCTAATACTCGGGTATCTCGACCTCACTAAGTGATTTTTGAAATACATAATCATACATACCAGAAGCATCCGTTTTCGATTTTCCAACCCAAATAATTTTTTTGGTGTCACTTAAGCTCGTGATCCTCGTTATACAAATCGAAAAATTTCTTTGTCCTCCATTAAATTCCACTCAACTGACCATATACAGTTCCTCCATATACGCGAATATGATGCACAATCTATCACTTACCGTTACACTATTCACAATTCCTCATTCACATGAAATTTAATTTCACTTGTAATTTAACAACAAATAAATGATTTGAGAAAGATAAAGAAAAAGAAGAAGAAATTATTAGGAAATTTACAAAATTTAAAAACAAAGCTAGCACCCTTATTACTATTAGTATTAATACTATTAAGTTCTGTGTATATGTTTCCTCTTCATTAATAATCAAATCATGCATTATTTCACAACGTTTAGATTGTACATAATTGTTGTTACTAGAAGTTTGTATTCCCTGATTACTATTATAAACTGATTTGAAAAAATTTCAGAATAGATTACAAAGTTCTTTAGTGCTAGAAGCAAAAGCATTTCTTGACGTTTGATCTGATCCAGATCAGATCATGTCTCATGAAATGACACCAAAATGCGTAACACAAACAAACATCAAATTTCAATTTTCTGTCTCGTTTTGTTTTAAATCTTCCTCTTCATACACGTACTGTATTCAACTTATTCTTTGTCGCTTAACAATATATTATTCAACTACATTTTAATAGCTGAACTAATTTTTAGATCACCATTTGTGATCCAAAATGAATGTTGGATCATGTGTTGTTGTTGCTTCACATATAAATTTTGATCTGATCCGGATCACTATGCGTCAAGAAATGCAGCTATTGTAGCACATGTGAGCTGGAATTGAATTTGCTTTTGTTGTCTTACAGTAAGACCAAAATAGCTTTGGATTAGCGCACATGGCCTCTTCCACTGATTTAATATACTTAGCTTTACAAGCCCTTTGTTCCTTTTCCACAATTGATCTTACCGTTGAGAACATTTTGTAGTAATCATCGTCTTGAAATTTCTTATTTCTGGGTCTAAAGTAGTCTTTTGCATAAAGTAGTCGAATTAATTTAGGTGAATACCACGAAGGGTAGGATTTATTTCTATTACAAAAACTTGAACGTGGCGTGTTTCTTTTGATCAAAATATTAAGAAATTTATAGAAAAAATCCACAGCATGGTCAGTACTCAAATTATTCAACGAAGCTATCCAATCCATTTTAATAATGCTACACCCAGAGAACTAAGCGTTTGCGGCAACCGAATCAATTGCCCTACCGAATTATTCGGTCCTGTATACATTATAATTAAACTTTACGACAACCTCTTTTTCTTGTTTATCAGAACTGAAAAAGAAGTTGTAACTAACCCTTTTTAGTTAGCCTAAAGGAATTAGCTTGTATGAAGAACGAAATATACTGTATTACAACCGACCATTGGTTGAGCTTATCGATCATTCGGTTGAATTAATCGAATATTCGTTTAGGAATATTACAAATTATAGTTGTCGTGATCACTGATCGATTGTAATAACAGACTTGGTTATTAAAGCAACTTTCTTTGCATGGTTAGTGCAATCCTATTTCGGTTACTACATAATCAGAAGTAGTTGACACAACCGAATTTAGTTGTTTTCTCCAACCGAATAGGATTGTTGCCAGTTCATTTAACCAAATTAGTTTTATTAAGAAAAAAGTAATCAGAGTCAATATAAATTTATCGACTCTCAAAAATGAGAACCATCTTTTACATGAGTTCAATTATACTGGTAGTTCGGTTTCGTACTCAAAAGTACAATCTACTCATCAAGTAGCTACGACCAAACTACAAAAATATAATTCTCGCTTAATACCTTAAGTAGCAAGCAGGGCGTACTGACTTAGCGAATTATATTCATATCATTAACATGAATGATTAAGAAGCTAAAAAAATTCGTTTATCATGATTGCGGTAGAGTTTGCCACAAACGCAATTCGTTTGGACTAATCGATAAGGTAGTTGTCCCGACACCAATTCGGTCATCGCAACTAGATTAAGATAAAATTTCATATAAATCGAAAACTACATATAAAAAAAATGAGAAACAATAATTGTATATCATAGTTTCATTGAAATTCCATTAGATTTTTTTACAATTCGTCATAAAAAAATTGTTTTTGAACCGCAAGAAAACTATTGCGTTTGTTCGGGGAATCAAAAAATCGCTTGTAAATGTCAATAAAAGTTTCCTAGGATACTTTGATTTACACAAATTGTTTGCTATTTTTGTTATATGCAGTTTTCGATCCGCCATTGATTAGGTGTCAGTTATCGCGTACATTATAAAACAATTTATATTATTCATGTGGTGTTCTTGTTTACAAAATAACCACAAATCATTTTGTAATTTTTTCAAATAGTGAATCTACCCTCTCCTCATATAACACCCTCCTCATTTTGTATTATTTAAACATGACGTATTCTAAATACGATTATAATATTTAGTTGTAGCAACGGAATTCCAAAATAAATAATTCCACTTTGATATTTTGGTACAACGACAGAATGATATGATTACATTGAACTACAATATTGTTCTCGCAACAGCATTAGTCAGTTAGTTTTGTTCGCAGTTGTCACAAAAGCCTCGTTTAATTGGTGTAACAAAATTACGTTTGTGGCAACTGAAACGAGGTTGATACTTTTTAAACTATTAGGCTCATTCGGTTCTGACAACGAATATCTAGGAAATTAGCATCAACGGAGTTGAAAATTTGGAAACGAAGTTGTTGCAACTATCTGTGCATTAGTGGCTACCGTAGTTTGTTTGTACCAACCTCAAGTCAATTGGTGCTACCGAAATTATGTTGTAGCAACTACAATTCGTTCATCGCAATGGAAAGTATTTTCTCGCAACCTCATGCCAACGAATCATTTCTCTCAGTGTATCGTTGATAGTATACTATGAATATCATTACTACTAATATATTTCCTATGACGACCTGCACGCTGCACCAACACCATTAAACATTGCAATCACTACAAAAATATGCTAGGGAAAATACCAATTTTTTGGCAATAAATACTAACTTGAAATGCACATTTTCCTTTACTAAATAGGCAGCGCTTATTACTAAAATAGTACATTTTACTATTTTTTATGGTACATTTTACTATTTTAATGGTAACAATTTGTATTCGCATCTCTTTAAATTAACTATGTGTTATAGTAAAATGCTTTCCTATATTAGGCCACAATCCTGTGGGCTCCTATAAATTATAGAAATATCTCCTATAATTTTTTTTCCGTGAACACATCAAATGAGGCTTAAAAAACATTGTCATTGTTCCGATATGCAGATGCAATATGGGCCGACAATAAAATCTACCGTAAATCAAACAGTGGTTGTATAATATATTTCAACGGCGGGACAATAAATTGGTCGAAATGCATCAAAACAGATCAAATGGTTGCGATAATTGTTGGAAGAAATGCGCTAACAATTTGACTCGCCAACATTATAATATTCGAGGGCAATCAAGGGTGCATCGATCTGGTACGCGATCACAAATTCTCATACAACACGAAGCACATTACATTAGGGCTTGCCCGTTCCCGGACCTTTTACATTCCAGGGATTCAGGACAAGGCAAGGCTTCTTGCCAATACATAATTGTGTATGTGATATTAAAATTCAAACAATTTTAAATTTTAGGTCGAGAAATGCAAAGGAAACAAATTAAGTAAGATTTAAAATAAAATAATCGGCATATTCCATTTACCGGAGAAAAAATTAAATTTAAACTATCAGCGTTGATTTTACTCAACATATTGCCAACAGTTGGCGGAGCTGAATGCGCCCAACGACGATATAATTTTCGTAGGAGCCCACCCGCTAATGAAAAATTTCTCTCATTTTCGGTGGATGCCGGCTTGATAGTATATAGCGGGTCGTTTTTAAATTTGGTTGTTTTTCCATTTTTGGCTTAAACTTAGCACCTTATTTTTCCTTGTCCCAGGTCTGCGTCATCGATAATAGCTAATATCGAGTCTTTTCCTATTCTCATTTGTTATCGAGCCAGAATTGGAATTTTGGAGACCTTAAAAAATAGGTCTTGGGACTAAATTAATTTTGGATCTAGAAAAAAGTCTTGAAATTGGGTGCACTAAATATCGTAATTGTGCTAATTTAGTTTGTACCTGAAAAGATAGGCCGTTACTTAATTTAGGTCTCGGGACTTTGTTGATATCTAATTTTCAATTGTTCAACTGATATTTGTATTGTATATACAGAACCAGAAATCATGAAAACAGAATAATTTGACCCTAATTTGTAAACCACCAACTTGAGCAGAAACAACCAATGCTGATTACCTTTTGGTTTTTTGAACAGGAGTTTTGCATTTAAATCATATTTGTTGATATTGTATATAATGGGCAACAAAGACATCAAGAAAACCAGTTGCTTAATTATTTTAATAGACTGAAAAGTGTGGAATACTCATTCACCGAAAGTTCACAGTGAAAATGCAATTACTTCAAATAAAAACAATTATTAAAAAAAAAGTCCTTTTAGGACCCTATTTTTCAGCTAATTTTTTAAAACGGTTTAAACTGTTGTAACCTAATTGGTTTTGCTTAAGGCTTTTAAGCAGGTAGTGGTAAACTCGTTCTGAATGGTAAGGAATTATTAAATCAAAATAGGTCAATTTTTTTTACTTTTAATTGTACTAAGTTAAGTCAAGAAAAGTAAAACAAGCTGCGTGCTTATTATCAGAAATTTACTTTCAAGGGTTGCTCAATTATTATGTGTGAAATATTTATTTTATTTATTTATTATGTGAAATATTGAGGTTAAACGACCTTTGACTTGAATTTGATTAACAATTATGAATACATATTTAGCACACTAATTTTAGAGGCTAAAATTAATTGCTCAGTTTCCAAAATTATTAAAAAAGGTTAAGCAATCTTTAGCTTATAGTTTTACTCAAATCAAATTGGAACACAAAATTAATTGTCTTGAACAATTTTTAGGTTATGTATTTAAATTAAACTATGGAGCAATCATCGAAAATAACTCATTTTATCTAATGGTATCCAAATTCATAATGTTACTCAAAATAATGAACGAGGTCGCATGCAGAATATATTGCTCAGTTTGAAGTAACTTAGTAATACATTTTTTGCAAGTTGTTCAGTTTTATATTTTGATATCATCCACACCAAACAAAATTTTATTTTTACTAAGAAATTTTTAATAATTAAAACTATGTAGCTCATGAAGTTGCTGGCTGCGTAATTTTGTATTGTGTATTAAACTGGTGTAAGCCATATTAAGAGTTTTCTTTTAAATTATCGAAAACCTACAACAACAGTAATAACAGTAGCTCAATTTACTAAACTAAAAATCAATGCACATAAAATATTTTTTTGAGGCTCAGCTGGACGGATAAAACCCACTTAACATCATTTAAGAATAACACAACAGGTTTTGCTAAGCTAAAGGTTGCCTTAGGACTTCGTGCGTGTTGCTCAATTTTAAAATTTTTGATATTTTCGCATTAATAAAAATAATAATATAGAACATGATAAGGACGACCAAGACGCGGTATAACTATTCAACGTAAACTTTAGTTTAATTAGTTTTGCTCAAAATTAATATTCCTATTAATCGGGCTATCTGGGCTTTTAAATTTTTTATTATTCTTGATAAATCTTGATTAGGTAGAGCGGTGGTATTGCGCTCTTATTATCTTTTTGACTGATCTGAACACCAATTTTAAATGGGGTATTAAATCAGTAGCTCAATTTTTGAAATTAAAAATTCCTGACTTCTACATAATCATTGCGATAGTTTGGTTTGATTCAGATCTACTATGCACGTTCAGCTGTTCTTTTGACTGAATTCTATTTCTTTGTTTGCTTTAAATGGTCGTACCATAAACGCAGGCTATTTCGGAGTTTGAGCTCATTCCAAATGCATCATCCATAATTTCCTTTGTCCCGAACTTTCGATCTTGGACGAATTTTATTAACGAGCGACATCTTGATTTGATCTAATGGCTATTTTTTCTCTTACAAGTTTTAACATCTATGGTCACAGATGGTGGTTTGGCGTCTATTGGAAGGGGGCCCCGTAACCTCGTAACCTTCCAGTAGGAGCAAGTGTACGTACTGCCTCCTCGCGGCACCACTGGAAACTGGATCCATTAGGCAGAATGTGGCCTTGTGGTACAAGCTGAAGTACGGCGCTAAAGGAGAAAACCTCGACAAAAAACCCTAATCTAAGGTGGAACAGCATATGCCGAAGGATGAATGGCTGATAGGTTAATCAGTTCATATATGCGGACTCTGGATACCAGGCACCCTCCAGTTTTATTTAGCCTTCCTGTAGTAAACCTGGGTGACCTACAGGCGACTTTTTTATTCCCAGCAACTCGCAAGAGTTAAATCAAAACGGTAGGCGAGGCACGGGAAGGAATACACGGGAGTGGGTCTGCTCTCTCGAAGTTCTTGAGTACCAGTGCTACCGCTTGAGGTAAATATTATTATATCTAGGAGGGAGAGCAAAGATCCCAGATAGTATGTAACGCGTTTAGAAGTACTTCCTACAGTAATCATCTAGAAGGGAGAGCAATGAGCCCAGATAGTATGTATCGTGTGTAGAAGTACTTCCAACAGTAAACATCTAGGAGGGAGAGTCTACCCTCTCGAAGTCCTTGAGTCCCAATGCTACCGCTCTTCTAGCAGAAGTAAATGTTATTACATCTAGGAGGGAGAGCAATGAGCCCAGATAGTATGTATCACGTACCGGCCGGCAGTATTATCAGGTTCATTAGGAGCCTGAATATTGGCTGGACGGATAAATAAGTAGGGCTTGATGCACAAAAGATCTTTTAGGTCGCAGTGCGAGGTGGCTTAACGCCCACATGGCCCTCAAGTAATAATAATAATAATAATGGTCACAGATAGTTGCCTGTTCTAATAAATTTTAAACAATAATGCTGAAGCTAAGCTACAGCTTTGGGTATTTAAAGTTACCTTCAGCGGTTTAAGAATATTTTATAGGTCGATGGCATTACACAATATTCGGTCATCCCCATATTTTTAGTTCACGAAGTGCAGTTTTTACTAAGAAACCGTTTCAACGTACTCTCTAAAGTACTCCAGCGGATATGGCTACCTGACATAATATTCAGTTCTCTATACTCTAGCTAACTTTTTAATGTGTCTGTATTTTTTATAGCGTTATTGTACGGGTGTTGTACCCATCATCAGCAACTTTCTGATTAATTCCAAAAAGTTAAAAAATGACACGGTGGAGCCTGAAAATTGGATTTTGCATTCCCGGAAAATATTCACAACATTCCCGGGAAGCGGGAATACTTTTAATTTTATAAATTCCCGCGAATTCCATCCTGGGGATTCCCGGGACCCAAGCCCTAATTGACATGCGATACAAAATAATTTGTGATCTTTTAAGGAAAAAGGTCATCATATGTTAATACGGCCCCACAGAAGAAATGGTTGCAGCAGACTTATTGACAAAGCCATTATCTGCAATTAAACATAATTACATGAACGAGACTTAAGATTTAACGAAACGTTTAACATGCATTAATTGTAGTACAGTCATAAATAAACATTTAACATTATTACATTATACACTTTCTCGTGTTTTTTCTTTCAAAAGGTTGTTTCCACATTGTTGGTAAATCGAAATTATTAGATCTCAGGCATGCAAATGTCATCAATATATTCCGCCATATCTTTATAAAAAATTATTGCAATATTATTCAATTTGGAATAAATGTTTGTTGATTAACTGCTTTTTTATTACACTTTTTGTCTAGACAAAGTTATCGTAGCCATTGCAGTAAGTTGACAATACGCTGCCAATAAGAAATCATAACTAAGATAATCATAATCACTACTGGTCAAATACCCGGGTTAAATATGTATAGTGCCGAGTGCGTAGCCAATATTGAAATAAAATACCTCCCTAAACAACTAATTTAAATATAAAACGCTCTTAAACACTCGCTTATAAATACAAATATTTTTATCTTCTCTATTGACGTCTTTAATAAATATAAATTAAAATTATTTATTGCATCATAATTACGTCATAAAGTCTAATTCTTTATTACATTATAGATGCGGTGTTTGTGCGGCACGATGATCTTGATTCATTGAAAATTTAAAAAAAAATCAAAAATTTAATAAAGGGAACCCTGTTGTTGCCAATTTATTACACCGCCAAAAATTGTGCAAATGCAAAAAAAAAAAGTAAAATCGGAAGAGGTCAAATATATTTTGCTACATCATAAAAGTTTAGAAAGCCCAGAAAGTGAAGTTTATTTATTTATACAGAATATGCGTTTACAGGTAGCCAAGAAGCATTAACATTTTACCTCAATATCGTATATTTACTCCTAAATTAAAGTATACAATAAGTAATTGTAATAAACAATTTTTACTACATATAGAAATATACCCGTACACAATTTTCGAGTATAGCGCGCAAGGTACACAAGAAAAAGGGTTTAGAAATTTTATTGAACCATAAAATATAATTCATGTTCTTTATTCTTGAACCAGGAAGAGAAATTTCTTTTTTTTTTGTTGTAATATTTGGAAACTTTCACCGTCATAAATCGTGCTACGTACATATAATAATTGTTTTGTTGAAAACAACAATATACATAATGAAAAATACAACAAAAAAAAAAAAAAAAAACGAAAACGAAATTGTGAATAAATAAATTTTATATATACGTAATACGTTTACAAGTTTGACATTTGTCAAACCATCAGTCAGAATTTAGTGATTGAAATGAAAGCAAGATAAAATGAAAAAAAAAAAAATTGTTTGTGAATATTTGATATACTCGTAGATCTCTTGTTTATACAAAAATATAAAACACAAATTTTGTTGTGTGCGTGCGCGATTTTACCAAAATGTTTATCAACAAATTTATTAATTTTTATTAATTATTTTTGTTAAAGTGATTCCTTACTATAAAATATGTGTGGTGTACAAATATGGTTATTTATTTATTATATGTTAAAAAAAATTTTTTAATTAAAATAATGCCGAAATAAAATTAATAATGGTGTATATCAGTGTACATAATATACGCAGGCACAATGTTATATCAAATGGTGTTTTCATCTCGATTTGGTATAATTTTTTGTTTCATCGGCTATTCCCCTCAAATTATTGACTAAAAAAAAAAAAACGCACAACGCCGACATAATGAAAACGAAGAAGAAACCGAAACCTAACTATACACCAAAATGTAAGTCAACCATATTTAGATGTGTGTAGGTATAATATTCATACACAATAATATTGAGAAGCCATTTTTAGTTTTTAGTTATAATATTTATTTGTTTTAACAATTAAATACAATAATTTAATAGTATACTTGAACGTCTTTAAAATAATTATATTTATTTATAATTTTTTTATTACGCTAAATAAATATTATTTTATGTTAATTTGTATAATTTTTAATTATAAAATGATTTCCAAAAAAAACAAAAAAAATTGTTTCATGTTAGAATAAGACAGCATTATAATTTTTTCGTTTTAAGTTCATTGTAACCCAACCCACTTTTATGTTGTTTTTGTTTTTTTGTTTTTGTATTGTATTGTGCAAAGAAATTTTCTAATTTTTTTTTTTTATTAAAATGATTTGCGCTTCTTATACTTCATTGGCTTCATCTTCCTCATGTTTTTCATTCATCTGGAATCAACTTGAAAACATCAATTTAATAATGGCACAAAAGAAAACTTCTTTATAATCGATATAAAATCGTTTTTCTTCTGTTTATATTCATAAAGTATAATATGGGTTTTGCAAAGTTTTTCATGTGAACGATGAGTACGTTTTTAATAATTTTATTAATAATCTCTTTCTATATCTAAAGTTTTCCCGTTTATATACTTGTAATAATAAGCAGAGAACGTTTAATTAAGTTTCTAATATTTTTCCGACAAAAAAACATACTTTTGTGTATCTGTATATATATAGTTAGCTATACCTAAAATTATATATACCAGAGTCATGGAATTTAATATATTCAGTCTGCTCCGCTATTGATTTTTTTGTATCTTCTTTAATAATACTCGTATAATAAAAGAAAAGTACATGGCTGACATTCATGAATCGTATATCTGCGATAAAATTTGTGCTACAATTTTATATAATCGTTTTTAGAAGTTTTATTAATTTATTTAATTATAATGTTTCCTATACAGCCGGTAGTTTAACCTAAACCGGAAATAAGCTAGCTTTGACACTAAGCTTAAATATGCATTTAAAATCCGACGGTGGTTAAACAAAATTTAGAATGTCCTTTCAAAATCGGAAACATTTCTATATTATTTAGTAAGTCATTAATTAACGTGTACAAGAAATAAAATGACAAAGTTTTGTAACAACTCATATCTTTATACCAAAAAACATACATTTAAACGAACGTAATGTAAGATTTTATTCGAAAACTTTTTCATATAAGCTATATGTAATTACATTTGAAACAATTATGATAACAATAACTGTGGTACAAAAGGTTAATGTTTATCATCTATATTATGTGAACAATAAATTTCTCTAAATCACAATCAAAAGAAAATTAATAATTCTAATTTAATATAGTCTATTGATTTAAATCTTTAATCAAATTTTAATTAATGGAATATAAAATATTGAATTATAATTGAATTTTATAGTCCGACGGATAATTTTTAATATTGGGGATCTTTAAAGAAAAAACGTTTTTCTTTATACAATGAAAGATTGGATCGTCGGTCAATTTATATATTTATTATAGAATTAAGTTGGTACTACTTTAAGACATTATTTATTTAATCAAGTCCATTCATTCTAAATGTGTTAATCCCAAATAATTATATAAAATTGCTTCCAATAGTATCGGAATTAATTTTCAATTTTTTTTCACTCATATTAAAATACCACTCAAAAAATATTTGAGTGGTATTTAGTGGCAAATATTCATTTACATACATATGTTATACATTTTGTAATGCGTTAAATAAATATTTTTTTTTGAGTGAAATTTAACAAATTGTTTTTTAATGGTAATATGTTGTATTTTTTACCAAAATAACATATTTTTATCATAATTTAACCTTCTCTTTAATAATCGCATTAAAATATTTGATTAAACTTAATTTTAGCCAAATTTCACTCAAAGTGGAATACCATTCTAGCTAGATTTGAGTGTCTTTTTCAGCCAAACAAATGATATGCTAAAACTTAATTAAAGAAGTGTATTTTATTCGGATGTGGTAAACAGTTTTCTTAAAATTTTACAAATCATTGAGTGGAAGTTGACTTTGGTACCAATATTTTGCAAGACATTTATTATAATTCGCTCCAATTTGAATTCGCATTACAATACTATTTTTTGATATTTTAATCCGAAATATATTTGTTTCAATTTGAGTATCCAATCCCGGGATTATATAAAAGGGCATTCGGGGATTGACAAAAACAACGGGAACCCGAGATTTCGAGATTGAGCGGGATCGGGATTGACCGGTTTTTTTGACAATCCCGGGATTGGCTACTCTATTTCAATCAAATTTGATGCTATAAAATGAGACTAAGGAAAATAAAAATATGCAGGAAAATAATTAATTAACATTCAAAATTAAAGTAAAATTAGCTTACACAGAAATAGGGCTGCGTGAACGTCCTGAAGAAGAAAAATCGTAAGAGAATTTGGCTGTATTAGTAAAATTCGCTAATACAACCTGCATAGTACATTCTTATACTTAGAATGTAAAATTTTGGTACTATCAGTCCAGCCGCCGCGGCCTGATGAGAAGATTGATTTTTTTTCAAAATCATAAGCTCATCAGTTCGAAACTGGATTAAATTTAGGGATGGTATTACCCGGGTATCGGGGACCAGGGCATTTCACCAAGAATGTGTAGAAACTGTATTATAAGAATGTTTTAAACGATAAAAAGGCAAACAATGTTTAATAATTTTATATATGTATTACCCGAACCTATTACTCGGGTATTCGGGTAATTAATTTTTTTTAAATACCCGGTTACCCGATACTAGGGTAATATTAGCCCTAATTAAATTCTCTTACAATCTTCGGTGTTTTTTTTTTTATTATTTATTTTAATTAAAGAGAGACGATGGAGCTTATAATTATACAGTATAACATCTTAATAATAATTCCTAAAGATCGTTTTATTACAAATTTAAAATTCTATTTTTAACCTTATCATAAATAGATTGAATCAGCATTGATGAGTTAAATGATATTCATCAATATATTGTTTAAGCAGCTTTTCTTTCACATAACTTTTGAATGTTGAAAACTTTTCATACTTTATGTCAGTTGGTAAATCATTAAAAAGCTTTAGTCCTAAGTAAAATACACTATTCTGCGTTATGCTGTATCGGAATTCAGGCAGACGATAGTTAAGGGCATTTATTGTATTTCTAGTGGTTATTGCGATATTAACATCTAACAAATGGTTATGTCTAACTATTTGTGTGCATTTTATAAATACAATACAACTATTCAAATATTATCAATTTATTTAATGGTAATATTTTAGAAGAAAACAAAAGTTTACTAGGGGTGCGGGGAGCAAGCCCATAAATGGCTTCAAGAGCCTGCTTCTGTAAAATTTCTAAAACGTCAATTTTTGTAGAAACCGACGCACCCCACATCGGCAAAAGATATAACAATTGTGATTGGATATAAGCAAAATACACATTTAACGCTACATTTAGTGGTAAATACTTGGCTACTCGTTTTAACACAGCTATCATGGGAATAATTTTTGCACGAATACTTTCCACATGTACGGGCCAATCCAGAATTGATGACATGCTAAAACCTAAATATTTTATTGCATCTACTCTATGACACCTTGAACGGTTCTAATGTGATCAAACCAGCTAGCCGTTGAACTATTTTTCATTTTATAAATGACAAACTTTGCTGCATCGAATAAATTTAGGTTGTTTTCCATATCTGTTCGTAACGAGTTGGGATCGGAAGCAGAATACGTAATAACAGCATCATCTGCAAATAGCTGAAGGTTACCGGATAAATTCAAATTAAACAAATCATTCACATAAATAACAAATAAAATTGGACCCAAGATTGATCCTTGCGGCACACCACAAATTACTTGGCGGAAGGACGATTTCACATCATTAATTTTAACAAACTGAAACCGGTTCGAGAGATAGTTACCCAATAATTTGAATGCATTTCCTGTCACGCAAATTCTTTTCAATTTAAGTTTTAATCGGCTATGATTTACACAGTCAAACGCTTTCTTAAGATCTAAAAATATAACAGCTGTAATATGTTTTGATTCTATTGAGCGGTATATTTTATTCACAAGATTTATAGTTGCGGATAAAGTTCCGCTTTTCCTCTGAAACCCAAATTAATTTGAATTAATAATGTTATTATTAGTTAGATAGTCGAATAGCTGACTTAATATTACCTTTTCAAAAACTTTAGACATTACCAGATTTATAAATTGGAATTACTTTTAGTGTTTTAAGATAATCTGGAAAAACACACTTGTTAATGGAGTCATTAATAAAATTTGTTGCTGCTGTAATAAAGTTACTATTGTTCTCAAATTTTAAATATATTTAATTGCAATATTATCGTAACCGCACGCAGTAGACTGATCAAATTGGTCTATTAGGTTACGAATTACATTTTCTTCTACCATATGTGAAAAATTCTAACTTAGATAAACAAGAAACTGGTATATCTTATGTTGAACAGGTACGCTTGTATTAATTGTCTGTCCAACCTCAACAAGGTATTGGTTAAAATCTTCTGAAATAGAACGGTTATCATTAATTATTTTGTCATGGAGCTCAATAGGATCAATTGTGTTAGCTGAATTAATATGGCCAGATGATTTGTTAGAAAGAATTTCATTGATTAAATTCCATACAATCTTAGGATTTTTTAAATTTTGATTAAATTTTAAATTATAATATCTTATTTTAGCTTCAGTTACAGCTTTAATACATAAATCTTTCCAATATAAAAACTTATGTTTTAGATATTCATTATACGGATATTTTTTTTTCTTTTTATAAAAATGATCACGGCTTTTAAATAGAGCTTTTAATTCTGGCGAAAACCGGGGCTTCTGGAAAGGCTTAAGGGTTCGAGTTAGTTGAACTAAAGTAATATTTTTATTTATACACTCCACTAATAATAGATAAAACACGCTGAAATTTGAAGAATCAAAATTATAGCTATTCATAAACTGCTTTATGGAATTTTCATTAATATTTTTTTTTCAAAAAAGTTGTTTTCAACGTAGGCAAAGTAGACTGAATTGCAATAATAAAATATTTATGATCACTTAAGGGTGTAATATCATATAAAATCGAAATTTTGTGCCCACCAGAAGCAATTATATGATCAATTATTGATCCTGAAAAATTTGAAATTCTTGTAACATATGTATAAGTCGTTTATAACATTCAAGATCTTGTAATTATTAAGTTTCACTATCGAACTGTACATCATAATATTGTTATTAGAGAAATCTAAAAGATTTAAATTAAAATCTCCTAGTATTATGCTGTTTTTATGAATTTCCAGAAGGTTATAAAACATACTACAAAACGTATTCACGTCAGTATGCCCAGGTCTGTAGACAGCAATTATATTGTTGAGAATATTTTTTTAAAATCCAAATAATTATGCACAAATATAGAGACCCCACCACCATTTCTGTGCTCGCGAACAGTTTGATAGGCCTTATATCCAGAAATATTAATATGGGCTGCTTCAGACTAACAAAGAAAAGTTAACGAAAGAAAACACAATTGCATCTAATATGATGCCTAAGTATTTCATTAAGCATTAATTCTAATAAATCGATTTTATTCTTCAATCTATTTATGTTTAGGTACATAATTTTTAATTATGTAATTGAACTTTTAAAATTTTTTAAATTAAGATAATAATCATAATCACCGTCACCAAAACACATTTTAGAGCTTAGAATTTGCCAAAGTTGACTAAAAATATAAAACATATTAAAATCATATATACTTACATGAAAATAAAAAATAATTTTGAAAAGACGCCATGTTTGTTTTCTGTCCTTTTATGTTATTTTGTTAGTTGAATGTTTGCCATTTATCGCTATGGAGGGATGCTATTCGATTGAAGACCGTGTTAAAGTTATTCAAGAGCACTACAAAAGAGCCGTTACCATCAATTCTACACGAAATACCATGCAATGATAACGGCCTATTTTTTGCCCCAGCTTGATGGACTTGTAGGATGGCCTATAAAATCATGCAATTTAACCCTTTGATTACATTATAAGAGGAATTTTGCCATCCAAGACTTAAAAAAACAACATTACTGCCGAGTTTAATGCCATAGAAAAGTCCATATTGGAAAATGTCATCAAACATTTTGACTATCGGATCGACGTCTGTAAATCCAGCCATAGTGAAAATTTGAGTGACATCATTTTTCATACATAACTGGCATCGATAAACCTTCAAAATAAAGTACCCAACTTGATGCAAAAATAAATATTTGTAGTTTTAGTTTGGGAAACCCTTTACAGTAGAAAATAAAAGAGATAATAATTAAATAATTTTAAAAAATAATAAAACCCCACTATGGCTTTTTGATAGGTCTATAATAGGACTACAAAACAGCCAAACCATTTAAAAAGCTAATGGCTTTCACATATTTAAAATTACAAATTTCAGTACATATACATGAAATTGAAAATATGAAAACTCTAATATGTCTACACTGAAATTTGTAATTTTAAATAAGTGAAAGCCATTAGCCTTTTAAATTGTTTGGCTGTTTTGTAGTCCTAATATAAACCTATCAAAAAAACCATAGTGGGGTTCTTGCTAAATATCCAAAATCTTAAGATATTGAGTTTCTTAAGAAAATTCTAATATGTATGTACCGAAATTTGTAATTTTAAATATATGTATGAAAACTTTTCAAATTTTACTCTATCTTAAGTGATGCGGTAATTTTACTTACAAGAATTTTCGGATTAATATGAAAATATTTATTTGTACACCTTTCAGCAATCATTCATTTGTCATAATAGCATCTTTTAATCGATAAATCTAATATGCCATAAAGTGATAAAATAAAATTATAATATTTTTATTCTGAATATAAAATTATATTTGCCTAAATGACGACCCACTAACTATAATACACTACCTTTTGACTAATACATTTACAAATATTTAGGTTTAGTATAAACTTTACAAAACATACATATATATGACGTGTGAAGTTTGTTCAAAGTTGGCCCTAAATTTTTAATTTTTTTTTTAGTTCTAATTTAGCTCCAACTTCACACGTATTTAAATACAATATTTATTCCATTATATAAAAGTGTTGCTGCAAGTAAAATAGATGCGTTAAGCCGAATGAGATGATAATAAAATTGATAAAAGTACTTAAGATAAGTTGTGTTAGAAAAAGACATCGTAAAATTGATTAGCTATACATATAACTTGATATATAAAATAAATCTTATTTCAATTCGTCAAAATTGAGTAAAATTTGATAGAGGGTCATAAGGCACAGGATTACTATACTTATATTTCTTTATAGTAGACTATCTCTTGAAAGATACTTCAAAAAAAAAAAAAAGTTTGTAAGAATTGATTACAGATAATTTTAAATATTTAATTTTTGTTTTAAATTTCAATAAAATTTGATTTACTGTTTTTCCTATCGCGAATAATTAAAAGCTATAATAAAAATTATTTTAAACATATTCTGCGGCTCAGCCAAACTTCACTCACATTTCAAATGCCATTTAAATATGAACCACAAGCTTTACCTTTGAAATGATAAAAAGCTAAATCCTTATTCAAATTTACCATTTGACGCTGGAAAATTATACTAAATGTAATTATTAACAACCCTTTTATATTCCTTACGGTAAAAGTTCACTTTGTCTTACTCTGCCTCTGTTATTTAGTTGTTACTTCTCATACTTTTTCAATCCATAGTGAATTTCTCCAAGGTAAGGCCCTTTTTTATGCATTACAAAGAATTAGTAAAATACCAACTCTATTTGGAAGCAAATTTTATTCGTTTGATGATATTTGGTTTTATGCACATACATGTGTACATATAGAATGTAAGCCAGTTAAGACTGAAAGTTGAATTCGTTATGCTCAATTTATTTTAGAATTTTATTTAGAGTTGAGACTGAATGTTTGTTATGTATCACTTTTGTATATCATGAAATATGTTAGCTCCAATGTCTTTAGGATTTAAGCCTTTTGCCATTGAGGTGACGAAATATAAAAATTATTTTTAATTACAATCCTTAATCCTTATATAGAAATATATTACAAATGCCCGATTTCAGAACAAAACAGCAAATCCTTAGTTAAATAATATCTCGTCTCTTTCTTCTTTTATGAAATTGGAACTTGTTTCAAAATTCAAAATCAAGGTTGCATTGATTATATTTCTTTATTACATGAGCATTTTAAAGGTAGAATTAAATATTTGACTTTTCAATATCGCTCCAATAAATATTTAATTCTCCAGTTACAATGCTTATGTAAAAAAGAAATATAATCAGGATAGCATTGATTTTGAATTTTGAAACAAGTTGCAATTTCATAAAAGACGAAAGAGACGAAACATTATTTAACTGAAGAATTGCTGTTTTGTTCTGAAATCGGGCATTACAAAATTAATTATTTAACTGGGATAAAACCAAAATACTAAATATGTGTAATTTGAAATTTTGTTCGCGAAAATATCCGCAATGATATAATTAAAAATTCTGAATTATTTCAAAACATTTGAAATATGTAATATTATTAATTTAATTAAAATTGTTTTGAATATTATTTTGTTACATCGTACAGGTACATTTGAGTCATTTTATTTGAAAGTGGTATAATTCCATACTTTATTGAAACGAGATAATGAAAGAATGGAGAAATGATAAATGCAAAAATATACGAGATTTTGAATTTTCATTTTGTTTTATTTTGCCTATAAATTGTTTACCGTTAGAAAGATTATACTGTCATTTGTCGATTGTTATCATTAACTTAATTTTTTTGAAAAATGACCTTATAATAACTTTCAAAAATAACGGCTCATTTGCTGGTGGATTTATATTATTAGGCATGTTATGACTTTACAAGCTTCTGCGGACATTCGGAACAATTTCTGAATTGTCTTGGTTTATAGATAATATTTATTCAGATCACTAAATTTATTAGCCACAATAAAAACTCCCGGTGGAATTACAAAAAAAAAATTTATAATACTTTTTATAAGACGGGATGGAATTTATTGTAGCACATTAAAAATGATCGAAAAATATTTTGGACAGCCGGAAACTATTTAACTTGATTTTGAACTTTTAAAAATGTGCTAATACGTTTTGTTTTTTGCACTTTTGAAGATTCGGTGAACGTATAGAGCGAGCATTTTTCTTGATATCGATCCAGTGGTGCAAAGAAAGGAACCAATTTCTATTACATGTAGATACTGCACTACTGCTGTTTAATTCTCTCTAATTAAATGAGTAAAGGCGCAAATACACTGTTGTCACGGCATGTGAGCTCACGTCTTATCACATAACTGTGTATTTTGTATCACCTCAATACCAGTTTAGGTACAATTAGACGATATCATTTAAGTGAGATATTATTTCGCGTGAGATCTCACTGAAATGATATGCATGTTTACACCAGGACAAAAGTGAGGTCAAATATAATAATAAAAGTGATATATCATTTGTAAAATTTCGCATCACTTGCTAAAGTGTAAAACCAATTAAGACTTACACACTATTGTGAAAAATAAATTTTTGTTATTAAGTTCGAGTTTAGTCTTAATAATTTATTATTTGGCTACAGATGCAGTACTCAATTACGCTATTAAAAAGTTTAATTTACTTACATTTATATTATTGATATGGATCAAGCCAAAGCTGCAACTTGTGTCACCCTTTTACTTATACAAAAACGTAAAGACGAATGAAAAGAATAAATTTACTAAATGGACCTGGGTAAAGGAATGAATTCAAAAACGAAAAGTCTGCGCTGTGATTAAATTTGAACTATTCATTAAGTGTATACGTATAAAATAATTGAAGTGGGAGTGAAAATAGTTACTTCAGCTCTGTATATTGTTGCGGTATGTGAGGGACTCGTACAATTAGACCGGATTAACCTTCATCACTATAAGTCGGCTCACTGAAGAATGGCGACTTAATGCGGGGAATAATATTACCACGATAAATTATTTAAACACAATTATTAATGTGACCTAAGTTGTGGATATTACGACCAAACTTAATAATTCAGCTGTCAATCATTTTTACATTTACAGCAAGAAAATAGCAAAACGTGACAATGGGCTATGTTGTACGGTGGTTCGACCAAAATTATGTCGAAAATCATTGAATGCGGGGCAAAATTTCGTCATCGGACCGATGTAAATCGCACACCATGCATGCAAAAGTAAAGCGGAAATGTAAAGCACAAAATGAATGTCGATGGCATACCGTTTACATTGCCGAAATAATATGGTGGCTTTTGTATTACAATGATAACTTTGGCATTCGCCCATTGTATCGCCGTGGGCCAGTTTTACGTACATCCTATTACAATTTACCGCTCTGTAAACTAATTGGAACTTGTATGAGTTATATTCCATTTGCACTCGAAGATGAATATAGTGAATATGATGAACTGTTTATAACGACGATTCGGATGACTGTAATTACGAAGGAAGCGGTGGATGGGAAGAAAAAAAATGATACTGTAATCTTATTAAATTCCTCAAAAACTAAAGTTCACTGGGACAAAAAAAAGCCATTTAATATATGGACATTCTCGGAACTCAAAAATACTTCGAAAACCACCTCGTCTATTGATGGGGAATCCCAATGCATCGTACGAAATAGCACAGCGGTTTTCCAAACAGTTTCGAAGTCAGATTACATAAAATTTGTTGATCATGATGACAACAACAATTTTAATTATGAAACAAGATTAAATAAATATGCCAGAAAACCACTGTCCAGACATCATCGATTTCCAATAGATGAGGAGGACCTGAATCCAATTGGGGATGACATATTTTAAGATTGATAGAAATAAAGTTGAATTTGTATTAAGCAAAATATTAACTGATGTGTTTTATTATTAGCTTTCCATATTTATATACTCAGTTCCAGGTGTAAAAAAATATGATGGTCCACATTTCATCACTTGACAAGTGATATATCACTTTGAAATTATAAGATGTCGTCAAAGTTATGTCTCATTTTATGAATAAGATGTTAGTTTAGACATTATCATCGAGTGAGACGTATAATTTTTTGGGTGAGATTTCACTTAAATGATATCGTCTAGTTGTACCTTTATTCATTGTTTTTAACGATGGATAGTTGTAGTCCAACAGATTTGAAGACAGATTTTTTTTTCAGTAGTTCTTCAGATTTGGGCCAATTTCAAAGCCAGAGGCAACGGAAGATACCTATGTAGAAATCCATTACTGCTGGATCTACATACGTATTACAACAACAAAGGAGGCCATTTTATTGTACTTTTAGCTTTAGTTGATGCTGATTATAAATTTAGTGCGACTGATTTCGGCTCATACGGTAAAAGTAGTGATGGTGGAATTTTTTCTAATTCATTAATTGGTAAAAAATTACACAGTAACAGTATCAGCTTTACTAAATTAAAATTCTCTAAGAAGAAATTGCACTCATGAATCGTTTCAAGTTGGAGAAAAATTTAAAGAATATTTTAATTCTGAAGCTGGTAGTGTAGGTTGGCAACTTAATAAACTTAATAAATTAGTTTTACATTACATTCAAGATATCCATGAATGTGTAAAATATAAATAAAAGAATTACTAAAATCAAATTTACTTGAGGTCGCGTGAGTCAGAAATATGTTAATTTACAGAAAATAGAAACGTGATCTCACACAAGAGTTTGATGACATGACGTGATATACGTGAGGTGACATCAGTGTATTTCTGATCCATTAAAATACAATGTAAAACGATAATGTGCACTTTTTACCCGTGACGTGAGTTTGCGTGACAACACGTGAGCTCACGTGACGTGATAACTGTGTGTTTGCGGCTTAAGTATTTCTATAACGTACATAGTTAACGTGTAACGACAATCTTCAGGACGTGATTAAATCTATTTTATGTTAGGAGATAAAATTGATTAAAGAACACCGACAAATGTGTGTATTCCATTTAGTGTTGTTCCAGCAAAAAATTTATGGATTGATTTATGTTATCGACCATAATTTACCATACAGTTCCAAAATACTTCTTGCAGTACGTCCTAGCCCAACCTTAGGACTGAAAAATTCTGTAGGATATGGAATAATAGGCATTTATTTAGACTATCTATAGGATTTAATAATATTTCAGATATAAAATACATATCACTAAAATCAATCAAGAAATGTGCTTATTCCGTTTGTTGTTGGAGATTGAGAACGTAGTCTGAATTGGCTAATTACGTAAAAAAAAGTTTGGCGAACATAAGTTTTGATTTTAAGTATCGACTAATTGCCATTGATAGGCAGTGATTATTTGTGAATATTTTTCCAATTTGGCCAACGGTTTATTTAAGAAATCCGACCCCAGATGCTATGAACGAAGGAATTCTTCAGAGCCGGAATTAGATAATTTTATTCTATTTAAAGGACGACTTCATATTCTCAAATCTCGGACATAAAATTTCATTAAAACCCAATGATTTTTTAATTTCTGGCCATGAAGCACCTATTCCATTGAAATTTGATATATGACTTAACCAACATATTTGATGGTCAATGGATTAGTTCCAGCACATCCAAATGATGAATCAAGGTATTGAATTTGAAACTTTTCTAGCAGAGGTTTCACTCTAAATATTTTGTAGCCAGTGAATGGTGGAAACACAGAACAAATTTCGAGATTTATTGTAACCACTGTCCCACTTCTTTTAAGTCGAAACGTTTTGGTTTTTCAAATTTTTACAGTTCTCGCCTAGGTTTATTTATTTTTTGCCTAGTTACTCAGGTAACGGAAATGTGCTCTCAAATACAAATATGTACAATTAATTATTAAGTAAAGTTCGGTATTTTTAAAATTTAGAATATTACTGAAAAATGTATTTAAGATTAATGTATTAAGGTTGGTTAAATATATTTAAACCTTCAAGTAAAGGAACTTACAGGAGAGATTGCAAACTATCAAAATTTTAATAACTTGTTTTACTAAAACGTATTATTTCATCTTAACACAAATGGAATTATTTGAGCAATATTTGATAACACATTCATTTCCGTTTCACTCAAACAAAAATTTCGATTAATTTACATTTTATTGATATTCGAAACTTAAACAAACTTTGACGTTTAAGTCAAATTTTATTCAATAATCTAACTATGAATATTAATAATTATGATTTTGCGATAAAGTTTTGAATATGGAGATATTGACATGAATACATATCTATAAGAAATGTGGATTTGAGCCGAATAAACTGATAAAATTATCTCTAAATCTGCTTGTAAAATTAATAGAAAAGAAAGAAAATTAAAATTAGGTACTTAAGGGTTTTCTATTGTAAATATCACAAATTGTTGAGTGAACAAACTTAAAAGAAAAATTAGGTTTAAATCTGTTAAAAGTTTGAGTTAGGTAAGATTATTCTTAAAGAAAGAATCATGTTCAACATTAAACCAAATGGCACCGAATTTTTAGACTCCTACATATAAGTATTTGTTAAAAAATGCTTGATGAGTCAATTTTCATAATAGTTAGATTAGAATACGAAATACATAAAAATCCGATTCAGTATAATCATAATTATATAAGTAAACACCGCTAGTATCGCTTCGTATTTCTCAATTTTGGTTTTTTTTTATAGCAAAGTGCAAATTTAATCGCAGTTCACTAAAATAAATTTTACGTAATTTGCCATTATCAAATTAATCTTTGCACTTTAATTTAATTTTCGACTTTGCAAGTTTCACATGAACCTTTGCAGTTTTCGTAAAACGTGTGTATGTCTGAATTTTTTTTTTTTTGGCAGAATATTGAGGCAATTTTCCTTATCAAATGTTTGCTTATCACTTTTACTGTAAATTTTTCAAGTTTAATTTGATAATAAATTTATTTAAGTTTTGGAAATGCCCATATTTAATTTTTTAATTCGTTTTCATTATTATCCATACATGCCCGCGACTTACTCTCACCCGGAAACTAATGTCAATAAGAAGTTGAGGGCAATCAAAACAAATGGAACCAACCAGTTGAGGACGCTTTCAATTCTTTCAAATGTTTCACGAAGGAATTACACTTGTACACATGGATAATAATTTTCACTATCTATACGTGTATTCCGCATATTTTCGGCTTGTTATAGACAAAATATATTAACAATAATGACATTCACAAAATAAATCAAGTATGAGGTAAGAACTTACTGATCTAGCGAATTATATTCAAGTTGTACTAATTTAAAAATCCAAGGAAAATTCTCATTTCTATCTGTATTGGCATTGGCCACACAAATAATTAAGAGAAAGATAGTTTGTCTGCGTGTATTAATATCAATATGAGTTTTTCGACTTTTTATAGACAAAATAAATTCATAATAATTTCATTCACAACATTTTATCAATTAATCAGAAGAAATGAAGAGGCCAATTATTTATAATACATCTAGGAAAAAAGTAGAAATATCAAATCCGACTAACTCTGTGGTCTTGGGAAATTCTTATTGTTACACAGTATAGATGAGTGACCTGTATTATTGCAGGTCCACATTAAGGTGAATTTCAGTCGCTGATGAGTATCTAAAGGGCTGCTGCGTCTCTGGAAAACACGCCTCTTAATCCAATTTTTTTTTTTTTTTTTTTTTTTGAGCCAATAAACTTAATTGGTAACTAAACTTAAAGTGTGATTTCGCGGAACATATCTGTCATATGGGGGACAACAACTTGCCTTTATAATTTCACGAAGTAACATTTTTCGCAGTGTACAATAATGTACATAATGGAACGACTTTGTGAAACCAAATAAAATTACATATTTGAAATTTTTTAGCAAATTACACTTTTCATTTTGCACTTCGAATTTCGATAATAAAATATTCAAGGAACAGAAACTGCAAAGTAAATTTAAAATTTGCAAAATAGTAGCACTTTTCACGTATCACCTTCATTTAGCGCTTGCTTATTTTTTACTTCTGTGGAACAGAATAAAACGAAAGGTTAAACAAATTTGAAAAGCGCAAAGTAGAAACTTGATAATTTTTATTTTTTTGAAACAGGGCCCTGGTAAATTAAAATAAAACTTTATTACAAATCGTGTTGTGGTTATTAAGTCAATATAAATTGCATAGATGGCAGCATCAACTTACATCAACTTAAAAATTAAAAAAAAAAATACAAAACAAAATCATAAAATATTACAAAACGCGTCAAGATAGTTATTACTCATGAGGATACAGTCGTACATATTCAAATGAGTAATAACCATTAAACGCGAGTTGAACATGATATATAATAAAATTAAGAGGTTTTATTATGTTAGCATGATATTAACGAGAGATTAATGATTATAATTCGTCACCGGGGGTGAGTTCTACAGAAAAAAAAAAATTAGAAAACAGAGATTTATGATACAAGGCCGGAAAATGTCTTTTTTTCTGAAGAATACGGGAAATTGCCGGACGAGTTATCGCTAGTATGGCAATGCGTGCGCTTCTTTGAAACATTTACGGCTGAGTGCCGTGTACTATTTTTTAAAAGTACTGACATATTTTACTTCATCAGGACCTGTTGTACTTTGATGATTTTTTTTCCCTCAAATTGAAAGTTATGAAAATAAATGTATGTGTTATACCAATGTCTTTTTGTATATTGATGTTATAGATTTGTAGGCCTTTCATAAGATTTGTGCTTTATACTTTGAAAAATTTAAACAAAAAATATAATTTTTACTATAGATTTAGCTAAAAGACTCGAGAAATTTAGCTAGAAAACTCTGTTAACAGACGTGAACTGATAGAGACTATTCGAATTGTATAATTATCAATAATATGAACGGGAACTGACCGAAAGCACTGTTGATATCGGTAGAGGAATTTTTCAACGATTTTAGCTTGAGGACACCCAGGCATAGATTGACCCGTATGCTAACCCTGCTCCAGCAAAATCCTGGGACATTGAAAACCCCACGTTTCATCCCAAAATGTTTCTTTTTCTTTTTACTAAACATTTTTGATAGCAGAAGAGTTTTATATCCAATGATCTATGTATATACCATCGTTGCACCACAATTTATTGGCCATTTAGAGTAAAAGTATTGGCAAGGTTTGCTTTAGCGTGTTATCTCGGCTTGCGTTTCGAGGATCCTATGAATGTTTTGGATCGCCAAAAACCTAAGTTTTGGACATTTTAGAAATAACAGTGAAATTTGATGCATATTTAGATATCCATATTGAGAAGTTTGGTAGCCGAGGATCAGGAACCACATCTTATATGTATATTGAACACAATATGTGAAGAGAAAAATTGAAATTGATTTAAAATTTGTAAATCTACTTGAACTTGGAACCGAAAGTATGGCCACCTAACTATTAGAAGCGATACAGCAATAATATTGATTTAGGTATTAACAATTTCCGAGGACAAACCGAAGATTACCCAGCCAATATATCTGGAATTTATTCTGGTTTTCCAGCTCGAATAAAAGAAATTAATCCACTTGCGTTGTTTTCACACCATACGCAGCTCACTCACTTAATTTGTTTGGTGCAATTGCAACCGAATATTGTTAAAATGCCGTAAAATTTTATTGAATTCTTACAATACATACATGTAATTTTTTATCAGTATCTACATTTACCAATGGACCAAAATTAAGAAAAAATATGGCTTTGGGTATGGATTAACCGTTAGATTTCTTTTAAACAAGATATGGCTAGCAAAATAATGAAATCAAAAGAACCATTTTAAACTTGTCATATCTAAATGAAACACACAACCAATTCACAAAACATGAAGCCACCACGCCTAGTGTACTATTAAAGACAATTAACGAATTCGACTATAATTTGGAATACAAACACAAGTGAGTCTTTGCAGAATGTTGATATTTATATGCTGAATGTTGTGCAACATATTATTAGTAAGAAAACTAACTTAACTTTATTTTTCTTTATAAAATTTGATCGTACAATTTTATTAATGGTATAAAACAGTGTTCGCAAGTAGTTGCGGTTATTGATTAAAGATCAGTCAGAATCAAGCCTATAAGCCAGATTTTTATTTTTGTATTTAATTGCAAATTTGTATAGGAAGAGGGCGAATTTAATAACATATATGATGAATTTTATGTTCTAGGAATCGAACCCAACACCTTAACCCGAGACAATTATCTTTAGGCGTTCTGTTTCCTACAAATTTAACAATGATATGTTGAAGAAAAATCTATTAAATCAGCTATCAAGCCACGCTAACATTCTGTGGGGTTTCAAGTGGGTTTCAGTAGAGGAGGTATAGCGATTCTGAATTTTAGGTGTTTCTATACGAATTCCCAGTTCCAAATTTATTTGATCGAGTTAACCTTTCTGTTAATCGCATTTCTTTCATTTTAGGATAGTGACAGCTATATGGTGACCAGACGTCCTCGTTTCTCCGAACACGTTCTGGTTTTGTCAAACTTTTGTAAACTCAGATTTTAGATTTGAAAAATACATCGATAAATGCGTGTGTTCCACTTGGCACTGGAGTCGGAAAAACTGTCTAGATTGCCTTTGTATGGAAACCCAAATTTTTCAAAACTAATTATTCATTTATAGTATTGATTGTAATACCATTAGTACGAGTAATGGTACAAAAAATTTCTTGCCGTTGAGTAGAGTTTTAACATATCTACAAAATATTTCAGAAATAAAATTTCACTAGTATTAGTATCCGTCAACAAATGTGCTTGTTCCATTTGATGCTGGAGATGAGAAAATAATCTAAATTGTCTTAGTATGTCAAAATAAATTTGGGGTATCTACCAAAATATAATTGGCACAAACACGATATGGCCGAATGAATTCTTCAGAGTGGGAATTCTCAAATTTTCTATTAGCAACTTCTTAAACAATCCACTTAACATCTCAAATCACAGATGTAAAATTCTATTAAAATTTAAAACCGAACCACCAACGTGCTATTTGGTTCCGTTCCGAGTTGGAGACGTAATGGCCTGGATTCGTTATGTATTTAAAAAAACAAATTTCTCTTTGGCAAATTTATTTTTTTTATTTATGGTTTGTATTTATGTACCAAAGTATCATTAGCAGAATTACCAGAATATTATCATACAAATTGAAAATGCGGGATTGATAACAGATGGCGTTACTAACGCTATACGCATCAGGCAGTACTGTGACTATGTTCATGTCAAAGCTACGTCTTATAGCTTTAATTTTCAGTATGTGTCAATTTGTCGCAGTGTCAAATTCATAGTTTTTTTGAGCTCTCAATATGTCGAGTTTCGTGCCAACAAAACAGCATTTGCGGGAAGTTTTAATTTACTTCTTTAATTTGAAGAAAAGTGCTGCTGAAGCACATCGATTGGTCTCCGAGACTTATCCGAGTCATGTTCCATCGGTTTCAACGTGCGAGAGATGGTTTGTGCGGTTTAGAAGTGGTGATTTTGACGTTGAGGACAAAGAGCGGCCGGGCCAAGTGAAAAAGTTTGAGAATGCTGAATTGGGGGCAATACTCAATGAAGACTCGTGTCAAACTCAACAAGAGCTCGCAGATTCATTGGGAGTGACACAACAAGCCATTTCCCATCGTATAAAAGCCCTCGGAATGATCCAAAAGCAAGGACATTGGGTGCCGTATGAGCTGAAGCCGAGAGACGTCGAGCGCCGTTTTTTTGCATGCGAACTGCTGCTCGAACGGCAAAAACGGAAGGGTTTTTTGCATCGCAATGTCACTGGTGATGAAAAGTGGATCCGTTACGATAACCCGAAGCGCAAAAAATCATATGGTTACCCCGGCCATGCATCATCATCGACGGCCAAACCAAATATTCACGGCGCCAAGCTCATGCTCTGTATTTGGTGGGACCAGCTGGGTGTGGTGTATTATGAGCTATTGAAATCGAACGAAACCATCACAGGAGCACTATACCGAACTCAATTGATGCGTTTGAGCCGCGCACTCAAAGAAAAACGGCCACAATACGAGCAAAGACACGACAAAGTAATTTTGCAACATGACAACGCTCGGCCACATGTTGCAGCGCCGGTCAAAACATACCTACAAACGCTGAAATGGGAAGTCTTACCCCACCCGCCGTATAGCCCAGACATTGCTCCTTCCGATTACCACCTTTTCCGATCGATGACACATGGCCTAGCTGACCAGCGCTTCCATTCTTACGAAGAAGCCCAAAAATGGGTCGATGACTGGATAGCAGCCAAGCCGGCCGAATTTTTTCGCGACGGTATCCGTAAATTGCCAGAAAGATGGGAAAAAGTTGTGGCTAGCGATGGACAATACTTTGAATAATTCATTTGTTACCATTTTTTCAGAATAAACGTTCAAAAATAGAAAAAATCCCGCATTTTCAATTTGTACTCCTGATAATTTGTCGAATTCTGACCATATTTAAGACAAAATAATTGGCTCAGTATGTAAAAATAAATGTGGCGAATATAATTTTTAATTTAAGGTATCTACCAAAATATAATTGGCACAAAAATGATAAATGCGGATCGTATTTGACGCGGCGCGGCGTCCCAGTCCAACGGAAAGTGCTTAAATGATTTCTTGTTTTCCGAACCTTACTTGTACAATTCCCTACCGAACATCTTGATTTATTTTCGCATTCATCCAATAGCATTCGTCGCCGACGTCAAAGAAATGTGTCTACAAATCAAAGTTCGAAAAAGAGATCAACCAGCACAGCGACTGCTATAGAGAGGAATGGATCGAAATCGAGAGCCAGACATTTTTGTGATACAGGTGGTATTTTTCGGTTCCACTTCCGATCTCTGTCTAGCTCAGGAGATAAAAAATCAAAATGCCCGCGATTTCATATCAGAGTATTCGGAGGCCAGCAACGAAATAATCAAGAATCGTTACTTGGACGATCATTTGGGTGGTGCAACTGACGAACAAAAAGCGAAGCAACTGATTAAACAAGTCAATGCCGCTCATCAGAAGTGTAACTTTGTGATCAGAAATTGGGTTTCCAACTCAAAAGCTGTTTTAGAAAGCATCGACAGTAATTTGGGTGCCATCAACGATGCCAATCTAAATTTTAAGGACAACCTACAAATAGAGCGAATTTTAGGAATGCGGTGGGATTACAAAAGCAACAATTCTGTGTACCCACTAAACTTTAACATAATACAAACGGACGTCATCAACCACTTGGACTCCTGTCAAATATTCTAATTAGCGGCAAAATTCGCATGCAAAAAATACGTGAAAGTAATTTCAAATGGGGCGACGAAATCAACAACTGAACAATGGGTCATGTAGAAAACTTGGATTACAAATTTTCAGAAGGTTAAAACTCTACAAATTCCAAGAAGATATACATCGTTTCCGATAAACGACAGCCAAATCGAACTTCATATTTTTTGTAACGTATCTCAAGATGCATTTGCGGCTGTTGCATTTTTACGGTTCAAACCGGTCTATTCCAAGACTTGAGTTACAGGCTGCTGTTTTAGGTGTTCGGCTGGCCACGTCTTTGAAGATCCGTAAATCTCAATGTGAGCACGACATACATTTGGAGCGACTCGGAAAATGTTCTTCGTTAGATTAAGTTACACGCTAAACGATTCAAAGTTCTCGTCGCTCAAAGAGTTTGTGAAATTCCGGTGTTGACAAATGCATCCGAGTGGTATTACGTACCAACAGCTGACAATGTAGCAGATGACGCAACAAAAGAAAAAAAATACCAAGATTTCGATGATAATTCAAAACGGTTTAAGGGCCCCTTTTTTTTTGTATGGTGCAACGACATGGCCAAAACAAGACAAGATTCGTTTGCAAATGAACGATTCGGAAATTGAAGCATTAAAAACCGAGTGTATCAATTTCCATTCCGGATGTCAACAAATTTGGAAAGTATTGGGGAATTGTACGATCGACAGCCTGGATGCTACTTTTCATCGACAGATGTAGAACTAAGCAGAGTGCACTAGGCGTTAGGTACACTAAGCAATCCGATGAATTAACCAAAGTTTAAAAATTATTATTTCAACGATTGCAACTCGACTGCTATTCTAAGTCGTTGAAGTTAGCCCGAAATCTCAACCCGAAAAATGTGGTTCGTTTCTTGGCTAAAGTGTAGTTATCCAGAAAAAGTGTAGCTATTGTATAAAATGTAGTATTATCATGAACAAATTTCAAATTTTGATAATTTATGACTCGAGAAATATAAATGTAAATCAACTATATTTGCATAATATTTAGATCATCATCCAAAAAATTGTTTATATTATATACATAGGTACCTGTAAATTTATGATATTGTAAAAACATAGTACTTTAGAACAATTAAACTAAGTGTATCATATTATGGCAAAGTAAACATTTATACAAAGACATACCTAAAGATAAAGCTAACTAGTGGCCACTAGCTGGCCATATACAGCTATAGGCTAGGGTACCAGCTAATATAAGGATACCAGCATATATGAAGTTATCCCAAGATCCAGCCAGAAATAATTTGGTCCATTTCTTAACTAAAGTGTAGCTATCCAGTAAAAGTGTAAATGTTGAAGAAAATATGAAGCACCAACCCAAAAACAAATTTAAAGTAAATTCAAATTTTAAATTATTTATTTAAAAAAAAAAATGAAAATTAAACTTGAACATTAAATTGTAAATTACTACAATATAAAATATTTAGCGTATTATGCTAACGCATTAAATTCTATACCGCCACTATTAGAGCCCTATAGTGACCGAAATAAACATCTACCGGATTAAGACTAGAGAGTTTTGAAATTGGCATACTAACACCTTATCTCTCGGATCAAGGCTATCGGGTTTTGATTTTGGCATACTTACACCTTACTCCTAACAAGAAATGATCGAAATCGTTGAAAAACGAAAATGGGCTGGGAATACGCTGTACGGTATGAACATTTTATTTCACTCCTTCTGCTGTATTGAGTAATTGACCGAACTAAAAATCTCTCGGATTGAGGCTATCAGGTTTTGATATTGGCATACTAACACCTTACTCCTGACAAAAAATAATCCAAATCGTTCCGTGACAACTTGTTGAAAAACGAAAATGGGCTGGGAATACGCTGTACGGTTTTAACATTTTATTTCACTCCTTCTGCTGTATTGAGTAATTGACCGAACTAAAAATCTATCGGATTGAGGCTATCAGGTTTTGATATTGGCATACTAACACCTTACTCCTGACAAAAAATAATCAAAATCGTTCCGTGACAACTTGTTGAAAAACGAAAATGGGCTGGGAATACGCTGTACGGTTTTAACATTTTATTTCACTCCTTCTGCTGTATTGAGTAATTGACCGAACTAAAAATCTATCGGATTGAGGCTATCAGGTTTTGATATTGGCATACTAACACCTTACTCCTGACAAAAAATAATCAAAATCGTTCCGTGACAACTTGTTGAAAAACGAAAATGGGCTGGGAATACGCTGTACGGTTTTAACATTTTATTTCACTCCTTCTGCTGTATTGAGTAATTGACCGAACTAAAAATCTATCGGATTGAGGCTATCAGGTTTTGATATTGGCATACTAACACCTTACTCCTGACAAAAAATAATCAAAATCGTTCCGTGACAACTTGTTGAAAAACGAAAATGGGCTGGGAATACGCTGTACGGTTTTAACATTTTATTTCACTCCTTCTGCTGTATTGAGTAATTGACCGAACTAAAAATCTCTCGGATTGAGGCTATCAGGTTTTGATATTGGCATACTAACACCTTACTCCTGACAAAAAATAATCAAAATCGTTCCGTGACAACTTGTTGAAAAACGAAAATGGGCTGGGAATACGCTGTACGGTATGCACATTTTATTTCACTCCTTCTGCTGTATTGAGTAATTGACCGAACTAAAAATCTCTCGGATTGAGGCTATCAGGTTTTGATATTGGCATACTAACACCTTACTCCTGACAAAAAATAATCAAAATCGTTCCGTGACAACTTGTTGAAAAACGAAAATGGGCTGGGAATACGCTGTACGGTTTTAACATTTTATTTCACTCCTTCTGCTGTATTGAGTAATTGACCGAACTAAAAATCTCTCGGATTGAGGCTATCAGGTTTTGATATTGGCATACTAACACCTTACTCCTGACAAAAAATAATCAAAATCGTTCCGTGACAACTTGTTGAAAAACGAAAATGGGATGGGAATACGCTGTACGGTTTTAACATTTTATTTCACTCCTTCTGCTGTATTGAGTAATTGACCGAACTAAAAATCTCTCGGATTGAGGCTATCAGGTTTTGATATTGGCATACTAACACCTTACTCCTGACAAAAAATAATCCAAATCGTTCCGTGACAACTTGTTGAAAAACGAAAATGGGCTGGGAATACGCTGTACGGTATGAACATTTTATTTCACTCCTTCTGCTGTATTGAGTAATTGACCGAACTAAAAATCTCTCGGATTGAGGCTATCAGGTTTTGATATTGGCATACTAACACCTTACTCCTGACAAAAAATAATCAAAATCGTTCCGTGACAACTTGTTGAAAAACGAAAATGGGCTGGGAATACGCTGTACGGTTTTAACATTTTATTTCACTCCTTCTGCTGTATTGAATAATTGACCGAACTAAAAATCTCTCGGATTGAGGCTATCAGGTTTTGATATTGGCATACTAACACCTTACTCCTGACAAAAAATAATCAAAATCGTTCCGTGACAACTTGTTGAAAAACGAAAATGGGCTGGGAATACGCTGTACGGTTTTAACATTTTATTTCACTCCTTCTGCTGTATTGAGTAATTGACCGAACTAAAAATCTCTCGGATTGAGGCTATCAGGTTTTGATATTGGCATACTAACACCTTACTCCTGACAAAAAATAATCCAAATCGTTCCGTGACAACTTGTTGAAAAACGAAAATGGGCTGGGAATACGCTGTACGGTATGAACATTTTATTTCACTCCTTCTGCTGTATTGAGTAATTGACCGAACTAAAAATCTCTCGGATTGAGGCTATCAGGTTTTGATATTGGCATACTAACACCTTACTCCTGACAAAAAATAATCAAAATCGTTCCGTGACAACTTGTTGAAAAACGAAAATGGGCTGGGAATACGCTGTACGGTTTTAACATTTTATTTCACTCCTTCTGCTGTATTGAATAATTGACCGAACTAAAAATCTCTCGGATTGAGGCTATCAGGTTTTGATATTGGCATACTAACACCTTACTCCTGACAAAAAATAATCAAAATCGTTCCGTGACAACTTGTTGAAAAACGAAAATGGGCTGGGAATACGCTGTACGGTTTTAACATTTTATTTCACTCCTTCTGCTGTATTGAGTAATTGACCGAACTAAAAATCTCTCGGATTGAGGCTATCAGGTTTTGATATTGGCATACTAACACCTTACTCCTGACAAAAAATAATCAAAATCGTTCCGTGACAACTTGTTGAAAACCGAAAATGGGCTGGGAATACGCTGCACGGTATGAACATTTTATTTCACTCCTTCTGCTGTATTGAGTAATTGACCGAACTAAAAATCTCTCGGATTGAGGCTATCAGGTTTTGATATTGGCATACTAACACCTTACTCCTGACAAAAAATAATCAAAATCGTTCCGTGACAACTTGTTGAAAAACGAAAATGGGCTGGGAATACGCTGCACGGTATGAACATTTTATTTCACTCCTTCTGCTGTATTGAGTAATTGACCGAACTAAAAATCTCTCGGATTGAGGCTAGCGGGATTTTATATTGGCATACTAACACCTTACTCCTGACAAAAAATAATCAAAATCGTTCCGTGACAACTTGTTGAAAACCGAAAATGGGCTGGGAATACGCTGCACGGTATGAACATTTTATTTCACTCCTTCTGCTGTATTGAGTAATTGACCGAACTAAAAATCTCTCGGATTGAGGCTATCAGGTTTTGATATTGGCATACTAACACCTTACTCCTGACAAAAAATGATCGAAATCGATCCGTGGCAACTTGTCGAAAATCGAAAATGGGTTGAGAATACGCTACGGTTTTAACATTTTATTTCACTCCTTCTGCTGTATTGAGTAATTGACCGAACTAAAAATCTCTCGGATTGAGGCTATCAGGTTTTGATATTGGCATACTAACACCTTACTCCTGACAAAAAATAATCAAAATCGTTCCGTGACAACTTGTTGAAAAACGAAAATGGGCTGGGAATACGAAACGGTTTGAACATTTTATTTCACTCGTTCTGCTTTATTGAGTAATTGACCGAACTAAAAATCTCTCGGATTGAGGCTATCAGGTTTTGATATTGGCATACTAACACCTTTCTCCTGACAAAAAATAATCAAAATCGTTCCGTGACAACTTGTTGAAAAACGAAAATGGGCTGGGAATACGCTGTACGGTATGAACATTTTATTTCACTCCTTCTGCTGTATTGAGTAATTGACCGAACTAAAAATCTCTCGGATTGAGGCTATCAGGTTTTGATATTGGCATACTAACACCTTACTCCTGACAAAAAATAATCAAAATCGTTCCGTGACAACTTGTTGAAAAACGAAAATGGGCTGGGAATACGCTGCACGGTATGAACATTTTATTTCACTCCTTCTGCTGTATTGAGTAATTGACCGAACTAAAAATCTCTCGGATTGAGGCTAGCGGGATTTTATATTGGCATACTAACACCTTACTCCTGACAAAAAATAATCAAAATCGTTCCGTGACAACTTGTTGAAAACCGAAAATGGGCTGGGAATACGCTGCACGGTATGAACATTTTATTTCACTCCTTCTGCTGTATTGAGTAATTGACCGAACTAAAAATCTCTCGGATTGAGGCTATTAGGTTTTGATATTGGCATACAAACACCTTACTCCTGACAAAAAATAATCAAAATCGTTCCGTGACAACTTGTTGAAAAACGAAAATGGGCTGGGAATACGCTGCACGGTATGAACATTTTATTTCACTCCTTCTGCTGTATTGAGTAATTGACCGAACTAAAAATCTCTCGGATTGAGGCTATCAGGTTTTGATATTGGCATACTAACACCTTACTCCTGACAAAAAATGATCGAAATCGTTCCGTGGCAACTTGTCGAAAATCGAAAATGGGTTGAGAATACGCTACGGTTTTAACATTTTATTTCACTCCTTCTGCTGTATTGAGTAATTGACCGAACTAAAAATCTCTCGGATTGAGGCTATCAGGTTTTGATATTGGCATACTAACACCTTACTCCTGACAAAAAATGATCGAAATCGATCCGTGGCAACTTGTCGAAAATCGAAAATGGGTTGAGAATACGCTACGGTTTTAACATTTTATTTCACTCCTTCTGCTGTATTGAGTAATTGACCGAACTAAAAATCTCTCGGATTGAGGCTATCAGGTTTTGATATTGGCATACTAACACCTTACTCCTGACAAAAAATGATCGAAATCGTTCCGTGGCAACTTGTCGAAAATCGAAAATGGGTTGAGAATACGCTACGGTTTTAACATTTTATTTCACTCCTTCTGCTGTATTGAGTAATTGACCGAACTAAAAATCTCTCGGATTGAGGCTATCAGGTTTTGATATTGGCATACTAACACCTTACTCCTGACAAAAAATGATCGAAATCGATCCGTGGCAACTTGTCGAAAATCGAAAATGGGTTGAGAATACGCTACGGTTTTAACATTTTATTTCACTCCTTCTGCTGTATTGAGTAATTGACCGAACTAAAAATCTCTCGGATTGAGGCTATCAGGTTTTGATATTGGCATACTAACACCTTACTCCTGACAAAAAATAATCAAAATCGTTGAGTAATTGAGTAATTGACCGAACTAAAAATTTGTAGGAAAGGTCCTGAAGAATTAAAATAAATTAAAAGAAAAAAAAATTATAAGAGAAAAACTCAATTTTATAAAATAAAAATATTTTCTTTTTACTTTGAAGCATCATAGCTCCCAAACGGATACAGATGTAAGATAACCACCTTAATCTTAATAAGAGCCTATACAATTACCAGTCAAATAAGACTAATTTGGTTGCCTTCTGATAAGTATTTTGGAAGTTACAGTTTAATATTTGGGTTTAGGAATTCAAATACCTTATTGCATTTTTTATATGAGCTGTAAGGCTCTTGTAAAAATTTAAAAAAATTAACAAATCGACGAATTTCGCATGGACACCTTTCCGTGTGCTCTCTGAAACGTTTCGTTCTCCAGACTTCACACTATCATTCATGTACGAGAGCCCTTTTATAAGGATCCTCGTTCATACAAATATTCATATGGAGCGCCCAAACCAATGGGATCCATTTCACTCACGACAGAGAGCCCGTTTATAGGGATCCTCTTTCATTTCCAAGAGAAACGAAACGTCTGGTTTTCGAGTAGTCAGTTCGAATCGTTTTAAAATTAATAATTAATAATTATGTATTACATAATATTTAATTATCAATAATTAATAAATAACAATTTAAAACTTCCTTTTCCATGCGAAATTAGTCGATTTGTTAATTTTCAAAACATTTTTGCAAGCGAGTCATACGGCTCAGATCAAAATAACACTGAGTGATTTGAATTCGAGACAAATTAATAAAACTACTGTGCAGAATCTAAGTAAAGGCATCAAATTAAAAATTCGCTATGTATTTAGAAAATAATTTCTCAAATGTTTTAAACATAAAATCTTCTAATTAGAAGTCTGCTTTATGATAAAACGTAATGATAAAAGTAATTAAAATACATTTCATTTTGATTTTTGTACATTTATTGAATTCATTTTTAATATTCATTTTATCTTAATAAAAATTTGAATTTAATTCAGCTAATATCTTAACACAACATTTATTAATTTTGAGGCGGTACGAAGTTCGCCGGGTCAGCTAGTTAATCTGATAAAAAAAAAATAATTACATTAAATTGAAAAAAAAAAAAAAAAAAAAGACGAAGTTACCGGTAATCGAACTCGAGGCCTTTAACTTCATAGCGCATCGCTCTAACACATGAGCTATTGAACTATGCCAACAATTCATATATGAAATGGAAATTTATAGCTTAAGAAAATGTTGAACATTCTTGTATTACTATACTATATACGGCGGTTGTCATGTGAAGGGCCAGTTAAAAATCAAGGCAGTCCTGATTTGTAAATTTTTTTTCCTGTAAACAGAAAAATTTTATTGTTTGATCGCATAAGTAGTGAAAATTGATGGATTTCTTTTCTCATTCTACCTGAAAATGTATAGAGAGAATTTCTTCCACGATTTTTCAATCATTAATTCTAAACATATTGATAACGCAAATTATCGAATAATATATTCAATTCGAGTAATTTTAGTTCATAAATATTTAAGTCAAAATGGCCAAATTTGCATTAGTTCTTATGGGAAATTAAAAGAAGTAATATATATGCCCGTATTACGGGCTTTTTTTTCTAGTATTATATATACTAGAAGGAAAAGCCCGTAATACACGTGTAAATATTACTTCTTTTAATTTCCCATAAGAACTAATGCAAATTTGGCCATTTTGACTTAAATATTTATGAATTAAAATTCACTCGAATTGATTATATTATTCGATAATTTGCGTCCTTAATATGTTTAGAATTAATGATTGAAAATTCGTAGAAGAAAATCTCTCTACATTTTCAGGTAGGATGAGAAAATAAAACACCATTTTTCACTACTTATGCAATCAAACTTTAATTTTTCTGTTTACAGGAAAGAAAAATTAAAACAAATCAGGACTGCCTTGATTTTTGACCGGCCCTTCACATGACAATCGCGGTATATAATATAGTAATAGATTACGGTTTCGTCGCAAATTAAACATTTCAAAACTGATTGGGCACTATAATAATTTAATAGTTTCAGCACAAATGTTGACACTTTAGTTATATTACTAGTGCAATCCCTTTCAATGCCAAATATTTGTGCTAAAATTGAGAATCGGAATTGCTCTGCCCTGGGCATATTATCTTCTTTTAATTTGTTTATTATAACTTAAGAAAGTCATTTTCATGTGGGAAATGGTTTAATGTCTTCAAATTCGAAATGCTGGTGGTAAATGAATCGAAAGCACGTGTGTTGAAGCAATTCTCCCCTGTAATCGAACCATTTCTTAAATAATATTTCGTTTTCTCCAAGTTTCTTCCAAATTTAAAACTGAAGTTTACGGCCTTTCTTCTGTATTACTAATATTTTCGTTTTTAATTGTATGTTGTCTAGATTTGACGTGTTGCTTTGGAATTTTCAATATAAATCTTTTTAAAATAAATTCATTTCGAATCTGCTGTATGAACCGAACTAAAAATCTTTCGAATTGAGGCTATCGGGTTTTGAGCCGAGTGTTCGAACAGATTTCTTCTGACAAGAATTAGTCGAAATCGTTTCGTGGCAACTTGTCCATGTTCCTTTTACAAGACTACGCTCCATGTGAACACTCATAGTAAAATTGTTCTTGCACAACCACTACACTATGATACGCTCACATTAACAAGATAACAGAGACAATAAGAATGTATCGAATGTTGACTATTAACCACTGCCTGATTTGATTCGCGTTATCCAGGTAGCACCACGAGGAGGATAAATTAGGACTTTGCTACCCACAACTAAACTAAAACTAAAAAATGTAAATAAAAAATAAACGTAAACAAATTAGAAAGTGAAGAAACAAAAAAGGGGAGAAATATCAATTCATGAAGATTAGCTTAATTTTATTGTGGTTGATTTGAAAATTGAGATTAATTAAGATTAGATCTTAAAGTCGAAATATTAACTTTTCGGTTTGAATGGCCTACGACTTTATTTTATTTTTTTTTATAAATTATTATTTGTGGTCTGATGTTTATTAAATTGGGATTGCGGATCTTTGGTACATAAGTGCATAGGTCATCATACTTCTCCCAAATATTATTTCTTATTCCAAAACAAATATAGTGACCTTCTGTGGTCTTGGGATACTGGGAAAGTGAACTGCCGTGACTGAAACTAACGACCGAGGCCACTTGATACTCTTCTTTATTAATTTTGATGTTAGTTGCTATTTCGGATAACTTTACACTAGTTTCTTTGACAGCTTCAGTATAAATACAGACTATTTCCCCATAAACTTCTGTTGTTGGATGCATTACCTGAAAACAGCTTTTGCACTTCTTTTGTGGAATTTCCTGAAAGCAGGATTCAATATTTGATATTCCTAATTTCTCATACAAGGATAGGTCCAAATAAATTATGGGGCGCTTTTCTTGTTCTTTATTAAAGCAATGAATATTTGAACAATCTAATGTCACTTCGATACTTGGAAATTCGTTAAATACATTTTTGCAAACATTGTAACTTTCCGTTGTGCAATCCGATCTAAACCCCGAAGTTTCGACTAAAATTTCCTTTCGGATTTCGTATACTGTACTTAAATCATTATTTATTAATGATTGCAATAAAAGTTTTATTCGACCATTTTCTAGATTTTGGAAAAAAATATTATTTTTATGTACAGATAAAGAGACTGCCTGCAAAACTGAGTCAATAGCACAAGTGTTCCTATAAAAGCTGCATGTATGAAGACCATTTCGAATTAATGGCAATCCATCAGTTATTATAGGTTGTTTATAAATGAATTTAGGTTTTATGCATTTTGCTCTTTTGGGTGTCTCATTATAATTTTGGCTTAATGTTCTCATTGCAGCAACGTCATGTTCGTTAGTTGTTAAATTATCAAAACATTTCACAAAGGCAAAGTCAAAGCTGTTTTTTTTCTTTTTGCAACTTGTAGGGGTTGAATAAGAATTTTTCCTTTTCCATACTGATGTGCTCTTTTGAATGTCCAACAGACTTTGGTCAATATTTTCAGGTGATTTTACCTTTTGATTATTTTTATTTCTTTTATTCAATGAAAATTTAGGGACGGAGAAAAAGATTTGTTTGGAAATTGTAGTGTTCCGTCGATTTAGTTCACGGACAAAGCGACCAACCTTTAGTGGCATTTTCCCTAATTCTTGTGTGCGATTTGTGATTGAGAATCTTCGCTTTAGGGACGCAAAGTAATTTTCTACGTGTCCGTTACTGTATCGTTTTCCATTATGCAGTATTCCAGTGAATAAGGGTAATATACTTGCGTACTTCTTCAGAAAGATTGTATGAAAATTTAAACTATAAAAATTATTGAGAGCCTCATCGCAACTATCTGAATTAGAAAGTTGGATATTTTGACTTATTTCGTAAAGGTCGGTATAAAATGGACTCTGTTTATAAATCGGACACGAATAATCCTTTTTAGTTAGTTCGTTTTCACTTATTGTGTCTGTGGGACCATCATATTCACTAACAACATTGGATTTTATTTCCAAAATATTAAGTGCAATTAAACCAATCAAACTATCAAATGCACGTTTAACATTAGGAGTTATGTATTTTGAGGTTAACAAAACTACAAATTCGCGCCAAATTTGCTTGACCTCCTCGTAATTGCTGGCCACAATTATAGAACCCATGATCTCCCTCACAAATTTAAAAGCTTGTGGAAATGTATGGTAATGTTTGTGTACATCTTTAGCTATGTTATGTGAAATGTGAGAAGAACACAAATGTAGCTTCACGACTTGAGCTGGTGATTTGATGGAATTTATATTGGTTGCCCATTTATGGGATATTTTCAAATATTCGAGTAGATCCATTCTATTAAATGCATCCAGAACCGAATGTATTTCTGCATAGCAAAAATCTACAACTACGGTGCTAAAAAGTGGCCACTTTTTTACAGTTTCTTCAACAAACAGACGATACTCTCGAAGCCAATTCCCTATAGTTCGAGTATTATGGCTGGAACTTACCATATCACTTAATGGATACGGAGTAGCGGTATCTTTTTCAGATGATTTAACCGGTATTATGAGGGCATAGTACATTATTGATTTACATGATGCATATGGTTTACGGACAAGCCCGCCTGTGGCATCTAAATATGCCGTTAGCTCGTTTCCATTCTTACACTTCTCGTTTAAATGTTTAATAACCAGACATTGCGTTTTGGAGCACGTCGTTACACAAAATGGGTTTTTACCCACCTGGTTAATATACGATTCATTTGGGTTTAAATCCGACTTTTGTTTCTCCAAATGAACATCTTCAATATCATCAGAATGATTATCGTTAGATAATAGAGCTTCCGATCTTATTTTGTTCAACACCCGTCTGTCCTTTAACAATTTTGCCGTATTTGTTTCAGCAAAAAAATTTAGATCATCTTCGTTCGTTAAATTTTCCGAAACTATCTCTGCAGTATTTCTGAGCAATTTTTCTTTATACATATCTCTCTGACATTTAGAGGTATGCTGGAATTTTTTAAAGGGGTGGCAGATTGTATCGCTTGTGCTATACACATCAAAAGTTCCAAATTGGGGATTTTTATTTACCAATTTGAAGGTTCGGCATGATTCTTTTCCGTTTTTGTGACCACAATAAGCTCTAATTGTCAAGTGATTCCGAGCTATGTCGTATCCCTTAACGTTTATAAGACAACCTGATAAATGAACTAACTGTGTTGAAATATGGTATGTATATAGTGATACGCGTCGAGTTTCTTATTATTTTTATTGAAAATTCTTTTCCAAATTTCATCAGCAATATGAACTTGATAATCCATTAATTGGTACTTTTTATTATTTTTCGAATGGAATAATTTATTTTTTGGTAGAGGATTTGTTTTAATTAATTGTGGATCGCGATCGAATATTTCAAACTCCTGTTCGCTACCAACGTCTGAATATTGAAGAGACAATGATGCTTCGTCTTGATTGTCTTCAATATTTATGCCGTCAATGACAATATCAGGAATTATATTTGTATCATCTAATGGTAAATTAATTATTGTAAACGGCGGTTTTAAAATTTCGACAGAAATAACATGCACTAATGAAGATGTTTTCATTTTAAGTTTAGGTAATAAAAAATTACTATCAAAAGTATCGTTCGATATAATTGGCAAGATATCTGTTCCAGTTCGAGCCATTTGTAATGTTTGGTGTGTACCTGCACAAGCTATTGATTTTAAAGCCCTTTCAACATTTTGAACAGAAACCTTTAAATTTGGCAGCACATCATATAAATCTGATTCTTGGTTTGGAATAGAATTGTGTGTTTCCCGCCTATTTAAATTTACCATTTGTTGTACTTCTACATTATTTTCGATATCTATATCTCCAGAATGATTTTTCTGTACTTTTTTGTTAAATCCATTTTTAAAATTGTCGTTTTTCAATAATTTTATTAGACACATTCTGTTAGAATCTGTACATTTTAATCCTGTGATGGATTTACAGATTTTAAAAAATAATGAATTTTTATCTGTTCTTCCGAGTTTTAAGTTTTCCAGGTCGCTTGTATATTTTAAAATGGTATCCTGAAGTACAGAATAATTTGACTCATCAAAGTAAAACTTTTGAAAACGCATTTTTAATTTTACCTAATTAGCGGACAATACAAACTTAAATTCAAAACTATAAATTATGCAACGAAAATAGAAACGGTAGTTAGAATATCCAAAAGAGTGCAAAGGTCAATAATGAAAACAGCCAAATTTCTTCAAAAATGTTTTAAAGGAAGTCCAAGTAAAGCAAGGGTCGAATCGATTGCTAACACAAAAAACAGTTTAAAACTGTTTATATGTAAGTAACAACAAAACAAGAAACGGAAAATAGAATAACCAAAAGAACACCAAAGTCGATATTAAACAATCCAAATAAATATATTAAGTTTTAAAGCAAGTCCTGGTAAAGTGGGGGTCGTTAGTTTTAAAAAAAACTTTTTATAGAGCACAAACAATTATTATAAAATGAAATCTCAAAAAACACTGTGAACAGCACGAAGAATGAAAACGCATTAAAATAAAAATGATAAAAAATTTCTTTATATACTAACGCCGAAATTTTTTTTCTCTCTTTATGGTTTATTTACACGTTACACATAAAAAAAAACCAAGTTACGAGATCACTCGTGTACACGAAATTTAGTGAAAATTATTTGTAAAATAAACACAATTGGACATTTCATTTAAAAATCTAAAAAGTGAAACGGAAATTCTTGGTTTTGCAATTCAAGACAACTGCAAAAAATAAAACAAAACATTACATAAATTGAAATTATAATTAACCATGTGTTTCTCGAATGAAATAAAATGTTCAAACCGTACAGCGTATTCCCAGCCCATTTTCGTTTTTCAACAAGTTGTCACGGAACGATTTTGATTATTTTTTGTCAGGAGTAAGGTGTTAGTATGCCAATATCAAAACCTGATAGCCTCAATCCGAGAGATTTTTAGTTCGGTCAATTACTCAATACAGCAGAAGGAGTGAAATAAAATGTTAAAACCGTAGCGTATTCTCAACCCATTTTCGATTTTCAACAAGTTGTCACGGAACGATTTTGATTATTTTTTGTCAGGAGTAAGGTGTTAGTATGCCAATATCAAAACCTGATAGCCTCAATCCGAGAGATTTTTAGTTCGGTCAATTACTCAATACAGCAGAAGGAGTGAAATAAAATGTTCATACCGTACAGCGTATTCCCAGCCCATTTTCGTTTTTCAACAAGTTGTCACGGAACGATTTTGATTATTTTTTGTCAGGAGAAAGGTGTTAGTATGCCAATATCAAAACCTGATAGCCTCAATCCGAGAGATTTTTAGTTCGGTCAATTACTCAATAAAGCAGAACGAGTGAAATAAAATGTTCAAACCGTTTCGTATTCCCAGCCCATTTTCGTTTTTCAACAAGTTGTCACGGAACGATTTTGATTATTTTTTGTCAGGAGTAAGGTGTTAGTATGCCAATATCAAAACCCGATAGCCTTGATCCGAGAGATTTTTAGTTCGGTCAATTACTCAATAAAGCAGAACGAGTGAAATAAAATGTTCAAACCGTACAGCGTATTCCCAGCCCATTTTCGTTTTTCAACAAGTTGTCACGGAACGATTTTGATTATTTTTTGTCAGGAGAAAGGTGTTAGTATGCCAATATCAAAACCTGATAGCCTCAATCCGAGAGATTTTTAGTTCGGTCAATTACTCAATAAAGCAGAACGAGTGAAATAAAATGTTCAAACCGTTTCGTATTCCCAGCCCATTTTCGTTTTTCAACAAGTTGTCACGGAACGATTTTGATTATTTTTTGTCAGGAGTAAGGTGTTAGTATGCCAATATCAAAACCCGATAGCCTTGATCCGAGAGATTTTTAGTTCGGTCAATTATTCAATAAAGCAGAACGAGTGAAATAAAATGTTCAAACCGTTTCGTATTCCCAGCCCATTTTCGTTTTTCAACAAGTTGTCACGGAACGATTTTGATTATTTTTTGTCAGGAGTAAGGTGTTAGTATGCCAATATCAAAACCCGATAGCCTTGATCCGAGAGATTTTTAGTTCGGTCAATTACTCAATAAAGCAGAACGAGTGAAATAAAATGTTCAAACCGTACAGCGTATTCCCAGCCCATTTTCGTTTTTCAACAAGTTGTCACGGAACGATTTTGATTATTTTTTGTCAGGAGTAAGGTGTTAGTATGCCAATATCAAAACCTGATAGCCTCAATCCGAGAGATTTTTAGTTCGGTCAATTACTCAATACAGCAGAAGGAGTGAAATAAAATGTTAAAACCGTAGCGTATTCTCAACCCATTTTCGATTTTCAACAAGTTGTCACGGAACGATTTTGATTATTTTTTGTCAGGAGTAAGGTGTTAGTATGCCAATATCAAAACCTGATAGCCTCAATCCGAGAGATTTTTAGTTCGGTCAATTACTCAATAAAGCAGAACGAGTGAAATAAAATGTTCAAACCGTTTCGTATTCCCAGCCCATTTTCGTTTTTCAACAAGTTGTCACGGAACGATTTTGATTATTTTTTGTCAGGAGTAAGGTGTTAGTATGCCAATATCAAAACCCGATAGCCTTGATCCGAGAGATTTTTAGTTCGGTCAATTACTCAATAAAGCAGAACGAGTGAAATAAAATGTTCAAACCGTTTCGTATTCCCAGCCCATTTTCGTTTTTCAACAAGTTGTCACGGAACGATTTTGATTATTTTTTGTCAGGAGTAAGGTGTTAGTATGCCAATATCAAAACCCGATAGCCTTGATCCGAGAGATTTTTAGTTCGGTCAATTACTCAATAAAGCAGAACGAGTGAAATAAAATGTTCAAACCGTTTCGTATTCCCAGCCCATTTTCGTTTTTCAACAAGTTGTCACGGAACGATTTTGATTATTTTTTGTCAGGAGTAAGGTGTTAGTATGCCAATATCAAAACCCGATAGCCTTGATCCGAGAGATTTTTAGTTCGGTCAATTACTCAATAAAGCAGAACGAGTGAAATAAAATGTTCAAACCGTTTCGTATTCCCAGCCCATTTTCGTTTTTCAACAAGTTGTCACGGAACGATTTTGATTATTTTTTGTCAGGAGTAAGGTGTTAGTATGCCAATATCAAAACCTAATAGCCTCAATCCGAGAGATTTTTAGTTCGGTCAATTACTCAATACAGCAGAAGGAGTGAAATAAAATGTTAAAACCGTACAGCGTATTCCCAGCCCATTTTCGTTTTTCAACAAGTTGTCACGGAACGATTTTGATTATTTTTTGTCAGGAGTAAGGTGTTACTATGCCAATATCAAAACCTGATAGCCTCAATCCGAGAGATTTTTAGTTCGGTCAATTACTCAATACAGCAGAAGGAGTGAAATAAAATGTTAAAACCGTACAGCGTATTCCCAGCCCATTTTCGTTTTTCAACAAGTTGTCACGGAACGATTTTGATTATTTTTTGTCAGGAGTAAGGTGTTAGTATGCCAATATCAAAACCTGATAGCCTCAATCCGAGAGATTTTTAGTTCGGTCAATTACTCAATACAGCAGAAGGAGTGAAATAAAATGTTAAAACCGTACAGCGTATTCCCAGCCCATTTTCGTTTTTCAACAAGTTGTCACGGAACGATTTTGATTATTTTTTGTCAGGAGTAAGGTGTTTGTATGCCAATATCAAAACCTAATAGCCTTGATCCGAGAGATTTTTAGTTCGGTCAATTACTCAATACAGCAGAAGGAGTAAAATAAAATGTTAAAACCGTACAGCGTATTCCCAGCCCATTTTCGTTTTTCAACAAGTTGTCACGGAACGATTTTGATTATTTTTTGTCAGGAGTAAGGTGTTAGTATGCCAATATCAAAACCTGATAGCCTCAATCCGAGAGATTTTTAGTTCGGTCAATTACTCAATACAGCAGAAGGAGTGAAATAAAATGTTCATACCGTACAGCGTATTCCCAGCCCATTTTCGTTTTTCAACAAGTTGTCACGGAACGATTTTGATTATTTTTTGTCAGGAGAAAGGTGTTAGTATGCCAATATCAAAACCTGATAGCCTCAATCCGAGAGATTTTTAGTTCGGTCAATTACTCAATAAAGCAGAACGAGTGAAATAAAATGTTCAAACCGTTTCGTATTCCCAGCCCATTTTCGTTTTTCAACAAGTTGTCACGGAACGATTTTGATTATTTTTTGTCAGGAGTAAGGTGTTAGTATGCCAATATCAAAACCCGATAGCCTTGATCCGAGAGATTTTTAGTTCGGTCAATTACTCAATAAAGCAGAACGAGTGAAATAAAATGTTCAAACCGTTTCGTATTCCCAGCCCATTTTCGTTTTTCAACAAGTTGTCACGGAACGATTTTGATTATTTTTTGTCAGGAGTAAGGTGTTAGTATGCCAATATCAAAACCCGATAGCCTTGATCCGAGAGATTTTTAGTTCGGTCAATTACTCAATAAAGCAGAACGAGTGAAATAAAATGTTCAAACCGTACAGCGTATTCCCAGCCCATTTTCGTTTTTCAACAAGTTGTCACGGAACGATTTTGATTATTTTTTGTCAGGAGTAAGGTGTTAGTATGCCAATATCAAAACCTGATAGCCTCAATCCGAGAGATTTTTAGTTCGGTCAATTACTCAATACAGCAGAAGGAGTGAAATAAAATGTTAAAACCGTAGCGTATTCTCAACCCATTTTCGATTTTCAACAAGTTGTCACGGAACGATTTTGATTATTTTTTGTCAGGAGTAAGGTGTTAGTATGCCAATATCAAAACCTGATAGCCTCAATCCGAGAGATTTTTAGTTCGGTCAATTACTCAATACAGCAGAAGGAGTGAAATAAAATGTTCATACCGTACAGCGTATTCCCAGCCCATTTTCGTTTTTCAACAAGTTGTCACGGAACGATTTTGATTATTTTTTGTCAGGAGTAAGGTGTTTGTATGCCAATATCAAAACCTAATAGCCTTGATCCGAGAGATTTTTAGTTCGGTCAATTACTCAATACAGCAGAAGGAGTGAAATAAAATGTTAAAACCGTACAGCGTATTCCCAGCCCATTTTCGTTTTTCAACAAGTTGTCACGGAACGATTTTGATTATTTTTTGTCAGGAGTAAGGTGTTAGTATGCCAATATCAAAACCTGATAGCCTCAATCCGAGAGATTTTTAGTTCGGTCAATTACTCAATACAGCAGAAGGAGTGAAATAAAATGTTAAAACCGTACAGCGTATTCCCAGCCCATTTTCGTTTTTCAACAAGTTGTCACGGAACGATTTTGATTATTTTTTGTCAGGAGTAAGGCGTTAGTATGCCAATATCAAAACCTGATAGCCTCAATCCGAGAGATTTTTAGTTCGGTCAATTACTCAATACAGCAGAAGGAGTGAAATAAAATGTTCATACCGTACAGCGTATTCCCAGCCCATTTTCGTTTTTCAACAAGTTGTCACGGAACGATTTTGATTATTTTTTGTCAGGAGTAAGGTGTTTGTATGCCAATATCAAAACCTAATAGCCTTGATCCGAGAGATTTTTAGTTCGGTCAATTACTCAATACAGCAGAAGGAGTGAAATAAAATGTTAAAACCGTACAGCGTATTCCCAGCCCATTTTCGTTTTTCAACAAGTTGTCACGGAACGATTTTGATTATTTTTTGTCAGGAGTAAGGTGTTAGTATGCCAATATCAAAACCTGATAGCCTCAATCCGAGAGATTTTTAGTTCGGTCAATTACTCAATACAGCAGAAGGAGTGAAATAAAATGTTAAAACCGTACAGCGTATTCCCAGCCCATTTTCGTTTTTCAACAAGTTGTCACGGAACGATTTTGATTATTTTTTGTCAGGAGTAAGGTGTTAGTATGCCAATATCAAAACCTGATAGCCTCAATCCGAGAGATTTTTAGTTCGGTCAATTACTCAATACAGCAGAAGGAGTGAAATAAAATGTTAAAACCGTACAGCGTATTCCCAGCCCATTTTCGTTTTTCAACAAGTTGTCACGGAACGATTTTGATTATTTTTTGTCAGGAGTAAGGCGTTAGTATGCCAATATCAAAACCTGATAGCCTCAATCCGAGAGATTTTTAGTTCGGTCAATTACTCAATACAGCAGAAGGAGTGAAATAAAATGTTCATACCGTACAGCGTATTCCCAGCCCATTTTCGTTTTTCAACAAGTTGTCACGGAACGATTTTGATTATTTTTTGTCAGGAGTAAGGTGTTTGTATGCCAATATCAAAACCTAATAGCCTTGATCCGAGAGATTTTTAGTTCGGTCAATTACTCAATACAGCAGAAGGAGTGAAATAAAATGTTCATACCGTACAGCGTATTCCCAGCCCATTTTCGTTTTTCAACAAGTTGTCACGGAACGATTTTGATTATTTTTTGTCAGGAGTAAGGTGTTAGTATGCCAATATCAAAACCTGATAGCCTCAATCCGAGAGATTTTTAGTTCGGTCAATTACTCAATACAGCAGAAGGAGTGAAATAAAATGTTAAAACCGTACAGCGTATTCTCAACCCATTTTCGATTTTCGACAAGTTGCCACGGAACGATTTCGATCATTTTTTATCAGGAGTAAGGTGTTAGTATGCCAATATCAAAACCCGATAGCCTTGATCCGAGAGATGTTTATTTCGGTCACTATAGGGCTCTAATAGTGGCGGTGTAGAATTTAATGCGTTAGCATAATATGCTAAATATTTTATATTGTAATAATTTACAATTTAATATTTAAGTATAATTTTCATTTTGTTTTAAAAATAAATTATTTGAAATTTGAATTTACTTATGTTACATAAGTTAAATTTATTTTCGGGATGGTGCTACATTTTCTTCAACATTTACACTTTTTCTGGATAGCTACACTTTAGTTAAGAAATAAACCAAATTAATTCGGGCTGAATTTCGGGCTAACTTCACAGACTTGCTATTCTTCCGAAATAAAACTCTTATCGATCGAATTATTCGTCTGAAAGGTCATCTAGATAATTCGAACCTTAATGATGGCAATAAGAGTGAGATTGTTTTGGACGCGAGTCATCCCATCACCAAATTAATCATCAAATGGTACCATGTCAAAAATAATCATATTGGAATCGACACAAGCATCTATAATATTCGGCAAATATTTTGGATTTCTCGATTGAGAAATAATCTAAAGAAAATCTCCCGTGAATGTCAACACTGCAAAAATAAAAGGGCAATGCCAGAAATTCCAATTATTGGAGAACTACCTATGTGTCGGTACAAATGTGGTGTTGATTATTTTGAACCCTTTGAAGTCATCGATGTACGAAGTCGAATAAAACGCTACGGTGTAATTATCACTTGCAAGGTCACACGAACCGTAGAACTGAAAATTGCACACAATTTGTCAAGTAACGCCTTTATGCTCGTGTTTCAACAATTCGGTAGTCGGCGAGGATTTCCTGAAGGAATGTATTCGGACAACGGCACCAACTTCAGGAAAGCCGAAAAGGAAATATATGACGCAATTTCCAGTTGGGATCACAACGAAATGCAGCAGACATTTACCATGAATAATTCAAATTTTATTTCAATCCACCAGCCGCACCATATGGAAGGTGTCTGGAAGCGTCTCATACGGACAGTTAACATCTATTCGAAATGCTGAAAGAGAAGTATCCGCATGAATATGTTCTTCGAACACTATTCTATGAGATCGAAAATATCTTAAATAGCCGGTAATTGACAAATGTGCCATTGGATTCAGCAGACGCAGAACCATTGATACCAAATCATTTTTTGATTGGGTCGTCACATGTAAGTTTACGTTTCGCTCAGACGAGTGGAAAAAAGCTAAATTTTCTAATCGGCTGGAAAGCCGCTCAACAAGTCTTAGCCAGAAACAGTTGTCTTGGTCAGATTTAACCTATGTTGTAAAATGTAATGCTCAGAAACAATATTTGCAATTTGAATTCTCAAAGAAATTCTAAATATCTTTTGTCAATTGAACTCATCGACCTAGAAATGGCGGATACAGTAGTAATCACCCAATAACAAACAAAATAAATTTCGACAGTGAAATTTAAACATTATTCGCTTTTGTCTATATTTCAATCGGATTGTTAAATTGCTTGATGCAATTATTAAAACACCAAACAAACAAAAACCGAGTGGGAAAAGCCATAAACAAAATTCAAGTTCGATTCACTATCGATGCCGCCTCTTATTTATGTTTTATAAATGTGGCACACAAAGTTTACAAAATATTTCATAAAATTTGATTAATTAAGGCAGCCACATTGAAAAAGTCGGGAATGCTCCAACCGATTTCGATTCATAAATCCAAGATAATCAACATCCATGCTTAGGACTTAAAATATTCAAGGGAGCCCTGAAAATACATTTTGATTTCTTAATTCTTAGGTTTAGAGGAGGTCAAACCTAGTTTTTATTGTAGGGTTTTAATTATCAAATAAATTTCGTTTCTATAGGAAGATAACATTCATAACATAAAAGCAGGTTCTAAATTAGAATTCGTTCATAAAAAATTTAAATTATATTCTGATACATGTAATTAATAAAACTGCAAATTTTAAATAAATTTTAAATAAACCCGTTTTACAATATGTAAAGAAAATGTTGACTTAATGTAAAGCAATCAAACAGCGCCACAAAAATATAAGATTCCCTAAGGTAGAAAAATACATAATTTAAAAATCTAGTGTTTTGTCTATAATATTCGAAATTACTCAAGTTTCATGCTGTTATATTTATATTAAGTATAAAGTGATTTATGATTGTTATGATAATGTTTGCAAGATATTAACCATAAACAAAATACAAATAAATGTTGGCCACGCGCCAATTTATTATGTGGAGCAAACTGGTATACAATATGACGTTTTTGAACTTGAATATATATTATGATCTAATCACTTAAATATGATATTCAAATTCTTATCGTATCACATGTTAAGTGGTACACAAAAATTTTAACAAAATTCTATATACACACAGTAAACAAAGTTAATGAACTTTTTCTTAATCAGTTTTAAAACTCTGCTTATAGCATCGTAGTATGTGCTCTTTAGTTTGTGATTCAAAATATGTATGTGAAAATTAAAAATTAAACACGTCGATCCATAAACGTGGGCATATGAATAGTTAGCGTTTCTATAAATAACTTTTTTTTCTTTAAACCGTGTTTAAATAAAATAAAAATTTATTACACTTTTTATTTTTATTATTATTAGTTCTAGTACTAATTTACAATAAAAAGTTAATACTTGAAATACTAATAACCATAACAACAAACATGATTGTTATTACACTTTGATTATTAAGAACACAAATTATATTGATGCAAAATTAAAATGTTGCTAGAAAATTATTTTGATATAAGTAAATGAAATTTTCTTATCAATTTTGAATATTAAAAGGTGGATGGGTTATCTTAAATAAAAAATATTTATGATTATTTTCGGTAATTGGTTGTACTAAATAGGCAAACAAAATTAACTTTTAACACATTTTGAAGTGTTTAATGCCATTCTATTTGATGAGAAAATTTAATATTTTTGTTTTACTGATTAGGATTTGTTACATTCTATAAGATGGTAGATATAAAATATTTGGGATCATTACGTATGCCAGTAATCAGAATTCCAAAATCCAGAATGCGCAAAATCCCGAAGGTCTTAAAAATATAATTTTTGAAAATCCTGTATTTTACGGTCCAGTATTGTAAAATCCAGCAGTTTCAATTTTTTTTTACAGGATTACGGGGATTAACTAAATTCGAAATGAAAATAATTTTTTTTTATGTTTTCGTAAAATTTGGTTTGGATGACATTCGTGTCTCCAAATATTATTAAATTTTTGAATTAAATAACCGTTTTCTACATTATGCATTGTGCTAGTTTCAATATTAAAGAGTTTAAAATTAAATTCGAATAATTACTGTTCCAATATAAGTTGGCACTTCTCATCAAAAAATCAATATTACTAACTTTATTCAATTTTTAATGTTATTTGATTTAATAAATTTATTCATCAAATCTAACATTTTGTACAATATTTTGTGGGAACACACGCCAAAATTCACGAACACACGATCTCTAATTGGACAAAATCTCGACAATAAAAGATCATGCATATCTGCCTTCTTATTTTCTTATTTAGAAGACAGTTGTAGGGGAGGAACCTAACAAGACCGAAAAATGTTCTCATTAAAAGACAATTTTAATTGTCTCTCTAAGACAGTGCTTCTCAAACTGTTCGTTATGGCCCCCTAGGGAGCCATGGAGCTGTTGCCAGGCAGCCTTAAAACATCACCTTAATTTATCTAATAAACCGCACCATTTCCTCGTACACATATTTCTGAATCTACCTATTGTCAATGACTGCTTGGGTTTTCTGTGCTGTTAATAGATTTTGTAAGATGTGATGTATATATCAATTCCACAATGACGAGGATTTTGGTAGGCAAGTTTTTATTCTACAATAAACATGAACAGAAGTTTCAAATCGCAAACTTTGACCTGTGGGGCCAAAAAATCATGTTTAAAATTTAGTCCTTTTATGACGTAACATTTTTATATCATAGGTCGATATCCGAAGAAAATTTAAACTAAAAACTATGGGAACTTAGGCCTATGAATATTTGCGAAATTGAATAAATTATTAAGAAATTACTCTTGTTTAACTTCCACAATTTCAATTTGGTTAAATTGTATTGTATATCAGGTCAGTGTTGAGAACTTAAATCGAAAATTCCAGGATTCTATTGTCTAGTTGTTAGGTAAGGTAAGGAATCCAATATTGGTTTTCGGTAAAACGGTTTATTACCGAAATGTTGGTAAATGTATAAAACACAAATTATTAATAAGTTTTATACATTTGTCGAAACCTTTACCTTGATTTTACACATAAAAATGTCATATTCGTCATTTGTGTCATTCTAATTTTCAAACTAAAAATCTTTTGATTGATTTGCAAATCTATCTAAATTTACCAAATCTAAAGAGAATTCCATTAATCCAATTAATTTATCATGAACTAGACAAAAAGTAGGCACGGGCCCGAATTCCGGTTCGATGATAAATGAAAATGAGAAATGACTTGATTTTTTATTTCGCCTACTCTAAATAAAAATGCAACCGAACAGCTGAAATAAAAAATCAAGTCATTTCTCATTATCATTTGTCATCGAACCGGAATTCGGGCCCAGGTTTGGGGAACTTTACTATGCAACACAACAGAGTTGACTAGAATTATAAAATTAGTAGCAGTTTCGTTCAAAGTAAACAAATACGAGGGATTTTTTTTTAGTTAGCCTATCAACTATAAAACTAACTTCCATGGAATCGTAAATGCCTTTTCGGCCGGCCATAGGGCAGTTTCGCACAAAATATGAATTTTTGCTTAGTGACATACGTATGTATGTAATCATAACTAAATATTGTTAAGCTTTGTTTAAAACTCAAAACCAGCATATGTATACAATTTAATTTAAACATTTATTTTTATTTTTAGCAAATGCAGACCTCAATAAAATAATGAGGTCAACCAACCAGTTTTATAAAAATTAAGAACCAAAGTTTGTGCGCCAAATTACTAACACAAACAATGACAAAATTGAGCTTTCAATTCTGTCAAATTATGTGCTCACTAGAATTTATAAGGGAATTATAGGAATATTCTTTAATTTTTTCCCGAAAATTCAATTTTTTGGTAAATTACGGATATTACAATTTAAAAATTACCGAGAACCTAAAACAAAACTGATCTACTCTCATTTACTGAACTATCATTTTCTATATTATGGCGGTTTTTTTTTTGAAGCACTCCTCATAAATAAAATTTCAAATTTGGGATATAAAATTGTTAAGAGGGCCAAAGCTTTTAAATTGGTTAATTACAATGAAAATTAGTTGTTGAGAAAACCTAAATAAAACTTTGGATAACTCTGATTCAATTTTTCTTTAATGTTTCAAGTACTTCCAGAATTTGCAAGAAAGAAGAATCCTCTCACGTTTTTTAAAACGAAGCTTAATAATTTTATTGAATTCTTCAATTTTTACATATAGGAACTTTTTCACCTGTAAATCGGATGAATCTGAAAGAATATTTTGGTTTAGTAGAACATTTTTTTAAATTGGTGGGGCACCGATATGCGACATCTGAGACATTTGAACAAGAATGCCAAAAATGCTTGACTATAAATTCACTATTATTGAGTATTATTTTTAAGAATCCTGGATTTTATTTTCTCGATTTCGCTGCTCAATGATAACCCTAAATTCAAAATCTCAAAACAATATAAAAAAGAAATCCCGAATTGACAAAAAAAATCCTGAAAGAGCGATACATACCATCATAATCTCGAAAGAAAAAATCCCCCAAAAAAATATCGATTAATACAAAGTAAAATGCCCCATCGAAAAGGAATACCCCATTAAATTTTTATCAACTACAATATGAAAACAAAAAGAATCTAAATAATTGCATGCCATCCTTGCGCGGAAAGGACCAATTCTGAGCGGCTTTGGGCAGTTTTTTATTTTAGTATGTGAAATATAAACGTACATATTTTTACAAATGCAGATACTTTAGAAATATTTCTGACGTTTTCCTGTCATTCTTGCGCAAAGGTTGCAAAGCTAAGCAGCTTTGGGGAGTACTCTATTTTAGTACGTGAATATTTATTGAAAAATAAACATTTATCATAAATGTTAAAATTATTGATATAGCAGCAAACTTATACAGATTTAGAAAAGGCAATTGATAGAGCTCGGCATGACCTATACTGATAGATAAATGTGTCAATCTTAGATTGCCTCAGTTCTAGTAATTTTAATACGCTCACAGTAATAAACTTCAGATAGGTAAATTTAACGGTAGATTTTCTGTGCTGTAGTTACCACGGGTGTACAGTATATTGATTTGCATTAGGTCTTTTATTGTTTTTGTTGTTCTTTAATGATCTATCATATAAATTGAAGTATTGCATATATACATTATGCTGATAATCTATCTTTAATTCTTATTTTTTTTATTTAATTTGTCCGACTGGTGCTGTCAAAATGGTAGGAAAAGTGTATTAGGAAAAGAGTAAATTTTACGTATGACTATTATAGGAAGAATATAATGGTTTAGGTCTGACGTTTGACTTAGGATTTCGTTTTATCAAAATATTTTCCATGGACTTCACTTTCCGAGGAGGGTGTATAGTTTTTTAATCCTCAAACTCTTTTTAATACCTTTGTCAGATCGATTCTTGAGTATGGTTGGCAGATTTGGGAACAATATAATTATTACTATCCTACACAAGTCGAGAGAGTACAAGGAAAGCTTACTAAATTTTTGTTCCACAGATCAATGCCTTACACAGAGGCGAGTAAAAAGTATCTGCGTACTATCCAATCCAATTGTGAGAATCCAAAAATGTCATAATAATCAGTTCTTTGGACTGGATTTTTCAATGTGCTATTTGGCTAACCTATATAACATTTTATCTGAACAAATTTTTAAGATTTTTTTCTGGATTAAGATCTATAATTTTTGCTTGTCTGTTTTGTTGTTTGATGTATTAATATTAATAAATATAATTATTGTAAGTTACGCTTCGAAGCCGCTAGTCTTGCTATTTGCAGCCCATTGTAAATAAAATAAATAAAAGACGTTTACCACAATACCACTCCCGAATATATACGACATCTGCATGTGACCGTATTTCTATCAACAGCGCGCTATTGGCAAATTTGATAACTAAGTAGCCAGAAAAAATTTGAACATTATTCAACATCAGCATTACAATTATACAGCACGGATAAATTAGACTGGAAAACATTGCTTTCCACCTCACAGTGGTTAATATGAAAGTTGTGAAATAGTTCTACAACGACAAGCTGCACGGTAATATTCGGCTGAAAATTCTGATTTTCACTTCATCCTAGTGAATTTTTATGAAAGTGGAAAAAACACGATAGTATCACGATTTTCGGTATGGGTATATTTCACTAGAGAAATTGTTTTCACCTCACCGTGGTGAATATTTATATGAGTGTAGAAAAAGTTTACGATGTTCTTTATAATAATCATTCTAAGGATTGAAAAACCTAAAGCGTAAATTTAAAATACTCAAATGTTTACTTGGTATTCTTTTAAATATTCTTAAATATTTTAAATTAAAAAAAAATCGCTTCCCGAATTTTACAGAATTGTAATATCACCAAATCCTCGAATTTCCAACTACATTCATGAAAGGTTATACTTTTCACGGTATTTACCCTAAAGTTTGAATTTAATGAACAAACTGGAAAATGATTATCTGAACAAGGTTCAAATCTTTAAATTAGAGTTTGAAATTTTTCGATTAAAATAATTTACTGGATATTGAATAATAAAACCTAAACTAGCCAAATATCCGTTTATGTTTATCCAGCGTTTTACTGCTTTTTGCCTTATTTGGTTTCTTGTTTAAATTACTTGTAACAGTAAAATATTTACTAACTAAAATTAAAAATTTAGTTGCTAATTAAAATTAAAAAATTAGATATCCGAGTAGCAGGACTTTTCGTAAAACTATTCTATCTTGTACCGTAATTTTCTACTATCTTATACATCTATTAATTAGTGTATGTATAGTAACGAAAGTAGATCGTAGATTAAAAAAAGTTAATCTAAATTCATCTGAAAATTGATGCCATAATACATATGTATATTGAATTATCCTGGGCTTAAATCTGGTAGATCAATAAAGAATAACTAAAGCTACTTACTATAAAATGTATTAGACTAAATTAAATAAAGTCGATTTAATTTTCCAAAGTATTTTATAATTTAAAAACAAACTTTAATTCAGAAAGAAACTAATTACAGGTATATCATTTCAAATAAATCAATAATTTGATAATCAGAACTGAAATCCTCGTCGAACATTCAACATTTTTAAATTATCATAGTTTGTAATTTTCCAACAAGAAAAGGTTTAAATTTTCAAAATTCGATAATCGAATTTGCGTTTAAAATTTTAAATAAAAAATTCGATTTCAAAGTAAGCTGTAAAATAATTATTTGCAACAAAATGTGTGGCGAAACCACAAGTTGTGATTGAAATTTCGTATAAGTAAGATTTGGCTTTTTAAAATAATTCATCAAAATTTCAAATATTTAAGAGTTAACAATATTTTCTAATTTAAAATTAAATAATTTTACATTTTGAAAATTAGGTATTGTAAAAGTAGATACTTGTAATATTAATTTAATATTTACTAGGTATCTTAATTCAGCTTTGTAGTTGCCACATTTATTTTTAGAAATTTTAGTACTAATCAGATGCGACTGGCCATGCACGGATAATTAAATTTTGTTGGTACAAAAGAAACCTGCAAATCAAGTTTATTTTTGTTTAATGTGACCATCACATTCTTCAGCGAAACATAGCCACTCGGTAAATTTCATTACTCCCATATTTTGCTTTAATACATTTTTCATTTTATTTTCATATATCCACACTACCAGACTACCACATATAAAAAATTTATATTCGTTGTTTAAATGGAGAAAAAAAATTTTAAAATAAGCCGCAAGCAAGTGAGAATTTACGCGGTCTACTCGAAAATGGTTAGAGATATGTACCTACAGAGAAAATACCCATTATCAAAGTTGTCAGACGAGACGGACAAAGGAAATTTGTTAAATGACATTTAATGACCTTAAATGAGCATATTTTGAAAGGGTCCGGCAATTTTTTTTTTTTTTTTAATAGGTAGGCGTACTTTTTGAGGCACTCTGTCTAGCCCTTTGAGAATGGGTAAAGTTTATCGAATTAGGTTAACCTTCTCTTTGACTGTATATACCAGGGTATATGTAGATCTGAATTTTCACTTTTGAATATTTCTGTAATTTTTTACCGGATTTAAATTTCGTTTAGAGTCTTACAAAAATGCAAAAATTTAAAAAAAAAAGAAAAAATTTTATTAGTTACTTCTTTTTACAATTTTTATTCTTTTTATATCACCTTGACTGTATATACCCGGGTATAGATTTTTTTGTCATACGTTTTGTATGGAAATATTAAAAAATAACCTGTACAATTTCGTAAAAAAATTTTAAATTCAGGATTCTATTGCATGTTTGAATAATTTAGTGAAATTGTATATGATGGTTAACGTGAATATTTGCCCATATTCTAAAAAAGATGATATAAGGGCGTGGATTAATAGCTCTTATGGATTTTGAAATGTAGGGAATTAATAAAACAAAAAGGTTGTATAGTTTTATCGACAAACAAACTGTTTTTTTTTGCACTGAACGCAAACTTTTCGTGTATAGGTCTTTTTCGCTTTTCTTATATCACATTTTATTTTGACCTCCCACCCTCCCCCTTCCAGGAGAACCGGCCCGTTGCTTCTCTATCCATTAGATCGCCCGGAATAAAAGATACATTCTGCGGCTCTGCGGTGTCAATTATATTGAAAAACAACGCTAGTGGCCAGCGTTTGGGTTTTCTTACTGTCGAAAACTGAGCCAGCATCTTGTCCATCTTATCACCTTTGGTTTTGTTATAATAGTGTATTATGCCCGGCTTTTATTTCGGCCTGGAGATTTTATCATCCTTCTGGTGAGTACATAGTAAAATGATTGTTGCGGCGATTGTTTAATTTCATGGTAACGACCATTGACAGTTTCCAACCAAGTAGCTCTTTCGCCAGAGGAACCGACGTGAAAAAGTGGGTTTTTGTCCATAATACTACCGACCCCTCGCCTGGGTTTTTGTCCATAATACTACCGCCTTTGCCGTTATAAACCTGTCCGTTTAACGGATATGCGGTGTTTGAATCGCATGCCCACTATATATTTGGATGCCGTATTTTGCTGGCTTCGACGGAATATACTGCGTAAACTTAGTACGCCCATATTAGTAATCAATTGTTCATTAACTGTTATGCAGGTGTTTGTTTAAATAGCTTTAACGTTAGCAATAAGTATACCAAAAATATCAGTGATTGGTGCCACCTTGTTGGTTTCCATTCTAGTTGCTATAGCTGCATCAAAATCAAACCAAATTAACTTCATAATATTATAAAATCGTCGCATCGATATAGTTGCTCGATATAAATTGTAAGATAACAATTAGTAGCCTTATGAAAACCAATAATTCTTCCTCATATAGGGTTTCCAGACCAAAGGCTTTCTACTTGGATTTACTATGTCCATAGTTGATAAACGTTTTCAGCCTTTCTGTTGCTATGCCGACAAATTTAGTTTACGTCGATGTGTCGAACAAAGCGCAAATATCTACATTGTTTAAAAGTTTAATATTTGGTTTGGGACCCACAAAAAAATGATTCGTGGAGCACCTATATTATAGGTTTGCACTCGCTGCATACTTAGCTGAGTTTTCTGCATTTGGGCCCATCCTTACTGACGTTATATTCTTCTGAATTTTGACGAACTTATTCACTGTCTCGCATTTGTTTTCTAATATCGGGATCTCCATTTAAATCTATGTCATCAGCTTCGGACCTCTGACTCTGAATTTAAGTGCTGCACTACGCTTTGTAAATTTAAGTTACCCGGTATACGTATGAGAGTCGGTGTTTAATAATAAGTATTTAGTACAGAACGGAGTTTAATTCGAGTTTTTTGCTAAACAAATTTAATTTCTTATATGAAATTGGATAATAATTAACTGCTTATTTGAGCACTTGAAATGTGTTTTATTTCTTTTAGATCCATTTTATTTAAGTTATTTGCGCAATGATTAAAAAAGATACACAAAATATCCACTTACTTTTTAATTTTTATTTAAGGCTGTGTTGCCCTAGCAAAGCGATAACAAACAAAATTCCTTTTTCGTTTTCGAGAGTTCTGTTTTTTGAATAAATTCGTTCGCTAATGGTTTTGTTTTTTCACTCTCTATTTCTCATGTAATCTAAACTGGGATAGGTGAAGTAAAGTGAAGTGATTTTTTAGTAAATAAATGGAAAAGAACCACTAAACATAGAAAATTAGTTCGAACCTATTAAGTTTTCATTCAAAATATATATGATTTTCATTTCCATACCGGGGTATCTGCTGTCAAGATTAAGGATTTTTTTTATCGACACAGTGAAGGTTAATAATTTATTTTTATATTCGTGAAAATCGGGTAAAAGATAAAAATAAAACATTTCCCTATTAGATCTTCATTATCCAATATCACACAATTGAACATTTTTATGATATACGATGCTATTAGCATCGAATATTGAGTCAACTTAAGTTTACATCATTTTATGATGCAAACCTTGCTTCGAAATCTCTTTAGACATTAGTTGCATCGAAAACAGAATTTAGATGCAGCCATTGTGTCGAATAAAATTATTTTACTAATTAGATCTAAAAAGCAATTTTAATGCAAGTTATGCATCAAATAAAATTGCGATTGCAACACTATTAGTATCGAATACAATGGCAATCAGCGTTGTTTTTAATTATGGTGCAATTGCATCAAATGAAGTTACTGTGTGTATCGCAAATTCTTTAATTAAAAATAAAAATATAATTTAAAAAAAAAAATGTATTTCTTTCTGATTAGATACACATATTGGAAGTTATAATTACTACTAAATGCCGATCATAAACTCTTGGAAAATCTTCTAGGAAGGCATAGTTTATGTTTAATTTTTGCTCTTTTTTCTTTCCTGTAACAACTATAAGGACTAACGGTAATATACTTCTTGCTACTTTGTGGAAATGCATTATCAAATGTTACGTCTTCTTTTGGGTGTATTCCGGTCTCCGGCAGAATCGGTGAAATAATCAATTTCATTTGTGTTTCAATTGTTGTTTTTTGTAGAAAAATAATTACGTAGTAAATGATAATAGTAATACGTATCAAAAATATCTTTGATACAAATGATCGTCATAACTGCAAGTAACGAAGTGTAAATAGATACTCTTAATGCGCGCTCATGCTCATGTCAGACAGGCATGCGAATTTAGTGCTTAATCTTTTCAAAAATAACTTAACATCAAAATGATTCTCAATTCGATGATAATATACTGTCTAGAGTATTCTTTTCATGGTCTCTGCGTCAGATTTTTAAGAGCTTATTAGCTTAAACTTTTAAAATAGAGAAGGAAACATAATTTTTTCAGTTCGCATTATTAGTGAAACTTCTTCATTCTGTAAAAATATTTAGAATCGGTAAAAAAAAAATTAAATTTTCTTAATTGACATTCTGAAGATTTTTTAAAACCAGCATTCCACTTCGGAACGCAGTGGCCTTCAGATTTTGATGATTTTTATTTTTTTAACGATTTTCACATGTAGTACATAGGTACGCAATAAAAATTTGAGACATTAGTTTTTGAAGTTTTCTCAAAATAACTTTAAAAAAAGTTTTCAGCGAAGTAATGTTTGAACTTTAATCTAGAATTCATCACGAAGAGTGTTTGACAATTTGTTTTATTACCTATGAGTACTATTGTCATCGTATGGTAAAATGTTAGTTTCTGGTTGTAATTAAGGTAAAACATTTAGTTTTTTTGACTTAAATCAACTAATTATTAATAATGAAATAAATATTGATACTTTTGTTTAGTATTTTTAATATTTGTTGGTTGTGATGAGTAAAAATGAATTATAATTTCAAAATAAATTCATCTAAAGTGATATGAGCAATACAAAAAAAATGTAGATAACTGCTGATGCCTGACTACTCCCAAAGTTAGGTATAAATTTAAAATACTACCTTTATTATAATTGAAGTTTATAGTATAATCCACTGACGCTTCTTATCTTATTATATTTTGCAATATTTAAAGTTTCATAGAGAGGACTGAAATCTAAAATGTTAATTTTCTAAACTGCCTTTTCGATATACCAAACGTTCTCTCTATATATAAACACCCTTACCAAAGACAGTTTGAAATTAAGTTAGCTTGGTCTGATATTAAATTTCCATTATCTCGATAAGCTGTTAGTAAATTAGACAGAACGGGGTAAGCACAACTCCAAATTGCATGTTCCTCAGGTGTTAATATTGAATTATCCATTGCAGTAATTATCACAAAGTTGAAATATATGCACGTTAATTTATGGTGATTTGTAATATTCAAGTTATAAATACCTTGTAACACAAACAATCAATTACAATCCTTTTCTGTTGTAATAATCATTCAATTACCTAATGGTTGTTTTATTTCAAGTTGTAAGCCAAGCAAGAAATAATAACATTCCTTTGGAAATGTTGAAACCATCTCCTCCTTTCACTAAAAGTTTCTGACAATAATTTCTACAAATAATTGTAGTTTTATGTTTATTTAGATGTTATTTGTTTTTACCGTAAACCGGGTTCGACTCATCTAACGATACGACTGCATTATTTTTTCTAAATATTCTTTAAAAACACTTACACTTCCACTTACGGCTCTCACTCTTTGCCCCATATTTAAGGATCCAAACAAATCCAATTAATTCGCCTTTCTGTTAAAATCCAATCCTACATATTTAAAAAGATTTGGAACAAATATATTTGCTGTAAAGAAATGCGTAAGCGTGAAATTTTGCATCGCTACACTGTACTAAACGCGGCCAATAATTTAAATCATTTGATTTAAAGTATACTCAAATACAAAATAATCACATATTTCCACTAATACTGTGGCTTGAGTTCAAACACCTATCAAGGTTTCCATTATTTTTTGTGAAACAATTAAGTTGTTATAGAAATAATTTCTGGATACATCTTTCCAAAACGCATTTTAGTATAAGATGCAAGTTGCATCGTTTAACAAAAATTTCACAATCCACATGAAAATAACTAATTTACATACTTACAATTGAAAACCAAATAGCACCAAGATTATGTCCTGTAAATCCATGATTTACTTTTCTTACCTACATATATTATATTAACCGATTTATTAATATCCGACATTTATAATACTGAATTGACGCCGAAACCCTAAATATACACTTTTGACGGATTTTGTTTTGGTTTCCTCACGAAAAAAATATTCTTGCTCATGTGCATGCATTTATTTTCGTTACAAGCTTTGCACCAAATATCGCAGTAATTTGAATCAAATTTTGTTTGAATGCCTGTCTTACATCAAAATAAGACTTAAATTGCATCGTAAATGTCTCGATGAACGGTAATTGCGCATGCGCTGTATTAAGTTGCAGCTTTACATCGCATTTGGTAGTAATTATATCAAATATATTTTTGATGCATGTCTTACATCAGAATTAGATGTAGAGTAAAATCGCATACGCCTCGATGCAAAGCTTGCGTCGAAAATCGTCACAAAATTTTCAACTGTGCAGAATAAAAATGCAATCAATCAAGACTTACAAATTTCAATTTTTTAAATTCGATTTCCAAAAATTTTGGCGGCTTAGCCAATTTATAAATTAAGAAAAACTTTCATAAAAAAATGTGATTAACTATTTATACCTATTAGCAATACATTCTAAATGTCATTTAATTTTGAAACTTATTAAATCTTAAGCCCGAAACAGCGAATCAGTAAGAAACCTTACCGAATTTGACGAAATCACTTCCTTACAGTATAATTGACATATCGGCCACCAAATCTGTATGTGAATAATAAAATTTAATGTTTTTGAGAAAAATGTACTATGGACAGACATTGTGATGAATTTTGACATTTCCTACAGTTTGCGCATTAGTTATCGTTCTGTTACGTGACAGCTATACTGAACAAAATATTCGATTTAATTAAATATTAATTAAATAATTTATTTAATTATTAGAACTTTCTTCCAAGTAAGAATGTAAAGATTGATGAATTGTAATTCTGAAATACTAAACACAATAATAAATGTCAATTTAAACATTTACAATTATGTAACCAAATAGGGTGAATTTAAAATGTTGACCAAATATAAATTGATATTTTTTTAGGAAAAATGTGAATTAAAATTATTATGGTGATTGAAATACTTAATTAAATTTAGATTTAAGTACAGATGGAAACTAGTTTCCAAACATGATTTTTTATATGTAATAAATCGTGGTTTAGCACCAGAAAAAATCTCGTTTGAAAAAAATAAAGACGAAAAAAGATCTTGCTTCTGAAAAAAAAGTTATACATTTTGAGACGGAAAATGAGGCATTGATTGATTTTGTTGAGTTCAAACTAAAAATAATTTAGAGATAAACTTCAATATTTAATATGGTACTTCAAGCCGGATCTTCAGCAAACAATCTTCACTACGAATTTTGCAAGTCAGTTATCAACAAAATTTGATAACATTTTGGATTGTTTTATTCAAGTTTGGCGAAGTAAATTTGTTTTGTCTAAGTGATTAGAAATAATTTGAATAACAAGAGCTAAATTAGAGAACCTTGTAAAATAATTACATTTAATTTGAGACAATTCTTATGTTTGGACTTATTGATCAATTATTATAAATACTAAACTATGATCGAGATATGCAAGCTTTAAAACGTACATTAAAACTCATGGATGGCAAGAAGACAGGTTAAAAATTCAATGCAGAAACCACGCTTTGTGTTGTACGCCGAATTTTCAATTATTGAGGATCTATTGAATTGATCATAAGGCGATAGAAAAGGAAGTAACAAAAACTGCGCAAAATCTAGAATATCTAGAATCCATAGATGATGTATATTTTGGTCTGAAGACAATGCAACTCTAAATAACACAATGAAAAATTTGGCAGTAAATCCATAATCTTTTTTAAACAATATCCAAGCTTAACAAATGCGACCAATAGATACGTTTACCGCAATATTCTACCATTTTCGGGCAAATTTTCAGAGAAACATTCAATAATTTATTTATTTTTTTTTGTTTTTAGAGTAGTCAAAAATATTTTTGACGTACATACATTATTGATATATTTTTAAAAAAATTCAACCAATGATCGGTCGACAATTCCAATTTAGAATAATATGACGCTATTCGCAGTAAAATTTTACAACATAGAGTGTATCTATTATAAACTTATTTCAAATTTTGGTGTGTAAACTTGTTAAACATGATACATTTTGTTGAAATCATAGTTAAAACGAAATTATTACTAAAAGTCCGATAAGTGTCAGGGTAGTATAAAAGATATTGAGTTAAGCTGTAAAATTTTGAGATAACTAGCTGTAGTCTTGTGGTCTATCTCAAGTGCAAGTTTTAAGCTAAATATTATTATTTTGACAGACCAAATTCTGTTGAATTAACTTTAGCAATGGCCTCAAAATTTTTAGTTTACTTTAAATTTATTATGAAAGTTATACCATTTTATAAAATAACAACGTTTTGTGGCAATTTCATTTATGGCATAAACTATAAAAAAACGAATTTCCAACCGAATAAACGAATTAAAGAATAATTTTATTTACCAATTATTTGACAAATATTGAACCACGATTTATGAATAAAAATTATAATCCTCCACAGCATGCCTTCATATTTTAATTTTTTTTTTAGTGTTACAAAGTATATACATTTCAGAACTAACAATTAAATAAAATAAAAATTGTAAATTAATGCCGGCTTAAGTAAATGTCAAAAGCATATATGTATATACAAATCTGTATAATCCTTGTACAAATTGGGAAGATGCACCTTAACCAATTATATCGATACTTTGTATTACCGCGCACACTGGTTAGTACTTTTACGAAGTACCTATGTACATCGCACGAAAACCATTTTGTTAAATCTGATTCCAAAAATTAATATATTTTCACGCAAATTATTATTAATTTTAATTTTAAATCATTACAATAAAAACATATTATTTATTTAATATAATAAAAATAAAAATAAAATAATGAAATTTATTCAAATTTTTTTTTTTTTTTTTAAATTAACAAAAAGCAAAACAAAAAATTTGTCGTATGTACAAAAAAATTTAAACACAAACCTGCTGTATATTTTAAATCGGGTATATACACATATATGTAAGTTGTTGGTCTTGAAGAATTTACATTTTTTTGTTGTTATTTAAATTATATTAATTAATATAAAAGAATGAAAATAAAACCAAATTCCAAAATGGTCGAGAAACTGAAAATAAAAATAAAAATACGTCAAATTTTAATCATATTTAAACTTATTGTTTTATTTAAAATAAAAGACTTTTGAAAGTGATTTGTGATTAGAATTAATTTAATTAGTTTTTGTTTTTATATATTTTACTTAAATTGATTTATGTCGGTAAGACAAAATAATTCTGATGCATAAACACAGAATTTTTTTTTTTAAATTTAACTTCAAATCCTATGTATCAGAATTTGTCGTCAGTATATTTAATTTAAAACTGGTTAGGTCAGTCAATATATTTTATATCTAATGTCATGTTCATTTATATTTAGCATACGTATGGCGTCTAGCGTGTGCACATGACTATATTTTTTGTATGTCTAGTTTGTGTAACATTTTTTATTATCGATAAATCATAATATCAAAATTGGGAAGGCGGATGCAATCAAATTTTGCATACTGACACAGTTTCTGGAGATTATACATTTTTCAAGGATGACAGCATGCTATAAATGCTCATAATTAATACAAAATATTTAAATGAGTTCAAGTTCTTGAATATCGTTGCGGTTAGAGAAAAACCATATTGCTCTGGCGTGTTGAAATATAGTAGATTGGATGTACATATATAGTGTTATGAATAATGTCAAAAATGTATTAACCAAATGCTTTTTGTCAAGTACAACACACATTAATAACCCAAAATTTATATTAATTTGATAAGGGTTCCTTTTAATCTTATACTATACTTATATTATGAAATATTTATTATTATTTTGTAATATTAACAAAGTATAAGAAACCATTTTTTTATTTTTTTTTTGTTTTGTTTAAAAATACTAAATTCCTCGTATATAAGATTTGTTGTTCTCTTGGTTCAGTTGAGTAGAAAAAAATAAAAAGTTTTTGTTTACTTGATGAAAAAAAAAATAAAAATGTTGGTTGGTTATCTCCAGAGATATTACGAAAAGCAAAAATGTTGTATTTGTGTTAAAAGTATTTTGCTCTTCAGTTTTTCGTCTAAGGTTCAAATATTTTTTTGTTTTGTACAAGAAAAACATAAAAAATAAATTTTCGAGGTAATTCAAAACCAACAAATACGTTTATACAGATAACACAGAAACAACTTGAGTTTTGATTATTAGTTTTGGGTTTATACATTTTGTGTTTTTCCATCTAATTTTTTTTCCTGTATCCAGTAAACGAGCGAGTATAATATTGCAGAGAAATATTTTTATTTTTTATTTTTTCAAATTGATATAAATTTTTTATCATTTTGTTGAACTTTGACATGGAAACAAAATGCAGACATATCCTTAATAATCTTCTAAACATATTGATTTTATCCGCTATACTATGAAGCATAAACATTTTTCCCAATATTAATTAATACGCGTATTTAATTAAAATTCGATTAAAATTTGTTTTTCACAGATTTTTATAACTTTATCTGACTATCTTTCGTTTTTTTATTATTGTTCTTGTTGTTTTGTGCTTAATCCCTAAATCCCAATTCTACCAAACGCAAAACGAAAAAAATTAGATAGTAAATAAAAATTTCTGTATTTCCCATCGTAAAAATAAAAATTACACAAAATCTCGTAATAAAAAAAAAAAAGTACGAACCGAAAATACACAAAAGGAGTGTAAGGAGGAGGGTACACAAAACACAATTATAATACATAGTTAATTTTTTGTTGGTTTTCTCCTTTTTTCTGTCTCGAAGCCATGACAACCATCATCCTAAATGAGCCAAATAGATTTTTGTACATTTTTTTTTTTTTAATATTTTCTATTTCATTTTATTTATAAATATACATACGCACATCCCCACACAAACATACACAAATTTTATTCTGCCATATTGAAAATGTAATCGGGATAAGCTTGCACTATATACGACGTTAAAAATAATCTAAATAATAATTTTTAATGTTATAATAATAAAATTATAACTTTTGGATGTTTCAAATTGGCTGCGTACGCGAAATACTTAAAAAATTTGTTCAGAATTATTATAAAATTGCTGTGGAAAAACAACAAAAAAGTTGTTTTTGGTGATACTTAAATTTACTATCCTGACAGCATCATGATAGTGATCATTATACACATATTGAAAATTGGATAACATTTGTACCGTAGAAATTAGGAGGGTTGTAATTTCAGAACAACGTGTTTCTATTTTTCTAGTGTTTTATTGATATAAAGTAATAAATAACTTACTGGTACTGTAATACAATATGGATTATTGATTTATTTATTTTGTGTTGTAAGACCCGCTTAACATAGATTTTATTAGCAACGGATAATAAATTGTTATGGTGTAGAAAAAAATTGTAGAACGTCGATAAAACTTTTAAGTCATTGTCGATAATTTACATTGCAAATATAAATTATTTAAGCACGAATCATACCCTTCTAAATTTTGGTAGCCTATAGCCCTAGGTGGTCGCATTATTTGAGACAAACATTTTGAAAATATGTTCATGCTTAACTTTTATAACCTAAAAGAACACTTGGCCAATTTAACCTTAGAACCGTGTTTGGCTCTGCGCATTCAGTTCCCTAACTGTGTTAAAAATTTCAACAAAAAATATTTGCAGAAGAATGTTAGTATTGAAATTGCACTATTTGGTAAAATAGATCGCCAGTTATCATTATACGAATAAAAAAATTTGAATTCGTTTTTTAATTAATTTACACATTTAAAATGATTTTTTGGTTAAAATAGAAAAATTTTTGATTTATAAATGTATTGAGTATCTAGAAATTTTAAACCATCCGTTATGTTGACTTTTCGTGTTAAAATATTCTTAAGGGAAGTATATTACTAAAATAAGATTTTAAACTGTTTCAATTTATTTCCCAGTGATTTTTTAATATTTAATGGTTAGTAATTAAGTGTTAATTAATAACAAACTATAATGTTTAACAAAAAATGACAGTTCATCCCAATTTAAGGAGATCCACATTATGTACATTATATTTTCAAACTTATCCAATTGCAGATTGTGCGATCCATTTTATGTTCACAAAGTCAAAATTTTAAATTCATATTAATTATTTCATTAAAAGGACCAAATTTAATTACAAATTAAAAACAACATACGTTATTTTAAGATAAGCTAATTCGGATCTAGGTCATTTTATAAAATTTTTTTGTTTTTTGAAAATGAACTTCATCACAATACATAAATAATTTTAGTCATAGACGGGCAAATTAATTGGTAAAATATGAATTAAATCAAGTAAAAAGTGTAGATAGAGCAACTTACTTGTGTGGGTATTTTTAATTAAAATTACTTTGTATGTAATTTTTATTTAATAAATTTAATGAAGAATTGCTTGATTTTCATGCCTCAAATGCAGACCGCGCGATCCGAATTAGGCACCTTTTTTGTACTTAATATTCTAATGCACTTAAAGAGTATTCTAAAGTAGAACAATGCTCTATAGGTGTTGTGAAGTATGGGTACTGGGTAGACTGTTCGCACGGGCAGTAAAATCTTTGAAGTGCCTGATACTGCATTATTTAACATATTTAACCATTTAAAAAAAAAACCTAAATACTGATAAAGCAAGGGGCAACAAGTATTTTGCCAAAAGGAATTTCTTTATTGGGTGGGGACCAAAATGTAACAATTGGGTTCCTCGTACCAACAGAAATTTTACTGAATTCGAAAAATTCAACATACATATATACATTTTACAAAATTGAGTTCAAAATTGAGTTTATGTGGCGATCTAAGCCAATTACATTAAGTATGAGCTCTCCCTCTCTATCTCTTCTTCCCCCTCCCCCCCCCATCTTTTCGACAATGCACCTTGGTTGTGAAAGTCATTTTATTCTATATCTATTATTCGCCATCAAAGAAGAGAAACAGAGTTAACATTTATTTTTGGAGGAAAGACAATAAATTCGCTTCTAGCCTTTTGTGCAAAACCTCGGCCCAGATTAGATAAAATTGTTCCAATCAGAAAAATTAAACCCGAAACTTATAAACGTACTGCCGAATTTCTACGGCCGTTGGATGGAACTTTAACTTCACATAATTCACTTGACACTGCTGAATCATTTTTGAATAAGCAAAGATAGCATTAGGTTTCTCCTGAAATTTGGAACAATAATTACTGATGTATATGATCGAATGCTTATGCTTTCGGTAATATTAAAGAAGGTTCGAATGCTTGGAGTTGCCCTTTGACTACGGCCCGTGAAAGGAATCACAGTAAATGCTAGCTGGGCAAATTTACAATTGGGAAATCTACAAAATGATCCTTAAAAAAGGTATCAGAATACCAACGGTAATATTGTTGTGAAATCTAATTACCAGTTGCTACACTTGGTCGATCGCTTTTAAGCAGACTTCGAGTAGCATTCATATTGAAACTAGATCTATATGATCCGCTCCGATAGATACCTTTGGAACCAAGGTCAAAGAACGGCAGCATTTATTAACCTGTTCCAGGTTTCCCACAGGCGAAGAGAGCTCCAGGTTTGCGACAGGCAAAACGATTTACATTTTAACCTTCACTTCGTGCAATACTAAAAGTCACACTAATCGTGTAGTGGGGTCAGATTGACCCCATTTTTTTTCCATAGGATTTATATGAAAACAAACTAACAAAAGAAAAAACAAAAAACAAAATACAAGAAAAAAAAATCATAGCACCAATAACCGTTTATGTTCATAAAGCACTTCGTTTTTGTTGCGTAATATTGGGCTCGATTCAATGTAAATCTTCTATAAATCTTCTATAAATCTTTTCTTCTATTCTTCTATTATTGCTATGAAAATAAATTTTTGATTAAAAATTGATTTCTAAATAGAAAATGCATTAAATTGTATAATTGGTCAAAATGACCCCACTACACGGTTATCAGCCTAATTTCATTTATTTGATGTAAAATACCCTAAAATTAACCGATTTTGATGAATTTTTCTTCTAAATCTATTTAATTGATGTCTGTTTAGGCATATCTAAAAGGAATTATCTAAATATTTGATAAATAATTTTTTATTCAGCTTCAAACAGCTCTGGGGTCAGTTAGACCCCACTACACGAAGTGAAGGTTAAACATGTTCTGTGCCAATGCCCAGCCATTTTCCACCACAGACTGGCACATCTAGGGCGGAGAACAATGAATCCTGATAGTATGTATCATGTACTGGCCGATAGTATTATCAAGTTCATTTAGAGCCTGAATATTGACTGTAATGATAATAACCCGGAGCTATCTTTTTATATCACTTTGTGATGATATCGTTCGGGATGAATAATGCGACGTAACAAGTTGCAACTAAGTTATGCATTTATGAAGCTAGCTTAATTATTTTTTTTATTTCGTATTTTTTTTTATATCGTTCAAATTGTAACGCTATTTATGAAAACAAAGTTTTTTCTCATAAAAATAATAGTTTTTTGTAATCAAACGCGAATCTTTGATGAGATCCACATTAGAGACAGCAAACGATCCGCTTTAAGGAATCGAATTTTTAAAGCGATCCACAATAAGGACATTGTGATTAAATCATTTATTTATCAACAAATCATACAAGTAAAAATAACTTTTAGTAACTTTTTTATAAATTAAATTAAGAAAAAGAAATAATCAAACCCTTAAGTTTTAAATAGCGATCTGCAATTGGGACATTTACCTATTGTAATTAATTTAAATTTAAACTGTAAGTACACGCAATCAGTATGGAAATCAAAATATTTTTCTTCTCGTGAAATTATAAAAAAATTCGTAAGCAAAGCCCGTACCGAGCAAGCACTAATTTCTACACTCAAATAATCTAATCAAATTCACTATCACACAAACGCCAAAGAATTAATCACTTCAAATCGGTTTACGGTCTTTGACAAGTTTAGAAATCGTCAAATGATTATCGAATGAGTTAAGTGCAGCTATATTCGCACGGAAAAAAATATTTGGATCATTAACAGCGCGAGATTCAAAGCGTAAATAACACTGTGTGTCAGTGTTATTAATTCCGCCTGAAAAACATTGCAATGCAAACCCAGACTACCAAAATATCTTTAATCATATTGATGGCAGTAAGTTTCAAATCCAGCACTATATGTTCAAGGCAAGAGCCACCTGAAAAGAAAGCAGGTGACTCGGATATTTTTTTAAGAAGTTGTTGCGAGGCCTAAAAATTTCTCAACGGTGTAAAACACCACAATCCGGATCGCGGTACCAATTGTGAATGGTTTAACGGTTTTTCTGTTAAAATAAGAAAAATGCTCATGATTTACATGTATGTATTGAATATTGAACTATATTTGAGCCGTTTATTTTCAAAGTGGGGCAAGTCCATATTTTGTTGAAACGAGATAATGAAGTATTTGGGATTTTTTTTTTTTGACTATAAATTTTTCACCGTTAGAAAGATTATACTTATATTTGTATATTGTTATCATTAACTTAAATTTTTTTAAAAATGGACTTGTACCACTTTCAAAATTAACATCTCATTTATTGGTGTGTTAAGTAGCACGTATCAATTTTTTGTCTCTTTTAACCTTGCATAACTATTAATTTTAATGCACGAATGCACACTGCATCATATGTCAGTAGCAGCAAAGTGTTTTGTGTGAAAAGATGCTGTAAAATTTGCAAGGGAAGTGAAGTTACCAAATAACATCTACTTAATAAAACAATGATTATTTTTACGAAAAAGCGTTGGTTTAGTTCAAATTAACTATGAATCTAAATTCGGTGAAAATTTTTTTCAATATCGCCCAATATCGGATCGCCAGATCCACTTTTCGTTCACAAACTCAAAATTTTTAATCGAAATTTAATAAATTATAAATCCCAATAAAATTTAAAGCAAGAAATAATTTCACAATTGTTCTTTTAAAATGAGCTAATTTGAATCTACGTGTTTTTTACCATTTTTTTGGTATTCTAAATGGCTCCTACCTAATCCAGTGCAACTGTACAAATTCCAAAGGATGGATTAGAAAATTATTTGGAAGCAACGAAATACGGTATGACTGTTCGTACTGCCAGCAAAACATTTAAAGTTACAAAATCAACGTTATACAACCATAATACTAAAAACCTTAGCGCCGATATAAAACAACCGAGTGACAACTGATAAGATAAATGCGACATTTATGTACTTGGATTGACCATATGGCTAAAATTGAGTTCCCCATATCTAAGGACATGCTGTTGAATTCAGTTCAATTAATTGTGTAAAACTTGAAAATTTCAAACAACTTCCGAGATGGCAGACCAGGGGCCTATTTAACCAAAAACTTATCACTTTGCACTTTGCAAAATTTTGCTAAGTGCTAAGAATTTAACTGGTCATAGAAACTTTGCAAATATAAATTCGTTGCTATTGCTCTTATATTAATGATTAGTAAAGAAAGAATCACCTATATTTGTTAATTTTACGAAATAACATTTATATAAACATTAAATTATTAGAATAATAAAGATTTTTTACAATAAACGCAAATTAACTTACAATTTCGATCGTGCAGTAACAGAATGAAAAATGCAAAATGCAAAGTGATAAGTGCTAAAGACTGCAATTATAATACAAAACCAAACAGTTATTGGGTTTTTATTGTTCAGTTGTTTGATATTTTTTCATGTTTTTTGCTAGGGGAAAATTGGCATTGCATTTTATGATAAGTGTAGTTGATATACTCGTATAACGCACATATAGGTTGTAAAAATGATTCGACGTGAATTGTATTAGTCGGAAACGATACAATAATTGGAAATGTTTGTCGAAACAGGATAAATGTTAATATTTATAACGAATATGAGTTTAAAGAATCGCTCCGAATAAATTAAATCAAGCAGAATAATTTTACAAAATATCAGGGATGTAATTAGGCACACCACAAAAAATAAAGTGCTTACCACAATACAACAAATTTTACTATAAAAGATTCTGTATCATGAAACAGGCGAATGAATAAGAAAAAAATTTAAATAAAGTTAAAAACACTTTGTTTTTATTGTGAATCGAATAAAGTAAATTTTATCTAGTTGGTCATGAAAAAAACACATTAACGTGCAAGTGTATATTTGCTTTGAATTCTACTGAAAATTTGCTAAATGTTCATTGTACAGAAATGATTATCATTTATCATTTAGCAAATAATATTCATTGCAAAGAGATTTTTGTACAGCGGTATTAATATTTAATTAGGTATATAAATCATATTAAACCTATAACATTAATATCTAAATCGCATCGACGCTTCTTTAATAATGTATTCGAAACTAAACATGTTATTTTTATACAATAATGTTATGTAATTTTCTCTTTATGGAACAAAATAGTTCAACTTATCAAAATAAATTTTTGCTTAGCAAAATTTTGAAAAGTGATAAGTGCTAAGTTGCAAAGTACGATGGTTAAATAGGCCCCAGGTAAGCTAATTTCGGCTGCCTCTTCTAATTTCTATTCCAACTTGTCTAAATATGAATTCATTTTTTATTTCGCCACTGGTATAATGGATTTTTGAAGAGAAAATCGTCAATTTTCAAACAACAGTGTTTCATAATATTTAATAAAAAATCGCGCACAGGTCAACGAGGCAAAAATTAAAAACTGGTTCAACGAAATAACCACATACTTAGAAATAAACGATTATCTACCGATCTTTGATTATCCCGAACGAATCTTCAATTGCGATGAAACTGCTTTCTTTTTAAGCCCCAAAGTAAATTCCCTTTTGGTTAAAAAAGGTCAAAATACCGTTTATTTATTTGCGTCAAATGACGAAAAAGAAAATATAACGGTAACGCCAAAGGAACACTTTAGTCCCTCATGGTAGTGCTTCCTTTCAAGAGAATTCCGCTTATTATCGCCAAGAGTACGCGAAACAGTTGGGGAATCGGACGAAGCGATTATGGTTGATAGCAGAACAAATTAAATTTCCTATTGTCCTTTTCGTGGGTGAGCATACCTCACATATAACCTTAGCGCTTAGTGAATTATTTTGATTTTGTTGCTACCTACCGCAACATCTATTGTATACTACAACCAATGGATGTTGCTTACTTTCATCTCTTAAAACAAGCAGGGAGGAATGCTGTAAAAAACTGGCGTATGGAGTATAATGGCGCACGGATTCGCCGAGAAGACTTTGGGCCTTTGTTATCTTCCATTTTGGAAAACGTACGCTTTGAAGAAAATTTACGAAACTGTTTCAAAGCTTGAGGCTTATGTCCTCTCGATGCCAACGCTATAAATTCCGAGAAACTTTATTTAGCAACGAAGTGAAATCACTTATTCAAAATAACAATAGCATTGGCCATCAAAGCAATATTCCAAATAATTTGAACGATCTCTTAGAACACCTTGATAGGATTATTGGTATAGCAAGACGGATATTATCCAAAAAATTATGGAACCAGTGTTGATCAACGCGCGAGGAGTTTATTCCGTCCAAGAAGTAAACTCGTTACTCGACAAAAATAATTTAATTAACCCCTTATCAGCTACACCTTATAGAAGAAACAATTATGTATTAATAAATATTTTTGAATTTTTATGTGATAAGTATAAACTTTTTTGTGATACTTACTTAAATATTTATTTTGTTTAAGTTTTTATTTTAATACATTAAAACATGAAGTTTGTTTGTTTTTTAGTCATTTTAAATTTTTAGTTACCTAAATCCTATATTTTATAGAAATAAACAATTTTTTCTAATGAAAAGAATAACTTTAAAGGATTTTACATATTTAAGTTAATTTAAACAACTACTATTCTACACTGAGATCTAAATAAAAACCCTCAAGCGAGCCGCTTTACCGCAAGAAATTCTACGGCGATCTACAATATAACCCATGAGGTAAATCCACATTTTTGCAAAAAATTGGGTTTTACCATTGCAAAATGTATGATTTCAAGACCTTTATTTTGGAAAAAATTATAAATCTATGTAAAAATAAAAAAATAATGTTTATTTCTTATTGTTAGAAGTTTTATGAAATACAGCAAATGCTTAACTTAAAAGTAGCGATCCACAATTGGGTCTGTTACCTTAAATAACCGAGAATAAATTGATAAAGTTAAACTGAGGCAATAATCAATCATTATACCCATATAAATTTCTGATGTGAATGAAATGTTGTTATTGATAATCCACACGGTGGCACGAAAAACATTACACGCCCCGTTACACGTGCCAATAATAAAAATGTTCAACTGAAGCAAACTCAGAATAGACTCCATAGCAAGAAGGGGGTCAAAGCCATTATTCCAGTAACAGCTCTGCAAGCAATATGTTGACTTAATGAAGTTTCATTAAAGAAGTCTTTAAGTTGACGATAGGCCACCAAACAATTCAAGCGTTTGAAAGGATTGGTAACACCATCGATTTATGATTTCCCAAAAGTTCTTCTATACACTGCCAAAATATGGTAATAGCTTTCTGAATTTAATTTAGTTAATTTAAATCAATACAACATGCCTCTTCCTCCACTATAAATAAATCTTGTTGCATTAAATCGGATTAATCGAAAGACATTCAGGAATTTCCCTTAAACTGTAACAATCAGATCATCAGCAATCTCTTGACATTTATACCAGAATGCTCAGATTAACAAGTAGGTCATTAATGGCCAAAGATCCATCAGGGGAGAGAGAACACCAACCTGTGGACAGCCTTTGGCAATGTTGAAAGAAACGGATATGTTATCCAGCTCCGCCCAAACATAACGGGACTTAAGCATAGGTAACACCAATTCAGGAATTGAGCGATCAATACCAAAATTAGTACAGGCTTTAGTAATCGTACCAAACGAGATGCTATCAAAAGCTTACGTAATATCCAGTGAAGTGCTCACAATAAACTCTTTATTATTGAGCATTCTTTCAGGCAAATCATAATCTATTTAATATTTAAATCTGTCAATAATCATTTGCAGAGTCTTAAGAAATTCACAGAGATAGAATAAAATTAGAATAAATAAAATAAAAATTCAGAATAAAATTATAGGAAAACATAGAATAAAAATAAAATGTTTTTAAATAAAAAGCTTAATAATTAATTTAATTTATTTAAAATTCAAAATTTCTAAACAATTATTATTTGTTTAGTTTTCAAAGATTTTTGTGTTAGGTTGCATATTTAGATTACATAAACAATTTTGATTAGGCCAGTACGACCGAAGGATTTAGCTAAAATAATGAAGACATTAGAGAATTACAGAGCATTCATAATGAAAAAATGGTTTACTTTTGACTTGCAGGTAGGTTTGTATGAATTTCCAACATAACAAAGAAAAATGTAGATATTCCTTACGTTGGAAATTGATACAACCCTGTAAGACAAAAGTCAAAGGTTTTTACATTGTGAATGCTCTGTAATTCATTACATTTTGTTAGAACTAACTTCTGTTAAATAATTCTTTGAGTTTTCGAATATGTTCATACAGCATTTAATAATTTTTTTGATAAAATTCTGGAATATGCCCAATTGGAAAAGGTTTAGAATATGGCCATTGTGCTTATTCGTGATTTGTTGAAATTTGAGGTGAGGGCTGGAAATATTGGCCATAATTAAAATAGAATTTTTCAACCGGTTATGATCAAACTCGGCTTGATACTCGTAAATAAATTCATTTCAATTAAAATGGTTTGGATCAAAAATGAATTTATCGTCTCTTTCTCAACTATTGACGATTGGAGCATCACGGATTCCACCTAGTGGAACATTTACCTGATAATTTGACGTTCCAAATTGTTGTAAATAATTCCAATTTTGATCTGTAAACACAATTTTTACTTATCGGATTGCTAATAATGGTAAATAATTCCAATTTTGAACTATAAAACCAATTTTTAATTATCGCATTGCTAAATTTTCTTTCGTCGCATTTGTGAAAAATGTCATTTTATCAGGTGCATCATTTTAACTATTGTCCTCGAGAGGCGCTTTCTTTACTTTTACAATCGTCAATAAAGCGTTTTTTTTTTAATTTTGTAAATAAAGAAGCTTTGAAAAGAGCCATTACAATTGACACAAATTGGTTATTTTATGTCGTGTTGCGGATCGATGAGTAAACGTGTTGAGTATGGGATATTTGTTATCTTTTTAAGAGACCTCTATATTAAACATTTTCCCAGGCCTAAAATTAGCCATAATTGGGTCATTTGAAATATTTTTTTCTTTTGACTGTTGAATTGTAAATAAGTAAAAAAATTGTGAAAAGGGCTTCCGCTCAATTCGAGTATTTCTTGATCTGCTACATCCGCTCTCGGAAAACAAAAAATCATAAAACACAAAAAGTGTCTTTCATAAAATCAGCAAGTAGACGACGATCCTATCCTGAACAACAAATGTATAATACCAGATCCTTCTACTAGAGTAAAAGCCATAATTATACGTCATAATATTATAGAAACTTTTCAGTGGTATAGGTTTTCATTGTTCGCCATAAGAATTCATAGTAAAAATGATGTTTTTAGCTTCAAGTTTTTCAATGAAAAAAGAGAAAAATTATAACACGTTTATATAAATCTATTTTACATATCTTTAACAACAACACAAATATGGCTTTATTGGTATTCAATAAATATTAATTATATGACTTTTTCGGCTTTGTTTATAGACAAATATGTATATTATTTTTCATGGCATTCCAATATTTACGACTTGATGAGCTAGTGAAATAAAAAAGCCATCTACTCATAACAAATCTACTGTCATCTCCCCCCATATACCCTTTAAAAAAAACAAGAGCTTTCCTTAAGTTATATATAAGTAAGACCGTACTGATTTAGCGAATTATTATATTCTTAAATATTCTTTATTCACTGGTTCACCAAGTCTAAAACATTATTGTAGGCTTTAATGCACACAAAAAGGTTTTCCTTATTTTTTTAATTTTTGGCGTTGAATAGTTATACCACTAAAAAACCTTCTTAAAAATTATGACGTATGATTATGGCTCTATAATCTAGAATTCTCTGAAATTATATATTCAAAATTTCATGGGAATGAGATCGTTTAAATGTTATTTTTCACTCGATAAATTTTGCATGTTGGGAGACCTGAATGCGCGCAATGTGTGTTTTTTTAATTTTTCATTCCATTAAATTTAATCAGTTTATTTTTTGTAATTTTATTGAAAACGATGAGTTTTATTGGTAATTAAAATATTTTCCAAAAAATATTTTTAAATTATTTAGTAGTTAAAATGCCAAGGAAATGTTGTGTTAATGGCGGTCAGAGCTATTCATGCTATAATAAAGAATATACGTTTGAGCTATTCTATCATTTTGTTTTCCAATTGATGCAGTTCTACGAACCAATTGGACAAATTTATTAATAAAAGAAAATTGGCATCTAACAAAATATTCAGCATATAAATAAAAATATTTGGCAAGTATGCATTGAATATTTCTTATTATTTTTATTATTACTTGAGGGCCATATGGGCATTCAAGCCACCTCGCACTGCGACCTAAAAGATCTTTTGTGCATGAACCCTACTTAATGAGCCGTCCAGTCAATATTCAGGATCTTAATGCGGTATACGATGCATACTATCTGGGCTCATTACTCTCCCTCCTAGATGTTGTAATATTTGGCAGAAAATGGCTGGGCAATGGCACAGAACAGCTGATTCCGCTTCTAGGTCGCAGAAGCGGCATCCATCTGTCGAAATTAGGCCCATTTTCTTAAGGCGATATCTTAAGGGGATGTGACCTGTGAGGAAGCCAGTAAGCAACCTCAGCTCAGGTTTCCTTAGTACAAGAAATTCCTTGACCCTTGCTGACGAAGGTGAAATAAATTCCTTCGCCTGTCGCAAACCTGGAATTCCGCGCAAATAGGAGGACTTTTGCACATCGTCCCAGCGTTTTACCGCTGCCCTAAGGTGCCCCCTAGTGACGCCTGAATATTTCTTAGCAAAAGATGTTCTACTAAATCTATAAATAAAAACCGAAACCAACGATTATAAAGTAACGAGATATAAATTGGTAAACATAACAATACTTTCAGTTGTCCCAGGAAAACTAAATCCTATAGGTGGAACCAGCCAAAGCTATGACCCAATTTTATCGCCAAATGACGATAAATTGTTTTACATGCTGAAATGTATTAATAAATATTGGACAAATTGTCTTTAATAAATATTGCATAATATGTATTCAAACGATTTGGAATTGATTATATACTTAGGCCCTTTTACAATTTTTCGTTTATTTCAAACTTATTGACTTATTTGCCGCCATCTTAAATAAGTAAGTGAGACAATGCTAATTCAGTTTACTTACTTATTTTAACAACTACCATACAAATTTTTAATTTGAAGTTAATATTTTTGATGAGCCTATGATTGTACCTCAATCACCATAAAAAAGTATGATATTATTTTGAATATTCTATTTAACAACTTTAGTTTTAAATTGCTTATTTTATTGTTTTAATTTATTTCAAAAATTTTAAAACATTGATGTTATTAAGAAAATTGGAAAAAATAATTTATAATGTTGTATATTTGAATTTTTCCCAAACTTTAAAAATAATTAATTATAAATTAACTTTCTTAAGCGGTAACGCTATTTGTACCTTAATATTGTGTATGCTTGCTTAAGGATTATTGACTAAGGATTAAGTTTACTTAATCACCTTGAAATGCATTAAGTTTTTGTTACACTTCCTTAGAAATATTTTCATAGACAAACTGACGATCAATTTATATTTTTTTGCAAGAAAGAGACAAAAAATTAGTTACCTTGTTAGCTTATTTAAATAAGATATCCTACAAATTAGTAAGCAATTGGAAAAGGGCCTTAATGAGACATTTCAAAACGGTAATTTAGAGAATAGGTTTAGCAAGAACAGATTTTTATCAGGACGGTTCATTTCGTAACACTACTGATTCGGAAAATCAACTAATTATTATAAAATTGGTTAGAAAGTCCTTCACTTTGAACCTCTTTAAAAACTGTCAGTCATAAGATATCGAACACCAGGAAGCTTCTAATGATGTTCATATTTTTACTTTTTATAGAAGTATATTCCAGATAGTTTAAAGCATCCGAGAAATAAAACGTCAGCTTAAGATTGTCAAATAAAAAATAAATGCCAATTGTCAAAATAAATGCCTGTCAAACAACATCCAGAATTTTTTTTTCAGAGAAAAGAGATTGAATTCGAAAATCATCCGAAAGTACAAAAAAAACGACAAAGAGAAATAAATTTTTTCTCGAATACTAACCCGCATATTTTGTCAGTTAAATTATTTCTCAGATTACTTCGACATAAAAAAAACATTCCTAATGGCAGGGAAACGTAAGGATGACTATAAATCTGAATTCGTCATTACTTTGTAAGAAATATGATGATTTTTTGTGCCAAACGGATTCTTTCGATATACAGTGAGTCAAAGTCAAACTCATACACTTAAAATGTAAATTTATTTTTACAGAATGCCTACTTTTCCATGGCTTTTCTTCAAATTCATTTATGAAATAGTATCGCCTACGCCTTTGACTATTGAATACAAAATTAACAAATGAATGCGGTTAAATAACATGAAAACAGGGGCCTAACTATGCAATTCCATAATAATTTTTGGCATCTATCGTTTTGTATTAGAAAGTACAGAAGAAAAAGAAAAACAATAACTATTGTTTCGTTTTTTTCCTGCACCTTCTAATATAAAACGCTCAATTTCTGTTTTTGTAAATTTTGCAATAGTGCCGTGACAAATTTAACAGCTTTTTCATCGAGCTTAAAAATATACAGGGAGAGTAAGCATTCCAAACTGTATGAAAAGAGATAAAAACATATTATATCAATTCATAAGGAGAAGGCTGAGAAGGGCGGATATTCTTTCTAAATGTACTAATTTTTGTAGTGTATGAGTTTGACTTTGACTCACTGTAAATCACTCAATATTTTATAGAACAAGTAGCAAAACAGAAAAAAAAAATTACAAGAGGTTTTGAAGGTCATTCATTCACTTCAGTAAAATGTAAATAAAAAATTACTAAGGTTGTGATATTTCTTAAACCAATTTCGACCAAATTCGAGTTTTCGATTTTTTACAAAACGGCCCTAAACTAAATATAATGTTTAGTTTGGGCTTTAAAGGCCAATGAGAGGTAATCGTAGTGCTTATTTCTGCTAAATATAATTTGTCGCTTGTCTCTTTGGGAAAAAGCTTTCAATGTTCAAAGCTGATATACACAAAATCTTCATTTTATCATGATTTTGACAGCCAATAATTAGACATTTATTTATTGAAAAAACAGAAAATTGAAAATTGAAAGACTCAGAAACTGTGCAGGTTTACAACAATTTAAATTTAGGACCTCATATGATGGTACAATTTAATTTTTGTAATTAAAATTATTTAAACTGAAAATGAAAATTAAAAACTGGAATCAGTGTTTAAATTCATTTTTCGTTCCCAAAAAAATATTTTTTATTTTCTTCTGAGAGAGAAAAAATATCCCTTTTTTAAAAAAGTTATCGAAATACGTTTCTCGCAAAATGTTTTTTTTTTTGTATGTCAAATATTTTCGGTTTTCGCCAAAAATTTTAATTGTTTGATGCAAATTGTTTACATTGTTTACAGTAATTTTCATCTTCGGTTGTATTTTCTCGTTTTAGCATCCAACAATAGTCTGCTAACATATTTACGTCCCATTTACCCTAGTATCTCCTCTCCATCTCCTTTAAATCTTGGTGAAAATGTTCACTTTGCTCTTCACTGTATCACCTAAATTTTCAGGAAAATAATCCAGATTTGAATCTAGGAAATGAAGTTTCAAGTTCATTAGCCATCCCATTTTTCCGAATTTTTCTACCATTTTTTTCACAAGATTTACATAATGAGGGCTCTTATTGTTTCCAAGGAACTTTTCAGCAACATTACGAAAACTAAGCCAAGCGGCCTTTTCTATTTTTGTCATCTTTGATGTAAAATTCTCATCCCGGAACATCTTCCGAATTTCAGGCCCATCAAAAATACCTTCTTTTAATTTTGCTTCGCTTTTATTACGAAATTGTCTTATCATAAGTATGTAAAACACTGACCCTTCTTATCTAAGGCTTTGACATACTGTTTCATTAACCCGAGTTTTATGTGTAACGGCGGACGCAGTACTTTTGAATGATTGACTAAGGATTCTTCATTGACATTATATTTTCCTTTATCGATATTCTTTCTATGTTCCCAATCTTTTTTTTTTTTTGGTAGTGATTACCACGGTCTCTACTATCCCATAAGCATTGAAAGCATGGATATTTTGTGTCCTAACATCATAGTAATTATTTTAAGATCACCGCATATTTGCCAGTTATGCTCCTTCTATTTTATTTTATCTAAAACATACTTTATTGTTTCGTATTCCTCTTTTAATTTAGTAGAATGGGCTATAGGGACGCTGGCATAGGTGTTGCCGTTATGTAAAAGTACTGCTTTTCAACTTCGAATAGAAAAGTCTATAAAGAGTCTCTATTGCTCAGGGATATAAACATTTAGTTTTCATTCGTTCATCAGCAATACTAACTACTTTCTAAGCGTTTATTGAACAACTACTTTCTAACCGTCAATTGAAAAATGTTTAATTCAATATTTCTACTACCGCTACATTGCGTTCGCTTGATCTCGGCGGTTGGGAGGTCGCATGCTTACTCCCTAAACCCGCCGGCACAGTGGATTCAATGTACACCGCTCTTCAATCCGTGAGAACTTGGTTGGTTTAGGGTTCCATCTTTACTGCCAAGTATATATAACAAAAGCGGCCACTCCTTTAGTACAATTGCTGATAATGTAGCTGTTCAATATAAAACAAATGCTTCTGGGTTTGAAAAGCGTAGCATCTTCTAGAGAACAGATTCTGCAGTGTGCTTGTTTTGGTCCGCGGGTGGTATTTTATTTCCCACCTACCCGCCGGCGAACCGGTTAGGGCAATCCCCTATCCGCCATCCCCGCATGCTGCAGTGCATTAAATCAACAAATAGGTTGCTTATATTATCAAAGCAAATCAACAATCCGCAACATCCTCTGAATCAACCGAAATAATCTTTTTTAGCTCGTCTCGACACTTGGATAAAGCTGATAAATATGGCTTCTTGTCCGATGAACGAACCCCAGGGATGTGTATATTATTGGTAAATTTATCCACAGCATAAATGATCAAAGGGCCACAGTTGTACCAATCCTGCTGAAGAGGGAACATATATTTGGGCTAAAAGGTGAATCACCATGGACACCCTGTGAGACCCATTAGATATTTCTGAAATTTGGCACATATGTTCCTATTGATCTAAGAATTCTAGCCATACCACTGAAGTTGATGCTAAATAGTTAGAAAGTAGTTAGTATTGCTTAGGAATGCTTCTATGGCCCAATTAATTTTTTTATATTTTTCAATCGCCATGGACACCCTGTGAGACCCATTAGATATTTCTGAAATTTGGCACATATGTTCCTATTGATCTAAGAATTCTAGTCTTACCACTGAAGTTGATGCTAAACGCTTAGAAAGTAGTTAGTATTGCTTAGAAATGCTTCTATGGCCCAATTAATTTTTTTTATATTTTTCAATCGCCATGGACACCCTGTGAGACCCATTAGATATTTCTGAAATTTGGCACATATGTTCCTATTGATCTAAGAATTCTAGTCTTATCACTGAAGTTGATGCTAAACGCTTAGAAAGTAGTTAGTATTGCTTAGAAATGCTTCTATGGCCCAATTAATTTTTTTATATTTTTCAATCGCCATGGACACCCTGTGAGACCCATTAGATATTTCTGAAATTTGGCACATATGTTCCTATTGATCTAAGAATTCTAGCCATACCACTGAAGTTGATGCTAAACGCTTAGAAAGTAGTTAGTATTGCTTAGAAATGCTTCTATGGCCCAATTAATTTTTTTTATATTTTTCAATCACCATGGACACCCTGTGAGACCCATTAGATATTTCTGAAATTTGGCACATATGTTCCTATTGATCTAAGAATTCTAGCCATACCACTGAAGTTGATGCTAAACGCTTAGAAAGTAGTTAGTATTGCTTAGAAATGCTTCTATGGCCCAATTAATTTTTTTTATATTTTTCAATCGCCATGGACACCCTGTGAGACCCATTAGATATTTCTGAAATTTGGCACATATGTTCCTATTGATCTAAGAATTCTAGCCATACCACTGAAGTTGATGCTAAACGCTTAGAAAGTAGTTAGTATTGCTTAGAAATGCTTCTATGGCCCAATTAATTTTTTTTATATTTTTCAATCGCCATGGACACCCTGTGAGACCCATTAGATATTTCTGAAATTTCTGAAGTTGATGCTAAACGCTTAGAAAGTAGTTAGTATTGCTTAGAAATGCTTCTATGGCCCAATTAATTTTTTTTATATTTTTCAATCGCCATGGACACCCTGTGAGACCCATTAGATATTTCTGAAATTTGGCACATATGTTCCTATTGATCTAAGAATTCTAGCCATACCACTGAAGTTGATGCTAAACGCTTAGAAAGTAGTTAGTATTGCTTAGAAATGCTTCTATGGCCCAATTAATTTTTTTTATATTTTTCAATCGCCATGGACACCCTGTGAGACCCATTAGATATTTCTGAAATTTGGCACATATGTTCCTATTGATCTAAGAATTCTATCCATACCACTGAAGTTGATGCTAAACGCTTAGAAAGTAGTTAGTATTGCTTAGAAATGCTTCTATGGCCCAATTAATTTTTTTTATATTTTTCAATCGCCATGGACACCCTGTGAGACCCATTAGATATTTCTGAAATTTGGCACATATGTTCCTATTGATCTAAGAATTCTAGCCATACCACTGAAGTTGATGCTAAACGCTTAGAAAGTAGTTAGTATTGCTTAGAAATGCTTCTATGGCCCAATTAATTTTTTTTATATTTTTCAATCGCCATGGACACCCTGTGAGACCCATTAGATATTTCTGAAATTTGGCACATATGTTCCTATTGATCTAAGAATTCTAGTCTTACCACTGAAGTTGATGCTAAACGCTTAGAAAGTAGTTAGTATTGCTTAGAAATGCTTCTATGGCCCAATTAATTTTTTTATATTTTTCAATCGCCACGGACACCCTGTGAGACCCATTAGATATTTCTGAAATTTGGCACATATGTTCCTATTGATCTAAGAATTCTAGCCATACCACTGAAGTTAATGCTAAACGCTTAGAAAGTAGTTATTTTTAATTTGGAGCGCTGCTCTGCAATATGTTTACATTATTTTATTTATGTAAGCCAATATTTTCTAATTTGATATAATTTTAATTACTGCACAATTTTTATGGTTTACGAGGAATAAATTTGTTGTTTTAATAAAATGTTTAATTGTCACTTTCGTTTTTTTAAATATTTTAAATCGAGTTTGCCTAAATGACTTCTTTTTGCACCACTACTAATGCAATAACATTGTTGTTGTAATTTTTTAGGAAAAGTTAGGAAAAAATTCACTCGCATAGACCCTGAACATCTGTACAATAAACCAATGATTAGTCCTCACAGTATAATATTTCCTGAAATCCTTCTGAAAACCACGCGTCTTAAATTCTGCAGCAATATAGTCTGCCATATCTTTTGAGGCCTCTATCCTTCTTGTAAAATTATTTGATCAAAAAGTTGTGGACCTTTACTTCGTCGGTTACTCTTGTATTCCCCATCACTATCTTCTGAATCACAGGTTTCAGAATCAGAATCTACTTTTCCGATCTCCTCCTCTTCACCGTTACCAACTTCCATGGAACTTTCTGTCTTGCTATCAATTTCCATTTTGTCATCATCATCTACTGTCGAAGAATTTGTGCTGTTCATGTTGTTACTTGATTTTACGGAAACAATTGGTCTTGTAACTGAAGATACGTCTGGATGTTTTATTTTAGACTTATTTTTAGAGTTGAAACCGTTCACTTCTATTTTGCAAAACTTACAGTTTTGTTTTCATTTGGGTCTTTGCCATATTGTAGAAACTATGAATTTAAAATCCTGTTTATTTTTACTTTTTTTATACCGGCTCATCATAGTGAGACAAGGGCAGCAAATCATTTTAGGAACCCATGGTTTATCTTCGTCAAGTATTGACATTTTAAAATAATCAAAATAAAGATCTTTTCTTGCTTCAGATATTTTTCTGCAATATTTTAAAATTTCAAAATTATCACGTGCGTAACAGAAGACATCGGTATCTGAACACAAATGTGAGTTTTTCCTGTAGCCCTAAACTGTCCAGAGGCCGCAAATCACCAACCAATGAAAAGCTACGGTCGCATGATGACGATGCCTGTGGGCCCGCTTTCTCACTCTGACCAGCCACCGATACTGGGATATCCCTCCCCTGAATCGTAAACTTATGTTTACCTATCTTTGCCATGAAGGCATTGTCCCTCACCTGGTAACTTAGCCGGAAGGACCCGTTGTCGGTAGATAAAAAAAAGTAGATAAAAAGTATTAAATTAGTGTCTTTGAAGTTAAGTGATCTTAGTGAATGACCTCTACAGTAAAGTTTACCAAGAATTCTTTAGACACATCTCTGAACTTCTTAGACTCAGTTATTAAGTATATGTAAAAATTCATTTCACTTGTGAAAAGCAAATTTCATACACACTTACTCCGAGTCTCAGCTTCATTAATCGGGGTTCATCATAATGCAATTATATCATTTTGCTATGGCTAATGATAAATTTCGTCCGTCTAGAAGAGTTTCCAGCAGTGTGAATTTTGCTTTACTCACCTCTTGACCGCAAGCTATGCGAAAAATCTTCCCAAGGATCTGCCCTTCAAGACAGACTTAGAGCCCGATATACAAAGTATTGAGGATCTAATTTTGTCGTAGACTAGCAATCCAGATACCCGAAATATTTCCAAAATCATAAAAATTTTATTTTTCTAAATTAATTTGGGTGAAATTTTCAGTTAATAGAAGAATTTCGAGTTCATAGAAGCGCAAATAGCAAAACCGTACATATTCCAAAGTCAAGAGGATTATCAAGAACCCTGGATTTTTCATATATCATACAAGCGGCGTTCACTCAGCCAGCATATCCGTAAGATCAATTCACACTGCTGGAAACTCTTCAAGACGGACGAAATTTACCAGTAGCCATAGCAAGGCAAATGATATAATTTCATTAAGATGCTTCACATAAGCCTAATTAAGGCCAATTGTAACATTTGAGTGTTTTGCCGAAAATTCAATGATGATAGATTAATTGAAAAAAAATTTCACCGTATTCAATTTTAACACAGGTGCCTTAGGTGACGACAGGTTTGAGGCCCGTGGTAGTTTTTTTTTCTTTTAATACATGTGCCAAAATACAGTGAGATATTAATACAGTGAATTTTTAAAACCGCAGGGGTTGAAGGGGTTAGCCGCGGTGCTGAAAATTAAAACTATTTTTTATTTGCCATATTCGGTTTCAGAACTCAAAAAAAGTAGAATGAGTTATTTATTTTGAATTTATATATAAAGTAAAATTTTGACCCTTTGAGGGGCTGGGGAGAAATCTAAGGGTGATGGTTAAATCATGACCTCAGAATCGTTCCTAGCACACCGAAAGACGTAGAATGGGATATTTATTTTGAATTTTTATATGATGTGAAAATGTGACCATTTGGAGGGGTGGGATGCTAGGATGAGCTGGGGCCAAATCTAAGGGTGATGGGTCAGTTCTGACCTGAGATTCGTTTTTAGCACATCGAAAAACGTATACCAGAAGGTACTTCACCTTTCTCTATCAGGACTTTTTTTTTGTGTGCCTGTGTTATTATTGCTCTATTATGTTCTAAATTTATTAGAACAATTTCAGTTGATGTAGTGCTAAACATAACATACTGATCACAGTACATGTAATTATACAATATGTATGTCGCATAATTTGTTTAGCATACGCCTTAAAACGAATATTGCTCTTTGGCACATTTGTTCTCCATTAATACAGGCTCTTGTTAACAATTTTGCAAACAATCGTTTATTCTTAAGTTCTACACGAATAAACTAAGCAAATTGTATTCCATGACACGTGTCCATGCATAAGATCGTACATAAGAATCCATTAAATATATTAATTAAATAAACATTTCCCGAGTGTGTCCCATCTTGCACATACGATTTTGTCTATTCAACCAAATCAGAATCGGTCATTCTTTTTCTAATAACAAAAATGTAAATATTTATTTTGTATTCTCTTTCGGTACATACGCAGATACATAATGTACATACATATAAGTAAAGCCAACAAATTGTATAAAATCAGCCAACATAACCCTTTCAAATTTATTATTTTTCTTATCGTTTAAAAAAAAAATAAATAAAAAGGAAAGGATGAACTAAAATATATTATAAACAAAATAAAATTAAAGTGAAAGTTTTGTGTGTGTATCTAACTGTATACACTGCTATGGTGAGGTATTTTTTAACATTTCACATCAGGTGACATGAAATGATTATAAAATAATCCTTTTTCGCCTTAGTTGGTTTTTATTCCAAAAAAAAAAGGGTAACATTTACAAAAAACAAAATTGTGTACATACAGCAACTGTGTTCCGGGTTCGTGTGTTTAATTTTTGGTATTTAGAAAGGGTTATGTAATATTCATGCAATAAAACTTTCTAATTTTTATTTTAAGTTTTTTTTTTTGGAGTTTACGTTTGTCGAACAAAAATTGCAATTGCCATGGTTTTGATTGATTCGTACATGATTTGTGTACAGCTAACCCTTTTTTGTTACATGATACCAAAATATTAGAAATTTCTTTTTCCTAGAAAATATTGCTCGGTTGGGTGTAAAATTTGTGACCCGACATATTATTTTACAGATAACAAATATTCAATTAAAAAAATAAACAAAACAAAAAATTTAAATATATTTCTATATAGAGAGATAATTGAAAAATTTTAATTTTAAATTCGTTATTTATCGATACGAAAACAACAATAGCTTTTTGATAATATCTTATCTCGTTAAATTGATAATCATTTGATTATACACCGTGTCAACATTAACGGTATTGTTCTATAAAATAAAATAAAAAATGTGACGAAGATATGAATATTGATCGAAATTAAGATAAAAAGTTAAGAAAATCAATTCTTTGCTGACAATAAATTATATGGTAATCGATTTGTGAATTATGCGGACGATTTCCTGATGATGGCGGCAAAAACTAGAAAAATCAATTCGATTTGCATTTTATTACAATATTTCAGATGATTATGGCGTTTTGAGATAGTAAATGAATTTATATGTATAAAAATATGGTTTGAACGATATCTGTGTGCGGGTACATTTAGTTAATCAGTTATGACATGGTTCCAGATTAAGAAAAGCTTTATCTTACGCACACAACATCTTACACAATTCAATTAAAAATAATAGTTTATTTATATATGTATGTATGTAATATCACAGCACTAAGTCTATATCTGAAATTATATTGTTGTATATACAATCAGCCATATTGTGATCTTCAACTAAAAATATAATATTTTTATAATGTTACAAGAGTATGTATGTACATAATACATTTTATTTTAGTTTAGTTTCAGTTTTCATATCAAAAATCATAAAATAATATAAAAAATGTCTATTGCTATTTTCCATTAAATACATATTTTACTTTTATATACATACATATATTCGGTTGTTGTTGTACTTCTTAAAAACACACAAAAAAAAGAAGGAAAATACACACAAAATATGGAAAGACATCACGGTGATATTGAAAATGGAAAAACGAAAATGTGTTTGGGGGTGAACCAAAAAAAAAAAAAGTCTTTTTTTGGAAATGTTCGGGTATGAGACTAAAATAAAAATATTTCGATTTCTGAACTGCCAAATAAAATATCGTATTGAATGGTTATTGCATTTTATTTAACATTTTTTTGTACTTCGTGTTGTTTTGTTTTTTTCTACTCGAATATTGTATATACATATATCTATAACAGCCATTTTGCTGGTTCTGTATATATAAAAAGTATATACTCACACCCATGTTTGTATAGGTACGTACATATGTATATGTGGTATGAAGGTTTCTGATAAAATTAAACCAACCAAAGAATTTTTATTTTTTTTTATCAAGACAGACAAAAGTATAAATATAATATTCTTCTATTTTTTTATTTTTACCGAAAGCAAACCAAACTAGAAACACGTCTCAATATTATATGTTTCTTCTGTTTCTCTTAAATAGCATTTTTAAGGATTTTCTCGTACGTAGTTTTACTAAACGATGTAGATTTTGTTAAGTACATAGAGATGCTGTACAAAAAAAATATTTAAGATTAAAAATGCAGAATTGTAAATTTTCACTCCAAACATTATTATCAGAATTTTCAGATTTCGATGCTCAAGAAAAAAATTTTATAAATTAGGTTCAGATCGTTCACCTACTACATGGTGTTTTTTAGAATTTATTTCAGGCCATTATTACCATATGGTTGGCTAGTTTGCCGCATTTGTATATTATTGAGAGCTTTCGCAACATAAATATAGTTTCGCAAGTTTCGATTTGGTCTGGCAAATAAACATATTACAAGTATATACAATTTCAAACCAATAGTTCTTGATTTGGGTAAAAAAATGCAAACTTATAGGAAAATCGTTGAGACAGCTTTAATTTTTTTTGTCTGAAAACACGAAAACAGAATAATGCTTTACAGTTTTCTCTAAACTTTTAATTCTATTAGTTGTGAAGGGTGGGATTTCCGGACGTCTATTTCTGATTTTTTTTTCTTTATTATTATTCATCATCATCATTATACAAAGCAAATTCAGCATTTTTATTAAGAATAAAAATTCTTGTTTAAAAAATGTAGTTAAAACATAAAAAAATCAATTATAAATATTAAAATATTAAGCAAACTTGAAATTCATATAAAAATGTATACATGTAATTGTTAAATTTCTGAAAATTGCATTAAATTACAGATTACTTTAATAACTTCAAGAAGAACATGACTACGCGTTTTTTCAGCTCAGACTTAAATCGCGGCAACAGATCAATACAGCTCTTATCTGATCTAGTAATAGATTGTAGGTAACAAGTCCAACACAGAGAAGTGAGTTATGCGCTACTTTAAATCTATTACAGTTAACATAAAAGTCATTGCGATTTTTTGTGCCATATTTATGTATATCTTTGACATATCGGCAAATAGGTTTGTATCGGGTTTCTATTTGGGACTTAACAACGAACTTTCGCTGTAAACGCACCCTTAAACCAACAGCCAAACTGTCAGTGTCAAAACATTCAGTAAAGACAACATTTTCATCATGGTGAAGTACACAAGTCGGTGACTGCAACTTCAAGAGCGTTAATTTCAATTTTTGTTCGTAATTATCGCCCCAGTAGACAAAAATTTGAGTATAAAGATTCGCTGTCGGATGTTTCCGTGCCAGTGAGACAACGGGTTGGTCGAAGTGCCGAAAATATTGCTGTTGTTATAGTCGTATATAGTCATATAACTTAAGCAATCTTAATTCTAACTTAATACTAATACTTAAACTAATTATTTAAAATGAACTAAATTATTACAAATTGGCTTTAACACTGTAGGCGTTGGATAAGTATGTTTTCAACAAATTGTAATTTATTTTTATATCTTGTGTGATATTGGTAAACTTGATTGCTTATCAAGTCAATTTTTGTTTTTGAGTGTAATCTAGTAGTACGATACCTTATAGGAACATTTAAAATTAGTTTCAGAAACTTGTTTTGAATAATTTGAATTTTTTTTTGTGTGTATTTCGGCATTCCACCATAACGGGCACCCATATAAAATTACACTCAAAATAATTGATTTGTAAACAAGAAGTTTATTATCTAGGGAAAGCTTACTTTTTTTATTTAAGATGGGATAGAGCATGAAGAATAATTTAGAAACTTTGCTTGTGACAAAGTTAATATGATTTTTAAATGTCACTTTTGGATCCAGGAGAACGCCCAGGTACTTTACTTGTTTTTCCCAGTTTACTTGCTTGCCATTTATTGTTATGTTAGCTTGAGGTAATTTAGAAGGTTTCCTATTTCGCGAAAAGTAGATGGCTTGCGTCTTTTCAGCATTTAAACACAGTCCCCAAATTTGAAAGTAAGATCTTAATACTGTAATGTAGTTACTTAGCCTGTGAATTATGTCTTGGGAGAATATATCGGACGTGAAAATTTCAGAGTCGTCTGCAAATAAAGCAATCTCACAATTATCCATAAGTGGAATATCATTCAGGAAGACACAAAACAATGTTGGACTTATTATAGAACCCTGAGGAACACCTGCGCACGTATTCAGTAATCCAGACTTAGAGTTTAAGATCTGAACATAAAATTTCCTATTTGAGAAATACGACTTCAGTAATTTAATGATATAAATAAGGAAATTATATTTGAGTAGTTTATGTAGGAGCCCATTTATCCATACTGAATCAAAAGCTTTTTCTAGGTCAAGAAGAATCATCCCTGTAGACTTGTTAACCTTTCTTTGATCTTTAACATGATTTATAATACGATGAACTTGGTGAATTGATGAATGTCTGTGTCGAAAACCGAATTGCTGAGGAATTAAGATGTTGTTTGATTCTAAATGTTCAGTGAGTCGGTTTTTTATTACACATTCGAAAACTTTGCTTACAGAACTAAGCAGGCTAATAGGTCGATAACTTTTGATATTCGAGGGATCTTTATCTGGTTTAGCTATTGCTACAACTTTGGAAATCTTCCACTGACCAGGAAAATAATTAAGCCTGAAACAGTTACAAAATAATTTAAACAGAAATAGAAACCCAGATTCGGGAAGATGTTTCAACACAATGTTTAAAATTGTGTCTAACCCTGGAGATTTGAACGGACGGCTGTAGCGTATGATGCTTTTAACCTCATCGACGGAAACCATGAAGTTAGTCGGGTTATGCTCATAATAATCATCAATGTTTTGAAGACTTATTTTTATGTCGTCGGATTCAATCACACTAGGAGACAATTTAAAGTTATCTTGGAACATATCAGCGAGGATCTCACATTTTTCTGAAGTCGAAATTATTTTGCTGTTATCGCGCGGGTGATTTAAAGGAGGAATAGATGAATATTTTTTTTTTTATGTACCGTATTGTATGCCAATAGGGTTTGGAACCTTTAACCAATTGACACAGTTTGCTTTGCCATTTACTATTGATAATCTCATATATTTGTTTCCTGATAACATGGTTTAATTTATCAATGACAATACTTCATCTGAAAGTATTAATTTATATCTGGAGGAAGACATTTTGATTGGAACTGTCAGATGGATGGCATTATTGATCGAAGTATTAAAATAATCAATAGCATTATCAATTAGATTATAGTCAGTCATAGTTTCAGAGAAATTAAAAGCTTTGATTTGGTCATCAATTATTTGTTGGTACATAATCCAGTCTGCATGTAAATAGTCATATGACTTAGAAGAAGGATCAATATGTGAAGTGGTCATGTTGACCAAACATAAAACAGGCAAATGGTCAGAATTTAATTCATTTACTGTTTCGATTTTGTGAACCGGAATCAAGCTACTCGATATAAAAAGGTCTAATGTACTGTTAGATCTATTATTCTGGAAATATGTGGGAGTATCTGGATAGTGTAAGATGCAATTATGGTTGCTATTTAAAAAATCATATAAAATACGTCCCCCCTTATTTGATCTGCTACAGTTCCAAAAAGAATGTTTACAGTTAAAATCCCCTCCCAGGATGAAAGTTGAATTAATGTTGGTAAGTCGGCTAAGATCATGCCTAAAATTTGCATGGCTAGAATACGGTGTATAACAGCAAGTAACCTTTAATGTACCGGTTGGTAGATATAACAGTAAAGATACATTTTCAATGCTTTGTAAGACTATGTTAGGAAGAACCGAATGCTTAATGTTATTTATAATCGCTATAGCAACTCCACCACCGGCTTGATCAGTTCGATCATTCCGGTATACCTGATAGTTTGGTACGCTACGAGCGTTCCAAGTGCAGAGTATTAGATTATTATGAACAGACATATTTAATGGCTGTAGTTAAAATAATCTGAACTTGTTCTGCGGGGCTACTACATCTCCTGAGTCCATCCATGACATTATTAAGAATTAAAAGTAATTCTGTTGAAGTATATAATTTTGTACTATACAGTTGATCAGCTTGTCGTGGGTTGGTACATGATGTGTTATTCTGGAGAATATCTGCAAAGGATGGACGTCCAGTTTGCTCTGTCGGTGTTATTGTTGGTTCATTATTACGGCTGATATTTACCAGATTAGGAAAATTGTTTGATGACCAATTAAAATTATTTGTAAATGATTTGGAATTTTTTTGATTAATTTCTTCTCTAATACGAAGAAACTCGGACCTTTTTGGGCAAACCACTGAATTGGCAGAGTGGTTTCCGAAAGTCCGTAACGGAATCCTTAATTGTGCATTCTTGTCCTTCAATATGGGAAAGGCTGCAATATTTACACTTTGATTTCATATGGCAGTTGCTCGTGGTGTGTCCATACATACAACAGTTTATACATTGTGTCAGACGTTCAGGTCTTTTATGAGGTATATCCCAAGTACATGCGATATTTCCGATACTGCGAATATTTTTTACATGGTTGAAAGTAACAGAATTTGGAAAAGAAGCAAAATATACAGCACTATCATTTGCTCTGCTGTTTTTAGGTAACAATTTTGTAATTCTTGATGGCTTGAGTCCAGCTTCTTTCATATAGTTTTCAACTTCATCAATTTCTAATGAAGGTAAGCCATAGATAACGTATCTAGAAGTCTTGTTTTCATCTAGCGTATATGAAAAAAATTCTGCTTTTGCTTTTTTTTAACTCATCCGTAAATTGTATATAATGTGCAGAATCATAAACAGACACTTTAAGCCCAATGGATGTCAATTTCATTTGAAATTTCACGATTTTTAATTGTTTCATTATTTGTCTAACAGTGTTAGAATCCAGTTTTGTTATAATCGGAGGTAATTTGGGTTGTTTTTTTTATTACTATGTGACGTGTCACTGTTTTCAACTAGAATTGGATTGTTAACTGACCCATGCAATAAACCATCAAATTTATTGTTTGTTGTAATAGGATATGACAACGGATATGAACCAATCCCGTTATTTGATCTCTGATTCGTACCCATAGCTGGTTTAAGTTTTTTTATCTAGATGCACAAGTTTTGGATCACCATGAAATACATCACTACATGATGGTCTTTTTAGCATAAGTAAAAACTTAAACACTTCACAATTGTTTATTAATGATTGTTATTCACAAAATCACAAAAAGTTTATTGTAGAATAAATTTTTATCAATGAACACACTTTGAAAGTTGTTTTTTTTTTTATATATAATTAATTTTATATTACACAATACTTCAAAAAAAAATTTTTTTATTTGAATATTTTTGTTTTTACGTCTGTACTCAACGAGAAACGACGTGCGAATGAACAATTGAGCATCGGTCAGACCACACTTTGGCGAATTTTGCGAAAGGATCTTGGCTTGCATTTTTATAACATAAAGTTAACACATGAACTAAAGTTACTCGATAATATGAAGTGACGCACGTTCTCGAATTGGGCTCTGGAAATGTTGGAAGAAGATGACCAATTTCAAATGGCTTCGTCAACAAACAGAATATGCGTTATTGGTCAGGTGAAAACCCTCATGCTTCTAACCCTTGCACTTCAAGAAACACCACTTCATTCACAAAAAATAACTTTATGGTGTGGTTTTCATGCTGGTGGTGTCATTGGACCGTTTTTTTTTCGTTGATGAAAATGACTGTCACGTTACAGTCAAGTTAGATCGCTACAGAGACATATTGTCACGTTATTTCTTTGGTCAGTTGCATGACCTAGACATTAGTGATATGTGGTTTCAACAAGACGGTGCGACATGCCACACAGTGGGAACAATTGAAATCTAAATTCGATGAACGTGTTTTATCCAGAAATGGTCCCGTCAATTGGCCGCCTAAATCGTCTGATTTAACTCATCTAGACTGTTTTTATGGGGCTACGTTAAATCATTGGTCTATGCCAACAAACCGGCATCTTTAGAGGAGCTCAGAGCCAATATTGAACGAGAGATAGCAACCGTTTCCGTCGAACTGTGTGGCCGAGTCATCGAAAATTGGGTTCAACGAATTGATGCATGCAAACGTTCCCGTGGTGGGACTGTGATACATAAATGTTTTGATTGTACTTTGAGCCAATAATAAAATTTTCGAGATATCTCAAATGGTTTGTGTTTTATTTAAAAAAATGTTGTCAAGTCCTTATTGGAAATAAAGGGTTTAGCTGTACCACAGGCAATGAATTGCTTTGTAAATGAATAACATAGAATTGCACAACCATACTTGTCTCACATTGAAGGTATTAATATAAAGTTCACGAGTTGGGGTCAAGTAATGTTTGTTAAGAATTAATTTAATGGTTTTATTCTGACAAATTTGAACAGCATCTAACATTGGCACTGAACCACAATTGGCATAAATAATTTAACCGAGAGTATATAAATGCGCATAATAAATATTCCACAACATTTTAGAGCTTAAGTAAAGCCTTACTTTTCTAAACTTTTCTAAATACAAATAAAAATGGGCTGATACTTGCTATGTAGGTGGTGATTCCAGGTTAGAGGGCTGGGAAGCTCAAGACCAAGATATACAAAATTGTTACACATGGGGGTATAACGGTTCTATTTACTTGAAGTACAATGTAATGTATGATATCAGGAATCCTTTTATAGAATAACATATAGTGGGATTTGTTTAAATTTAGAGACAAAGCATTATTAAGCAGCCAACTAGCTATAAGGTCTATATTTTTTATTTTATTCTCTTTTTTTATTAATTATTTATAATTTAAATTTTTTCTTACACATTCGTTATATTAACAAACAAGCAGTGTTGAGAAACGTTATTGTAACGTAACGCAACAACGGAAAACCGGAATTTAAATTTCGTACCGTAACCAAAACGGAAACGATATAATCCATATTAACTGTAACGAAAAACGTAACAAAACCGCTATTTTTTTTTAGGTTATTACGTTACATATTTATAATATTTTATTTTTATTATATCATATTCACCTTTGAAATTTAAAAAACTAAAAACAAAAACAAATTAAAAAATTCAGCTATTTCAGGTAATGAACTGAATTTAATGAATAATATTATGTACCAAGTTAATTACTATCCATAATTCATTTCCCAATTATTACTTTTATATTTTATTTATTCATGAGTGATGTATAACGAAATCGTAACTGTAACCGAAACGTAACGAAAACGTAACGAAAAACGTAACCAAATTAATTGGTCGAAACAATAACTGAAACGAAAATCGCTATTTTAATTTATAGAATAACGAAAACTGAAACGAAATTAAATTTGATTCGTTTCACAACACTGCAAACAAGTATATAAAAAATATAATCATACAAAAACAGCAGTAAACAATAATATCTAGACATTTAAGACTGAGATGTTAAACAGTGACAATATCTAGGAACAAAAGAATATGAATAGAACTACAAAATTAGAGATTAAAGAATAAATATTATCGTTTGTACAATTATGATTATTTATATTTTATAGAAAAGATAAAAAACTATAGGTTGGATCAGGGACTACTAAATAGTCAATTTTGAAACAACCATCAAACAATAATAAACACACAATTTACGTCTATGTTGGGTTCCAAAGACTTGTTGCAAAATTAATTCGTAAATTACAATATCTTGAGTTGATTTAGAACATTTAGAATATACTTAATAACTACAAAAATCAAATCATAAATATTATAAATATTTATGTACATTGTTTAAAATAATCAAAAAAATTAACTCTAAAACTATTACAGAAAAAAATTAAGTCAAAAATTCTTCCACATCTGTTTTTAAACTTATGACTACTATCTCGTTTTTTACTAAAGTTTATAGTTCGGATTATAAACTTCTGTGCTATTAGTAAAGGTTTAATTATGCTGACGTAAATGCCTCCCCAACAACATAGAACATACTGCAATTTAGACTGAATTAAAGAAAAATATGCTATTCGCAGAACCTGAAGGGGACCTAGATATCTCAGTAAGTATATCTTTCTCAATGCAAACGTGCAGTATTTATTAAGGTTACCAACATGGTCCTTAAAGTTTAGCCTAGAGTCCAATACAATTCCCAAGTATTTAAAAGTTTTCACCTCTTCAATATTTATACGGTCAGCAGAACAATTAAATATATTTGTATAGCGATTATGAACAATATTGGAGCATTTTGCAGAATGATAGGTAACAAAAAAATCATTATTTTTAGGAGTGTTTCGCAAGCTAAATATCATGAACTTGGTTTTAGGGGTTAGAATCATAAAGTGGTCACCAAATCGTTACATTTTCCACGAATACCAATCCTCGACATCTTTGATAACAACAAATTGATGTCTATATAATATCGAACGCTCTAGTAATATCAATAAAGAGCCCTGCGACACATTTGTCATCATTTAGTGACCCATTTGTCATCATTTAAGTGAACACTGTTTAAAAACTCCAGTAATGCTTGTTCCGTACTCTTCCCTCCTCTAAACTCAAACTGCTGATCGGAAAAAAAGTTACACCTATTTAAAAAGCTAATTAATCTATTTTTAACACACTTCTCAAATATTTTAGAAAAAGTGGGTAGAAGACTTCTGGTCTGTAATTTTCCATTAGCTTGATGTCCCCCTTTTTATGAATAGGCTCAATTTTTGCCAGTTCCAATGCTTCTGGGAATTTGGCATCTTCCATAGGCTTTTATTCATAAGATAGCACATAGGAGTGATAATATTCTAAACAATATTTTTGACAGTAATTATGCTAATACCATCGTGGCCTACAGATGCCTTGTTTTTTAAACCATTCACTGTTGCTTGAAATTCCCGGGGACGACGGACCGGAAACATGAACATATTAGTTTCACCATAGTGATCTCCAAGGTGTGTGCTATTGCTTTTCAGCAGATTAAAATTACATTCAGAACGAAGAGTAGGTACGATGTTTATAAAATATTTACTGAATTCATTAGCAATATCGTCAGAATCTGAAATAAGTATATTGTTAGTATTCATGATTTGTTTTACTGAACTCTTATTCTGAGAATTTGGAAGTAAAGTAGGCCTTCTTGGCTTGCTCACACTCCTTCCGAATATATTTATATTTATCCAATTTCTTAATTAAGTTGGCATTGCCTGGATGCTTTGAGAGTTTAGAACTAAGGCAATTTTTTAATCGAATTCGTTTTAAAAGATCTGGGGTCAACCATGGTTTTAGATTAATTTTTGATTTATTATTTGGAGTTGCGGTGACTGATCTCGTACATATCTGCATGTAGTTGTTAAGCTTAGTAATGAACATATGTTCATCATAGGGAACCTGCTATTTCTGCTGCTTATAATATAGCAGCAGAAATAGCAGGTTCCCTATATACGCAATCCCAAGTTTCATTAAATAGAAGTTCATTTAGTGATTTATAATCAACTTTACTAGACACTCTTTGTATATTATTGATCTTAGAGACAGTGATTCCAGTATTTATAGATAAAGAAGTTAGGTGGTGATCACTGATATTATAGTTTGATATAGTGGCTTCGTAGGTAAGTAAGCAACTAGGTAGTAGCCTAATAAGAACATAATCAAGACAAGATGACGACTCTCCTGTAAATCTAGTAGGCATATTAATTAGCGACTTAATTCCCAATGAAGCCAACAATATTAAATATTCAGTTGTAACGTAATTTTCCTTTATAATGTCTATATTAAAATCACCGAGTAGAATTAGATTAGATCTATTAGCCTCTATTACATTCGACATCTCATCGAAAAATGTGTTCACGTCACCAAAATTAAACTTATAAAAACAAAAAACACAGAAACTATACGAACCTAAGTTCAATTCCACCTTGACCGCACATCGCAAGACGTCATATTAAAAGAATGTACTTGGCAATCAATATCCTCACTAATAAAAGCCACAACTCCACCAGATCTGTATCCATCATTGCAACCATCATATGCGATATACCCGGGTATATTGTAAAATTCTAACTCATTGGATGATATCCATACCTCACTTAGAAATATGATTTGCGGCGAATTGGTAAAAGTTGCAAGGTTAGCAACAAATACATCGAAATTTGCTCGCATGTTACTAATATTCTGTTGAACTATAAGGAAATTCGGCTTTTCTACAGCTGAGGAAGAATTGTTGATAGTATTGGTAACATTCATATCCGAAGGAACTTATCATAAAAATGATAAAAAGAAAAAAAAATTATAGCTTATCAAGGTCCTCAATTGTTCTGATCAGCTTCCGTTCGCTACCATCAATTTTCCGCATGCATATACCAGCATCAGAAATCCACAGATGTTTATAATTTTTTGTTGTCTTTGCTGTTATTGCCTCTTTGAATAGTTTATTTTACGCTGGGGATATGTTATGATTTATGTAAATTCTATTCGTAGCATCAATTCCGCAATCCGCAGCTGTTAGAATTTTCTTCTAACCGTATGAGCCGTTTATTTTGAAAGTGGCCTAAGTCCATTTTTCAAAAAAATCAAGTTAATGATAGCAATAGATAAATAACAGTATAATCTTTGTAAAAAAAAAATTAATCTCTAACACCTGTGCAAAAAATAAGAAAATTCAAAATCCCATATGTTTTTTCATTTATTGTTTTTCTATTCTTTCATTATCTCGTTTTAACAAAATATGGACTTAAGCCACTTTCAAAATAAACGGCTCATATATTATTTGACGGTCACTCTTATTTATTGCACTAGGTCGTCTGTTTTTATAAGTTTTAACGTAGCTATTATCAATGTCATCAACTGTAATTGGTAATTTTAAACCAGTTGAACACGCATTAACTATTGTTTTGCTAACGTCATTAGTAGACCTAATTAGAATGCCGCTAATCTCTATTGTATTCCTACGTTGATGTTTATCCAATCCATTTATTTGGTATTGAAGGTTAATGATCCGATTTTTTAGTTCCACATTTTCAGCTTTTAATGTTTCAACGTCAGCAAATACTGACTCAATATTGAATATTTATCGTTTTAAAACTTTCCCGCATTTCACTATGATATCCATGAAACTCATTTTTTAATTCATTAAACACCTTAGCGACATCAAGGTCACAGCTGTTTCTAGCTGTTACATTATTAGCTGTGTCAGATTGTGTTGATGTTTTGTTAACTATAACAGGTAGTTTTTGGTTAGGAAATTTATCACACTCAATACACTTCCACACTTTTTTACCAGATTTGACTAAATTCACATCAGATTTTTCAATTGAGACACAGTTTTCATGGAAAATTTTTCGACAATCATTACAATGAATTTTGTTATCTTCCCAATGAACAGGTCGACATTTTGAATGGTCACTGTTATTCACACAATATTTATTACAAATAAAATTGATTTTATAGTTTGAACGGTTATTTATATTATTCATGTATCAAAACACTATTTAGTATTTATATTATATTATTATATTAATTTACGACTTTTATCAATTAGAAATATGTACAATTATTAAATAGCAACAAAGAACTTGAACATAATTGTTATTTCATTATTGGTTTATATGGTGTAGGTATTTGTTTATGTTTACGTTAAGTTGCTCCAAATTATGATAACAGTTGCTTTTTTGGTAGAGGTAGATTGCAGGGTACTGTAGTCCTGCGCAGAATATAAAATTCGGAGTTAGCTTTTTTCACTTACTGGCCAGGTATCTGGTTTTCTCTCTAAGCTAAATTTAGTTCAGGACAATGCCGATCGTAAGGCTATGTATCTAAGCTTCGTTTGCCAATTTTTAAAGTGAAAGTTTCAGCCTTAAATTGCAACGATTTAACAAACGTCACGCGTCATCAGGAGCTGAGGTTTCATTTAAAAGCTCGTAACCCCCATTTTCTTTGCCTCAACGAAACTAGATTGTCGCCACAGTCTAAAAGTAGCAAATTTTTCAGGTTTCCGGGGCACGGCAGGTTAGGTCCGGAAGGACATTTTATATTCAAAACCAAAAGCTTTTATTAACGAACATTTTACGAACACATTGGTACGGAAGAAAACTCATTTCTACTGGCGGCTGTATATTTTCGAAAAATAGTGTCGGCTGACATTGCTAGGCTTCTCAGACTTGCAGACAATGTGGTGCTCTGTGGGGACTTCAACGCCAAACAATCTCTTTGGAATTGCTATAGTTCAAGCACAAACGGTAAGAGGCTCTTCGAGTACTGCGAAGCAAACGATGTACGAATTCTTTTCCCTCTGAGTGCACTCGAGGTGACACAGTACTGGATATCGCCATATCCAAAAATAGTCATGTGGAGGACAATATGGAGGTATTACACGAATTCTGTTCAGACCATCTGCCGATTGTCTTAACATTCCCGAAAAACAAAATATTTTCCATCAAACGGATAGGATTAAGGTCCCGGATATACAAAATGCGGATTGGGGTGGTTTTCGGCATTTTGTACGTTACAAAATTGCTCCGTCAAATGAGTGTGAGATATTGTCAACCGGGACATCTACCAGAGGGCCTCAAGCTTCTCTAGTATCATAAGTGAATATGCTCTCCCAGACGCTATTGTAAGTCTTAGGGAGGTATCATGCTTACAGGAAATATAACCCTAATACTTGAGGATCAAGATGGTCCCGTCATTGAACCTATAGTTGTGGCGAACAAAATGGCTGACTAATATGAATTTTATTCAGCGGATTTGATCACGTTATCAGAACTGATACTGTAGATGAGTTTGCGAATTTCGTCTACTCATACCATACCCCATTTAGTTAAGAAATCTTAGCAGGGATTGAAACCAATTCTGATGAGATAGCCAGCTACGTTAGTAGGTTGAAATACAAAAAAACACCGGGTGTAGACAGCATTAAAAGCCTTCGGAAGTCTGTTTTTTACCATTAGTAACAATAATTAATGCTAGTTTTAGTTTTGCACATTTCTCCGATAGTTGGAAGCTGTCTAAAATAATCTTCATATCCAAACCCGGGGAGCCTTGTAGACCAGAACATACTAGGCCGATTAGTCTGCTCAACGGGCTCAGTAAGATTGAGGAAAGGATCATTTACTGTAGGTTATGGGACTTTTGTCGCCACCATTAACTGGAAACGTTTATCTGTTTAAGTTATTGGGCTAACGTTTTTTTTAACCTAGCAAGAAGGTTATCCATGCTTTGTTTAGTATTTATTTAGTTTTAAGTTTATCTTTTTCTATTTTTACGTTGTAAATAATAAAAAATAAAAAATCATAAACATTTGTAATGCTTCTTAATTTACAGAATCTGCTATTAGCGCTAAGCTTAATTTTACAATATAATAACCACTAAATATATTATATAATTTCAATCTTAAAACTCCTTAGGTTATTGTTGAACTCAAAGATAATTCTCTCAAATCTCTTGTTAAAGAGATCGTTCTTGAGGTTCTGTGGTTTATTAAGAGATCGGATTCTTACATTATGCAGCGTATTCTGCCGTTTATTATTTTTATTCAATAATTAGTATCTCCTTCACCAGAATGTCACAGGAGCATGAACATTTAAGTCGTCTAAGCTTTATATGTCTTGGAGTTTAATCAAAGCAAGCTTTTATAAGGGAATTAGAAACGAGAAAAAAATCCAAACATTCAACAATAAAATACACAAAACATACGGGACATCACTTTTTTTCATAAGACAAATTTTTAAATGTGTTGTGATGGCCCAAATCTGTCATAGTTTGTGTAGTCATGCAACGAAATATTGAAGCTACTAATTACTATGCATTCATTATATTATATGCTCTTGTAAATGTCATTGTTATACATTATATTATATACATTTATACATTTTATTATATACATTATCTGTAAATTCTTATATATTATGTGTACCGAATGAAATTTGTGATTTGTACATGAAGAATTAAAACTAAACGGCAATATATAATTATTATTTTTCTGTACTTGTTCTATTGCACATATTGTACAGTTTTTAAATAATCGTATTCATTGAAATTTTTTGTTCATTTTACGGCGAACATTCACCTTTTCATAATCCCATTTATTATGTATGGATGTAATCTTAAGCCGCATTGGCAAACTGCTTGCCAAACCATATGTTTTTTTGCCAAATTTTTCAACAGATATGGTAGTAATTGCTCCGTCCAGTTCTTTACCTTTCTTTTTGATGTAATATTGGGGACCTGGAAGTGTCGAGAAATCCATTTTGACGTAGGTCTCGTCGTTCATTACGAAGCAAGAATCTTTTCTTTCGTTCAACCATTTGTTGTGTTTCTTTGCTCGATCGATCCCTCTATTAAATAGTTCAACACTTCTTTTGGGGATTTTTGACTTCTTGTATGTCCGTAGATTATTTCTGGTTTTAGCTCGTTCCACAATCGATTTGGTTGTTTTGGTTTTTCTGGCCAAATCTCGCACAGACATCGAGGGATGTTTCGAAATGACTCTTACAATTTTCTGATCCAACATTTTATTTGGAGCACCTGATTTTTCTCCGGATCCGGGCTTGCGTGATACAGAAAGATTGATTTGACATTTTTTTTTACATTTGTTACCGTATTATTGGAAACACCGGCCAATTTACCAATTTTTTTATTGGTATACTCGGGATGATCATTGCACAATCTAATTATTAAATCACATTTTTCTCCTTATGATGCGTCCATTTCGAAACAAATAAAACAAATGCCCAATTTGACGTTTATTCGTTTTTTTAAATGGTTTTTCTACAAAATAACGGTACCAGTTTTTTTCTTTTGCGTAGTAACCTATGAGATAATATAAATTTGGGAATCACAAATTTCATTCGGTACACATAATACCTGTTCATAAACAGAAAAATCAGAAATAAATAAATTGCAGTTGAGTTGTTAATCTGAAAAAGGCTAGACCTAAATAAATAAACGGTCTTAACCTAAATCTATTAAAATAAGTCTAGTTCTATAGTGAATTTATGTAAAGTTAAATTAAAATAAAAAAATTGCATCGAATTTATAACGAATAAAAACTAAAGTTTCCTAACTAAGTGTTGTAATTAGTTCTAAAGTGTGTAGTGCACAACAAATGAAAACGTTACAAATTCTTAATTGCAATATAATTTCTGAAATATTTTCAGAAATGTTTGAATTTCAACATATAAGAATATCGTTTAAGTAAATCGGTTTCATTTTCTTGCAATAATTAACTTAGAAAATTAAAGAAAATACAGAACAACAGCATACTGGTCAAATTGAAATTCAAGCTTACTACAAATCGTGTGGTCATTAAGTCAAAATATATTACATAGATGGCAGTGTAGCAGTAAAAATTTGGTAAAATCGTACCAAAAATCACCACCTGGTTCTAGTTAAAAAATTGTTGAAAAAGCAAACCAAATTCACAAAATATTAAGAACGTGTGACAATTTTGTGATTAAATAATTAGTTTTCGTATTTTTCTGTAAACATCTTAGACATCTGACGTACACTAGCAGAGCCTTCTAGAGCAGTGATTCTCAAACATTTTGATACTACGGCCAAATAAAATCCAAGGCTCTCAAAAATTTTATTCAATAATAATGAATTTACAGCTAAGCATTTTGGGCATTCTTGTTGAAGGATCTCAGACGTCTCATATCCGTGTCCGGCTAATTTAAAAATATTTTCTACCAACCCAAAATATTATTTCGAGCTTCATCCGATTTACAGGTAAAAAAAATGTCTATACGCAAAAATTTTACACTTAAAGAAAATTATTAAGCTTGGTTTTAACAAACATGAGATAACTCTACATAATGAACTTTATGTATTTAAAATTCGATGTATAGCTGTAAAAACTCCTAAACTAAATATTTTAGCTGGACATATGAGTGGAGCATAATATATCCGAAATGACTAAACTAAAGTTAAATATAAATATTTTTGAGCTTACGACTATTGTAAATTTGTCAAAATTCAATTTTTGCACGAATTTGGTTCGATTTTAATTGTTGTGTAAAATTATTTTTACTTAGGTGTTTAAAACAAAATTTGGATTTAGTATATTCTTCTGAATTACCGAACTTTGAAAATTCTGGAAGTACTTGAAACATTAAAAAAAACGAATTTTTCTGTACAAAATTTAGAGTTATCCAAAGTTTTTTTTAGATTTTTTCAACTACCAATTTTCAATGTAATTTACCAAATTGAAAGCAGTTTTATACCCAAAATTTGAAATTGTGGTTTGTGACGAATTCTTCAAAAAAAAAAAAAAAAAAAATAGAACTGGAGCAGATCAAGGCTTGCCATCTGAAATTCATTTTCATGTTCATTGTAGAATAAGAACTTGCCGACCAAAATCCTCGTGATTGTGGAGTTCATATACGCACATTACATATCTTACAAAAACCATTAAAAGTACAGAATACCGTAGCGGTAATTGATAATAGGCTGATTCAGAAACTTGTGTACGAGAAAATTGTGCGATTTATTTCAGACGAGGTTTCAAGGCTCCCTGGGACCCTGGCAACAGCTCCACGGCCCACAGTTTGAGAAGCACTGTTCTAGAGTATAGAGCCATAATCATTATGACGTATTTTTTAAGAATCCTTAGCAAAAATTGTGTTTTTTAGCTTCTAGTTTTTCAATGAAAAAAGCAAAAATGTTACAAAATTTTCATACAAAAGTATTCTACATACCTTTAGCAGCAATATACAGGAAGGGTGTTGTTTCTAAAATATGTTTTTCGAACTTTCATTTTGAAAAATACATCAAAGTTGACTCTAACTAATTAAAATAATACTTGCTAAATTTTTCTTTAGTTTTGCTAGTGTACGTCAGATGTATAAGATATTTACAGAAAAATGCGAAAATGATTATTTAATCACAAAATTGTCAGACGTTCTTAAATATTTTGTGAATTTGGTTTGCTTTTCCTACAATTTTTGAACTTGAAATTTCCCCAGGTATTAATTTCTGGTACGATTTTATTAAATTTTTACTGCCATCACACCACATGATTTATAGTAAGCTTTTATTTAAATTTGGCCAGAATCCTGTTGTTACGATTTTTTGTTTGTAATTTTGGTAATGAAAAATTTGATTTTTTCCTCGTTTCTAATTCCTTTATAAAAGAGTCGAATTTTAGACTATGGCTTTGTATTGTATAATCTAGGTGGTTTTGTTTTAATTCCTGCAACTTTATTTTGTGGGGCCGTAATTTTTTCTCCGTCCCATAAAACATATGGCTACAGTTTATGTTTTTCTGTTCAGGTATCTAGAAGTGTACAGTGCTCATTGCTCAGCGGCGTCCAAAATATTTAAAATTTGAAATTTCAGTTTACTTTTTATTTGTCTGTACGTAGGAAAATCACAGCCGAAAGAAAGGTTCATTTTGAATTAACTACAAATGACTTATATTCCGTCAGTTAAAAATTGACCTGCTCCGTTGACATGCAACACATTGTTCTCTTAACATAACGACATAATTATTTTTTTTTTTTTTTTTTTTTCAAAGAAACTTCTCAACTGGAACGCTTTATTATGTTAGGTAACCTTTTATAGACCAATGTCTGGTCTCCATTAAAGAGCTTTTAGCAAATGAAGCATCATCCACAGATTCATTGTAGGAAAATCATACACAATTATAAATATTGGGACATGCACCAAAATGTTATATGAAGCAAGTATAAAAAAATGATGTGTGACCTTGCCTTTAGTATCTATTTCAGTTTTTCTGGTGTAGTGATGATCCACCTCTAATGTATATATTATTTTAAGCAAAGACGATCAATTTATTTATCAATTTTTTTTTTTGTTGAGCGATAATTTAACTTACGGATAGTAAACCCAAAGAAAATTTCTTAAAATTTTGCAGAGAGTAAGGTTACATCATATAAAAAATTAATTTTCAGTTAAATGCAAAAGGGTAAACCAATTCAAGAGAATTTCCTAAAATTTTGCAAACATTTAGCTGAACCCCTAGTTTAACCGAAAATCTTAAAGAAGTGTTAAACACCAGCAGTAAAAAGTTAAATTTCAAAATTTCAATTTTATATTTGAAAATCACTATTTTAATTTTTCTTTTTAAGGAGAACATTCTAAAATTGTGCTTAGGATTTTCCTTATCCGAAAGATATTTTTAAGATGCTCATGAACTTCACAATACACAAATGTACGTGAATTGTTTTTCGCCACGACTAGATTTCAAACCCCGGATCCTCGGATGTTACAAAAAGCATTCTACTCACCCTACCACCTAGAGTTATAAAGCAAGATTTTCAGTTTTAATTACTAATGGGCAGCGAAAACTAAGACAATTTCTTAAACATTTTGCAGATATCTAGCTGTAAGAAACACGTAAAAATATTTTGACACCTACAAAAGTGATATAAATTTGTTTGTTTTTTTCTCAACTTTTTGGGGTTTTTTAATACGGGCTACTTTAAATTGACTAGTTCAGTGAAATTAAGTAGCCGAAATGAAAATCAAAGTGGAGGTAACACCAATACTTAAATTTAAGGAAAGGCGGCATTTACGGCTATAATTTAATACATCTAAAAGAGGAAGAAATCGCAAAGGAATTAGAGTGTCAAAAGATGATCAAGGTCGAGCGTATACGTAAAGTAAATAACCAGTTAAAAGAAACCCCACTGGGCATTATAACTTATAAATAATATGACGGTATTGCTCTTATTCACTAAATCCGTACTCTTAAAATTGGATGTATGACAATATACATCCAATTCAATGAGGTGTCACAACTGCCAAAGACATGGGCATACAAAAAGGGTGCTTGTATGCCTGAAATGTGCAAAATTAGTAACTATTGGACATGGCGCGATTCCATGTGAGCCGATTAAACGTGTAAATTGCAAAACTAAGCATATCACATTCGACAAAAGCTACCTAACATTGCAAATGGAAAAAGCAATAATTAAATTCACACCAATGGAGTGAATTGTGAATCACTTACCACCAGGGAATTTTACTAACATTAAAATGTTAGCACAACAGGAGCAGGCTGCAGGAAAATACCGAATATAATAAAAATATCAGCCAAAATAGCAGGAATGAAAAAATTAATAACCTTACAAACAATAATAATGGTAAAACAAAGAGTAACAACAATACAAATAAACAAAAAAATGAGCCCAATAAAAATTTGAAATATATTGGCACGAGCCCATCTCAGGTTGACTAGTATGGAGGTCCCCGATTTCGAGTACATCGAGATCATCGCTGCCAAAACTAGGAATTTGCAACTAGGAATCGAATAGCCAATAATTGTAAGAGCAGATTAAATGTGATCAAAAGGATAAGTAAACCGAAATGGGGGACTCACACTAAGGCGGAAACGGCGCTAGTGTCTTCTAAAATTGCTTATGGGATGGGTGTGTATAGTGACTTATCTAAGATCGGGTTTAAAAAGTTGATGAAACGGTGCGATTATTGACCAAAGATAATGTGTTAGTGAATGAGATAAAAGTAAGATTGGAAGGAGGAACGGATTGCCAAAAAACGAAATGGTCGAAAATAATGGCGGAAAATATGAATACATTTTCAAAAATAGACAAGTGGGTCCAAAAGTTTTTGTACCGGAAACCTTGCTGTGTATTTGAATTTTGGAGGCATAACAAAAGCGATGATGAATGAGTTGTAGGTTAAAAGAGAATTTCGAAGAATTCAAATGAATTATTTTGCACATGTGGAAGTATATACAGATGCTAGTGCAAATGAGGATCGTGTGGGTGTGGAAATATACATTCCCGCAATGAAATAGGAAAACTTATAAGATTAAATGGCAGCATCTTTGAAAAGATAAATCCCTGCTTATTTATTTATTTGTTTCCACCTCAACAAACAGTACAACATACACTTGTACAATATATAAGACTATTTTCGCACCAATATCGATGCTCCTTCTCACAGTTTAAGTAGGTATGCATTGTAAGGCCACACAAAGCCTGACCTCACGTCAACCGTGCACACCAGAGAAATGAAACCAAGCAAATGTAACCTGCTCAATCCAGAGCTCCAATATTCAATGTTTTAGTGTCATCCGGAAGCGCATTATATCTGTGGCAATATGACATAAGGGAATAACTCGAGTTATCAATTTTATTATTTATATCAATATCAATTTTTTGTAATAATCCAGCAACTAAAAACAACCGTAATAATCCTTTAAACAAGCAAGAATTGAAAAAACTCATATGATTTTGAACGACTCTTAATTTTAAAACCGTTTTCCTGAAAAATCCAAGTTTAGAGTTATTCCCTTATTTCATATTGTCACAGATATAATGATATATCCCTATATAACACCCCATTTCTCCCATGTATATTTGTGCTTATACTGTGCAGTTGCAATGTACATTTGCTTCCCCTATAGTTCCATGCCCATATGTACTGGATACATGTAACAGAGTTACGTCCGCTTTCAGGGTAGTCAACAGCAATTTCTTTATCAATATCAGCCCCTCCAATTGAAGTATCGTATGATATGATTTTCTCGTCATACAGAAATTCTGTCGATGTTCTTCTGCATAAGCTGTACATGATTTTAACTACCTTATTTTGCATTTCCGCCAGTTCTTTTATTTTATGTTTTGCGGCACCAGACCATATGGGATTAAGATATAGCAGATGGGAGTGTACATGGGCAAAAAAAATATCCTTTATTAGATTAGTTGCGACCAAAGTTCTCAGCATATAAAAGACGGACAAAAACGAGGAAAGCTTATTTTTTATATGAGTTATATATGAGTATCCCAGGATAATTTTTTATTTAGGTGTACACCTAAATACTTCGCTTCCTTCACTCTCTAGATCACTGGCGAATTAATTGATAAAGCAAATGGATTAGTAAGACGAGGAATATCTCTAAAAATCATATAATTTGTTCTCAGATTCAATCTTAGGTGACTATTTTCGAAATATTCATTTAAGCAAAGTAAATCATTCTCCATTCTAGTCTTCAATTCTTCAAATTTCTTACAAGAATAAACGAATAATTTCCCTTCAACTTCAGATCAAAAATATCATTAATATAAATATTAAATAAAACTGGACCAAGAATGGAGCCTTGCGGCACCCCAGATATTAAATTCACCTGCATACTCACAACATTCTTTACCTCCAGAAATTGTACCCTCTCAGATAAGTAACTATTAATCTTTTTAGAAATAGAATCATATCCGGGGAATTATTCTTAATTTTTTTTATCATACTCTTCATCTCTAATTTAGTAATTGGGTTAAAATTAAATTTGTTTAATTTAAACAATTTATCTAACCCAAGATTCTCGTTATCAACATTAAGTTATGTTTGTAATATCTCTAAATTTACAAATGTTTTATTTAATTCGTTCATAATTAGGTACATATTTGAATATCCCTTGGAAGTCCTCGCACTAGTTTCTATTCCCACGGGTATTTTAACTTCAGTTGCTTTATTGACTTTGTTATAAATAACATCATTGAAAGTTTTCCATATCCTTCTTGGGTTACTCAAATTATTTTGTATTATATCTGAAAAATGCATCCTTTTTGGTATTTTGGATTGTATTGCACAGTTTGTTTCTGCATTATTTATGCACAATTTTGCAGATGGGATTCAGGGAATCGCCTACACTTTGTAAAGCTTATTCTTATAATGAATCATTTCGATGATGAACTGTGTAATATATGGCTTAAAGCGTTTGTTTTTATATTTAATTGATATATTTACTGTGTTTTGAGTAATCATTGACCTAAACAATTCCAGCAATTCACCCAGTCCGACCACTTCACTACTTGGCTAATTATAGTTAGAGAGAATTTAATCCCCACTATATCAGAAAATATACATGGTCTAGGATCGAGCTACCATTTAAATTAGATCTTTTTGGATACGAATTGTCAACCTTGTTTAGTAACTTAAAACCATAAACCTGCAACGGGTTTAGATAATCTGATTTAGCTGTTAGGAGCCTAGTAGATCAATGTTAACGTCCCCCACAAATATCGAATTCCTGTTTCTGTCTAGCAAATACTCCAAATTACGAATAAAATAGCGACATTTCTAACCAAATGGAAGCTGTCATAAGAATCGAAATTGTATTATTTTATTTCAAAATCCTGTAACCACCTTTCAGCAACTATATAGAACCACTGGACTAAACATAGATATTATAATATTTAGTTTATCAAAGAAATTTGTTTGGGTAGCTTGAACATCGACATATAGAACTCGCGTTTCTCCTCTTATTCTGCCTCATATGACTCGTTGGACAAATTGATGCACGATTTCTGTGAGGTCAAGCTGCGCATAAGTATCATCCACCACCATATATAGTAAAAGTAGACATTACGCAAAAACTAAAATATGTAATAAAATTAAACAATGAAGATTTGTACTGTTTATGCTTTTTAACAGAAATCTAGTTTTTGAAATGTTCTTATCGATTGTGGGGGGGGGGGATAAAAATAAATAACAGAACATTGTAATAATGCTTGTGTTGCTATGAAAATTATAAAAAAAATAAAAATTTTAAAAATAAAGAATTAATTTTTTTAATTTTTATTTTTTTTAATGTTCGTAGCAAATCATAAGCATTACATTCCTTCAGGTGACCTTGGGAGGCCATGGAAAATACATATTCCGACGCACAATTGATCGCTCTTTTCGAATCCGATGTCAAAAATAGGGATTTCCCTATAAAAAATGACCTTGACCTCAATATGACTTTGAAGATGAAGGTCAAGGTCTCAACCAAGCTCACCGTTAAATTCCTTGTTGAAAATTGCCTAATACTAAACCTTGCTAATAAAAATTAGGAGTACTTGACATACTCCGCGAGATTTCTAGAGGTTTCCATACTTTCACCTCGCAATGTAAATTGCTTCAGATGATCTTGGGAGGTCATGGAAAATACATACTCGGACGTAAAAATTGATCGCTCTTTACTAATTTAAAAAAATCACCATGACCTCCAAATGACCTTGAAAATGATGGTCAAGGTCACAACCAAGCTCAATATTAAATTTATTGTTGAAAATTAATTAAGAATAAACATTGCTCATTGTTTTTTGGGCCGAACTACGCGAGATTTTTAAGGGTTTCCACACTTTTTTCTCACCCTGTATATTTTTATAGCACATTTATTTATTACACAAAAGAAACACAAAATAAATAATAATTAGTAATTTTATTTTCGAAAGCTCTAATCTTCATCAACAAATCAGGCAAAAAGAGCAATTTGTCTACTCTGTCACCTGTCCATAAGTCTGTTTCGGGTTTGTGTTAAAATCACTCCAGCAAAACGTTTTTCATTTCTTCCCACTGAATTATAGGGTTCAATTTTAGTGGGCAAACTGAATTCGCCAAGTACAAATTCAGCTCATCTGTGTCTCCGTATTTCTCAGAACGCCTTTTACGGCGGCCGTGAGCTAATTTTTTGTAATGGCTTCAAAAATCGTATGAGGTTGAGGCCTGTTCTGGCCGATCTCCTTCATCATTTGATTCAGACGACGATGATGTGATATCAGAGGCGTTCATTATTTTTCTGCGGGTGAAATAGCATGGAAACCAGATAAGGTGTCTTTAAAATTTATAGTTTTGAAGCGGGGATCGAGAATTGTTAAAAGAGTCATTATGTGGATGTTCTCGATTTCACCAAACCGGCGGTTTAACACTTAACTCGTCCACAACATATTCTTTTAATTTATTTATTTATTTATTTATTGTACTTTAACAATAATTTAGTATTAAAAGGAAAAGCACAGATGGAAACAGAGTAAACGGAACAAAATAACAAAAATAAAATGATGAAGCTGCTTCCATTAGGCAGAAAAACCTTTTAAATTTTTTCAAACAATTTCCATCTCATGCATACACATTCTATTTTGAGCAATAGCTCATTTACAATAAAATGTACAGCAAGAGGTGAAATAATATTAAAATTTAACAATAATAATAATAATATTAAAAATAAATTTAAAAAACTACGTATTGCCCATCAATCACGCCACTCCAAAAATTTTGACTTAAATAATTTGGCCGATCCTAAACTCTTAATTTCCAATGGAATTGAATTCCAAAGAGAAACTCCCCTAACGTAAAAGGATTTGTTTAGCGACCTACAACTATTTTTGGCCGGAATCAGGCGGAAGTTTGAGGAATGAGACCTGCTAAAAAGTAACTTCCTATAAAGATAACAAGGCTTCTTAGCTTTGAGAAGTTTAAAAATAAAAAGACAAACGCGAAATTCGTAAAAGGTAGATAAACTACATCCTAAAACAAGGCTAGAGTAGGCAGAAATATGATCGAATTTCCTAATACCAAAAATAAACCTAGTACATGCATTGAAACATCTTTGGAGAACGTTCATATTTTCCTGAAGCATACCGAATAAAACTACGTCACCATAAATAAAATGAGGAAGAAGATAAGACAAAAACATTTTTTTCCTAAACTGACTATCAGAAAATCCTACTACTTTATACAAACAACTAAGCATACCAAAGACCCTCTTACTAATACTAACTAAATGGTCACCCCAAGAAAGAGTTTTATTAATAACTAAGCCTAAATCTCTAACAGTATTTGAATACCTAATTAGCGAACCCTGCAGAAAAATACCAGGAAAGGACGAGGTGTCTAACGATTTTTTATAAATTATGATCGACTGAGATTTATTCGCATTTAAAACGAGCCTATTAGAGACCGACCAACTAGCGATATTACTTAAGTCTTCATTTATCAGAGAAATATTCCTATCAATAGAACCCTGATCTAAACGACTATTTTTATAAATTTGGACGTCATCAGCGAAAATGTGAAATGAACAATGGTGAATAGAGGATTCTATGTCATTAATGTACATAGAAAACAATAGAGGACCCAGCACTGAACCCTGAGGAACGCCGGAAATTACAGGAAGGAAATCAGACAAAGAATTGTCGAAAAAAACTGCCTGAGAACGATTAGAAAGATAGTTAAAAATTAGTCTGGCAGCGGAAACCGAAAATTTAAACTGAGATAAGAGTTTGTTAAAAAGAATTCTGTGATTAATAGAATCAAAGGCCTTAGAAAAATCTAACAAAGTTAAAGAAGTCAATTCCCTATTATTCATATTACGCCTAATATCATCACATACATTTAATAACGCAGTAGAAGTGCTATGAAATTTTCTAAACCCAGATTGGAAGAAACTAATTAAACTATTGCTATTTAGATGCGATTGAATTTGAGTTTTAACAACTATCTCGAAAGCTTTAGAGAGAGAACTTAAAATGCTAATTGGCCTCAAATGAGATAGCTCTGAAGGATTACTAATCTTTGGGATGGGTATGATTTTACTTAGCTTCCACTGATCTGGATAGGAAGAGGAATCGTTTTCCGTTGTATCCTGTTATTGATTTTTATTGTTCCCTTAGACAATTAATGGTAGGAATGATTTGCTGGTAGTTACATAGCTGCCGCCGCATATATCTTTGATCAGGTATTCGTGTTCGTGTTAGTAGTAAGGTGGGGGTAAAATTTATCAATTTCGATTTAAGATAATTGATGTAGGAATATAAAAATGGTATTTTTTGTGTTTCGCTAGTTTGTAGGAACTTCCTCGGAAATAAACAATCATAACATAAATAGTAGTATGTACGATTCATTACATATTCAAAAGTATCGATGTTTCGAGTAAGAAAGTATCCAGTACCAGTTGAGTATCGTTTCAAAAGCATCGATTACAAAAGTAGTACTTGGTATCGTAATCAAAGTATCGATACTGTAAAATATCGATACTTTTTGCGGATACCTACCTATGCCTCCAAAAGCGGTTCAATGTGGTTTTATCGATACATACTATACATAACATTTATAATTGTAGAAATGTCAACGTAAATCGAGCTTCGGTGTTTATTCACGAAATATGTACTGTCCACAGGTAATACAAATTTTATACGTTTTTACGTTACATAAAACTGTCTTTCTGCACGGAAAAAGGTATATGGATTTTAAAGGTCAGTGACATGTAATCGTACTGGTGTCTAGAAAATGCTGATTTTGGGGTTATTCATAAGATGATTTACGAATTTTATTTTCATATTTTGGAAATTTTTCGGTATTTAGATTTTTCAAAATCCTCCATTTTAGGGCTAGCCAATAAAGGTTGAACATGTTTTAATATTGCTTTGGGTTGCTTGACTTTGGTTTACTATTATGTTAAAAATTTTCAAACTGGACGAAATTTTCCAGAGCTTTTAAGACGTTTGATACAAGACTGTCTCTAAATTCTAAAATATTTGGAATTTTCATGCAATGCCTTGCAAATAGCGCTATAAATGATTATAGTAAGAACTAACAGAACCATAAATGATAAAGAATGCTTTTCTAAAAGCCTTAATTTGTATTTACCACAAATTGTAAAAATGGACATACCACTTGTGTGCTCCAAGGTATCGATAAATTGCTTGGCTTTTTCATGGTTCAATGTATTCCAGTAAGAGTGGAGGTGCTGGCTTGATGTGACATATAAGTATTATGCAACTTTCAAAATTATTAGAGAACTGAGTTTGTATTGCATAATGTTCCGTGGTGATTAGTGCTTGACGCTGAGTTGCATGTTGTTAAGTGTTACTCATTCTTTCCGAGAAGAGTATCATTATATACGCCAAAGCTATTCGCAAGGGCTTCAGAGAATGGGTTCTTTATTTTACGAAATTCCTCTAATCCAAAAAAAAAATTTAGATCAGGTTTTAAAGGACAATCGCAACTAAAAGTTGAAAACTTTATTTGGGGATTCAGATGCAATACAACATTTTTTCACTCAAAGTAAAGAATGAATTCTTGACTTATAAATCTGTTGCACGCTAAAAATTCACCTTTATTGTTATCTACTTTAGCATATCTTCATGTTGTACGGGTGATGGCGATTTCTGAGCAAAATGAAACATACAGGTAGCAAAACTGCATCAAAAAAATAATTTAGGAGTGACTTTGTTTGAAATCCATTATTGGAATATTTAATAAAAAATACAAAATTTACTGATTACTACTCAAATGAAAAATTGAAAAAATTTAATTTCAAGAATATTTTTAAAAATCGAATTTTCTTAGTGTCGCTTGAACTAAAACAATATAAAAAAATATCTGTGTGTATAGCGCTTCAATCAATGTAAAGAAATAAACGATGACATTTGGGCGTATTTTTTCGTACATATATTTAGGCGAATTTAAATATAAACATATTTTGAAAAATTCTAAACGACATCAGTATCGCCATCTAACACTTCACTGATAAACTTCACATGGAAGCACTATATGTGTTTATACTATGCACATACTGAAATATTTGTACCTGATAATTTGTTAGTTTTCATATTGTAGATTTTAGCATCCAATTTCGTTGCTTTAATGCATTTCTCAGAGCAAAACCAACGCAATTCTGCCGCTTCAGCTTATAAGATGTTTTTTTATTCACACTGTCAATGCACCTCAAATGTATCTACTATACATTCTTGCATACTTAACATCACTCACAGTTGTCCTCCTCAATTTTGCCCCTTAGACCACTCATTTTATGATATATGTATAACGAATTTGTTAATATTGTTTTGCTCGATACTTTGTAACAAAATTCACGTGTTTTTACTACCAAATTAATTTAATTTAAAGCTGAATATCCATATATGTACTTTAATTAAATATTTATAATGATTTTTTTAAAATTTAATGATACAAAATTATTTTTCCTCAGCACTAAAACGCACACGTCCGTCTACAATGATTACTGGTTACTGATCTTCTCCATTTTGGAGAAGTGAAAACATTTTAATTTCAAAATTTAATTTTATATTACAGCTTTATTAATAAATTAAGATTTTCAGTTTCTAATCTACCCCCCTAAGGGGTAGCAAAGTAAAATTTATTTTGCAGATAAAGGAACTTCTAGGTTAATCGAAAATCATCATGAAGTTTGGCACATAAAACAATTTGCATTAAAAAAAATATTTAATTTTTAGGCCCTGGTATAAGTCAATATTTTCAGCTTTTTGATATAAGGGTTTCAAAGTTCACGAGAACATGCCCAAAATTTGCAGATATGTAGTTAAACTGTCAGCTTAAACACAAATCATATTACGATTTTGAGGAGCACAAAAATGTTAATTAAATATTTTGTTTTATTTTTGGGCTTTAGTAGTAAATAAAGATTTTTAATTTTTAATACTAAGGCTAGATATTGCTGAAGCCATAGCTTAACCAAAATTTTAGTAAATAAACTAGTAAATAAATTTTAATAAAACATTTAATTTTATATTTGGGCGTTATAAATTAGTCTTAATAATTAATGGAGATTTTCATGTTTTAATAGTTCGAAGTTCAAAAACTCTCTTAAAATTTTCAGGGCTGTAACTGAATCTATACTGCTTAACCGATAATTAGCATACGAGATTTTTGCCAATCAAACAATTTTAATAAAAAATTTGTCTTTTATTTAGCCCTAACTAAATCGAAATTTTCATTTTTTCATACTAAGTAAGACGTAAAAGAAAATTTCCTAAAATTTTTCAGCGGTGTAGCAGAACCCAGCCCAACAGGAAATCATCTTGAGGTTTTGTACCAGTAAACAATTTGTTAAAAGCGTGCTGATGAAAGAAGATTTTATCAAAATTATTTTTGACGTTACCAGATTACGATTGAACAACTTGGTGGTTGCCAGCACATACTTTCCACATAAGCGCATTCATAAAGCCACATGGAAATCAAACGACGGGACAACGGTCAACCAAATCGACCACATCCTCCTGTCCAAGAGACATTTTTCTAGCCTTAAAAACATCAAAACTAAACGTGGAGCTAACATCGATTCAGACCATTTCCTGGTAGTTGCTGAATTAAAATTTCGTCTATCAACCACATATAGTCATCGCTTCCAGCGCATCACTCGTTGGAACACTGCGGCATTGAACGACCAAGTTACCAGAACCACCTTCGGGATGACTGTATCGGAAATCTTGGAAAATAAACCACTTCCTGACTCCGTTCAAGAACAGTGGAACATTATCAAAACGGCGGTAACCGATGCCTCAAAGTCCACCATAGGCCAAAATCCGTCAAGGCGCAAAAATCTCTGGATTGATGATGATTGTATTGGTGCTATTCGGGAAAAAGATCGCGCACGACAACGAGATCTATCGCCAATAACAAGGCAATCCCATAACGCCTACATAACTGCGAGGAGAATCGCTAATCGGCTATGTAGACGGAAGAAACGGGAATGGCATGAACAACAGGCACGCAACATCCAAAATTCTAGCCTGAGAGATAGATATCGTTGCATAAGAGAATTAGATACGGACTTTCATCCACGTAGCAGCGCTATTCGCAACGCAACAAATCCGGTGAGTTGGAAATGAACACCAAAACCGTCCTCGAAGTGTGGCGAAATTACTTCTCCTCGCTTTTAAATAAACAGGCACCACCTTCCGAGCAACAACCTCTCTTGCTTCAACTCGATATTAACGTCGAGATGACACCACCACCTCCTCCATCATATGATGAAGTACGGAACGTGATATCGCAGATGAAAAATTACAAGACACCTGGTGAGAATGGTATCTGCAACGAAATGCTCAAATATGGCGGTGATTATCTGTTCTGCCGCATGTTTGAGCTAATATCAACAATTTGGTCTAGAGAAGAAATCCCAGTAGAGTGGAAGACGGCTCTTATATGTCCACTTCATAAAAAGGGAGATCGATTAAACTGCAACAACTATCGCGGTATAGCTTTGCTGAACACGGGCTACAAGGTTTTGGCCAACGTAGTCGCAGCAAAGTTATCAACTTATAGCGAGAGGATCTTGGGTGATTATCAATGTGGTTTTCGGCCAAATAGATCAACGACCGATCAAACTTTCACGCTGAGGATTGTGCTGGAGAAATGCTATGAAAAGGACATCCCTGTACACAGTCTATTCATAGATTTTCAACAGGCGTATGACAGCATTAAGAGGAACACGTTATGGAACGTATTGTCGTATCTGGGCATACCGTCAAAATTGGTTTCAATGTGCCAGCTTTTAATGGATGGCTCAATATGTAAGGTGCTAATAGAAGGCAAAATTTCGGATGCCTTCGAGATAACATCTGGAGTGCGGCAAGGAGACCCAATAGCTCAAACTCTATTCAATCTATCATTAGAGTATGTCACTCGACAGCTTAATATAGCGCAGCGTAGCTGCCTGTATTATAAATCAACCCAGCTATTAGCATACGCTGACGATATTTGCATTCTGGGTCGCAACATCATCTCTCTGAAAGAGGTCCTCCTCCCATTGGAATTAACAGCCCAACGAATAGGCCTTCAGATCAGTGAAGCGAAGACCAAATACATGGTGACCGCGAGAAGGCAGACTCGTAGGGACTTTATATCAGGAGATACTCAATATGAAAAGGTGAATGAGTTTAAATACCTAGGATCACTGATCACTGAGCATAACTCCATTTCTGTGGACATTTCATCGAGGATCGCAGCAGGCTACCGAGCATTTTACGCCAATATAAAAATTTTCAAGTCTCCTCATATATCGCGCAAAATAAAATTAGACATCTACAAGGCGCTGATAAGACCAGTTGTCACCTTTGGTTGTGAGTCTTGGACACTAACAGCGCAAAACATCCAGAAAATCGCTGTAACTGAGCGTAAGATGATAAGAAGAATTCTCGGTCCCATTAAAGAGGGAGCCACGTACAGAATGCAAATGAATCACGAGATCAGAAATGATCTCGATAAAGTCGACATCATAGGATTCATAAAATCGTCAAGGCTGAGATGGCTTGGGCATGTACTACGTTCACAAAATCGGACCACTAAACAGGCCATGGAGTCGGCACCAGCGAAAGTAGGACCTCGTGGGAGACCACCTACCCGATGGATGGACGACGTTGAGAGGGACCTATACACACTCGGTCACCGTGTCTGGCGTTCTCTTGTGGCGGATCGAATTATTTGGAGGAGCATTGTTGAGGAGGCCAAATCCCTTCACGGGATGTAGCGCCAGCGGAAGAAGAAGAGGAAGATTACGATTTAAATTTTAATAAAGTGTAAGTATAGTTTGAGTGGAATAGCAATGCACAAGGAACAAAATGTGGAAGTGTTTCTAGTCTGGAATCGAATCATGTAAAATAAAATATACATTTGCGGTCGGCACCATGGATCTTTTGACGAAATGTTATTAGGCTTAGCGATCTATCATGATATGATAGCAAATATCAAACTAGACCCGAAATTTTGTCGGATTTTAGGCAAATGTTATTTTAGGAGCATCATCTTTAATCTACCTTTATCAGAAAATTAATAACTTTACTGCGTTACAGACGAAAAAAAAAATGTTTTTAACTTCTTTCCCCAAATGTGAAATTATTTTGTTTAATTTTACCCATTTTATGCATCCAAGTTAAAACATACAGTATTTCTTTATTTTCATAATTATTTTCGTCGTGTCTGGTGCACAACATATATACAAACAAATGAACAGAAGTAAAGCTATCTGGAATTTAATTTAAATTTTCTATTTCGCAAAACAATGTCTTAGAAAATATAAAGTTATACAACTTGTATACTCGTATACATCCTTAAGCTTCTTTCGGGGTTTTAGTTGCCAACACAATTACAGTTATTATAAGAAACAGAAATAACAAAAAACTGGAAATAAAATGTAATTAAACAAAAATGAAAAAAAAACATGAAATTTAAACAATTGTGCCCAGTACGGATAATTATAATAATTATGTACAGTGTTTTAAGTACAGTTCATTTTATTTTTGTTGGTTTTATTTTATTTAACGAAATTATATGGGTTCATCCGTAACCAACCAACCAACAAAAATATATAAAAGTATGTCCTGGTAAACAAAAATTATTATTAAAATATATAATTAATTGTTGTGCTCTGCTGGTTGTGCGTATACCTCATTAATATAAGGATATTGTTTTAATGAATTTGATGCTGCTGCTTAAAAATCCAATAAAAATATTTTTTTTTTTTTGTTTAAAAGACAACATTTTGAACTCTGTTTTGTCTTCAAGAAACTCAAATTATTTTATTTTTTGTAGGCTTGACGAATTATTTTATTTTTAGCAATGATTCTCTTCTTGTGTGTTTACTTACATATTTGTTATAATATTATTTTAATATACAAAGTTTTTGTGCAAATATGAAAAGAAAACTATTATTGAAATATAAAATCGATAAGTAAATTATCGTGAAGTTATGATTATTATGGCTCAGTCTTATATATACAAACATACTGAATATACTGTTGTTACGCCATCTAAGCATAAAAGCAATTACAATATCCAATATAAGTTTTCATATAAATTAAACATTCATATTACGATTTTTGTTATTTTTGACAATAAACAATTTAATGATCTCACTTTGTTCTTATTCAAAATAATGTTTTGTATTAGAATAAAAGCGTATGTACTTACAATATATCGAACTATATTCTGTACGTTATACCTTTATTATTGTTGTGTATGGCTGCTCGTACTCAATATAAGAATTGGAGTTTTATCAGATTGAATTTGATTTGATTTTGTTTTTCGTTGTTATTTTGTCTGGGAAAATATAGACAATCAAGTTGGAAGTCTTTAACCGCATGCAGGGTGTTTCAGATTTAAAGGGACAAAATCCTTCTTTATATTCGATTTATTTTCTGGAAAACATCCTCATCATAAAGGGCGATGCATTTTTGACCTAGATTTTATTGTGTATGTCGTGAAGTTTACTCCGTGTTTTTTTTTTTGACATTTTAACTTGTCGGTGTCTACCATTTAATCATGGAACAATACACGGTTCAACAACGTCTACAAATTATCCAAATTTTTTATCAAAATTTGCGTTCGGTTAACACAACTTTACGTGCGATAATTTGAACCACAAAGTGGTGGTCAAAATAGGAATTAAAATGTGGTATCAGCTCTGTTATAAGCAATGAATACAAAATTACATGCTAACCATAAAACACTGAATTTAAAGTTTATGGAGAGCTGCCGTAGCTACCTTGAAGCTGATTCAATTCATGCCGCTATCGAAAAATGTCCAAAACATAAAAATATTTATACTCCTAATAAGTAAAACTTATAATCGAAATGGCCCGGAAAAATCCACGACCCTACACTGTAAATCAACGACGCTATATTAACGTGTATGATTTAAACCTTCTGACAAAACAGGTTATAAAATATAAAAAGAAATTTCAGGCTTCACATAAAATGGTTTCGCTTTTTAGCTGATAATTCGTTTGTACGATCCAAGTTTGATATCAAGGGCAAATTTCACGAATTGATAGTAAATAATCGCCAATTAATTGGGATAACATTACACTGAAACTGAAATACAATACTCGACTACCATTATCAAACCTTAACTATGTTAAAAGAAGGTGTAATTCCAGCTGTATTCAGTTACTAATATTTACCATATGGTCAACTGAAGTGAGCGAGCCAGATCACAAGCACGATCAAGCGGAGTATAGAAACCTTCTAAATACTGTAGAAAAATTAAAATAACAAGCCTCTACTAATTTGGGTTTTTATGTTTTATTGTGTATATTATACGAATTTACGTAAAAGGCCAGAATATTTTTAATTAAAAATGAATTTTCCGGTTAAATCACTATATTTTCATTTTCAAATACAAAATATGTATATATTATATTATGTCCAATAGGTAGACATTTTTTCTAAAACTTAAATGTGCTATGTCCGTTTACTCAAGGTCGTTGGAGTAGAGTTCTAAAAGATTATAGTAAGTGAAAAAATCAGTAGTACCAAAAAACAAAACCATTAATGATAAAGAATATAGCTTTCTAAAAACTTGTTTTTTGTTATTTACCACAAATTGTAAAAAGTGGACATAGCACTTATGTGCTCTAAGATAAAATTATAAAACTTATCGAATTTAAAATATTAGGATAATTTAGAAAATGTAGGGAACTTACAGAACTTTTCCTTTTCTAAGAATTTTTATAAATTACGGAATTTATAGGATTTACACAATTTATTGTAAAAAATTTATAGAATTTATTAAGTTTATAGAATTTGTAGATATTATATAAATTTTTTTTATCGCTAACCAATATATCTAGCTAATGAAATATAAAAATATACATTCTGTAAATTCTACAAATTCTATAAAGTCAAAAAATTCAATAATTAAGTTTCTTAAATTATATAAATTATATTTGTTAAATTTAATAAATTCTACAAATTCTAAAAAATGTATAAATTTTATGAATAACAAACATTCTAACATTTTGTAGATTCTATGAGTTCTATAAATTGTTTAAAGTCTATCTGTTCTATAAATTTTACAAACCCAGATTATACATATTCTCATATTAAACACCATAATTTCTATAAATTTTACAAATTTTATAAATTGTTTGAATTTTACAAATTTATAAAATTCAAAAATTTCCATAAATCCAACAAACTTTAATAATTCTAAAAAATAATCAATAATTTCTAGAAATTTTATTAACTTATCAAAAATTCTATTAGCTCTATAAATCTAATAAATTCTGCAAATTCTATTAATTCTATAAATTCGGTAATGCGATTTCTATAAATTCTGTAAAGACGACAAATTCTATAAATCATACAAATTCTAAAACGGTTGGCGTGTATTAGTATTGATGTCTGTTCTAGATCGCGATACCAATTATTCGAATTTATTTAATTTGGAACGAAATATTGTCAAATTTTTGAATTTTATAATGTATGTAGATCTAAACGTGTTCTACATTTAACAAAAAAGTTCTACTCGAACAAAATTATAGTTTTTATGCAATATGCTAGTTCTGTATAATCTCTCCAATTGAAGAGCTCATCCAGAACAAGAGTATAACAAGCAATCTAACTAATATTTTGTGTGGATTTTTTTGATGAATATAGCAATGATTTGGATCTACCTGACTTAATTCAAAATATTAACAATATTTTATTCCAAATTAACTTCCAAATTCGAAAAATTGCTATCGCGATCTAGAACAGACATGAATACTAAAATACGCTATTAAATTTAAAAATTCTTTAAATTTTATATTAAATTCTTTAGTTATTTCACAGGAAAGAATGAACAGATATGGAAGTTCCATGCCAAGTATTTACATAGAAATATTCAATCTAAAAAATGTATTTCTGCTCTAATCTAACCAGTTAAGACAGGGAAAATATAATACAATAATATGTTTCGCTTCTCTTCTTTTATGTTTTTTATACAAAGAAGAGAAGCGAAATATGTAATATTGAATTATATTGTCTCTGTCTTAACTGGTTAGATTAGAGCAGGAATATATTTTTTTGATTGAATATTTCTATGTAAATACTTGACATGGAACTTCCATGTCTGTTCATTCTTTTGTGTGGTTATTTGACAGAGTTTTTAAAACTCTACAAACTCTAATTGTTTTTTCAAATTTTTATTTTTTTTCATCGGTTTTCTGCATAAACAATCAGAATCAACTTAAACTTTTAATTTTATTCATTTTTTCCAGTCTAAAACAAATTCTATATAATATACGAGTACGGTGCAACTTTTTGTTTAGTGGAATTAATATGAGTGGCCCCGTTTAAGTTATAGCTCAGATGTAATTCTAACTAAAGGGCTCATTATATAGACGAAAACGAAACGAAAATGAAACGGAACGAATGAATTGATTGCATGGAAGCATATGAGACCAATAGACGAAACGAAACGAAGACTGCCGGTGGAATTGATTCAATTCAATTTGCTTTCGTTTCGTTCTTCCGGTAATTCACTATCGGTTCTGTTATTTTACTAACCATTCAAATATGTTGTTTGTTATTTTTTTTGATTAGTAATAATACTAATAAATAAAAGTCGGTATCCATTCTTTTTTTTTTCATAACTTATTGTATTTGAATAATATTATAATTACGCGAAAGTAAATTCTTGAAATAAAATATGTATACCTAACCAAATTTCCAAACGTCAAAAAACGAATTCGTCAATTCGTCTATATAACCATGACTCTTTCGTTTTTCGTCTCACCCCGTTTCGTTTTCGTTTCGCTTTCGTGTACATAACTAGTCCTTAACAAAAGTTATGTAAATCAGTAATGTCCGTTATCAAACAAGTGTGAATGCGTTACCTATGGCATCGAGCTTTTTTAACTTTAGCAGTAGAATTGAATGATAAATACGATCAAAAGCTTCAGCTATGTCAATAGAGATGCTTGATGTAACATTTTTCGAATCCAAATTACAATAGATATTGTCCATTAAATTTAAGACAGGAGATACTGTTCTGCTGTGTTTCTGAAACCTAAATTGATTTGTATTGATCAAGCCATTCACATTGAGGGTATTGAAAGTCTCGTTCACACTAGCGCACAAGTTTATTAAATATTTTAATAAGGTTTGATGAAATGGCATCTATAGCCCAAAGCTAGAGATAATTATAAGAATTTATCACACGATCTTTAGATGAAAGGTCGATACAAGTATTGTTAGAAATATTGATGTTCCAATATCGTTCAACAACTGAATGAACTGATAAACTACTTAGGTATGTGTCTTTTTGCGGTTATATAAAATTTGGTTTTAAATAGACCATATTTTTTAAGAGTTTTACCATTCCTGCTACTTAATACTTGTATAGAATATGGATTAGTAGTTTACCTTGTGAGCTTTTGAAATTTAATAAGTGATTTAATTAATATTATTTTAAATCATTCGACAACCTCTTTCTAAGTAGACATATTTAGAACTTCGTCTTTGTTAGTGAGACTTAAGCTGTGTGCCTTATGTCGGTTTTTCGACTTAATCATTGACTTTTTTAATACATTGACTAGTTACCAGCCATGTATACATACTATAGACGACATAAGGCTCAATAAGGCAGGCTGTTAATCGACTGTTTTTACTATTTGACTGAATTAACTTAGTGTGTGAAGTTATCCCAAGATTCCATCCGAAGAAAAATAAAAATGTACATCAGGGAATACTATTTCCATCCCATCCCAGTTTATTTAAGTTACAGCAAAAACTGATTTGATCAAACAAATATTTGTAAATAAGGAATTCGAAGTAGAATAAAGCCTTATGTTGAAATTTGCCATATAGGCCCATATTTGTATAGCCGACAATGAATATTTGTAAATTTGATATTTTGATTAATGGCACTTAGAAACATTGATTGCTTCTGAATGGCTCTTCAAAATTGGGATGTGAAGGAAATAATATTGCCTGGTGTACATTTTTTTTCCTGGGATGGAATCTAGGAGTAACTTGACTCATTTAAATTACCTGCATTGCTAAAATAAACTACAAACCGTCCTTCTGTGCCACCCGAATGTTCAACTGATATCTGTGTTGCCTATAGAAATATACAGATGATCATACTATACTTTTTTTATAATAGTGCGTGATTAACCTAAGAAAGAACCACGCAAAACGGCTAATACAGACGAGCTAAAAAAATGTTGACGCCTTGTTAATATAGAACAGTGTTTTACTGATATAATGAACTTTGTTCCAAAATCGTACAGAGATTAAGCGGTTTGAGTATGATTTTTTCAGTTTGAATATGGTATTTCATAGGCCCGTCCTGTAAAACCCCTTTACAGGTCGATGACATCAGTTAGTTTGCTTGCTGAGAAAATAAAGTCGGCTGAGACGTTTCGTGATAAAATTTAAAATGTGTAACAAAGATGAAGTAGACTCTGCAAATCAAATGGCCTGTACTCATCGGAAGACAGCTGAGGTGACTTCCCCTTCACATCTAAAACTATTTGTTTACAATTCAGATATTATTCATTTTTTATTTAGTCATAATTCACTCTTTGTTTACTTATAGTTCACTCCTTGTGAACCAATAAATGATAAAATGTGAACTCACTAATTGTAATTTCATTATTCACATATTTCTCACTCATTATTCACGCATTACTAACTCATTATTCTCTTACTATTTACTCGTTAATCACATAGCATTCACTGAGGAATTTTCATTACTATTATAAGTCGTCATTCATCTTTCAGTGAACACTCAGTGAATAAAGATTAGATTACGCGTGAATAATTGGTGGATAGAAAATAAATTATTAGCGAATAATGAATATTGAATGATGAATTTATATGAATAATCAGTAAAAAAGAGTGAATAATGAGATAATACCGAATGAATATTACACGAATTTCGAGTGATTAATAAGTGAAATCATCATTATTGAGGAATACTGAAAGAGTAGTAATTGAATAACACAGACAATGAGCGAATGATCAGTGAAGAATGAATGAACTATGAGTGTATTGCTTTCGGAAAAATGGATCAGAACTAACTGTTCGATTTAATATTCCCAAAGAAACAGGCCACGATGGATTCAATTGGTTTTGGATTTGATTTTCTTTAATGGTATTTATTATGAATTTATTCTTCTGATAGGTATTATAACTAAACTTCGGATTCGATTTACATGTATTTTTTTCTCTTCTTGGATTTAGTTAAATATTTTTTACGCAATTGTTTTATAAGTTTTTGTATCAGGGCCCAAGGACCTTATGCTGAGCGGCTTTGGGAAATTCTCTATTTTAGTATGTGGAGTAATCATTAAAAACAGAAATTTTTTAAAAATATTCCAATTTCCATGAATTTTGGAATTTCAAAAAATCGCCAAAGCAGGGGTTTGGGGCGAGAGCCTCCATCATCTAAGGTGTAAAACGAGTATAAATAATATTTCAAAAATTGGTTATATTTAAAAAACTTGATTGATTTATGTTCACGCACTGTAATAAACTTAAATTTTAGTGTGGCGCGTAGTTTAGAAATTTATATTATTTACTTTTTACATAATCACCAAATTAATTGTAAACATTTCTATATATCAAGAACAAATATATTTTTTGCTCAAAACTTTTTGTAATTTCAACCAAAAATCAATTTAAATTGTATATTGAAATATTTAAAAATAAATTAATAAATTAAAATAAAAAGATACTTTTAGTCATATATATGTATTATAATATTTAAATATTATTGAGCACAATTTTATATAATTAAAATTATTTATTGGTTTAGGGCTCTCTATATTGTTTTTATTTTTTAAAAAATTAACTTGAGCTTTCGGACTCACTTCGAGTCCATTTTCAAAAGCGTTTATAAAAATATTTTCAATACAATTTTCCTTTTATAAATAAATCAAAAACAAAACTAAAAAATTGAAGGTTTTTTCGTAGAAACCAAAATTCGTGTGTCTAGACTAGAAAAATATTTTCCAACCGTGACAAAAAACTTGTGGTAAATTTTACGAAAAAAACTTTTACAAAATATGAATAAAATTTGAAACATTTTACAAAAAGAAATATATATATATATATGTATTATAGTCCTTCGAGTCGGATGTGAAACTGGCACAGTGAAGTATTACGTTATTATTCGTAGTTTGTGCATCTGAAGTGAATTAACCGTACACATTTTATGATCTTCGGCCACGATAGTTAATTATAAAGCGCACAAACATTCCTGGTGATTAGAAGTGAGCTATCTTATGCTGTTAATGTTATTAATTACCACCAATTGCCTTGAAATAACAGCACCACATTGTGAAACACTATTATATAGCTGTACTATAATTTACTAGTACACGTATCATCGCAATTTCTAAAAACGTGCATTTCATTTGTGTACTGTGTAATCATCCAAGGTCATTCGTATACAATTACTCAAATGTAATTAATTTACATCGAATTCAAACTACCAAATATAAATTGGACATCAATAATTTGGTACTAATCATCCAAGAGTGTAAATAGTCAGTCAACAACTAGATATCATATCCAGGTAGCAATCTTGTCATCCAATCTCCATATAGTGGGAAATACCATCGGATGTTCATCATCGAAATCCAAACAAGTGTTTAGAATCTCTCAAACGTCAACGAAGTGCATTTAAAGGTCAATTGACGCAATTCAGAAATAAGCTTTTATCCCTTACTTGTCTAGGTGATATTGAATCGAATATCCATAGATTACAACTAATGTATGATAAATATCATCAAGTTCAGCTTAAAATTGAAATCCATGATGAAACAGCTTCAGTTGATTGAATCTCTTTTGAAGAGGATTAGAGTATGTCGAGATCACTTTATTAAATAAATTACATGAATTAAAAAAGTTAGAAAATCAACCGAAAGAATCAATAATTTTGAAACGTCTGCTAATAGCATTCAGGCATATAATTTAATCGAAAGTCTTCCTGTTACTTCGGAAAATTATGTATTAGCCTGTAAAACACTATGTATGTAATAGATACGATAGTGAAATAGTTATTCAAAAGGTTCATATGAAAGAATTATATGACATCAAATCTCCCCAAGACAATTCATCACAATCTCTTCAAACTGTTATTAATAGTTTGGTTGAAAACTATAATTCAATAAAATCGTTGCCTATTCATGTTAACACATGGGACTCGATATTGTTACTTCACCTAACGGAGAAACTTGACAGTTCTTCAAAAATAGAGATTATCAAGAAAACAGAGTCGAACAAATTACTAAGTTTCGAAAAATTTATAATTATTTTCAAAAATCATGTTCGCATCTTAGAAGCGATTAACCCTTTCAAACGCCATTTAAAATTGACTTTCTTGCAAAAATAAAAAACGTAGCACAATTATGCACTCCTATGATATGGCATTGCTCATAAAACTGTAGTGTGAACATAAATACATAAGAGAACGATCGCACAAGAGAAATGAGACAAAAATTAAAAATTACGGTTGGTCGAAGCGATGAAAGTTGATGTACAATATATTGTACAAGGCGTTTGAGAGGGTTAAGGGTGCAACAACTTCGAAATAATCAGCTGAGTTCAAAAAATATAATTATTTTAAAGGTAAATCTACCTCGTTAATATCAACTAGTTTCCTTATTGTTGTGGGTCACATTTGCTTCTTAATTACCCAGCATTTTCTGATTCCAAAATTAGTCCTCAAAGCGTTTTAATTTGTTCACAATAATCAATTAGGTATGAACTGCCTATTTGATAAGCATAAGGTTGGTTTATGTGATAAACCACCCTGTAGTTTATGTTCGCTAAAACATAATAGTCTTCTTCACTTTGGTAAAGCTTACAAATCGCAAAAATTATCAGAAACTAAAAATATTCCAAGAAATACTGTTCTGACTTTAAATGAAATAAATCATTCAAGTGGTAATGATCGGAATGCTACGAACATTGGTGCAGAAACTGGTAGATCATCTAGCTTTAAGTGGATCTCGGATACGAATGAGGCAAACAGAATTGAAAGGTGCAATATCAAAACGATGAAATATTTTTCAAACAAGTCATATTTCTTCATGCACATCGAATCATAAACCAGTTATTCAAAAACTGTCTTCAAAGAGAATAAATCAAATCTTAAATTGGTACCGTTTTAATCAATGTAATATCTGAATCCAAAAATTTCATATCACGCACTTAAATTTCATCATAGAATGTATTGTAAATTTATTAAAAATCAAAAAACATTCAACCCACAAAATTATATCTGGCATAGGTGGCTCAGAAACTTTAATAAAATCTAAAGTATACTTGACTATACATTCCAGAGTTGCCACCTTCTCAACATCATTAGAATTTTTTGTGATACCAAAGATAAAAAATTGTCTACCAACAAATCCAGTTAACGTGTATATATAATTAATTCCTACTGCCATTCAGTTAACTGATTCTAAATCATAGAGTTAGGATTTTCAAACTATTCTTCGTTTGATCAATTTTACGCCAATGAGAAACGACTGATCCGTAAACCAGAAATGTATCATCAATATCGCGAGTTCATGGCCGAGTATTTGTCAATGGGCCAAATGAAATTAGTTGAAGATCCAAGTGTGACTAGTAATTCTTATGGTAAAACGTATTACTTGCCGCACTATTTTTTAACTAAAGGCAGCTGTACTACTACCAAGTTACGAGTGGTATACTTAGTGGATCTTCAAAGTTATCATCCAAACTATTCCTTAATGAGTGCTTAATGAATGGTCCCACTATTAAATCCTTCACAGCCGATATTGCTAAAATGTATCGGTAAATTATGATTAATGGCGACGAGAAATTTGTCAGTTGTTCGATCCTTTGGGCTTGTGCTCGCCGATGATTTTGATCGCAAATATTATAATGCAAACAATATGGACGTTAAACAACATAGACCGGGATGATATCATCACACATCAATTTTGTAATCAATGGATTGACTGTAAGAAAGAATTGATTCAGTTCAGTCGCATAACTGTTCCTCGATGTATTTTAGTACCTCATCTAGTTCTGATTTATTACACTTAGACATTCGGAAAAATTCTTCATTATTGGTTTATAACTATTAAAAACTTGGGAATTATTCTTCATCTATACAAGATTATGTCGTGTTACAGCCTATATATTCCGATTCATAAGAATCCTGAACTAAGATAAGTATCCTATCGGTGAGCTTACTGCGAGTGAACTTCAACAGGCATATTCAGCCTTGTAAAAAATGTTCAGAACAATAAATTCAGCACAGATCTAAAACAAATTAACCAACATAAAGCTGTCCACTCCTCCAGTAATTTAAAATTATTAAATCCATTTATTGATGAAATTTTAATACTTCATGTTGGAGGACACCTTGGTAATTCCGAATTGGACTTTTTCAACAAACATCTAATTATATTACAAAGTAAGCACATATTTTCGACATTGTTAGTGTTCGATCCGAGCATGAAAGGTTGTTACATTGTCAGCCTCAACCTCTTTTCTATAATTTAAGATCCCAATATTGGATAATGGGCTAGATACTGGATACCCAGATAAGCAGTTATTTTTTGCGAATTTGCTAGAAATGTTATACACGATAATTTAGCAACCCAATTTCTTTCTGAATTTCAGAAAATGGGATACTTTAACGCACTTTAACGTTTGTGCTGAATACAAAAATGTATTCTACTTTGCTAAAATAATCGAGTAGCTTACGCAAGCAAATTTTTGATTAGCAAATCCGCCATATTTACAGAGTTGCGAATTGCTAGAGTATCAAGTATCTAGCCCAATATCAGGTAGAAATTTGTATAAAAAGATTGTTAATAAATGTGTTACGTGTTTCAAGAATAAACCAAAATTATTGCGGCAAATAATGAGTTATCTTCCGTCTGATCGAGTAACATAGTCCAGACCTTTTCGATAGTAGGGATAGATTTCTGTGGACCATTTTTTGCCAAGTCAAATTTAAGGTCCAAAACTAAAACTATAATTTATATATTTGCTTATTAATTTGTTTTGCAGTAAAAGCAATTCACTTGAAAATTGGTATGGACTTCACAATCGTTCTTGGCTTTGTCTTTGTAGATTTGTTTCAAGTCGAGAGTACTCTTCCTAAATTTATTCAGATAATGCCACAAATTTCATTGGGGCTCGGTCTGAATTAAAGAAACTTCGAACTTTATTTTATTCACAGAATTTTCAGAATGATACTAAAGTGTTCTGTGCGAATCACTACATCGAATGGCTAACAAATCCACCAAAATCGCCTCACTTTGGGGGGCTGTGGGAATCAGCTATGAAAGGTGCCAAGTGGCACATGAAGCGAGTTATAGGGTTGCGTTCAATGACAATAGAAGAATATTGTACCTTAATATTTTAAGTTGAAGCGTGTGAATATTACTTAGCTGTCTCGATATCAAATGATTCAAGTTATGCTACAAGATTTTTGGAAGCGATGGAATAATGGAATGGCAAAAATCGTCAAATAATATTTATAAAATTGGATCGTTAGTAATTTTACATGAAGACAATACACCCCCAATCAATTGGTTGTTAGGCAGAATAATAGACATACATCTTGGTCCGTTAGAACATCCACTTCCCTAACGATCTGTTACTAAGATAAGTATTTTACCTCTAGAACTAGAAGATTGAGTATGTATTGATTAATGTATTGTACAAATAAATAATCTTTAAATTTGTATTAAATTTGTATCTTAAATTTTGAATAAGTTACTTCAAGGGCGCGGGTATGTTCACGCACTGTAATAAACTTGAATTTTAGTGTGGTGCATAGCCCAGATCAAGCATTTTTATATATCAAGAACAAATATATTTTCCGCTCAGAATTTCTTGTAATTTCAACCAAAAATCAATTAAAATTTTATAATGAATATTTAAAAATAAATTAAAACAAAAAGATAATTTTATTTAAAATTTTCGTTTTATTTAAAAAACTTGTTTTTTTTTTTGTTTTTGCACATACGGAAAATTTGCACTCCAGATTTTGTTTGAAACCCTTTAGAATTTTATCACCAATTAATTATATTAGTATTCAAGTTGAACAAAATTATTAAATAACCCTCGTTTTTTTTATTGATCAATATATTTTGGAATAAAGTGAAAAATATAGATAACTTCTCGCGACAAAATTCACCCATTTTTGCACTATTTCTGTATACATTTATATTACGAATTTCAATGTTTTTATCTGCGAATTAATAATGGGAATCAAACAAAAAACCTTGTTAAAAATATCCTGTATATAGTCTCAAATTTCTTATCTCTATATACAGAAGCTGAAAAGTTTTCTCTTGATAATAATTTGTATTATGTGGGGCGATTTCTTATACATGGCAGACGAATTATAAACCCAACATCCATTGTTTGCTTTATTTTTAATTGATTTTCATAGTACCTACCTTCGCTTAAATTACTTTTCCTTGTAAATACATTATTACGTATGTACATACATACATATTAGATTAGATTCCTGCTGGCGAAAACTTTTTATTCATATATGGATACGTACATATTTGTTTAGCATTTTTAGTTACACCACATTAATGTATTCTTAATTTTTTTGACTTTAAAAATATAAGGCGCACAAGAGAGATGAACGAGACAAAAAAGTACTAACTTATTTAGAAAATTACCTTTCCACCCTAATTTATTAGAAATGTCATTGTATATATAGCAATATTAAACCGACAGGCAGAAAAAAAAATATAAATAAGGAAGACAGACAATTACGGTTATTGAAACCACAAAATTTGTCTAGAAATGATAAGAAGTATCAGTAGCAACAAAAAAAAAAAAAAAAAAAGTTAATTTAATTTTTTTTTTCTTCGTGTCTTTTCCAAATTATTTCTCTACACACACCCAAAGCAAATATTTTTGTTTTTCCATACCTTCATCCTGTGTTCAGATTTAATTTTTGATGTTGTTTCGTGAACACAGTTAACTGAAATTAATTCAAGGTGGGAAGGTTAAATTTATTTTTTTCGCCTTCAGGTTCAGTTTTAGCACAGGTTTAATGAAAAACAAAATAAAAAAAAAATTCCATTAAGAAGTTTTGTGTTGTTTTTTGTTGATGTTTATTTGCTCTGTGCGTAGCTATATACGAAAATTAATTTTTCGGTATTCATTTTGGATGTAAAATATTGATAAAGTTTTCCGATTTTGTTTGATTAAATTTTTTTTTTTTTGATATAATACGCATATACTAAAAATGGAAACATATAGAAAAAATATCCACTTAAAACTGTAAACTTCCGTAAACACAAGTTATTTTATATTTTGGCAACCAAAATCAACACTCCTATACGTATATAATCAATTTAAATTTACATGAGGGTTTAACAAAAAAAAAAAAAGCAAAAAAAACAAATAAACACAAAATAAATAATATATTTTATAGTTTATTTAAAAACTTTATTTTAAATATTTAATTCCAATTTATGTCCCATTGCATATATACACACGTATCTGAATACCACAAATATGTGTGACACCACATAACATAAATTATATGAAAATATGTTGTAGGCTGGTCTTATTATTTTTAAACCGACAAATACAATCCGGCGTGTCATCATAAAATTGAATTTGTATTTGCAATAAATAAAAGATAATTTTTTGGATATTTAATCTATAAAATAATTATTTGGTTTAATTTACTTAAGCATATTTACATTTATTGTAATATCTGTACAGCATCTTATATATGTTTATTGAAATGCTTAAGAAATAAAAATTAATTTTTTACTGGAATATGCGTAATTAAGATTACGATTTTAAGGTTGTATCATAAAATTGCTTAATTTATTTTTACCGGTTCATCTAATTAGCTTATCTAAGTGCATAAGACAATCAATATGAGGTAGATTTTTTTTTTCTTATTTTTCGTATTGCATTATTTAGATGCTTATCGAATTTGGTTTTGAATATTATATAAATCCAGGCATAAATATTTAATGGATTAACTATGCTAATAGGGTTTTGATATGCAGCAATATAATAAACAACAAGTTTTTAATTAAATTAAATCTTAATTAACTTGCAACCGCATATTGTCGCATTATTTTTATGAATTTTTATGTTCTTAATTATATTTACTTCCTGTAAGTGATGTAGTGATTGTGTAAACGGCAGTATTGAAATCTGGGAGTTTTTTTATTAATTTTTTTTTTAAATTTCATAATTAAAAATCAATTAGGTTATTTAAAATAAAGATGCAATAAATAGACAACTAAATTAACAGGTATTATACTGTTTAAATGGCCAGATTAGTAAGCCTGATTCAAATACAAAAGCGGCCTATCGACAACACATTTATATGGTACAAATAATATAAATCAAATCGAATTGTATCCAGTAAATGAAATTTCAATATAACTGCATAATTATAGTTTCTAATTCTGATATCAAATAATGAATAACTCAATTATCTCGATTATTATATAGTTTTTGCTCAAAAATTTGTTCTATTAAATTAACAAATAAATGGAACTTCTAATTTTAAGAGAGTTGTTTGCTCTAAATCAAGTGAATGTAAAACCTTAGGATTTAAATCCAAACTCGTGCATCAACTTTTATGTTGTTTGCTCTGTTTATGAACGATAACCTCAAAATTCATTTTCGTTTGGTATGTGTAATCAAGGACATCGTGTTCTAAATATAATTTGTAAGAAGAAGAAAATGTTAGATATATACAGGGTGCTCAAGAATGAAAAATGAAAAGTTTGTTTAACTCCTAGGGAAAGTAAAATGATAATTTTCTATACGCTATTTTTGTTTTCCCACTTTAACGAAGTTATAACGGGTAGGCAAGTATTGTAATTTGATTTGAAAATTTCTCGACGAATTAGGTTACCATAACCCCAAAACATCGATTAAGAAAATTCGAACAATTCTCCATAGCTCACTTTAAGACAAATTGAATAAGTTACCGTATAATTTGAATTTCAAAGTTAGAACTTTTTGTACAATTTATAGCCATACATTGCTGATTGCATAGGTTATTTTGTAACTAGAAAAAGTTAACTTTACTAATTTGGGGAGCTAGCGTTTAATCATAATACTTTGCTATTTACTAAAGAAAATTTTTTTTTTCAGTGGATGAATGTTGTGTTAATAAAATAATGCGGGAGATCAGCATATTGAATATATGGTGCAAAATGCTTATTATTTTTTTCAAGCTCCAATTATTGAATATTTTCACCGTACAAGACTGACGTAAAAGACATTGTGTTATTCTGAAATATGCCTTTTTAACATCAATAAACAAGCAACTAATAACTCGGCCTGCATTTAAGTGTACACAGATGAAATTCTTGCGAGAATTTCGACGAAAGCTTCAAACTCTAATTATTGGCCGAAATATGTGATTACTTTGTATCGGGTGGGAAACATCTAAATCATTGGCCGCATTCAGTACAGCGCAGCGCAAAATTTCCTCATGCTTGTTAGTAAAAACGTTTCTTTACGCATTTGTGTCTCATCACTTCACTGTATCGCTGCTCAATATGTACAGCAAAAAGAATATGCTTTTCTTTGCAGAAAATGTATGTGATTCAAATGTTTTTAAACGTAGCCCTAACTACAACTATCAACTTGTTACAGTAACAATTTTCGTATTTATGAACCTCACTACAAGATTTGTTGGATAATGTAAAAACGTTTATAGTGATCAAAATCAGTCAACTATAAAGACTGCTATAAAATATCGAAAAAACAACAAAATAAATTCGAAATTCATGTCGAATTTATGGAAACTATAATAATGTTTTTTTTTTGTTTTACATGATTTTCGAAAATCGTTGCTATGTATAATAATACCAACATGACTTTAAAATCGGGCTTAAATTTGTGCTCAAGTTAAAAGAATTCTTTATCAATTTGAAACATTGTAAATCTTAAAAATTGCAAAGAATTTGAAGAATTAATGAATTTAAAGAAATTATTACAAAATTGAAAATATTAAAGAATCTTAAAGATTTTAACAGTATAAAAAATTTAACCATTTTCAAAAATTTTAAAAATTGAAAGAATTTAAAAAATGTATAGACTGATGAATTTAAAAAAATGATTATAAATTGAAGTAATTTAAAAGGAAAGGTTTAAAAATTCTAAAGAATATAAAATAATGGAAATTTAAAGAATTAGAGAATTTAGAATAGTTAACGAATTTTTAAACTTAATAAATTTGAATGAAATTCTAATGCTCGGTTTCACAAAAAAACAGGCAATTTCCAATTAGTTAATATTTTCATCACTTTCTTCTTTTCTGAAATTGCGATTTATTTCTATATGCAAATTCAACGCAAGCTCATTTTATTTCTTTTCTATATGAACATTTTAACTGGAGAGCTAAATATTTAGCTGTCCAATTTCGTTTAGTTAATTATTTAGCTGAAGCCTAATATCTATTTAAAATAAAAATATAATCAATTTGCATTGAATGTTTATTGTGAAACAAAACGCAATTTCATAAAAGAAGAAAGGGAGGAAATATTATTTAACTAGAGATTGATTATTTGTTTGTGAAACCGGGCAAAGGGGATTTATGCTCGATTTCACAAAAAAAGAGGCAATCTCTAGTTAAAAGATGTTTCCTCCCTTTCTTATTTTATTGAATTGCGATTTATTTCATAATACAAATTCAATGCATGCAAATTTTATTTCATATTTTGCATGAACATTTGAACTGACAAGCTAAATATTTAACTGTCCAATTTCATCGAGCTAAATATTTAGCTGAAGGAAATAAAAAAAAAAATAGAATCAACTTGCATAGAATTTGAATTTTGAAACAAAACATAATTTTATAAAAGAAGAAAGGGAAAAAATATTATTTAACTAGAGATTAGATATTCTTTGTGCAACGGGGCATTAAATATTTAATGTATTAATGAGGAAATGTTAAGTAAGTATTTAAAGAATCTTAAGATTTTTTAGAATATAAAGAATTTAAAAAACTAAAGTAGAAGTATTTAAAAACATTAAATAATTTAAAATATTCAAGAATTATGTTAAATTAAAAGGAGAAAAGTTCAAAGATTTGAAGAACTTCAATAAACTTTTAAAATTTAAAGAATTACAAAAAATTAAATATTACAGGAACTAAAAAATTTAAAAAACTTAAAAATGAGAAGAATTAAAAGGAATGAAACAATTTAAAAAATTTAATGAATTTATAGATTAGATAAATTAAACATTATTCAATTAAAGAAATTATAAATACAATTTTATGAATTTAAAAAATCGATTCTTTCGAATTTGCCAAAAATAAAAATTTGAATAAATTTAAAAATTCAAAAAATTATCAGACAAAAATTAAAAAATTAAAGATTTTAAATAAATGAAACAATTTAATGAAGGTTTTAAACCTTTAAGTCCTTCAAATTCATTTAGAATTCAGAGAATTTACGAGACTTAAAAAATTTAATGAATTCTGTGTTAACAAGACAAAACGTAATAACTCCAGTTATTCCATATTACGTTTTATTTCAAATTTGAAATATCCATTTTCGAATTCATATCATATCAATTTTTGGTAATAGTCCAACAACTACAAACAAGCGAAATAATCATTTTAAAAAGCAAGAATTCAAAAAACTCATACGATTCTGAGTAACTCTTAATTTTAAAAACGTTTTTCTGAAAAAGTCAGAAACACGAGTTATTACGTTTTGCCTTGTTACCACAGAATTAATCAATTTAAGAAAATTAAAGATTCTACAAAATTAAAAGAAATTAAATAAATTAAACTGATTTAAAGTCTTTAATTTAAAAAAATCGGAAGGATTTAGAGAAATGAAAGAATTAAAAAAATTGCGCAAAATGTATGCAATATAATAAAGTTGAAAGTCAGTTTAGTAAAAAATTTATGAATTTAAAAAACAAAACAAACAATAAATTAATAATCTTAAAAATATGTATTAAGAATAAGTTTTTTTTTTTTTTAATGGTGGCGAGTAGACAAGAGAGAAGAGACGAAACAACTTCAACAACGATGTCAAGCAACATTTGCTACGGTTAGTATAAATTTCAGTGACCGCTTGGGAACATGATATGATGATGGAACGAAATCTCGCCCCTCCCACCGCACAACCGCCGATGGGAATAATAGTGGAGAGTAATAATTAAGGCTTTTCAGATCTTGCGGTTACAACAGAGAGACGCTGTATTAGAAAAAGTTGTGTTGTCTTGTGATTAACAAGTGTAAAAAAAAAAACAAAAACGACTACTTAGGTGTCTGGAACCGGGTCGAGTCTTTAGTGCTAACACATACCTTTCCTTTCCTTCGATCTTGTTATTCGTAAAAAAGGGTGTACGGTGGACCCGGCGTATCCGGGAAACTTGCCTTACGCTTGGTCGTACATACTAAATCAATCAATACGTTTTTAAAGAATTTGAAGGATTTAAACCATTTAAAGGACTAAAACATGTTAAAAAGCAGAATTTAAAGAATTTCTGGGATATGATTTGATAAATTCTTCTCCTTAAATTATATAAACTTCCTTACAAATCATAATCATTTATAATTCTTACCTTTAAATTTGTTTCTAGATTTTTCTTTCCAGAAATAATTTAATAAAACGAGATTGTATGTAAACTTAAGAATTTTCAGATAACGAATTTAAAAGTTTGGAAAATTAAGAAATAAAGTAACCAACAAATTTTCGAGAGTTAAAAATTGTTTAAAATTTAGGGAATTTAACCAATTTTAATGCTTATAAATTTTAAAGAAATTAAAGATATGTATTTAAAGAATTTAGAATATGCAGAGAGGAATTTACAAATTTGAAGAATTTAACAAATTTTGAGGTGAAATAATAAATTATAATTTTAAAAACCCAAAGTATTTATAGAACATACAAATTTGAAGAATTTAAAAACTTTAAAAAATTTATAGTTTTCAAAGAGTTCTAACGATTTTAAAAATAAAAGAATTTAAAGAATTTAGTGAAGTTAAAAATTTAATTAATTCAAGAATTTCAAAAATTTAAATATGTAATATAAAAATAAAAATTGGAGTCTATAGAATTAAGGGCTTTAACGATATTAAAATTTTTTAAGAATTTTGAAAATTTAAAGAATTTAAAGCTAATAATTTAGAAAACTAAAAGATTACTTAAATTTTGTAAATTAGAAATTTTTTTGAAAATTTAAAGATTGTTTAAACTCCGTAAATTCTTTAAATTCATTAAACTTTTCTCTTTAAATTTTTCTAATTTCTTTATGGATTTAGAAAAACGAAAGGAGAATAATCTTAGAAAATAATCTCAAGAATTTCAAGAAATTAAAAGTTTTTAGAATTCAACTAGAAAAATTTAAAGAAATTGTGGCGTTATGTATTTGTGATATGAAGATATTGGTTTTGCTCATAACAATTTAATCTATTTATTTATATCTAGTAACAACTAAGTTACTGATTTACAGTGTCAAATTTTAGCGCCATTTTCTGTAAGCAAAAAAAGCTATTCCGTTAGACCGTGACATTTATTAATTACTTACTGACGTACACTATTTTCCTTATGAAAGAATTTTTTCAAATTTAAAAAACCATGAAAACTATTTTTAGGATGTATAGTAAAATTGTGAGCTAGTAGCCGATTGATATGACATGATTGATGATTTGTATAGGGATAGAAAATGATTAAGGTTAAATAACAACCAACAACTAAAATTGTTGTTATATGAATGAACTAGCATCGAATTCAGAATCATTTTGGAGTTAAGTTATTTTTGAGATTAATTCGTATGAATAATAAAAATATTAAAAGTTTTACAATGAAAGCTTAGCTGCGATCCTTGCTGGCACATCAAGTAATGAAATTGATTATTTCAGCGGTTTTGCCGGAGACCGTAGTTTACCTAGAAGAAGACGGAACATCTGGTATCTGGTAATACATTTCCATAAAGTAGCAAGAATAATATTACCGTTAATGCTTATGTGCATAATATTATAAGAAGGAAAAGGGAGCACAAAATTAAACATAAACTGTGCCTTTGTCGAAGATTTTCTATGTGTTTTTGATCGACCATTAATAGTTTTTGTTGCTTCAAATATGTCTACTTATTTAAAAGGAAACACAATTTCTTTTTAAATTATATATCAGCAATTTTATTTTTAATTAAAGTTGGTCTGGAATGACCTAAATTGGTCCGAAATATGCGACTGGCATAGGTGTAACTTGATTTTAGTTATTTAACGGTATGACTCAGAATTTTATATTGAGAATTACCAATGCGTGCGGTGCGATTCGGATAGTCGCCATACAGGAGGAGTTATTATGTACATAAATAACAATATAAGTTTCAAAATAATATCTAACTGCGAAAGGGACCGCGCTTGGTTTTTAGCGATTCAGATTATAAAAGGATATCATACAACTGGAATATTTGGTGTAGTTTATAGATCATTCCAAACGACAAACGCAATATTTTTAAATAATTTAGAGGAATGGTTTGAAAATGTTATCAACCAGAATAAACTCAATATTATATTTGGAGACTTTAATATTGATCTAAAACACAACGATTTCTCCAGTTTAAAATTAAATCAGTTAATTAAAGATTATAGATTGACACAAATAGTCCAGGAATACACCAGAGTCACGCAAACCAGCAAAAGTTTGTTAGATCTATTAATAACCAATTCAGCTACCGTTCAGTGTGAAGTTATAAAAGAACAACAAATAAGCGATCATTATATGATAAGTGCAAATTTAAGCAGTAAACAATCGGAGTCATTAGATGAATGCAGAATGAAAGAAATTAAATCATGGAAAAATTACTCTGAGGATAAGCTTAACTTCATTTTAAATCACCGGTTGCGGCAATTTAAAACGCGGAGTGACCTAAATAAGTATGCTGATGGCTTGTTATTGAATCTAAAACAGGCGGTTAATGAATTAACAGAAACAAAAATTAGTCAAAATAGAAATACAATACCTTGGTTCTCAGAAAATTTGAAATTACTGAAGCAAGAAAAAACTCGTAGTTATAGTGTTATGAAAATTATGAATTCAGATGAAACTTGGGAAAGTTACAGGAAAGTTAGAAATTTGTATAAACAATCGTTGAGAAAGGAACAATCTGAATACTTCAGAAAAAAGTTCATTGAAAACCAATACAACCCAAAGGAACTGTGGAAAACGCTTAAATCCATCTACAAGTCTAAAAATACGACACAATGGTGTATTCAATTTAACAACAAAACACTCACTGATAAACAAGAGTTAGCAGAAGCGCTAAATGAAGCATTTGTGTCCAGCGTGATAGATATTCACCAGAACATCCCTGAGATAAAGGACTGGAATTTTTCACATGATGACAATAATTTTGAAAAATTTAGCTTTCAAGAAATAACTCGCCAGGAGATATCAAAAATAATAAGTAAAATAAAGTCTCAATGTGGAGTTGATGGCATAAACAGAACGGTCATGCTGGATGCGATGAAGAACTACTTATTCTCGGAATATTTTGCAGATTTAGTTAATCGAAGTCTAAAGGAAGGAGAGTACCGGCTTCATGGAAAATATCAACAGTTGTTCCAATTCCAAAAACCACAAAACCAACCACATCTGAAGATCTGCGCCCCATAAATATGCTCCCAATTTACGAAGCAGTACTGGAACGAGTAGTTAAAAAACAGTTGGTTGATCATATTGCTAATAACAATATATTAGTGGATCAACAATCTGGTTTTAGAGAATTGCATTCCTGTGAAACAGCGTTAAATCTTATGTTGGACATATGGAAAACTCAAATAGACGAAAATAAAGTAGTGGTAGCAGTTTTTTTAGATTTCAAACGAGCTTTTGAAACTATAGATAGGAAAATCTTACTCCAAAAATTATGCAAGTACGGTATAGAAGGAAAAGAGCTTGAATGGTTCAATAATTATCTTCAAGGGAGACAACAATATACAAAAGTCGATAATTTTACATCATCGTTTATAGAAAACAATCTCGGAGTACCACAAGGTTCAACACTTGGGCCATTGTTGTTTATCTTATATATAAATGACATAGTAGATGTTATAAAGAACTGTAAAATTAATATGTTTGCGGATGACACATTAATTACTATTTCGGCACCAACTCATCAAGAAGCAGTACAAAAAGTAAACGAAGATCTTGAGAATTTACGGGGATGGTTGATGTTTCATAAATTGTCATTGAACATTTCGAAAACGAAGTATATGTTCTTCTCAATCAAAACCAAGTACGAGGGTATCTCAGATATTGTAATTGCGAACCAAATCATTGAACGAGTTAAAGAATACAAATATCTCGGTGTCGTCATTGATGAAAACTTAAGTTTTAACCAGCATTTGGATTACTTAGCCAAAAAGATGAATAAAAAATTAGGACTTTTCAACAGAATTAAAGACAAGCTACCAATGGAGACCAAAATATTATTTTATAAATCAATTGTAGCTCCCCATGTAGATTATTGCTCATCGGTTCTATTTATCATGAATCAAACACAATTAACACGTCTGCAAAAAATACAGAATCGATTTATGAGAAGCATTTTAAACGCGGATAATAGAACACATATTAAAGACATGCTAGAAAAACTAAGCGGAAATCAATCACCCAGAGAATACACTTTAACGTGCTAAAACTGTTTTATTTACTCGAAAAAGGAGATCTTCCTAAATATTTAAATAGTTTGCTGTCTACCAACAGAGAAGTTCATAATTATAATACCAGGAATACTCATTTTAGATTACCAAGGTACGGTAAATCATTTTCCCAACGATCGCTAGGGTATAATGGTGTGAAGTTATATAATTCTTTCAGCAACTATTGCAATCTTAATGACCTTCAAGAGCTAGAGTACGGCCAGTTTATTCAACTATTACACATATTCATTAATGAAAAAATTAATATTTAGTTATTTAGTAAAATATACAAATGTATTTAATTAATTAATTAATTTAGATAAAAATAGGTTTTAAAAAAATGTCAATAATGATAAATAAATAAATAAATAAATAAATAAAAATAAAATAAATAAATGTATAACTTGCTTTTAGGAGTTTTACGAAATACAACACCAGATCTTGCGGAGTAGACATCGGATCGTGGGATCCACTACCCTTTTCTATTAGTTCTATTAGGTTTTTGCTATTGTTCTGGATGGGTAAAATTGGCCCGCAAAATATGACTTACATGTATAATTTGCCTTCAGAAATTTAACGAAATACAACTCTAGGTTTTGCGATATGGACATCGATCACACTTCCCTATTTTCTGTTAGTATAGGTACTCAATTTCCAGTTATCAGGAATTTTTCCAGGTGCCATTGTTTTGGAAAGGTCAAAATTGGCTCCGAAACATGACTCACATTTATAACTTGCTTTTAGGAATTTAACGGAATACAACTCTAAATTTTGCGAGGTAGGCATCGATCCTGCCACCCTTTTCTGTTAGTCCTATTAGTTGCCAGCAATTAATTTTCCCTTTTCTGTTAGTATATGTCTGACATTGTTCTAGAATTACTTAAATTGCCCCGAAATATCCGACTCACATAGGTGCAACTTTTAATAATTTAACGGAATACAACTCAAGATTTTCGAGGTGGACATCGATCCCACTACCCTCTTTTCTGTTAGTACTATCAATTTTTACTTATCAGGAATTTTTCCAGGTTTTTGTACGGAAGAAACGTACGGCTCAGTGATGTATTAATTGCCTTTAGGAATTTAACGGAATACAACTCTAGATTTTGAGAGGTGGACACCGATCCCACTAAACTTTTTTGTTACTCCTATCAATTGCCAGTACTCACTCATGTTACGATGTTGTCTAGATTTCTGTCGTTGTACTGGAATGACGAAAATTGGCCCCAAAATATTCGACTTACATAAGTATTACTTTATTTTATAAAATTAATGGAAATCAACTCCAGATTTTGCGAGATGGACTGTGATCGGACAGATATTTGTTAATCTTGTTTCCCAATTTTACGGGCAAACAAAATTTGTTTTGTAATATTAATATAATATTCATTATTGACATAAGTCAATGATTTCGCAATAACGTTACTGGAAATAGCCACCTTGCAACAGTATTTCGTCTTACGACGAGTTTTTGTTTCCCAACTCTTCTGAGTATTTGTATCAATTAGGTCAACCTCATATTGTCACTTTTAAACACTTTTAAAACGATAAAACTATTCCAAATGAATCAAATATACAAAAATCACACTTTAAACTACGTAATAGATTAACTAAGTTTTCCAACCATCACACTTTTAGTAAATAACAATTAAAATTAAATATAGTCTATTTCCACATAACTTCATATAGGAAATATTTGTTATTATAAGTCTAGTAGTTCACTATTGTCCGCTAGAGCACACCGTACCACTCGTCAATTCTTACAAAACCTTTGGGATATTGAAGATGCATTGGTTAATTTTTGTCATTATTACATCTGCATTAATAAAAATTTGTAAAGGTAAATTCTTTATTGATTAGTAGTAGTTGAATTAGTTAAAAATGACAGGAAATTTATTTTATTGCTGTGTGAGTGTGCCTCACGTCGATTTTTGCGATCATTGACTTTTCTAAATTGTTGACTGGTTCATGCAGTTATTCATAGATGGCAGAAGGGTGAATAAGGTAAGCTGTACCCTGCATACTGCATTCCAATATTCTAAACAGCGAATTTTGGAACGTCAACCGTAAGTTATTATTATTTGACGGAAATAATTAAGGGTATAAGAAAATCTTAAGATTTGCAACAACATAGATGAGTTCGCTCAAAAATGGAAACAGATTATTTTGCTAAAGCAAACTAAAAACTTCTCTTCGAACCATAAGTTTCGGCCCACAAAGTGGTAATCGCAGTTGGAGCAAAGTTAATACATTTTAATCCAAGAAATAGGTAGGTAAAAATGGATAATAAACCGTGAAGAATGTGTCTAAGACCATTAATAAAAAATGAGGCGATATGTTTTACCCTTACACCACCGATTTATCGGTGCCGAAATCGGGAACATCATTCCTCAGTTGTGTCCGTCCGATAATTGGTTGACATTCTGACGGTAATTGTTCTTTAGTTATGGGATGTAGCCAGAACCGTTTCATAATAAGTGCAAAATGTATAATTTATTTACATACGACGTGATAGCACAAAAGGTAACAATAGCGACTGACAGATGACAGTTTTGTAATTTTTTATCGCCACCAATATCGGTGAAGACGCCCCAATGGAAAAGCGTACACCGACATTATCGTTATTGTCGATAAAGTACCGGCGACGACTTATCGTTATCAGCGACGACATTATCGGTATATTCTAGAAAAACACTCTTTCGATATAAATTTACAGGGTGCTAATTAATTTGCTTTGAGGTGTAACTTTTCTGAATTAAATGAAACCTTTTCTGGTGTAAACGAATCATCCGATTTAAGTGACACTATTGTCTATTTCCAAAGTGAACGGAAATTATTCTGAATTAAATGAAACCTTTTACGGAACGAATGCAACCAATTTCTAGAGGAATGAAACTTTTCTCAAATTAAGTTAAACCCTTCAGAAATATGTAAAACCAAATTAAATAAATTTAAAACCAATAAATGTATTGTGAAATAAAACACGTAGATACTAGGTACTGATTCTCATATCGTGGTGTCGTAAAATGAAATTTGACCAATCTGTAGCTGTGACTGTTTCAATTCTATATTTGAGCATGCCCTCTAAATCCGGTTATCTTAATAAATTCTTTGCATGCCTTTTGATGTAATTGAGGAAGGCCATGTTCTATCGGATTTATAGCTTTTGCAGGAATTTTCCAATTTAAATTGAACTATTTACGATCGTAAATTAAACTTTCTTCAATCAGCATTAAACGAAAACGGACCTGTTTTTGAGAAAATAGTTAAAATCTACTGGACAAAGATTAATTATAACTTAAAAAAGTTTAATTTTTGATCGTAAATTTGTATAGTTAAATTTAAATTGGTAAAGGGTTATTTTAATTTATAAATTGATTGGAAAAATTAATTTAATTTAATTATTTGCAAAAGCAGACAGAAGCAAGGGAAGAAGAAACCTTTTATGACTTTGTGCTGCTTAGATAAATTCATTCACACAATTCTTAGCCGCCATCTATTCGATAGCAGAAAAAATACCGCCAGCAAAATAAATTTGAACATTTTTTCTTGTGATAGTGCCTTTTACTAGTATTTGCCTTAAAATATTTAATTAACAGTATAAAGCAAAATTATTACTCGAACCAAAACTAACCTCAATAAGATGAGAATGTTGAAGCGGATCGAAGAGAGCATATAGGAATTATTTTAAAATTGGCTGCAAAAATGACGAGGGCTCCAGACATTCAGAATACTCATTCGGAACAATGGATCTAAGCAGTGCAAAACCGTGTACTATTTTTTTCTCCGTATTAACTCATATTAAGTAAGATAGAAAAAACCTTCTCAAGAGAATCTAATTTAAAAAGCATGATCAAAAATAGGGTTCAAATTCATTTTAGTTTCATGGGGTCCAACTTCATCATAGTTTTAATAAATTTAAATGAGTGTTTTATTTAACAAACAAAAAATAAACATTTTTAGTGATTTAGGTATTTATTGACTTTCAATTAATTTATTTTGGAAAAGGCCTCGTTCGTCCCGTACAAGTTTTCATTGAATTTGGGAAATGTTTTTTTTAATTCGGGAAAACGTATAGTTTCGGAAACAGTTTCGCTTAATTTGGAAACGGGTTCGTTTAATCCGCAAACCCTATAAGTAAGGTTCGATTTGGAAAGATCATACTCAAAATCATGAATTATTTTTGACAAAAAGTGTTGAGGGCACGGATTTCCAAATTTATCTTAAGCTAAAAAAGGGCGAGATGGGCTTCATATAATTGTAATTTTGCTGCTCGTTATGCCCTTGTCCGCCAAGATCACGCACTGACAATTCGAAAATATTAATCAAATTACTAATAACAAAAACAGAAAGTTTGTTTCCAACAATGATTTCAATTCAAAAACGAAAAATAGTCGTATAATAATTAAAGCAACAGCAACTCGCTATAAACTTGTGTCAGAAATGAAGCCTTTCCGTAATAAACTGTATAATCCAAGTCTCAATATAAAATGACAACTAAAACGAAAAGCATCCTCGCTTTCGTTAGCCGTCTGGTGTAGCAATATTTAGTTTAGTGCAAAATTTTGTCGAAAAAACCGACATGAGGCACACGACCTATACCGGGTGATTTTTTTAACCTGATACACTCAAATATCGAAAAATAAGCACTCTACGAAAAAAGTGGTAGAGATCAAAATTTAATTATTCCGCGGGGGAAATACATTAGTGTTAAAATTAGTAGCCCTCCCCCTCCTTGTAGGTGGGGCGGGGGTAACTTTGAAACTAAGATAGAAAGCCCTATTTTTTATTGCAGATTCGGATTCTAAGGCTAAAAATACGTAGAATTTGGCTGAAACATTTTTTCCCATTCATGATAGATGGCGCCGTAATTGACGATATTCAATTTTTTTTTATTTCTCCTACTGAGAACCTACGAAAACGATTCTGCAATACGTCTGCAATAAAAATACCATGGTTTCGTTGTAAATTCACGAAGTTAGTCTTAAACAATTTATTCATTTTGCAAATTTCGAATAATTGGGAAAAGGGTGCTTGATTTACATGAGTCCCCTTGCCTCATCATCTTTCAATTTAATTAAGTGCTCAAAATAATGGCCTTCGACTTCAATGCACTTATTAATCCTCATTTCAAATAACTGTATACAACTGAGGAGTGTGTCTGCTTGAATTTCAGCACAAGCATTTCTGATTCGCTCAATCATATTCTCACGTGTTGTTGGTTTTTGTATGTAAACTTGGTCTTTGAGATAGCCCCACAAAAAGAAATCTGGCGAAGTAAGATCTGGTGATCATTCACCCGGTATAATATGTTAACCGTTATATTATTAAAAAACTAACTAATTAGCAAACCGTGCTCGTATATTTATAATGTTATGCACTCCTGTAATTTATTCTAATTCAAACAAAAATTCTGTGTTTTTTTAAAACCATAATAACTGCATTTTATCGATTTTGAGTTATAAATGAAAATTGCTCCGCAATTCTCTAAAGTTTCTAAAGTATATTTCAATTTTCCAATATAGTCCACCATTTTTTTGGAAAATCTTAATTAAATGAATAATTACTACTAAAAGCTACTCCGACTTTTTATTTCAAGTTAACATGCTTTCCAAAAAAACCAACGAATTATCAAGTTACATCAAATCATTATTTCATATACAAATTATTATTAAAATAAGCTTAGCGCACAAAGGCAATAAAAACCAAATTAAATATCCAGTTTTCTATAATAAATGTATATTTAATTATTTTTATTAATTGTATTTTAATTTTTTCGTCTCGAGATATTAAAAATTTGTAATACTATATGTATTTGATTTTAGTTGAGGAGCTATGCAGTAAAAACTATCCAGATGTTATTGTAATTTCGATTTATAATTTAAAATTTAATAATAAAGCCCTCCTTTTAGATAGATTTAATATAACTATCATGTATATATACGTAATATGTATAGTATACATAATCCCAGTGTGTATCAAAAAACACGAGAAGCAAAAAATAGATTATTATTAAAAACTCATTTACCACCCTTTCACATCATGTACGCAATATTTTGTGTCTCTTAGAATAGTTCACGTTTTGTGTGTGGCAAAAAAAAAAATCCAAAATCAGCATCCCTTTTTTTATTTGATGATTATACCAAAATGAAACGGCATCGAGTAAACAAAAAAAAAAAAAAACTATTTGTGTGTTCAAAATGGAAAACTTTAATTTAATTTTTTTTTTTTTGAACATTTTCTCTCTAAATTCTAACCCTACAAAAAACAAATTGTAGCGTATAGGTACCTTTTTACATATGTTTAACTTGAACGGCAATAATAGGTAGATACATGTGGATGATAACATATTTTTTTTTTGTTTCAGTCCAAATCAAATTGAATTAGGCAAAAAAAAACCTTGTAAACAAGAAAATTTCATTAAATTTGTTGTATAATAATTTGAATAAATTTAATCGAAATCATTTTTTTTCTTTTTTTTGGGGGCTTATTAATATTATATGTATAATATTACAAATATACATATGAGACACAAATTCAGCAAAATCGTATAATTTTTTTTTTTTTGGGATGGTTTCATTCTAATCTTCGTGTATTCGTTTGAGTATTTTAGGTTAAAAGATTTTATCTTATGATTTTCCTACTTAAATATTTTAATTCGTATATATGGTATATAACAAATAATTCTAATCACATACCAACTCCAAATGTGTACTGCTTAAAATCTTACCTGCAAAAATAAAATATACAAAAAGTTAAATTAGTTTCTTTTACAAAATTTTGCAATTTATAACGATCAAAAAATGTTCTTCAAACTTTATTTATATATCTACAACTATATGTATATGTATATGTATTTACAAAACAGTTTAGAATTTGCCCAATATAAATTCAAATGAGTTTTACAAAAAAAAAAAAATCCTGATTGTATTACGTAAAAAAAAAGGAAAATATTTTTCCATCTGCCACCATCATCTTTTCTTTTCGTTCACCATCGTTTTATTTTTGCTTCCCCAATCCAATTGTGATTTTCTATTTATATACATTTCTTTTATTTTCGAGATGAAAATACCGTGAATATATAAATATTTCTCTGGTCCCGATCTAAATTTCCATTGTAAAAGTATAAGTACGTATTACATTTCATATCAAAAAATTCTTTTCCCTTCATACATACTCGTATATACCGTATATCGTATGTATTCCATATATGCAAATTTTCCGTTTATATCTCAACATTTTATTATACCGAGTTTTTGTTTTTTTGGTTAGAATCTTATTCACGGTGACATGCCGATGCGATTTGTTTGACATTTCCATTTTTTTTTATCATAAAATAATATCATTATGTTCCCATATATTTATGTTTTTTTTTCTAGTTAGGGATAAATAAAAGGAACAATAGATAGGGTCATGGATTACGTTACACATAGTCGTATTATCTTAAAATAATATTCCAATTTTTTTATTTTTAATATTCAGCGCGATAAGATACACTATAATACAAAATTAAGATTTATACATTTCTAAAGTTGTGTTGTTATCAACGAGAGATAAACTATTTACCGAAAATGGTTGCTGTGTACAGTATTAACAAATTTTGATTGAAATTTTCACAAGAAAGTTACCGTACTATACTGATGAGAAAAAATAATAATTTTTTGTTTAACATTTCTCTGTCTAGACGATTTGTAATTATTATCCGCATTCACAATGCGATCTTGGTCCCGAATGATTTATATGTTATTTCAATGGATTGTGTTATTTAGAAAATTAATTTTTCTTTCACAATTTTGATTTAATCTTATATATGTATTATACCAAATCAAACATCTATTTAGAGAGAATGAAAAAAAAAATACAATTTCGTTTTATTTGATGTACATGCAGCGACAAAATTACGATTATATTTTATATAGAGCTACCGAATCAGTATGGACAATTTTGTTGCTATGTTATCCCAAAAAGGCGATAAAGACGAGGAATAATGAGGTAAAGTTTGTCTGCTTAAAGTTGCCAAAAAAATAAATGGAAAAATTGTGTGGTTTTCACACAGACCTATTATTTTTTGGATTACAATGCCAAAAACAAACGTGATTCACTACTAAAGTATAAAGCGTGAAATATTTAGTTAAGGGGTTGACCACACAGATATCTACAAAGGGATTTAACGATAAATAAATGTTGTAAAAAATTAGTAAACATGTTTGAATATGAATAATTTCAGCTCCTAATACACTTTTCATACGCTTAACAGAGCAGAGAGTATTTAGTTTTGCTATTGTAGCTCTACTAAGGCACATGTAAATCTTTTATAGGACTGTTTTAACTACATAGTTTTAGAGCAATATTGTTTGCTGTTTTAAAATGTACAGTCGTTTGCCACAAAACTTGAGCAAATCTTGAAACCACATAGGGTAAAGCGGGACAAAATAATACACGGGGCAAAATGATACAATTACTCGAAAACATTTTATTACACTTGTAAAAATAATGTTATTCGTTTTAGGGATGTGAAGTTTATCCTATAATCATCCTTAAAAATGCAAAAGCAAGAATTTGTTTGCTAGAATGTGTAAAAAAGTAAACATTTAGGCGTTTTCAGAAAACTACAATATAATGATACAAATTTAATAAAAAATAATATTATTTTTAGTTAAACTAAATACATTGAACCCTACTATTTATGTTTGACATGGCATTTCGTTTGATGTTACTAAAAATGTAGAATTTGGTGTGTCCTAATACTGTTAATTTATGTGTGAGTGTGTATTGGATTGATCAAACGAATTGCACGGAAAAAAATATACTGGTCCTCAGCTAAGAAAACGGACTTTTAATTCAAGAAAATGTCCTTTTTCTTGAGATAAAAGCTAATTTTCTTATTTCTATCGAGTTTTTCTTCATGTAAGAATTGTGTTTCTTGAAATGAAGAAAAACTCGAAAGAAATAAGAAAATTAGCTTTTAAATCAAGAAAAAGTGCATTTCTTGAATTAAAAGTCTGTTTTCTTAGCTGAGGACCAGTTTATTTTTTCCGTGTGGTTTCCTGTTATTGATAAATTATTGGAATCCTACCATGATTGTATGATTGTCGGGGATTTTAATATTAACCTATTAAATAACAACACTGAAGTTGTAAATTATAACGACTACATCCAAAGCAATCTTGTTTATACAAGCCATAATGTAAAAAACGAAGCTTTTATAAGGGAATTAGAAACGAGGAAAAACTAAAATTTTCATAGTAAAACCAGAGCCTTCTAGAGTATAGAGCCATAATCATTATGACGTATTTTTTAGAAGCTTTTTTAGTAGTATTCACTGATTTCCATAGGAATTCATAGTAAAACTGGTGTTTTTCAGCTTCAAGTTTTTCAATGAAAAAAGCAAAAATATTGTAAACTGTTTATATACATGTTTTCTACATATCTTTAGCAACAATATACAAGAAGGGTATATTGGTATTAAGTAAATATTAATTGCAGAAATATTAAAATTAAATTATGCCTAACTTATATTTTTTGAACTTTCATTTTGAAAAATACATCAAAGTTGGCTCTGACGTATTAAAATAATACCTGCTAGATTTATGTTTAGTTTTACTAGTGTACGTTAGATGTCTAAGATTTATACGGAAAAATACGAAAAAAAATTATTTAATCACAAAATTATGACACGTTCCTAATATTTTGAGAATTTGTTTTGCTTTTCCTTCAATTTTTGAACTTAAAATTTCCCCAGGTGGCAATTTTTGGTAGGTATGATTTTACAAATTTTTTACAGCCATCACTGCCATCTATGTAATGTATATTGACTTAATGCACACGATTTGTAGTAAGCTTTTCTTTTTAATTTGACCAGAATGCTGTTGTTATGAACTTTTCTTTATATTTTAGCAGAGAATATATATAAACAGAACATTGGGCCCGATTCAATGCAAATCTTCTATTTGTCTTTTCTTCTATTCTGCTATTATTTCTACGAGAACTAGATACGATTTTCAAACAATCTAAAAATTTTTGTGGAGTTTTTTGAAAATTATATCGAGTTTGCCTTGAAATACTAGAAGAATAGAAGAAAAGACAAATAGAAGATTTGCATTGAATCGGCCCCAATACTTTTTATGTCGCTTTAGTCCTAAGCTAGTGTGTCAATGAAACAAAAAAAAATTACAAAAATGTTTGTACTCACCTCTCTCTATTGATAAATAAAAATCAGTACAATTTTAAAACGAAAGAGAAATCTTTACACTTTGTAATGTGCTTAAAAGAGATAGACATTTGTGAATAATTTTTGATTTTGGTCTAGTTAGCTTTGCGAAACTTTAAAATCATATCAAAGAAATAACAAAAAGAAAACTTACAACTCCCATAAGGTTATGTAAAGGCCGGTATTCACGTACAATTAAATTGCGCAATATAATTGTGTTACGCCCACTATTGCACAATAAAATCCAAAAATTTTGAATAAAAGTTGAGTATATTGTGCAATATAATGACGTCACACAATTATATTGCGCAAATTAATTGAACGTGAATACCGGCAGAACCATCTTGATGTGAATAGAGCCGGCATGTGAAAAATGAACTTAAAATAAGGGATATAGAAACACTAAAAATTCATTTATTTTCATAGTGTTTGTATGAAAAAACGCGATTTCGATTGACGATAAAATATGAATTAAAAGTTAAACCCAGTTAAATAATTTTTTTAAAAATCGCTAACAAACAACTCAATGTCTTACTCATTTAAAACACAAATTCTCAAATTTCCCTATTTTCCAGCAATAATCAAAAGAAAATAAGGGAAATTAAATTAAAAAACATTCTACAACAACAACAAGTGTATTAAAAAGAGAAAATTCAGTTTAATGACGACACATATCTCCACATCTAAGCCCAATGGTAAGAAAAAAGACAACACGTCTCCACTCAACAATCAACATTTAAAAAAAAATCAAAAAGAGCCAAACAGAATAAATTAAATAAATACAATGAGTGCGAAAAAAACAAAACATCAAAATAATTTAGCATGCTTTGCAAATTCAAAATAACTATAGAAACATATTCGAATTCAAATTGGAATGGAGGCAATGAAAGAGATGATTATTGTTTTGTTTATAAATTTCGAGTTATGTATATATTCCAAAATGATGACGTATATATTACAAAAACAACAATATTTAAAATTTCAAAAGTACCTTATTTTTCATGGCGATTTTCACTAAGAAATAAACATTTTCAAGACTTGATTTTTCAATCAAATAATATTACATGTTTCATGAACATTTTCATATGAAAACAAAACAAAAGCTCATATTTCTAATAAACTAAAACTGTAAATGAAAAGAACCGTTTTCCCATATAAGTTCATAGTAAAGAAAAAATTGTATGTACCTTATTTTAAGCTTAGTAAAAAATACAGTCGATACTGGAGGCTCTTATTTATACAGTAGGCTCTGATACCGGCCTTAAGAGTTTGTGTAGCATTTTTAATTTATTTGTTGTTGATATGATTCTTAAGTTTCGCAAAGCTAACTAGACCAAAATCAAAAATTATTCACGAATGCCTATCTCTTTTAAGCACATTATAAAGTGTAAAGATTTCTCTTTCGTTTTAAAATTGTACTGATTTTTATTTATTAATAGAAAGAGTTGGGTACAAACATTTTTGTAATTTTTTTTGTTTCATTGATTGCATATAAAATGATTTTTCTATCTTTTCTAAATCAAAATCATTCGAAAAAAACAATAACGAAAATATTTGTTCACCAGCTTAGGACTAAAGCGCTATAGAAGATATTGTTCTGTTTATATATATTGCTTAAATAAATCAATTATTACAAGAAAATGAAAACGATTTCCTGATATTTATATATGTTGAAACTCAAACATTTATAAAAATATTTCAGAAATTGTAATTAAGAATTTGCAACATTTTCATTTACAAATTTGTCTTAGGAAAAAAGTGATTTCCGATATGTTTTATGTATTTTACTATGGAACTTTTGTTTTTTCCTCGTTTCTAATTCCCTTATAAAAGCTTCTTTTTTAGATTATGGCTTGTATAATCCAGGTTGCTTTGTCTTTACTCTAGAAGGCTCTGCTACATCTCGTCTAACGGCTTTATTTTTTTTAATAAAATCACCACGTCCGATTTTACATTTGTACCTAGCAAATCTATAATGGACCACATAACAACTAATTTTAGAAATAAAAATATCAATATCGCTAATTTAACTTGTTCATTTTCGGATCATAATTGTATTATGGTTTCAATTAGTGACATGTTAAAAATAAACAAAACTAATCTAGAATTAGATGTTAATAAACACCACTAGAACAAAATCACATCTAGAATTTTTAGGTTATAATTCAATAAACTCATTCGATAAACTAGCAGAGAAGGTTAAAACCATTATATCCCTTAATAAGTTTTCATACTAAGAAAATTGATTCAAGGTTGTCTCGATCGTCAAAACTGCTGGAGCACTACAGTGCGTATCCGATAACGGTTGAATTACCGATAACATCTTTCTAGAGCTCCTTAAACATTTTGTTAACAATGTCTGTTGTTCATTATTTTTTGTTAAAAATGTCCGTTTTGGGTTCATTACCGGTGTGCAAACCAGCAATCGACTTTTCGAGGGTTTAAAAGCACTGGTGCAAAATGATACAGAGGTAATACTTTTTAGTTTTAATTATATTTTATTAATATATTTAAAATACAACGCTGTTTTAATTTGAATTAAAAAGAAAAATAATTGAATTCTGTGAAAACTTATTTTGGTAACGATTTCTTTGTATCATTTTGCCCCGCTTTATACCAAATATTTTATTTAAAAGTCGATTACAGTGTTTAAATTTAGAGAAAATTTGCCCAGTTTTCTGGATATGGCACTATAATAGTTTTGCCCAGTTTCAAAGACAGCGATTGCAACAGATTTTTGTTTGCCACTGATGTTCTTTCCACCAATTTTTTCGATTAGATGGAATTTGATAATCTTACACAAAATTTCCCTTTCACACCACTGAGTACGTAAACAAAACTCAAATAACATTTTAGCGTCACATAATTTATTCTATGGACTTAAGTTGATTAAAGAGTGCATTTTATTTTATAATGAAATATAAGATAATTTTTAATTACATTTATTTCAACAATACAACTCAACAAAATAATAAAAAAATTTGTTTGTCTAAAATAAAATAACTAAGTTACTTATGTAATTTTAATTATTCATCGACCAAGGCAAGATGGTAATCGGGGAGGTACTCGGTTGGTAGATTTCTATAAAAATCAAGATAAATTGAATCGATCAAATTAAGCATATCTAGAAGATCCTTCTTTTTTGCACGGCTGGTATCTACAGAGCGATTATGTTTGCCATAAGAACACTGTGCTTCTTAACTTTTATCATTTTAAAGGGGTCTGATTCGTCCAGAGTATTTTTATATTCAATTTTACCAAATTGTTTTATGTAACGAATCCATTTTACACAGTTCCAACCGAACTTATTTCCATCCTAATCTGTTTTTCTCCAAACAAATTTTTCCTGGAATATAGAAAAGAAGTTATAAAGCTTTTCTTGCTTCATTTCTTCCACTTTAACAGCTTGTTTGGAATCGACTGACCGCACAAACCAATCCCTTGGAGGGAGGAGGGGGTGAATGGATGCGTGTGGTTTCTGTTTCTTCCATTCTATGAGGGAATGAGCGCCACAGTTGGGCGAGTAAATTACACTATGTAATTACATAGTTTTTTACACGTAAAAAACAAGTAATTGACATAAGTCCGTTTTATACATTATGAATGTAAAAAATGGGAAAAATCGCGATATAACAACGTCATCAAATGTGTTTACTTTATAAAATATGTTGATCATAAATGATTTAAAAGCATTAAGTTATTCGAGAATTGACAAGTCGATACATATTTTATGAAGAGGAGAAATTGTTAAGAGTTCTGATGTTAATTCAGTTTCGATCTGACGAGAATTATGAAAAAGTAATCATTTTGCAATCATCTCAGCACGAACAGGCTATTGCGATTGAATTGGTAATTTATTATCATGATTCAAATGAATTGAGAATTTGTATACCGAGAAATAAGCGACAGGTTGTGACTTGTGAGATACGACATTTAAACGTATAAATATGCCTAGACGCAGCATAAGTGTAATTGTAGTCAAATGGTTATTCAATCAAAGCCAATTGTGCAAAGTTGCATTCAAATCAAATAAGTTGCATACATTTAAATACATATATACAGTCAAACTTCCCTAATTCGAACTTCTATTATTCGAATTTTTCCTTAAATCGAATTTATATTTTGGCAGGAAAATTAAATATAGATTATTCCTAACTTTTACATTTCGAATTTTCTCTAAATCGAACAAAAATGTTTGGCAGATGGTGATTCGATTTATGGAAGTTTGACTGTATATATATATATATATATATATATATATATATATATATATATATATATATATATATATATATATTAGGGTGGAGTGAAAAAAAAAAAAATTAGGGGGGCCCTCCAAAAGTTACCTTTTAGTGCCAAAACCACCTGGTTAAAATATTTTTAAAATTCATTAATATTTACCGATGGTATTTTCCATTTAAAGTATGTTTTTTCAACTTATTGCTGATTTTTAACTTTAAGACCGACAAAAACCACTTCGAAACCTAATTTTTCGGACTCGCAGGACCCCAAAATCGATAAATTACCAATAATATCAAGGTTCAACATTTTCATGATTTCTACACTTTATTTTACTTACGCAAAAGAAAGTAAAAAGTGATGGACCAAAATGTTGTTTCTTCTCCCTAAAACTGGATAGTGGGCGTTTATCACAAGAGTGGCATTCGAGACGTTAGTAATTTCAATTATTAAACGGTATTCTATCGGTTTCTAAAGAATCATGTACTTCAGGATTTTTTGTATAATGAAAGTCTAGTTTAATTCGGCTAAAAAGAAAAATTTCAATTGGAAAATACCACCGCTAAATTTTAATGAATTTTAAAAATATTCTAACCAGTCATTAACGACACTATAAAGTAACTTTCTGAAAGGCCCCCGTACCAAAATTGTAAAAAAAAAAATTTTTCACTCCACCCTAATATATATATATATATATATATATATATATATATATATATATATATATATATATATATATATATATATATATATATATATATATATATATATATATATATATATATATATATATATATATATATATATATATATATATACATACATGAAGCGTAAATTCTCAGTTGAGCACGATATTTAATTTTCAAGAAGTAGTGTAGTAAAAAGCTATTGAAATAATCGAGCATTACATGTAGAATAGTCTCACTTGTAGATGTGTAGATCAGCTGGAGGTAACATCTACATTTATTGGTAACTTTTAATTTTCGGGATTATTTGTTTACACATATTACAAATATAGTTTATTTTCACTAAGAAAAGCGTAATTTTGGTTATTGATTACGTACAAAAATGTCAAAAAATAGTCAAAACCGAAACCAAAATATATACACCCTGCGCCATTGAAATGTTCGGTTTGAATTTTTAACGTAAATTTTGGAAATACCACCGTTTGCTTCAATAGTAGGTAGCAAAAATGATAGATTCTGATTATCAAAACAATTTTTACACTATTCCGAATATATTCAAATAAAAAGAACGGTAATCCGACATTTTAGACCTACATAACGTCGGATAAGGAATATTACCGCCCTACCTCGTAACAATTTGGTAGGTCTTTACAGTGTTTTTAACAAAGTTTTTTCAATTGAAAAATAGTTTTTTGTTGACAATGGTAATTTTTATTCAAAATAAGAATTAACAGATATAAAATAATTCATCTCAACCAAAATATTTTGAGAGAAATTGAACTTTTTAAAATCAATGATTAATAACCCAGCCCTTGGCTTTTATGATGGCCTTAAACCCGATCAGCATTGAATTCTAAAGTTTGGTTAAATAATATATTGTTATTTCTTCAAACCAGACTTTTTCTATAAGTTTTTTCCGCTCTTTGGCACTTTTCAGCTTGTAATTTGTAATCTTCTTTCCCATGAAGGACCAAATATTTTCAACAATATTGAAGTCAGGATTATTTCCTGTCCAGGATAACGACCCAATCACCAAGCTATTTTTAAATTCGGCTACCTAAACAAAATAGACATTAAAATTAAGCATTCTTACTTCACAAATAACATCAATAACTCGCGGAGAGTAATCGTCCTGGAAGAGTGGAATACCGATGTATTGAGTCGGGCCCTCAATAGTCACGATTCAGGTTTCGATAATTTTTTATATTTTCCTCCGCTTTCTGAACTATCCAGAAGGCTTAGTGATCAAACTCCAAAGGCTGTTATGGCTCTCCAGGCAATAACATATGGTGAATTTTTCACTGTCGGCGAAATACTTTCTGTTAAATACCGTTTGCCTTTTCGTCGCCGAACCCTTGTCCTTACATCGGGTCCAAAGATATTGAATTTGGATTTATCCGAGAATATGAACCAACGCCAGTCCCTGGGCATTTAGTTTTTTTCATTCTATTGCGAATTTGAGGCTTGCAGCTGCCATTTTTGCTGTCAGAAATGATTTTCTCGCAGGTCGACAAGCATATAAACCAAGTTCCTTTTAATAGTATGAACTGAAATAGTGTCGGTTGTTGCTATTAGAAGCTAACTTCTCATCTCCAAAGCCGTAGCAAACCTTTGCTTAAGATCTAAATATCTGAAATTCGATTTGTTGAAACAGAAGTTCTCCTCTTTGCATCAGAACCAAATTATCGTTTGATTTTCGGAATAGCGCCTTAAAAACTTTCTAACTGCTGTTTGGTTACACTAAATTACTCCTCACAAATTATGTGTGTACTTTTTGCTTTTGCTTGCAAAATCTTGGCTTTTTCGTTAGCATTTATTTTAGAGCGACACTTTGTAAAATTAACTGTTTGACTACTTAATTGAAACCGAATGAATATTTCACCCTTAGTTTGGTTTTAAATACCTAATAAGGCGTGAAATATGCTGAAAAATAAAAAAACAAAAAAAAAAATAGCGAATTAGGTAAAATCTAGGAGAGAATTGCATGAAATAGTAAATATACGAAATCGAACATTTCAATGGCGCAGGGTGTATATATATATATATATATATATATATATATATATATATATATATGATATATATATATATATATATATATATATATATATATATATATATATATTTTGGTTTCGGTTTTGACTATTTTTTGACATTTTTGTACGTAATCAATAACCAAAATTACGCTTTTCTTAGTGAAAATAAACTATATTTGTAATATGTGTAAACAAGTAATCCCGAAAATTAAAAGTTACCAATAAATGTAGATGTTACCTCCAGCAGATCTACACATCTACAAGTGAGACTATTCTACATGTAATGCTCGATTATTTCAATAGCTTTTTACTACACTACCTTCAGAAGCGATGGGTAACCAATACATGGATATTAGGGAGTCCCTAATTTCGGCATTTTCTTTTTAAAAATTTTTTAACGCACACCCCCATTTGTTCTCTTTGGATATGTAATGTCCCTAAGCAAAATCTTAGTCTCATCAAAATCATTTACCTGTGCCTCAGAGGGCCTAAAGTCTAAAAACAGGAAATAACTAAATAAAGCTCAGAAGGTAAAGGTTAAGGTTTATTTAAATGATTAGCTGAATTTCTTCGACAAAGATACGCAAATAACTACTCGAATCAAAATTTTGATCCGTTTTAATTAATTGACTTAAAAAATTAATTAATTGAGTTTGTATTTCTATTTTCTCTCCCTCTCTGTAAAAAAACAAAAAAATTTTTAAAATGTTTAGGGCAAACCTTAAATACAAATATTCCTGTTTAAAATTCTCGTAAGCCCTCAATTTTCACAATTGTATTTCTTTTATTTGTCTCAATTATTGTTGTAGCATATAAATACTAATATACTTAATAGAAACGTGCTACTGTGGACTTTTTTTGTTATTATTTTGTATTCACTCTTTATCTGGAGAAAATTCGCTCTGAGCCACGGGGTTAATGATCTTTGCCAGATTTTCTTCCTTTGCCTGTTATTTTATATTATCAAAAGGAAAAAAATAAGGGGTGTGCGCTTTTGAATTATAATCTTTGAAATTAAGGAACACCCTATATAGTCAAAGCTGAAGCGACTTTAGTTAGAAATTTAAAATAACAGGCAACTATTATTAACCATAGGAATATTAAAAGAAGAATTTGCCATTAGAAGAAATAAAGATGTTAAATCCTCAATAAAGTTCCTTCAAGATCCAGAGTTGGGGACAAGCTGAAAAAACCGAAACGGCCTATTTTGGAAAATAATGTTGCAGAGATTAGTCGTGGTAAGACCACTGGAAGCCGTAGAAATAGAATTCAGTCAAAAGAAGATCTCGACGTACATAGTCTATCTACAAAATTAAAGCAAACTACTGATCTGTGTTTATATGCAAAACTCTGGCACAAGTAACAGCTAAGTGCTAAATTTAAACTAGAAATGGGAAAACAACCAATTTAAAAGCGACCCACTATCAAACCGACAACCGCCGAAAATGAGTGGAATTTTCCATTAGCGGGTGGGTTTCTAACGAAAATTAAATCGTTATTGGGCGCATTCAGCTCCGTCAACAATTGGCTATATGTTGAGTAAAATCATAGCTGATAGTTAAAATTTTTTAGGTCCCCAAGAAATAAATAATGGATTGAATTCAACATGTTACAAATTATATAATTTTATAATCTGTTGTTTTCGAAATATCAAAATCTATAAGCAAAAGAATTTTCAAGCGTATAGTCAAATCAACTTAGAGAAAAGGTTTGGATATATTCAGGAATAATGAAATTAAAAAATGTTAAGGACTAAGAAATGTTATAATTGAACCTGGCACAGGGGAAAGGAAATTAAAAATTTAAAAAATAAGAAATTTGGGAGTTTGGATAGTAAAACCTAATTTTCCAAAGCCAAAATTCCCTTATTTTCTTTATTAAATTTTTTCAACAGAGAACAAACTATTTTGAGTAATATTCATGTAGACATTGTAGACACTTCTTTTTGGCGTGTGCTTTAAATTGAAGAGCATTTTTTTAAGATTGTGTTATTAAATGCTTAGTTGCAATCTCCAACTAATATTGAATATCGCAAAAATAAATACTTGGTTGTTTGAGAAATTTAGGCCATGAATTTAATAAGATAATTTTTTAAGTTTTTTAATTTTTAGTTTAATTCGTTTTATATAGGAGGTATTATGAATTTAGCCGAACTCAATAAAATTAGTTACATTTAATAAACGTTGCAGTGTGTCAACCACAGTTCCGGATAATAGAGCCAGATCATTATTTTTAAGAATAAGGTGAAATTACATATTATGAGTTTGCAATTTCAGTTTCGATCTGATGACATGTAATTAGTAATTCAGTCGCTATAGCTAGTTGAGATGATTGAGAATAAATTTTTCATAATCATCATCATCAGATCGAAACTGACATGGCAAATTCTTAATAATTTCAACTTCTTCTAAAAAATAAATGAAACGAAACATGCTAAACATTTAATAATTACTCGATATTTGAGCTTTTAACAATAACAGGCGCCAATCTAAATCCCAAGTTTTGAAATCGGTGACATCAATCTGAACACCCATCCATAGCAACGTTAGAGATTGAAATTTAAGTATACATATCGCAAAGAAGCTTTAGGTAATTAAAAGAATAGAAGAAAAAAAAAATAACTATAATTTTTGACGCAGAACTATGTACCTACGTCTTCAATAGAAGCTTCAATATTTCATGCTTTAGGTGTTTCAACATGTGCTACTTCATTTCGCTATAGTATATTGCTAGGAAAAGAAAGAGTTATGAAGCTAGTAATGCCTCAAAAATGAGGCTTGAGGTGATCGTTATAAATGATTTCTGTTTGTGAAAATCACCACCAAAACGTTCAATATATGATTTATGCATTTTTTGCAACGTGAGATGCCGTAGAGGCTTCCATACGCTGGAAAGCTCTTTATGTGATCACGAATTTCCTGTATTTGGTGATCTGGGAGCTTAGAGCTGGGTGTACGTCGAACTCGTCGACCAACTCTAGTTTGAGTGACTCTAAGTTTTTCTTAGGAACGGTCTTTAATATTTGCTCAGTTTCACAAATGGTATATGCAAAAATCATTTCTGATAAACATTCACTCTATAATCCTGAATATTAAAATAGTACAAATTGGTCTGGGTCTTATTCCGAGTTCACTTTTTTTGGCTTTATTTCAATCATCCCACTTAAATATGGTAATCTAGCAGAAAGGCTACCAGGATTCCAATAACCATCAAAGATCGCTTAGGTAATTCCATTTATTCATTCTTTTCGGCAAGTTTTGAGTTCTTTAAAGGATCTCTGTTTTATTATTTACCGGTTTTAGTAAAATATTTGTTTCCCGAATGCCTTTTTTGGTTCCTCGATTTTGAGGTTTCTTTGACTTTTGTGACAGTTTCCACTGCATTAACAACCTATTCGGTAGCTTCAACGTTGAGCGTCGATCCACTAACCGTTGATACGTCATTGTTAGATGGTGTGTTATCGGGGTATTTCTCCAAATCATAGAAATCAAATTCTTCTAAAATGTATTCTAGAATGTTTCGTTTGTTTGCTGTATCACAATCATTATCCTGAATTACTGAATTCAATTGCGCTGTACGAGATACGCTGGATACCAGATCATCAATTTTGTTTGTGTTAACTACGTTATCAGAATCTGCCGTTATAGCTTTTATTTGGCCCTCGTTTTCCAAAAAATGTTCCTGATTGTATGAAATCAGTTATTTAAGGTACTGTCATAATTCAGACCTCCCATTTTGTTGTTGTTTGTCCATTTTGTTTATTTGTGTATTTAAAGTGAAGCGTAAAGAAACCCAATTTTTTTCAAAATTTTATCAAATTTATCATTTTCTGTCAGTGCTTCTCAAACTCCAAAACTAAATAAATGTATTGCTCGTCCTTCCGTTCATCCATCCTTCCATCCTACCACCCTGCCATCCTTCAATCTTTCCATCATTCCATTCTCCCTTCCTTCCGTCATTCAATCCTTCCAGTCATTCATTTTGGTTTATACTCCTGTTCTCACGACAACAGTTTGTGCTAACTTTTTTGGTTCATTTGAGCCTGAAGTAGAAGGTGTTGCAGTGGAATTGCATTTGTTATGCAGTTTTATTGTTCCAGAATTTCGAAAAAATGTTTCACTCTTTTGACGTGCTGTGTGGCATATTATGCCATTTAAGCATTCCGATCTTTATTCATAATTCGGACCAGCCCATTCTTAAGCTGCTTCTAAATATTTTTCTAAACGTATTATCATCAAACGTTTAAACGTATCATCATCAAATTTCGGTTTTACATAAAAAAGTTTAGTAACAAAATGACATTCGATCTATCATATTGTGCCATGAAATTTTCGATAAATCGGATCTATTTTCGTTTCTATTTTTACAACATGAATATTTTACTTAACATGTCAACTGTTGGTAAACCTGCTTGTTATTGGATGTGATTAAATCGGGTAATGCTTAAACGCAATAATGGTTTGTGCAAAGATTTTTGATTTCATTTCAAAAATTCCTATTAATTCCGGAATGTCTAAAGCACAAAGCAAGAAAAAATTTTAGGGTGTTGTGTTTTGGGTGATGCACATTTAAGTTTATTATAAAATAAGGGAATTATAAAATATCTACGAGACATTTAAGAAGTATCCAAAGTTCAAAGTTGTCTATACACCTTGTATAGATGTCATTATCAGTAAAAATTGGAAATATCATTACTATCATACTTAGGTACTTCTAAAGTATAGTCAACTTGATATTCATCAAAATGCAGTATGTATGTAGGACAATGGACTAGAATATTTTCAACAATATTAGAGTTTAATGAAAAACTTTAAAAATTTCCTGAAATATCTGGAAACAATAAGTTCTGCGCACTAATTTAAAAATAAATTGTGAAAACTACACCAAAAAAAAAGTGAAAAATTCTCTCTACGTAACTTAGGGAAATGTCTTCAAAATTGAAATAAAAAATCTAAAATTTTCGAAATTGTTTATTTAGAAAATTTGAATCTTAGACCTTGGTTTAGAAAAATGTTGTACTGACTTCGAAAAAATCCGATATATTAGGTCTAGAAATATTCTTAACATTTGAAATTTCGAACTTTGACGGAAGACTTTGTTAATCAAAATTTTGTAATCTTGATTATCTGAATCTAAATTTTCTAGCTAAATATTTTGGGCATCAGAAATTTTAAAAGTTCTTAAATATTTTACTTTATTTTAAAAGTTTATTTTTAAGAAAAAAAAATAAGTTTTTCTAAAGAATAAGTTTGATTAGATTGTTAAAATTTAGCAAAATGAACGAATCATATTTATGGGAGACTGAAAGTTGGTTGATTTAATGGATAATAGAATGTCTTTAGCATATTTGGTCCTTAGCATAAAGCAATTAATTTTGAAAGTGTCACCGTGTTATACTTTTTCCTTTAAGGTCAGTAAGTAACTGGTAAACAATTTGAAACATTTATTTAACCCTAACCGTGACCCAGAGTAGGTGAACGTTTTAATAAATGGGTCATTCCATGGTATTTCAAATGGGGCCCAACGCCCAACCGTGATATCCTTGATTTCAACTTTCCTAATTTAATCGTGTTCCTTATTGAAAATAAAAAAATCGTTTATTTTTATTTTATTTTGTTAACATTTGGCTGTTCCGTTATTGGACTTACTAATTTTCACAGTTTCAAAAATTTTTGAATCCTACATAAATGGTTGTATCTTCGGTTCTAAGAGAAGTATTTTCAAAAACGATACCATTTTGGAAAGGTATTAATTCCCTAATTCCTCCTAGTACTAAGGAGTTATGAACAGACAAATATGTGTTTATATTATAGCACCGCTACCAAAATATCAAAAAACGTTATATAGCGTCTGATGGGTAATAGTTCAACCTTTGAAACAAATGTTAGATCGTGTTTGAGGGAGCTAGTTTATCCGCTAGGTAACTAGGTAACTCTAAAGTAGAAAATATGTAATTTTGATCATTTTTGTACATTATAATTTGTGTTAAATGAGTAGATAACGCTACCAGTGGAATTTTCAGTTTTTAATTTTACAGACTACATATCTCTAGTGGGAATACTGCAAACATATAGGTATTATTTTACCGTTAGATGGCTTAACAATTACAATAAATTGATTTTTATACACGAGCTTGCATTTTTATCACAACTGGCGAAAGAGTTTATGAGAAATACAGCCGAAAACTTTAGGATTTGAAAGAAATCCAAATTTTATCAAATCCACCGATTGATGCAACATCATCTGCATCATATAATATCTCTTCACTATGCACAACCAGCTACATTACGGAAGGAGAAGGGTTATTTTAAAACTATCGAAACTATTCAGGGTTATTTCTGATCTCTGAAATAAAGTTTCCCATTTTTGTTCGGCAAAGTGCCTCCTTCATTGAAAAAACAAAAAAATAATTCCCGGGAAAAAGTTAGCTTGTCGTAATCGCCAATTTTTAAATAAATGATTTCTCTAATATTTTTTTAATGTCATACTGAAATATAGCTTTTTGAAATAAGCCATACTTAATTTGGTTAACTTATGTTAAAATTTCTTGTTTTAAAAGTTTTACATCATTTGTGTCAGAAATTCAAAATGTACCAACTGTTTTGTTTAGGTTGAGACACATAATATCAGAATTTTTTTTTTTTCAAAGAGGTTATCTGCTCATTTGTTGTAGGACACTAAATAAGAACAAGATTTTAAATTACGATAGTGGTTATCTGACACATTAATTGAAAGGTTTTTTTTTTTTAAATCAATGGTGTATAACTTTTTATTGAATCGTATATCGTTATGAATTATTGTTAAAAAAAGAAAATTAAAACACAAGTAGTCAATTTAGTGTAGACTAAAATTTGTTTATAAAACATCAAGCATACGACTAGATAAAATAGATTTTGTGTTATTTGCCCAGTTTATTAGTTTCTGTTGTAGTTTACGCAAGCAAAATGTTAAAAAGATGTGTAAACTAATTTTGCCGCAAAAAAATTAATTTTTATCGCGAAATTAATTTTTTTTTTTTTTTTTTTTTTTGTCTCTATCTCTGCAATCTTTTCTGGGGCTCAAGGCACTCCCAACTCTTTCGCAGTTCCCTTTTAACGTCCTACCTTACGCCGTTGCCAGCCAACTCGAGGACGTACGGCTATAGACCCGCTTTCGTTTAAACCACCTGCACATTGCATTGCTTCATGCCAGCCTATAGTACTGACATGAAAGATGGGTCGGCCCATGGATTCCGCACTCTCAACAGGGGGTCATAGATGTGTTTATCGTCATCACCGATCGTAATCAGATGATGAAAAATCCCTTTTGCATCCCCGCCCCTATAGGGATTCGAACCCGGTACCTCCCGATCCAACCGCCGAACTTAATTCGGGTTTAAATGAGCTCCCCTTTTGAATCTACCTGTTATTTCTCTAAATAATGTGGTGAGTGTCCGCCATCAACAAACAAATCATTGCAAAATCCCCATTCATAAGAAATTAGTCGCGCTTCTAACTTTATGTGGTTTACATAGTGCTCTTTCAGGTAAACAACTATACATTTATGACCAGACAAATTGTTTGGTTAATAATTGTCAAATGTTAAAAATATCTAGCCAATCTAATTGCCGCACAAGTATAATTTTGTGACATGCTTTATGTAGCAGATCATCGCAGACGTAAACGTTAAGCCCCTTTCTATATAAACAAATCAAACTTTCGCAATAAAAACTAAATTTAATACCGGCTGAACTTTGTCGTTTATTATGCAAATACATATTTTTATCTATTCAAATATGAGGAAAAAAAACCTGGAAAACAAACAAAAAAAAATTTATCTCATTTTAAATTTTCATCACGAAATTTTCCTTTAAACAAAAAATGGTATATTATGCGCAAAATTCATATTTTCCTTTTTTTCAACTTTAGCCAAATTATTACTATTACGATTTTTTTATTTTTTTTTTATTTTTAAATCGATAAATAACAATCATAATATTAATATAATCTAACACGAAAAAAGGGTGTTGATGATAACACGTTGACTATAATGCTAAATTATCTTAACGTAGCAAAAAAAAAATCGTTTTTGGTTAAAAATTGATCACCATTTTCTCATAGAATCAGTGTACATTACGTATATACCTATCTAACGAAGAACCAAAAAATTTACCTAATTTAAAAATTTGTATTCTATTGGAACGAAGAAGAAAATTTTTTTTTGTAGAATAAAATTTTATAACATTTTAATATTTGTTTTTTTTTTTTTTGGCTTAAAACTCACGATGGTTTTTTATATCAAAAAAATTATTTTTTTGTCTTTCCTGCATACTAATATTTTGCATATCATACGCATAAACCTTAATTTGATCCAAATCTTTTTAAATACTTAAATACAATGTATTCTTTCTGTTTCTTGCAGGTAATTGGTAAAAATGGGGTGTACCATATACATAGACGAGAATAATTAGGGATGCTGCATTGAATATCGAGGAAAAACATGAGGAAAATCTCAACTATAGGTCAAAATGGTTGTGCCATTTATGAGAATGTATCAAGATTGTTGTTTGTTTGGAGAGTTTGGAGTGCAATCATTATCATATGTGATAATATAAAAATATAAACATTTCATATTTATTTTTTATGTATGTATAGATCCAAGAAAAAAAAATTAATAAAATAAAATCAACTTGCTACAAATTAGATTGTTTTCTTTTTATTTTCTCGTATGTAGTTTCAAGGATAACGATCTGTTGATAAAAATAACATGAAAGAATGTGGACTTTGTTTGGTAAATGATATCAATATGCAAGCACAAGTGTATAAATAAATAATAAGACAATAACGAAACTGTCATACAGATTTATATAAAATTAAAAGCAATGTTCGATACAAATTATATCGGTTTCATCCTAATTTTTGGTTTTCTCATTTCGACGAGCAGATATTTAAAAAAATGTTGACCCTTAATAAAATCAAACAAAAAAAAAAAATAAAACATGGAAATTTATAAGGGTTGTTCCTTATTAGATAAAATGTCAAGTCATATTTTGTTTTTTGTATACAAGTAATATGAATAAATAGATAAAAAGTATTTGATACATAGAGATAACAATTTTTATTTGTATTTAAAAATTACAAAACAAAAAATAAATTGTTTTAAATTTCCATATTCAAATTTAAATGTTATCATAATTTTCGGAACTTTGTAAAAACAAATATTAAAGCTAACATTGGTTAGCTTTTAACATTGGATATTTTGTGCGTGAAATATTGTTTAATAAATTATTATTATTATTTTTTTTCTTTGATAATAATTGATAAGTTGTGTAAAAAATCTCGTATATGTTACGAGATAATGACGTGATGTATTTTTTATCTTGATTAGTTTAAATAAATTTAATTTTTAGACAATCGAACAAAATTAAGATAAACCATATAAATTATGTTCAAAATTCATTAGGGAGAGTATATTCTTGTATAACATCATAAGAGTTAGAAAACATCAAATAATAAAATTTACTTTTGTTGTAAACCGTAAAAGATACGAATTTTTGGAATATTTCTTATAATTAATAATTTAATGATCTTTATTGCAATTTAAAGGTAAGTTAAGGGCAAATTTTCAATTTCATTATTTATTTTTATTTTTAAAGTGAAATACTGTTATTCCGAGGGTAACTTGGATTTGAAATAAAAATTTAATAGAGACTATTCACGATTGGACTGTCATGATTTGCCATGGAAAGCTTATAGAGCAGGAGCCGTAGAGTAATAAAAATGAACGACATGATACACGGTTTTTCTATACGCGATTCAAAGGACAATAAAATTTCGAATTGAAATGTAAAAATAAAACCATATTTTTTGTTAACATTGTCCTCCAAATTGACTATCAAACTGGTAAATGTCGGAGGTACACGGATAGCTATTTCACTAACATAATGTAGATCTCCAATTATAAAAAAAATCATTCAAGCGTCCAACAGATTTTCAGTAACGAAATGAGATTTGAAACAGGTGTTGTCGTTGTTAAAAAACCCAATAAGGTACATGGCAAATTCGAAAATCATTTGAAAGGTTTTAATGCGAGCTTTCCAAGTATATACGTGGTTTTTATATAGACGATGACAAAGTTGGTGAATTTTACATATATGAAGTAATTTATATCTATGTATGTATAACAACTGAAACAATTTCATATAATAGCATGTTCAAATGTTTAGTATTCAGTTATTTTCTCAAGTGTAAAGAATCGAAAAAGTGGTGCATTAGCAGGTAAGTTTAAATATAAAAAAAATATTTTATTGCATCAACTTGTGTGTTCCATATTTTGTTACTTATCAGTACAGATTGAGTTTATTTGGTAAAATATATTTTTTGATTCAGTAACAATAACTTCTGTTGTCTCGCAAATTGATTAGGTTTGTGTATTTTGTGGTATAAACACCAAGAGGAAAAACAAAAAACTATTCCTGTAAAATGTTTCTTAGAGGAAACTGTTAAAGATTTTCAGAAATATGCAATCCTTTGTGATGATGCAAGAATGATTGAAAAATTATCGTTATCACACATTTTTTCATTTTATCACTATGATTGTAAACTAAAATATATTAAAAATTGCGAACAAATCTATTGCTCGAACAACTACATTTTGTGACATGCTATTTATCATGCTTAGATGAAATACAATTGTGACATTAGCTTCTTCGTGCTCACAGTATAGGTCTGCAACATTTTCACAGCATATTTCACCTTCAATTGCACTAAATTTGTAACATTCGTTTTCGGCTGAACAATATAATTTTTTTTTAATTAAAAGAACGGTAAAAATTTGATTCATAATTTTGTAGCGTTATAACAAAAAAATTTACAAATTTGGTTTTGAATAATTCCGATTGTAAAGCCTGATAGAGATTACGAGGTAATTTTTGGTTAAGCCCAATTATATTATAAACATCTTGACGGTTCGACATACGTCTGTTTCGTTCAACAACTTTTATAGATGGACTACATAAGATAAGTATCGTAAATCAGCCGGTTTTTTTTTTTTGCTTGGGATTTAAACATTTTATTTAACAATTGCTTGATTAGACCACCGTAAGTTGTAGGAACATCACTAAGCATATGCAATAACGATATTCCATCAAAAATAATTGTATCAACAGGGCCGGCTCTGAAGTGGATTCAAGAGATGCAAAACATCCGGGCGCCTTTAAAAAAGGGCGCCAAAATATTTACACAAATGTTTTTTATAGTTGCAAAAGTAATATTTCGTTGGTTTTTTTCGAGTAATTTTTTGTTAAAACCATAATAAACACACAAAACCAAGTTTCGTTGGAAATATTATATGTATGTTGGGTTGATCAAAATATTACTTTGGAACATGTAGAGTTCAACGTAGGTTCAACCTAGGTTAACGTTCATGGAAACACGGTTGAGTTGGATTTTTGTTGAATTAATTCCAACTCAACGAAAATTCCTGAGTTGAGTAGAATTGAAATTCAAAATGGCAAGGCGAATATATATTAAGGATTTTTTTATTACCACCATAAAAAATATTACAATAATTAAACACAACAAGTATATTGACAAACAATTAAGAACGCTTTACAAAAGTCCTAGGTGTATTTATATATTATAATAACTGGCTGTAAAAATTTCAACTCAACCTAACTCACTACCATGGAAACGATCGACGCCATTTTGAAATTTAACGACAACCTAATTTCAATCCAACCTAACTCAAGGTTAGCCCCTTAATCCTGCATTAAAAAATGTTGCATTACAAAATCTTGCATTACAAAATCTTGCATAACAATTTCCTGTACATTTATAGAATTTGCATTACAAAATCTTGCATTACAAAATCTTGCATTACAAAATCTTGCAAGTACAAAATCTTGCAGTACAAAATCTTGCATTACAAAATCTTGAATAACAATTTCCTGTACATTTATAGAATCGCGCGCGCGATTCTATAAATGTACGGAAAATTGTTATGCAAGATGACAAATCGCATTGACAAAATTCTACTGTATAATGATAATTATACAGTAGAATTTTGCTTGAGATATCAAAAATCAAATATCAAGGATTAAATATTCTTAATAACCAGAATATTATTTTGAGTTATTCTGGAAAATGGAGATGTCCATTTTAATTTTTATATTAAATCTTCATTAATCAGAAACGAAAATTTAAATTCTGGAAAATGAAGATTAAATCTTTTTTATCCAGAATATTTTGTTGAAATATTTTGAAAAATGGAGATTTCCATTCTAATTCTAATATTAGCCGTATTTCTTGACGCATAGTAATCCGGATCGCTATCTGCACATTTTTTTTTTAATTATATTAAACTTTTATGAATACGCAATAAATATTATGTTAGACACTAAAGACAGGTACAGATACTAAAACTGTACAATTTTTAATTGCAAGATATTGTACTTATTTGCAAGATTTTGTATTTGCAGGATTTTGTACTTGCAAGATTTTGTACTTGCAAGATTTTGTAACTGCAAGATTTTGGGTTGGCAAGATTTTGATTTGCATGATTTTAAAAAAATGCAAGTTTTGTACTTGCAAGATTTTGTACTTGCAATATTTTGTAATGCAAGATTTCGGGGATTTTTATTTTTAAATTATAATATTAAAATATCGCGTTTTGTACCATATCGCGTTTTAAAATATCGCGTTTCGAGCGGATGCGCCGCGCCTAATTACTTAAGTAAATATTTAAAAAATAATAATTTATTTTGTAATGTGCAGTGTGCGTTGAGGAAATCAAAATAAAAATTTGCAGTAAAAGTTTTAAGTTTTGTAGTTTCGTTTATTTTATGGTTTTATTAGATTATAGAATCAAAGAAAAAATTATCCGGTGCAGAAAATCGAAAAGGAAAAGCCCACCCTCGCAGATAGGGGCGCTTTAATTAAGTTTTGCATCGGGGCGCTAGTGACCCAAAAGCCGGCCCTGTGTATCAATTGAAGATGGTTGTAGCGACCGTCGGCGCTAGCCAACGCGTACTATTATTGCTTCATACTACCTATCGCGATACTATCTCAAAGTAAGGAACAATACAGAAATATCAACATGGCACACATATAATTTGATTCTTTATAATGATATAATTTGTATATAATGATTTGTTGGTATTTTGTATATATTGTTATCTAAATAATATAAATTATTTTATGTACCGCATTAACACAATATACCATATACACAAAAAACATTGTAATGTAAATAAGCTTACGTACTTTATTGATTACCTATGTACAAACAAATAAATATATATTTCGATGCAACGTAAAAAAATAAAAATAAAAATCAGTTGCTGAGAAATTGTCATCTTAAAAACATTTAATCTGTTTTTGTATTAAGTGACATTGCGATTGTAAGTGTAATTAATTTAAAAGTTTCTCCAGCTGTCTAAGTGGTTCTTGTCCGAATCAAGCGCCTCAATGTGGTTGATAAATATTTACTTTTCCTTCGATATGTATTAAAAGTTTAGATTTTTGCGTCTTGTGAAGAGTTCCATCCGGGTGACATACCGACAATGGTATGGGTGTTAAAGGGGTAGTTGTAATGGCAATGAAGACGATCCTAGCAAATAAATTACGTTCCAGTTTTACACTTCGTAATTTATCACTACTACCAGAACTTTTTTCGCTGATGTAGCTTTGTAGCGGTTAGAATATTTCATTAAAATATTCTAATCTCTACATACAAAAGTTCCGCTTACACAACTTTAACATTGCCTTTAACAATTCATCCAACTTATCTATGCGCCATCTCCCAAACATAATTCGTACCAACAACTGACCACTTACAGAAAAACTAATTATGCGAACGCAACACAAAATGATAATACGCGGACGCGCTGTCAAAAACTTATTCATTCTTTTTTCGTGTTTCTACTACTCCATGTTGGATAGACAAAATAAAAAATCTTTTTTCTCATATAACAACAAGTGCGAGTGGGAGAATAATTTAATAATAAAAATTATAAATAATCTTATACATATCCGTGTGAATAAATAATCTGTATAAATATATTTTGTGGTAATAAATATTAAGACACAAGTTTAAAATATCGTGATCATTATTCACCAAAAAAAAACAAGCTCGAGGACACGATAAGTGGTGACTCCAAGAGGCAAAACGCGCAGCCTTGTACGGTATTCCTAGCGGACGGGTTTTTAATCCGGTGCATTAATAAATTATCTTGGTACGGATTACCGTGCCAAGAAAAAGGTACGTGACTTTTCAATCGAATAATCGTGAAACCATTTCGAATTTTATTGCCGCCCTATTATTTTTCTTTCCAATACAGTTGTAAAAGACAATAACAACGGACTTCGTGCGAAATCGTAAAATTACAACTGGTCAAAAGTTAACTGCACATCGAAGAACGTGAATTAAACCGTTGGTTTCAAAAACATTTATTGGAGAGCTCGCGGTAAAATCGACGGAACAGCCGCTGTAGAATTGTTTCTCTATAAATAACACATCTATACAACACTCGACACAGCAATACACCATTTAACTTATATTCAACTATATTACATAACATTGTTACATCAAAACATTATAAATCAACACATATCCTACAATAGCATCGCTAAATTTAATCCATGCTACATCAAATAACACACAATCATATATAAAAACATTGAGGTATATATACTTCGTTGCATACTCGTGGTATCATACAAACAAGGAAAACAAGAGCAGCCGACAATAGCAGCAGATAACAAAATTGTTAAGAGAAAGCTAAGAAATTTTGATTAATTTTACTAACATTAGAATTAAGTTAATTAAATTCATAAATTCAGACTAACATTTTCTAAATTTTAATTTTTTTTCTCTATTATTTCCTTTATTATATATTTTTTTGTCTTCTCTTCCCATTTGTATACTGTTTGTAAATTTTCCATCATCACTTCGCCTTGTTGTCGTCACGTACGCTATAAAATTTTATTTTCAAAATACTATGCAAATTTGCATTAATTCGTAAACTAAAGTTTTGTTTTGGGTTCGCAGTATCAAGTTATTTTGGGGTTCGCTTTATCTCAAATTTTAGAATAATTCGAAACCCGTTTCTACATCACGGGATAATTTATTAGTAGTTACGACATTTAACCTGTTTTGTTAATTAAAGAGACGATTCAAGATGCCTAACGAAAATGAGGTTGACATGACTACGGACGATCAGAAGCCCGCCCCACCAGCGGAAGTTGCAGCCTCAGGTCCTGGAGTACGCTTACCTCCATTTTGGACTAATAATCCAAAATTATGGTTCATAACAGCGGAAATCCAATTTACGGTCAACAGAATCACTAAGGATGAGGCCAAATTTGGTCAGATTCTTTTGGCATTGCCAACCGAGGCTTGCGAGATTATACAAGACGTTTTAGAAAACCCACCGGCGACTGATAAATATCTGGCCTTGAAGACAGCTCTCATTGAACGAAATACACCATCTGAAGAAAAACGGCTTGAGACTCTCTTAGACAAACAAGCGATCGGGGACAGACGACCATCCGAGGTTCTGCGTCAAATTAAAAATTTGGCAGGCACCAATTTCACACCAGGCCTCGTAAAATCACTCTGGATTCGAAAATTGCCAGAGTATATTCGAATAGCTCTTGTGCCACAACAAGAAATAGCCTCCTCGGATGAGCTAGCCAAAATGGCAGACAAACTCAACGAGGCCGTAAATGCATCACATTGCATCAATTCAGTTCAACGCCCGTCGAGACAAGCACAGGAGACAAGAGTCCATAGCTCATATACGGAACACAACGCAGGTCCCTCATCCTCTACTAGTACATCCAGCTTAGAGACACGTTTGGCAAAAATAGAAGAAATGCTCGCCAACATCGGGAGCAGCAATAGAAGTCGTTCACGGGGTCGACGATCCCAATCTCAATATAGATACCGCAGTCAATCGGGTTCAAGCCAAGGACGTCGGCAGTCAGATATTTGTTGGTACCATCACAAATTTGGCCTCGACGCGCAAAAATGCACAAAACCGTGCAAGTTCAGACCGGCTATCACCGTAGCGACGATTGACAATGGTAACAAAGCCCCAAACGCATAAAGCTTACGGTTGCGGCGGCAGACCTTAAGACAAAAACATATCACTGCCGTCTTTTCATTCACGACCCCACCAATAAACTCACATTCTTAGTCGATACAGGCGCGGATCTCTCTGTCATACCATTCCGTGATTTTATTACATAATATTCGAAGAGAAATACAGGACTAGTTTTATCGGCCGCCAATGGCACCATAATTAATACATACGGCAGTAAATTGCTTCAATTAAACATTGGACTTAAGCGTACATTCACACACGCTTTCATCTTAGCAGATGTAAACCGTCCAATCATTGGCACCGACTTTCTCAATAAATTTGGTCTCCTTGTCGATATTAAACATAAGAGGCTGATTGATCCAGCGACACAGCTGTCAATCAATGCTTCCATAGTTCGAGTTAACACACCAACTCCAATCCATTTTACTGTCGACAATGGATATGGCACGCTCTTGAAGAAATTTCCTTCATTAACAGCGCCGCCAAATTACAATCTACCCATTAAACATTCCGTGGTTCATCACATTGTCACTAACGGCCATTTGCCCGTGTCAAAACCACGAAGGCTAGATCCAGTGCGTCACAAAGCAGCATTCGCAGAATTTCAACATATGGTGGAATTAGGGATCTGCCAACCTTCGGCATCCCCGGTATCGTGTCCATTACACATGGTGAAAAAGAAAGATCTCGACTGGAGACCATGTGGGGATTATCGTAGACTAAATACAGTCACAACACCAGATCGTTATCCGATTCCTCGCATACAAAATTTCTCCATGCATTTGCATGGTTGTAAAATTTTCTCCAAGATCAACCTTGTTAGAGCTTATCATTTAATTCCCGTCGCACCTGAAGACGTTTTCAAAACGGCGATCACAACCCCGTTTGGTCTATTCGAATTCACCCGAATGCCATTCGGTCTACGCAATGCCGCTCAAACGTTTCAGCGATTTATCAACGAGATCGTCCGAGACTTAGACTTTGTTTTTGTCTACATCGACGATACACTCGTGGCATCACACACTGAGGAAGAACACAAACTTCATTTAGAACAACTTTTCCAAAAATTATCAGAGTTTGACGTATCCATCAAGAGTTCAAAATGCGTTTTCGGCGCAAACACTCTTGACTTTCTCAGCCACAAAATTACTCCTAATGGTATTCTACCTTCTTCGGATCGAATTAATGCCATTACGGAATTCCCAGCTCCTAATTCAATAAAACGAATCCAGCAATTTATCGGTATGGTAAATTACTACCACCGATTCATACCAAAACTTGCTGAAACACTCGCACCAATTCACTCGCACTTGGCCGCACTACTCAAGATGCCCAAGACAACCAAGAATTTCTCTTGGCCCAATGAATGTCAAAATGCATTCATACAGTTGAAAAGCGAATTGGCTAATATCACTTTATTAGCGCACCCGCTGAATGACACAAAATTCAGCATCACAACTGATGCATCAAATACTGCCGTTGGTGCAGTTCTGCAACAGTACAGTGAAAGGTGTTGGGAGCCACTGGGATTTTTCTCAAAGAAATTATCGGATGCCGAAAAGAAATACTCAGCATTTGACAGGGAATTACTCGCAATTTATCTCGCAATCAAACATTTCAGATACTTTGTCGAAGGTCGGGACTTCACCATTTATACCGATCATAAGCCTCTTACAAGAGCAATTCAGGCAAAAACTGAACGAAATCCTCGTCAATCACGTCATTTGGATTATATATCTCAATTTACCACGGATATTCAACACATTCACGGCAAAGACAACGTGGTCGCAGATACACTATCTCGCACATCAGATTACGAAGCTGCCGCAGTCGAGACTCACTTCGACTACAACACAATCAGCAGGTTACAAAAAGCAGACTTAGAGCTTCAGAATTTGCTTTCTGGCTCCGAATGTCACACTAGTTCCAGCATGAAACTAGAGCTTTTTAAATTACCTGGTTTAGAAATATATTGCGAAACGTCAACAGGCAACAATCGGCCGTACATTGCGGATCCATTACGTCGAACCATCTTCGACACTCTGCATAACATCTCGCATCCAAGTATCCGTGCTACACGTAAATTGATCACATCTCGATACTTTTGGCCTAACGTAAATCAGGACGTAACCCGGTGGGCGAAATCTTGTTTATCCTGCCAAAAATGCAAAGTTCAGAGACATACAAAATCACCACATGGACAATTCGATATCCCACCAGGTCGATTCGAACACATCCATTTAGACATCGTAGGACCACTTCCTCCATCTAACGGATACACTTACCTTTTAACTTGTGTCGATCGCTTTACTCGATGGCCCGAAGCGTACTGCATTAAAGACATTTCTGCAGCAACCATTGCCAAAACATTTGTAGAACAATACATATCTAGATTTGGAGTCCCGGTTAATATCACAACCGATCAAGGTAGTCAATTCGAGTCCAAACTTTTTTCGGAATTAACAAATCTTTTGGGTTCACACCGAATTCGTACTACTTCCTATCATCCCCAATCTAACGGCATGGTCGAACGTTTCCACAGACAGCTCAAAACAGCTCTTAAGGCCAGAGGTAATACCATTCATTGGAGTTCGGAAATTCCAATAATTTTACTTGGAATCCGAGCAACAGTGAAAGAAGATCTTAAGTGCTCACCAGCTGAACTTGTCTATGGACAGACGATAAAGCTACCCGGTGAGTTCTTTATCGAAAATCCTCTTTCACTTCAACCAAACCATGACACAATTATCGACCAACTGCGAACAACAATGCAAAACCTTATACCAACCAGCACACGACAATCCAAACAAAATGACATATTTGTCCCGAAATCTCTGGACAACTGTGATTTTGTGTTCGTTAGAGTAGATAAGGTACGCACAGGCTTAACTCCGCCTTACGAAGGTCCTTACAAAGTTGTAAGGCGACTTCGAAAACAATTTGTCATATCGATTAAAGACAAGAATCAAAACATCTCAATCGACAGATTGAAACCAGCATACGGAATACAATATTCAACTGATCAAATATCAGAATCAAAAACACGCAAGGTTGTCCGTTTTTGCATATAAACTTAGCTGGTTCACTTTTTCCGAAGGGGAAATTATTTGGCCGAGGGTGCTGTAGCGGTTAGAATATTTCATTAAAATATTCTAATCTCTACATACAAAAGTTCCGCTTACACAACTTTAACATTGCCTTTAACAATTCATCCAACTTATCTATGTGCCATCTCCCAAACATAATTCGTACCAACAACTGACCACTTATACAGAAAAACTAATTATGCGAACGCAACACAAAATGATAATACGCGGACGCGCTGTCAAAAACTTATTCATTCTTTTTTCGTGTTTCTACTACTCCATGTTGGATAGACAAAATAAAAAATCTTTTTTTTCATATAACAACAAGTGCGAGTGGGAGAATAATTTAATAATAAAAATTATAAATAATCTTATACATATCCGTGTGAATAAATAATCTGTATAAATATATTTTGTGGTAATAAATATTAAGACACAAGTTTAAAATATCGTGATCATTATTCACCAAAAAAAAAACCAAGCTCAAGGACACGATAGCTTCTTTTGAAAAATTAGAAATTATATTTTTTATAGGTTTTAGAAATCATTGCGGTTCTTCTAAGCACTCTGTTATAAAACCATTTTTCTGGTTGTCCCCGAAATCAAAAATATTTGACAAAAATTTTGAAGTAACGGCAGAAGTTGATTTTCCAAAACTAATATTAAAAGCTTTAGGTTTTCTAATGTTTTGAATTGGTGACAGCAATTTATAATTTTAATTTTTAATTTTTGCAAGTCCTCATTATTTTTCTTAATCATATTTGGACGTAAATCTTTAGAAACATCGTTATTGGAATTAAGACGTAAACTGTTAAAAAATGTTGAGCATAATGATGTCCTTAAATAATGTCTTTTTGACATCGTTGTGTTGCTGTGATGGAATTCGTAAATGCAGATATACCTATTTACTTGTTAGCTGCATCTGCATTAATATCTATTGGTAATTTTGAAAAAAAATTCTTGGTACGTTTTATGTCAAATCCACCATTTATAAAGCTGTTCTCTAAGCCTGGATGTGTTTTGGTTTAAGTTATAAATTTTTTTTAAATATTTAGTCAACCATCGAGCATAATTACAATGATTAAATGTAAAAAATTATGAAGATATTTTCTTAAGACAAATTAAATAGGCGAAATGAAAACGAGAAAATTTACGATATAACGAAACCAATTCAATATAAATATACCAAAACTTAGCTGTTTCACCATGTTCTCCAGTTAATGTCTGTCCTTTATATATATAATATTTCTATAATATATGTCTGAAAGCTCTGTCGAAAAGTTGGGAGATTCTTCAAATGTTTCTAATGATTCTAATTCATATTTTAATGATATAGAATCGATTACAACTGCTTTTTTCCCAAAAACTCCCCAAAGTGCAACATTTCAAATGCTGTTCCCAAAAGCAAATGTAGTCGTTTGCACCTATATTAAAAATAAAAATTAAATAAAATAGAAAAGTTATCCCTATTGTAATGTTTTATTGTAATAAAGGTATAAGTGGAACCTAAAGCAAGAATTCCACTTTCTTGGAGGATACATTCACCAGCGGATCCATTTAAGTATTTACCCATTACCTTGAAGTAAGCTAACTCTATATGAAATGCCCCTAATTGAATAAATAACTTATCGTAAATGGGCAATTCATTTTCTTGTATCTCCAATGCAATTTTTCTATAGCCAAGTCATATACGCGTTCGGTGGCATTTTTCCATTATTTCCAATGATCTCTTCATAGTTTCGGCTACGGTTGAAGCCAAGGTGGAGAACTATTTATTTGTGGGACATACCAAACACCTTGTTGGATATTATTATCAATAATGATTCTAGAGTTCCAACCAACCCACATTGGAACATTTTCACATTTTAGAACTAAGGCCATTATTTGAACGTTTCATAATGAATTTGATTTTTGTAGATAATGATTTTCTGAAACTATGTTTTGATAAGCTATTCCAACGGTATCATGTAAAATATATTTTTCCCGTTAGCTGTTTCCACAAAACAATCATAGTTATCAAATGCTAAAATGCTCATAGTTATCAAATGCTCACCGTTTATTAGCGCTGATAACGAAACATTATTGGGGACTAATTTTTTTTTTATATTCATAATACTCTCACGAATTTCTTTTGCAGTGTTACTGGTAAAAATAATAGACTATACCTATTACAATAATAATTTTTTAATTTATGTTTTTTCTATGTACTTTATACAAATAAGTTTATTGTTCGGCAAAATTACTAACTAATTTAATTACTAATTACTAATATAATAAGATTTCAAATTGTTACTTGAACATTTCAAAATAGTTATCCGTTTGCATTTTTTGATGGTACAAAATGTCAAAATTTGGTAAGGCAGCACCACTCTTGTGCAATACTGTAGGTTTTCTACTAATTGTTGTAACAGTTACTTCACTTCCAAACTCGTCACAATCATAAATACAATTCAAATACACATATTCCTCATCTATATTAGTACAGATTTGTTTAATAAGCCTGATACACTATCAAAAGCTTTTTTGTAGTTTACACGATAACCTTTACCTTCACAATCACAATCTACATTTGATATATTTGTTCGCAATTTTTAATGTATTACTTCGGTCTAAAAAGACCAAAGTATTGAAATCCTGTCAAAAATGACGAAAAATTAGGTTGGTCCAAAACCACTTTTCTCGACGTTTTGAAAGTCCCTGAGTCTGAAAATGCAAAAAAAAAAAAAATGTCCGTCCGTCTGTCTGTGTGTCTGGATGTCTATGTGTCTGGACCCACGGTATCTCGAGAACGGCATGTCCGATTTGGATTTTTTTCGCCAATCTGTTTCTATGGTCAAGGCGGAGATTTGAAAAGCTTTTGGAGACTGTACGTCAAAGGGGTGGAGTACCTGCCATACGAATTGACCCAAAATTCCTGCTTTTATAAATATTTACGATTTTTTTATATATGCTTATTTGATTATTGAATTGGGAATTGATTTGAAGGTTAAATTAGGGGTCAATTTGCGCGGTGAGTTGAACTTGAGTGGGAGTTGAGTTGGGGTTGGATTTGGATGTAGTGAATAGTTAATAAATTTTTTATATGATGGAACTTGCCTATTTATCAACACATGTGCGTTGAAAATGGGATTCTAAACCTGTTTTGGATGAAGTTCTGCAATATGGCCAAGTATGATGGAACTTGTCTATTTCTCAACCGATTATTATGAAATTTGATATGTGTGTTAGAAATGGGATTCTAAAATGAATTTTGGATGAAGTTCTGGAATATGGCCAAGTAGGATGGAACTTGCTCATTTATCAACCGATTACGATGAAATTCGACATTTGTATTGGAAATGGGATTATAAAATGTGTTTTTGATGAAGTTCTGGGATTTTAAAACGATTTCTGGTTGAAGTTATGAAATATGGCCAAGTATGATGGAACTTGCCCATTTCTCAACCGATTATGATAAAATTCGACATTTGTATTGGAAATGGGATTCTAAAAGGTTTTTTGGATGAAGTTCTGGGATTTTAAAACGATTTCTGGTTGAAGTTATGAAATATGGCCAATATGATGGAACTTGTCTATTTCTCAACCGATTATTATGAAATTTGAATTTTGTGTTAGAAATGAGATTTTAAAATGAGTTTTGGATGAGTTTCTGGAATATGGCCAAGTATGATGGAACTTGTCCATTTCTCAACCAATTATGATGAAATTCACCATTTGTATTGGAAATGGGAATCTAAAATGAGTTTTGGATGAAGTTCTGGAATATGGCCAAGTATGATGGAACTTGGCTATTTCTCAACCGATTATGATGAAATTTGATATGTGTGTTGGAAATGGTATTCTAAAATGATTTGTGGATATAGCTCTGGAATATGGCTAAGTAGGATGAAACTTAGTTATTCCTTACCCGTTTGTTATGAAATTTGACATGAGCGATGTAAATGGGATTCTAAAATGTGTTTTTGGATAATTTTCTGGAATATGGTTAGTTAAACGGTTAGAAATCAGTATAATTTGTTATACTACTTTCGTTATAAAGTTTTAGAATACGATTTTTCGTTTTAAATTGAATGCCTGTACCCATGTTACTGAAGCTTTTGGCCTGTTTGGCTGTTGTTGTAAAAGTAAATATATGTTGGTTAAAATAGAAATCAATAATGTCAAAACTATCACACCAACTTTATGACATTATTGAAGATACCAAAGAACGAAGTTCTGATCACCTCGTGAGGTTTCAGCCCTTTATATTTTTAGTTTACAATCATTGTGATAAAATAAAAAAGTGTGTAATAACGATAATTTTTCAATCATTCTTGCATCATCAGAAAGGATTGCATATTTCTGAAAATCTTTAACAGTTTCCTCTAAGAAAAATTTTACAGGAATAGATTTTATGTTTTTCCTATTGTTTTTTATACCACAAAATACATAAGCTCTCTTTCTACAACAGAAGTTTCTGTTACCGAATCTAAAAATGTATTTTAACCCTATAAAATCAATCTGTACTAATAAGTTACAAAATATGGAACACAGAAGTTGATGCAATGAATTATTTGTTTTTATATTTAAACTTACCTGTAGTATTATAAGGCTTCATTTGATGATTGTCTTTTTTAACAACGACAACACCTGTTTCAAATCTCATTTTCTTACCGAAAAACTGTTCGAAGCTTGAATGATTTTTTTTATAATTGGAGATCTACATAATGTTAGTCAAATAACTATCCGTGTACCTCCGATACTTACCATTTTGAGAGTCAATTTCAAGGACATCGTCAACAAAAAATATTGTTTTATTTTTACGTTTCAGTTCGAAAATGTATTATCCTTTGAGTCGCGTATAGAGAAACCATGTACCATGTCGTTCATTTTTATTACTCTATGGCTTCCGGTCTATTAGGGGTTAATTTAATTCCGACAATTTCACTCTCCATATGTTTTATATGTGAGACACCAAGTGCTGCAGTGGGGGTAAAATTTGTATTCCTACCATATATAAGCTCCAGTAGAGCTATTGAGGACTCTTTTTTTGAATCAAAAAATTAATCGCATCGCAACGATTCCTGAATCGCGTAGGAAAATATAATTCATGTTTTCTCTTGACGTCTTTCGGGGCTGACAAAATTATTACAATGAATGGTTTTTCACCAACTTTCACTTTTTATCTACAAGTCTATCATATGTTTGGTTCTCTTCTTCCTGTAAATCTATAACCATAATTTTTCCAAATTTAGGAAACATTCACGAGCAGACATTGCCAGGTTATTCAGGATGTCGAAAAAGAAACTGTTAAAACACTCAGGAAGTTCTGCATGATAACAACCAACTGGTGCATTGTTTTGAAACGCAGCATATCCCTGATCAAAATTGTCAAGTGGTTATTAATGCCAACCGCACACCACAGGGAAACAAGAACATTAGTACAACTATCAACGAGGTAGCAGCTGTGGTTATGGGCAATTAGTATTAAACTCGAGATATCGACAAACTGGGGGAAATGGGAATAACTGGAAAATTTGATGCTGGCTCAAGTTCGTGAGCTGCGTTTCTGCCACGTTCCTTAACGTTGGACGCACTGCTTCCTCAATAATAAAACTAAAGCATAATTTGGCAAGCGAGGAATCACCAATGTGTAACATCAGCAAAAATAGAAGCTATGCGGCTTAATTCTGCGACAGTGTGAGCTGTTAGTGCGGGTTGGATGCACAATTGCACAAGGTCACACAAATGTGCATTTCCAGACCCTAGATCAAGGTCTGCAAATAAATTATTGTGTTCTTCTATTGGCAGACGACTTCCGGCAAATATTACCAGTCATTCCTATAAGTGAACCCCCGCGGATGAAATGAACGCTTGTTTGAAGGCAGCATCCTCACTCTTGCGACGTGTACAGAAACTACACTTAACTACCAACATGAGAGTATAACTTTTCAATGATACGAAATGGGGTGAATATGCGGTCAAATTACTAAATATAGGCCAAGGAGTACTGCATACAGAAAATGATGGTAAAATCCATTTCACGAATCACTTTTGCAATGTTGTTAATTCAGAGGAGGAACTCATTGCAAAATTTTTGAAAATTTTGAAGGAAATATGCACTTGGCGAATTCGCTATGTGAAAGAGAAAAGTTTGCTCCCAAAAATGAAACCGTTGCTGAATTCACTTCAATCACAGAATTCATTTAAAAGTGGGTGTGACGATTTTGTTGATATGCAGTATCGATGCGCCAAGTCTATGTGTAATGCTACAAGATTCCTTATCACTCAACTTGGCAGGAATGTCATATTATGATCCAGACAGCTAAAGGAGAGCGGGTTCGTATACCACGCATACCAAATATACCCAACAATCTACTATTTTAGTTCAAACGCTTACAGTTCTCATTGGAAATGGCGTTCGCGATGATATTAAACAAATCACAGGGACAAACAATGAATGTGGGTCTGGTTTGCGCCTAGGATCGTCTTGCTTTTCTCATGGGCAACTCTGTGTCGCCTCCTCACGCGTCTCTTCGGCACGTAACCTCCACATAATGGCCAAAAATGAAAAATCGCACAATATAGTTTACATTTTATACTAAATTAATCTTAGCTTTATTTATGTAAGTTTCGCAAGCAAATTATAAATTTAATAAAAATTACATTAATAAAATCTATCAGAAAGTGTGTTTGGATAATCGAGAATTTTGTAGACTTCTGAAGATTGGCTATTTTTTACTTTATAGTTAGTATTTATTGGCCAGTATTTATATGTTTATAAAATTCAATGTAACTCATAAAAACGACCCCGTCAACAAGGTACCTACATTCTAAATTGATCGCTAGAACCACTACTTTATACTACAAATCCATTGATACTATCACAGAAACAACAACAAATAGTTGTCTTTCTAATAGAGTTCCTCAATTTAATGAAGCTATCAATTATGAAGCAATAAAATAGATTAAAATAAATTTACTGGGAAATTACATGAAATTTACAAAATTTATTCGCCCAAGACCGTGAACCCACAAAGTAACATTTACCAGGGAAATACCGAGTACGCCGCTACTAATATATATGTATATGAGAATTTATTATCGAAGAAACGATAGTTTCGAATTCTCTAAAAACATTAAAAATAATTAAGACAACAAATTTTAATGCAATACTTAAAGTAAAAAATTCTAATCAGTAATCATTTTTAAACAAATTCAGAATTATTAAATTAATACAACAGTCGTAGTTTTTAAAAGAAAATGTTAAATGATAACACGAAATAAATACGCGACGTCTGAGGTATGCAATAGCTAATTTTTAACAAGTGATAAAACAGATTTGGAATGAATGTTCCTTCTTATTAGAAGATAAAAGCTTAAAAAATAATCGGTGCTGTAACAAATCAATAGCGGTGGAAGTGATCGTTATTAAACGTCAGAGTATTATAAAGAAGTCGCAGATTAGTACGAAAGTCGTTCCGAGCATCACTTCTTATTACGTGCTGATCACTATGCTTAAAAAATACTGATAAAACCGTATATACGTACAAATCTTGTAAAGTAAATACAGGTAGACTTGATCAAAGGCCAAGGGGACTCGATCCGGTGGATACGAATACTTGGCGCCCTCCGGATTAAGTAGCTTTATTTGTATACTACGGATCTCTGCACATACGGATACTTCTTCCTCCGCTACTCGTGGGACTAAAACATGGATCATAAAAATAATAAACAACAACAAAAAGATTCTGTGGCTTTCTAAAAAATCCGAAAAATGTGGACAAGGAAATTTGGGTCTTTAGGCCTGTCTCTAAATCTACAAATAAACAACGGGACATAAGCTCAAGCGCGCTGGCCCCTCCACTCGGGTCCACAAATCTGTGTATACAAACACAAAGCGAAACCAAAGCACGAATGAAGCTGGTTCCTCAACACCGACCTGTAACACTAGGAAGAATGTCTGGAGGGCCCTGGATAAGATTAACAACATCTCGCCAGAAGACAGCCACGGTTGCCTGGGCAAAAACCGAACAAAAGTTGGAGGGCTCTTCAGCTGGCTCACAGCCCAAAAGAATTAGCAAAAAGAACGAATCTCCACTCTACCGCTATGAGGCTTAAAAGGCAAGGATCAGCTGGTTGTAGCAGTTATTGACCAATCCCAAGAGGAGAGCAGTATCACGCCCGCCAATTGGAGAAGGGTGGAAGAAGCCTTAGCCACCATCTACCCGAAAGGCCTGTCAGAAAACCCAACAACTGATCCGACTTGTCAGAATGGGTGCTGCCATAGGAATCAGATGAAACTGACTTCATGTGCGGATCATAGATCTCTGCTGCTTTACGTGAAGGCAGTGTAGGGACTTGGCGATCCCCTGTAGGCCGAGAGCCAGCGTGTGGATCCCTTCAGAGCCTAGTAGTAACTCAGATTTGCCAACGCACAACTTTCAAGTTGCCAAGCTCGAGGAGCCAAAGGCTGATTACAGGTCAGCCGCCTAAATTTTAAGCAGGGAGTCACTGACTTCACTAAAAAAAAACTAATGGTACCGTGAAATGGTTTCAGTGAAGTCACACATTTTTTTGAATAAACCAAGTGAATCTAATGATCAATTATGTGTTCAATTTTTTTATTTCGTTTTATGACGAGTACGTTTAAAAATCAAGCGTACAAGATTTAACAATCCCAAACTCAAAATAAATAAAAGTTAAATAAAATAAACTTTGCTGATAGCTTTAACAGTTCAGTTTCGGAAAGCGAAATAAACATACATCTTTTATTTGAAATTTTGGAAATTTTAAATTCGATTTGTAGACCATCCGGATGTAATTAACCATTTTCCTATTAAAGCAAATATAATTAACCATCTCAGGACAGAATAATGAATAATTTTAGAAATTTTATTGGCGCCTACTTTAAGCATACAAACACTTGGATACAAAACGACTTAAAGGTTTTACTGGCCAATTCAAACCCAAGACGCGTGTTCAATAATGCATTTGAGTAATCATAATATTATCATATACCAATCATTCTCGAAAGAAATCAATTGATTTGACAATAATATTTACACCTCCTACATGATAGAATGTATTTTTTATACATACACCTATTACAATCAAAATTTATTACCTATATGACTGCGTATACCTCAATTTTTATTTTTTTTTTTTAAATTTATGTTTATTACATGTTATTCAAGCTATGTGCATTTGTGTAATAATTAATTTTATTCGTTTAAATCACTTATTCCCTCTAAACGAAAATCAAATAAACAAAACAACTGAGGAGAAAATTAATTGAAAAATTAAACATTTTCGTTATGTTTTGTTTCCACTTAGCTTATAGAAGAGAGGAAATTTTTTTTTTTTTTTATCCGAACCAAATACAATAAAAATGGAAAATATGTAAACAAAACTGTTGGTTTATTTATTTTTTTGAAAAACTAGAAACATATAAATTTAGTTTTAAGTAGCTTGTGTCACGCAAATTTACTCAATATAATAATAGAATTGGTTGAGAACACAACAACAAGATGATTTATATAAATCGCAAAAGAATTTTTTTTTGTTCTGTTCAGTCTTGTATATAGTTGAAAGGAAATTAAAGGAAAATTTATGATAATCAATAAAAGATGAAGTTTATGATCGAAATAAAATTTGTGCAGAGCAAAAAGGGAAGAAATCACAGTATATCCATATCAAGTATGTTGATAAAAAATAAAGGTGTGAAACGACTTTTTTTTTTTTGTGTATGTATATATGAAGTTTGATTGCATTTTTTATGTTCAAATAAATTTTTAATGGTTAAGATATAACTTTGAATTTAATAAGGCAACGAGCCATTATTTTGCACATAATATCGTGTCATTTTTATATGATTTGGAGTAGAACAGATTAAAAAACAATTGTAAAATACATTTTGAAAAGTTTTTAATTTTCTTTTACTTATCTAATTATTTATTGGATTTCTCTCATTATCGTTGAGAAAGTGGGGCCACATCCGTCACATTGATCCGTATTTATTTTAAATAAAACGTTTAAACAAAGGAATGGCGTAATTATTCTGTAACATAAAAGCGGAAAAATAAATGAGTTGTGAATTTTCAAAATTCGATATCATTCGGTTGGCGATATCAGGCACTCTCGTTAAGCCTCAGCGGCAATAAAGGAAATTGTTAAAACTATTGTATTTGGATGAAAAGAACGGACAAAAAAAATTGGCTTTTTTCTACTGTATGGTCTGGCTAATAACCTGTTTTTTACATAACAATAACACCTCTCAGGTGGGTTTTACGCCGTTCCCACCAACTTAAATTTGATGATAAACACAGTTGACTGAATATCTAATCTACCAAACAAAGAAAACCCATTGGCTTCGCAAATTTATATAGGATTCTTCCGGTAAGCATCCAAAAAACCGCAAAGAGTACCAAATTTAGCTTTTCTAAAGGCGTGATCATTATCAACTTTATGTTGTGCATTGTTAAACAAAATTGGATATAATGATACTTTCGATCTTTTTAAATGAAACGTATGGGATTTTGTCATTATTATCTTAACTTTATTCAAAAAGTTGGACCCTGTTTATCCCTAAATTTAAAATTAAATCATTTGTGAAATTCTAAAACGGGTCACAAACGCTACTATTTATCGTACTGTAGGTTGCACTGCAAATCTTACAGATATAATTGAAACGATTATTAGACTAACGTTTAAACATGATAACTTCCAACTATAGATAAATCATTCAATGGGGTTCTAAAACGATTGCAGTATACGAAAAATAAACGAAAGAAAGGAATCTAGAATTAACAACAATGTATTATGACTTCATAAAATATAAATTAAGGCCATATGGTGAAAATAAATTCTAATTTGGTAGCACAGTCAAATTACGTTTTGCCACATCATGCAGTTTTAGAACCCATCAACACCACAACGAAATTTCGAGTGGCGTTTGATGAATCAATTAAAACGAATAAAAACAGATCCCTCAACAATCATCTCAACGATCAGTCGGCCCATTAACACAACGTGATCTTACTGGTCTGATGCTACAAAACCCAACCTTAAATCATTACAACAATTGATGGGTAACTTACCTAAAAAAAAAAAAAATGGAACCTGCAAGACCATTCAAACAACACCGGCATAGACTTTTGTGGTCCATTTTTCATCATACCCCTCGTTAACTTGAAGAAATAATTCCGTCAAAGTTTTTGTATGGATCGTATGCTTTGCCATACTAATGCGATGTACATCGGGCACGTTGGCAAGAGAGCTAAAATGACATTCGATAATTTCCAGAAGTTTTTCAACTCACATGAAAATTAAAATAGCATTTTCATCAGATTAGCACAAGAAGGCATCGGCACTTCATAACTCTGAGATCCCAAACCTCGATGGTCTCTTGGAGGCAGGGGTGAACTCCGCCAAATATTATCTTGAATGGATCATGTGCCCACAGTCTTCTAAACGAATTTTTTCCGTTTCCCCATATAAAACTGCATTGATTCTACGGTTAACTGTTAGCTAGGCACACTAACTCAAATACTTTCCAGTATGACACTTGAAAGGTTGAATTTATACAAATTTTTACGGATATAAAGTTTTCCACAAAATTAACAAAATATATAAAACTTGAAATTAACCAAAAAAAAATATAAGGAAGTGTCAGTAAAACATTCGGTAAAAGCAGTTTAAGAGAATTGTATAATTGGAAACTACCTAAAAACAAAAACTATAAAGTAAAAAAAAAATTTGATAAAAGTCAATAATAATGTCGTGCTAATTAAATTTTCGAGCCTATATTCTGTGGCAAATTTGCGAATTAGTGTTTCACTGTAATGAACATTACCCAGCTCACGGAGATGTCTCTAGGAAGCAAGTTTGCCAAAATGAGCGTATATACTTAGTTGTAGTTACACTATATAGCACTATAGCATTCATTTGATTAAAATATGACGAGAATTACTATTTATTATTAAATTTGAAATTTTTATGATCCATTGATAAAAAAAAATTCAGAAATTTATCAAAAGATCATGAAAATTTCGCATTTAATAACAAATAGTAATTCTCGTCATATTTTAATCAAATTAATGCTGTGTATAGGTGAACCAAGTACGCTCATTTGGGCAAACTAACATCCCATAGACTTCTCTGTGAGCTGGGCAATTTTCGTTACAGTAGTGAACACTAAATTTAGAAATTTATCAAAAGATTATGAAAATTTCACATACAACAATAAATTTAAAAAACTCGAATTAACATTTCTTAAAATTTTGTATCTCCAAATTAATGCTTGCATTAATTAATGCCCCAGAATTTTCATTTGTTGTTTTACCTAATAACAAGTTTTCGATCTACTATAATATCAGCGAACTAATACATACAAATATTTTGTTATTTGTAGAAAATTACGTAAACGGGACATTATACCATCCAGAAAAGCTTCATGCCTTTTATTTTTTTTTATCCAAGGGTTGTTTCTATATACATATATACTCCTCATTTTATTCGGTTTACCAAAACCGATCATTGGATTGAAGTATGTTCCGCGGTTGTAGCATTTCGTCATTTTAGTTTAAAAAAAAATAAAAATTTTAAAAATTTCAGAAAAATTATAAAAAAAATACAACCGACTGACTCGAAAGTCAATGCCAATTCCTGGTGAACATTACCTGTTATAGGTACAATACATGTAACCTATTTTTGCTTCTTCAAATAAAAGACCTTTTTCCAGATCTGAAAGACACAAAGCATCGAGAGGCAATATATTAGAAGAATAAATTTGCCTTGTTGGAGTTAAGGGGGCAACTTTCTAATAGTTTTGATTATTTTATTCTGACATCTGGCTAGTTCATCAAGCACGTATCCGGCAGCGGACGACCACCTAACAATCATGTAACTTAGGTGACTTTGAACATTAGCGAAATGCTCTAAGCTGTTTTTTTATGAAATACAGTGCCTTATACGTTTCAATGCGAATTTGAAAGATGAACGTTACATTTAATTTTATTAACATGATTTTTCCAAGTTAATTTTCCACCAATAATTAGACCCGCAAATATGATTTATAGAAGAGAAACATGATCTGAAGATGCAGTGAAAAAGATTTGATGTTAAAAATAATATAAATTGTTTTAGATAAATATATTTCAAGCTGGTTTGCCGCCAAATAATTTTTAGTAAGTTAACTTGCATTAAATGGTGTAAATCTGTTGAGTTTCTAGACTTATAAATTACGATAGTATCATCTGCATATAGCTGAAGTTTTCCATTCAGACGTATGTTAAATAAGTCATTAACATAGAAACTAAAAAATTAAGGTCCGAAAATAGACCCTTGAGGAACTGCAGCAATAATAGTAGTTTTAACAATTTCAGCACCGTTTACAACTGTGAATTGCTTTCGGTTCTCAAAATAACTTTGCAGAAGCGATAACGTAGAGGACGTTGGATTTAAGTTACATAGTTTTTTAAGTAGAATTGCGTAGAGGTGGAGAACTATCGATAGTTTGCACTATCGATAGTTTCCGATAGTACTATCGGAAACTATCGATAACTATCGATAGTTTTCGATAGTTTAACACTAATCAGCATTGGTTTTGATGAAATTCAGCGTGCACGATGGAAATAAGATTCTAAACTGATTGTTGGATGAAGTTTTGGAATATGGCCGGTTTGGACGGAACTTGGCCATTTCTTGTCCGATTTTGATGGAATTCAACATATACGATGAAAATGGGATTCTAATTTGATTTTTAGATAAAGTTCTGGAATATGGCCAATTGTGACGGAACTTGGTCATTTCTTATCCGATTTTGATGAAATTCAGCATGTTCGATGGAAATGGGATTCTTAAATGAGGACGGAACTTCCTTATTTCTTAACCGGTTCTGATGGAATTCAACATATACGATGAAAATGGGATTCTAAATTGATTTTTAGATAAAGTTCTGGAATATGGCCAATTGGGACGGAACTTGGCCATTTCTTATCCGATTTTGATGAAATTCAGCATGTTCGATGGAAATGGGATTCTAAAATGATTTTTAGATAAAGCTCTGGAATATGGCCAATCAGGACGGAACTTCCTTATTTCTTAACCGGTTCTGATGAAATTCGATATTTACGATGGAAATGGGATTCTTAAATGATTTTTAGATAAAGTTCTGGAATATAGCCAATTAGGAAGGAACTTGGCCATTTCTTATCCGATTTTGATGAAATTCGATATATACGATGGAAATGGAATTCTTAAATGATTTTTAGATAAAATTCTAGAATATGGCTAGTTAGAAAGCAACTCGGTTGTTTCTTATCCGATTATGATGAAATTCGACATGTACGATGGAAGTTGGATTCTAAAATGATTGTTAGATGAAGTTCTGGAGTATTGCCAATATGGAAGGAACTTGGTTATTTCTTATCCTATTATATAATGAAATTCGATATATACGATTGAAATGGAATTTTCAAGCTAAGGAGGAGGGAACTTGGCGATTTCCTATCCAATTGTGATGAAAACCAGCATACACCAGGGAAATTTGATTCTAAAATAATTTTTAGATAAAGTTTTGGAATGTGGCAAATTATAAGGAACTTGGCCATTTTCAATCCGATTTACTTTTTCCAAAAATCATTCTAAAATCCCATTTCCTGCACAAATGAAAAATTTAAACATAATCGGTTAAACAATAATCAAGTTCCATCCTACTAGGCCATATTCCAGAACTTTATCCAAAAATCATTTTAGAATCACATACCCATTGCACATGTCAATTTTCACTTAAATCGTTTTAGGAACAGCCAAGTTCCATCATAGTTGGCCATATTTCAGAACTTCACCTAACAATCATTTTAGAATGCCATTTCCATCGTACTTGTCGAATCTCATCATAATCGGTTGAGAAATAACCCAATTCCTTTCTAATTGGCCATACTCCAGAACTTTATCCAAAAATCATTTTATAATCACATTTTCGAAAGAGAAGTTTAGTTGTCTGTATTAAATCAATAAGAGTTATTAATATATTGTGTCTATAAAAAGCCGAAAGAATCTTATTGATTTAATACAGACAACTAAACTTCTCTTTCTATTATTCGTGTTGGCATAAAACACACAGAAATGAAAAGTTTTCCTTGTGTTTTTTGATTTGGTGAATTTATTTATAATTCGCTAAGTCAACTACACTCTTGCTTCATACTTAAAGTATGGAGTTGGAATTGTATTTTTGTAGTTTGGTCGTAGTCATAGCTACCTGATGAGTAGATCGAACTTTTTGTTTTGAGATTATCAGTACGAAACCAAACTACCCATGAAAACGCAAGGAAAGGTTTTCTTTTTTAGAGTCAAAATACATTTTGTATTAACTCTGGGGTTAAAGTACGGGGGGGATTTTGATATTTCTACTTTTTTTTTTTGGTAGATATATTATAAATGACTTGGCCTCTTCATTTTTCTGATTGACAAGTCGAAAATGTTGTGAATGCCATTATTATTAATATATTGTGTCTATAAAAAGCCGAAAGAATCTTATTGAATCACATTTTCATTGCGGATGTCAATTTTCAATAAAATCGGTTTAGGAATAGCCAAGTTTCATCTTAGTTGGCCATATTCCAGAACTTCTTTTAACAATAATTTTTGCATTCCATTATCATTGCGTATGTCAAATTTCATTAAAATCGGTTAAGGAATAGTCAAGCTCCAACCTACTTGACAATATTCCAGAACATTATCCAAAACTCATTCTAGAATCCCATTTCCATTGCGCATGTCAAATTCCATTCCCAACGCACATGTAGAATTGTATCACAATCGATTAAGGAAGTACCATCATAATTTGCCATATTCCAGAACTTTATCTAAAAATCATTTAAGAATCCCATTTCCATCGAACATGCTGAATTTCATCAAAATAGGATAAGAAATGGCCAAGTTCCGTCCCAATTGGCCATATTCCAGAACTTTACCTAAAAATAAATTTAGAATCCCATTTTCATCGTATATGTTGAATTCCATCAAAATCGGATAAGAAATGGCCAAGTTCCTTTCTAACTGGCCATTTTCCAGAATTTTACCTAAAAATCATTTTAGAATCCCATTTCCATCGCACATATCAAATTTCTCTTTCGAATCAACATGTATTACAATAAAAAATGGTCGAACAAAAAATTATAAATGCCGAAAAATGTTCCCAAACTATCGATAGTTATCGATAATTATCGATGGGGGTTCGATAGTCAAAACTATCGATAGTATTCGATAGTGCTATCGATAGTTCTCCACCTCTAGAATTGCGTGATTTACGCTTTTTAAATATCAATAAACGAGACACAGGCGAAATATTTTTCATCTAATGACGTAAGTACTTCATTCATTGCATTAGCGACAGCAGATTGAGTAGATGACTGTTTAGAAATCCGAATTGATTTTCATGGATTAAAGCATGAAAAATTACGTATTCAAACATCTTTGATATATGTAGCACTCAAAATCGAAATGGGCCTATAATTTGACACGCTTAATCGATATGTGGTAACCGATGCATAGAATAGAAGTGTCCACAAACAGACGCAGGTTATGCTTTGAAACGAATTCAATTTTAATAAATCAATCAGCACAACAAGTTATGTGATCACAACTTGAATCATAGTAAGTGACATCTGGGTCAATAGTTCAATCATCAGTATTAAGTTTAAAAAACATACCTTTAGTTTTTGAAGTGAAACTTCTTTAGTACCGGGGTGATTTTTAAAATCGATGAAACAAAACAAAAATTACAAGCAAAAAATGAAGAAGCGATATGAAACGAAAAAAGCGACAGTATGTATTTCTTTTATTTTTGAATTGAAATTTTTTTGGCATGGTATGATTCGAAAAAAAACAAAAGAATATTGAAACGAAATTGAATGAATTTGCAAGCAATACAAAAACAACATCTACGAACAGTCGAATACTCGAATCAATGCCTCCTAGATTTATAGTATATTGAGGTATTGATTGCAATTTATAAGTAATGCGGGCCTCAGATGTTCAATAAGTATTGTCAATATATTATTGTCAATGTTGAAAAAACTATTGACAAACAGCATTTGTTTCAGACGATCAATGCTATTGACAATATACTTAAATGTCAAACAATAAAAAATATTTATTTTTCAGGTTAATACTGCACTTTGAACCATGTTAGATAAAAGTACGGCTTGTGTAGCTATTATTTTGCTTTGTAAATGAAAACATTTAAAAGAAAAAGAAAAGAATATGGTCTAGGGAGTGAATAAAATTCCAAATACTTATATAAATTCAACTTTATATTTATATTTGCATAAATGCAACGCTAAATGTAGGTAATTGTTATGTTTTCTTGGTTTTAAATACCAAACTCAAATGTTGACAGCTCTTCGCATTGATATTTTGTCAATAAAGTAACTCAGAAGATCAATAGTATTGTAAATATTTTATCAATATTAAAAATATTTTGATTTTCATCAAACCATCACCACAATATTTTGTATATTGACAATCCGTCAATTGGGGTCCTCACATGTTCAATAGTATTGCCAATACTGAAATATTGGCAATAGATATTGATCATCTGAGGCCCGCATAACAAGTATAAAAATTGTATTTGTAAATAATTTGCTTGTACACAAATATCTCAAATTTAATGTTTTTGTACTATTTAGATGTATGCGGTTATTATATTAAATAACTTATTGTAAATTTATAATAAATAGAGAAGTGAAGTTTATAAAATTTAAATTTGTATAGATATTTAAAGGATCATACAATGAGAGTTGGCAAATTAAGATTAAATTTAATACTTTTAAACTAAATACAAAATGTATTTCTTTTTCTCGGGCAATTCAAAAATGAAACAATTGTTGTATGCTAGCTACAAAATGAGACATGGAAATTATACTCTGCAAACCTGCAATAGTTCCAAATGACATGAGAAAACTGCACTTATGCATCAATCGCTGGTTGCATTACTTTAGGTAAATTATTTAGTATTCTGAATTTCTCTTGAAGAAAATGTTTGTCTTAAGCAAAATTCGCTTTAAAATATAAACCGAACAATACACCATCACAATTTCCCTTGCGTTCTCAAGCTAAAACATCGCTTTAATATCAGTATTAGTAAATAATATTGCTTTTGTTTATCGTGCCTCTATAGGTAGATTTTGTATCGAGTTGTGATAATCCTGTTTTACCAAATCATGGAATAACAGAGAATAAGAAAAATAACTAGATAATGTAGAATGTGCAATTATCTAATTTGGATGTATCTACTCTGACTTTGTATAATACTCCTATTACAATATAACAGGCATGGCCAAATTGCGGCTCGCGAGCCGCATGCGGCTCTCGAAAAGAAATGAAAAAATTAAATAACTTTTAATAATTCATCAAAATTGTAATAAAATTAGAAGTAATTAATGTATAATATTGTTTAAAGATAAAATTATTACTAATCTTATTCAAACGATTCTGAGTTTTATAAAAAAAAAATCAGCTTTTTAAACGCGATTTAACTACAAAAATTTTTAATCACTTCCCTCGTCTGAAAAATAGACTCTCTAAAATTGATGATAAAAAACTGAGTGAATACGACAGTGAATTAGAAGAATTATTAAAAGACTTTCACTTGCGATTTGGTGAATCACATTATTAAAATGCACCACAAATCAACACAATCTGCAAATGAGTTTTGGAAACTAGTGTCTCAATCAAGGTACTCCAATTTGAAAAAAGCTGCTTGCAGATTACTGTCCATATTTGGCACAACATATTATTGTGAATCACTTTTTCAGCAATGAAGTTTATAAAATCAAAGCATCGTACACAACTTACAAATGAGCATTTAACGGAATTAATTCGAACCCCGCTACCGAACTATGAACCCGATTTCAGAAAATTCTCAGCGAAGTTACAAACAGACATGCCATCTATCAGCAAACAATAGCTGTCGTATGTATTTATAACTATAAGTATTTGTTTAAATACGGTGTATTCAAGAAAATAAAAATGCCATAACAACTGATTGTTTTGATATTTTATTTTTATGTTGGCTCTCGTAACGAAAGATTATTGGAATGCGGCTCCACGTGTAGTATAGCTTGGCCATCTCTGCAATATAAGGATCAATTGACTATTTCTTCAATTCTTGCTGCGGAAAAGCTACACATTTTACTGTATATGCCAGCCGGACCATTGAACGATAAATTGTATACAAATTTACAGCTTAAAAAGTTTCACTTCTGTCGCGCGTAGAGGCTACACACATTGTTTTTTATGCTTAGAAACATAGAATGAACAATATACCATTTCCTCTCTTAGAGCAGCGTGCATAGAGTGGATATTACTACTTTGTAACTGCTCATTGTATATATAAACACTAGAGACTAGCTATTAACCTTGAAGAAAAATTTAAATAAAAAATTGAGAATATATAGATTAAAAAAAGCTTGAGGCCTAACACTGAACCTTGAGGAACACCCTCATTGATAATTTTACGTTCACTAAAAACATCACTAATCTTAACTACTTGAGATCTATCAGGTAGATAAGATCGAGACCATTGTGTAAAGTGACACTCCGAAACCCATAGCAAGAAGGAGGTTTTGAAATAATAATTCGTGGTTAATCATATCAAAGGTTTTAGTTTAATCCACAAAAATAGATGCAACTGATTTTTTCTAATCAGGACCTACGTACAGGAAATTAGAGAATTCTAACAAAGCCTCTTCAGTACTTTTAGATATTCTAAACCCAAATTTCATATTATGCAAAAAAATTGTTTTATTCAAAAGACTGTCTAGTGTCTACTCTTCGATATGCTCTTTTCAATAATTTTAGAAAACACCGATAATAATGAAAACGGCCTTTAATTTACAATATTAGTTGTATCTCCTTTCTTAAAAATAGGGATATAGACTCTCTTTCAGTTTAGTTGGAAAAATACAAACAAATTAGCAATACAATGCGAAATTTTGTTGACAAGTATATTGCTGCAGTTGTCAATTCCACTAGCATAACTAGGTTTTAGATACACGGAAAAAAATAAACAATTCAGTCAATTCCCTTCTATCAGTTAAACAGTAATTATCATTCATTTCATTTTTTTAATCTGAACGTTTCTCTGATCTTTAGATAGAATGGCATCAACTAGTTTCCAGCAATCTGAAATGTTGCCATTCACAGATTCAAATTTATTTTTGTAAAAGTTGATATTTGACATAACCACGCCATGTTTAACAGCTTTATTTATCATTTCAAATCGACGTTTCAAATTAACATCATTCATACTTCGAGCTAACTTTCTAGATAACTTATTCTTCCGAAGTATTTTTATTTTTATAAAATTTTAACCTAGTAGTGAAAAGACGACCGACTAATTTTCATTAGACAGATCATTTGTTAATTTTGACTAATTAATAATTGTTTTGGCCAACGATTTAATTTTTAAAGGTTTTGGAAAAGATGAACGGCTCGGCAAAAACTCAACGGATATCATGCAATGATAAGTTATATTAAGATTATGAAGCCAGTCTGGATACAAATACATGTAACATGTATACATACAACGCAGTTCGCAAAACATTACTATCGCTATCTGTTCCAAATATTACTTCATTTGGTTTCCGACTTAGGGAGGATTTTTGAAGAGTTTTGTTTTTTGTTAGTACTGGACACGCACTTATTTTGACCTTATGCAATATTTGGAACCACAATTTTCTCTATTTGAACTGGCTGATGTTGGTCTAGATCTACATTAGTTTGGATTTATAGTGTTGTTTATCTCAGATACATCTGATGCTTCCTCACACACACCTATATGATCTGCCAAGTCGTACAATTTTTCGAAATCATAATGACAGCAAATAATCTTAATATTTCAATCAGTTATCAACACACGCACAAAAAAGAAAACCAAACAACAAAAGTTAATAACTATCAAAATGATTAAAACTATATTATAAATTAATAGATTTTTTCCATTAATTTAAAAATTCAATACTATGGAAAATAATAATTTGAAGCAGAAAAAAACGTAAACCATTCAATTCAACGCTCACTCTTCTTGATTCCGTTTTTATCCACGTTTGCGAACATATCATACGATTTGAACTATTTTAATATAACTTAATCACTTTAGATCCATATATGGCAGGACTGGCAAAAGCGTCGACCGCGGTCGACTGGTCGACCGATTAACTATCGAAAGTCGCCCGCGAGCAATATGAGAAAATGCATATTTAAAAAACTTTTTGACTGTTAAATCTCTTTATAAACATATTTAAAAAACAGTTCAGATTTATATGGTCCAATTTTGCGGAGAGTGGCTGGATATATGTCCGCATTTTTTGGATCCACCTATCTTTGCGAATCAGCTTTTTCTTCAATGAATGGCATTAAGACAAAACATCGATCTTGTTTAACGGATGATCATTTGGCATCATGCTTGCGAATCGCCATAAGCTCATATGATCCAAAATATGAAGAACTTGATGATAAGATGCAGTGCCACGTATCAGGTGCAAGTAGTAGCAGTAGTAAATAAACTTATATTTAATATTTTTAAAATTCTTGTATTATAAGTGATATAAAACTTTCTAATTTTGTCTTGAATTTAAACAAATAAATGAAATACAGTTAACAATTAAATATAGTTTCTCTGGTAGACCTCCAGATTTAATTTAGTCAAAAGTCGCCCGCAAGACTTGAAAGTTTTGCCACCCCTGATATATGGGTTTAATTATTGTAACCAATATTTTGCTAAACTCGATTTTAGATTCGTACGACTCTGATCAAAAAATAAATAAACAACAGAAACAAAATGCGCGGTTTGCAGTATCAGAATGTAATATCCGTCGTCTCGGTATACATTCGTTATTAGCAAGTACACGGAAGAAATGATTATTTGGGAAATGGTTGTTTGCATCTTGAGGATATCGTGTAAATTGAACTTGCCTGGAACCTTTAGCGAGTAATCAGTAATTTTATTGTTAAGAGTATTAGGCCATGAAGCTGGATCTGAAAAGTGTGTCTGGGGAATTGTCAACATTTAATTGGTCGGATACAGACGGAGAAATCAACTGATCTGCTACTGAAGGGCTTTCATTAGAAAGAAGAAATGATCAGAATAATCTACTATTTTGTAGTAGACTCCTTCTTGTCTACTATTCCGTTCCAAAAGGTTTTCAACATCTTTAGAAAACTGATCTAAAGATTTAGTAACTTTGATAATACATATTTGTGTTAAAAATTTAAGCACCTAAGAGATTCAACATTAATGATGTAATTTCATTGAGATAGGCATTAATCAAACAAATATTGTTTCACAGATGTGTTTGTGTGTATTCGTTCTTTTTCCGTTAAAGGATTCATCCTGTCAATAAAAAAAATTAGCCGAGAATGTAGAAAGTAAGGAAACTTAAGTTGCAACCCAAAAGTTGTATAAAACAATGGGAGTATTGTAAATTTATGTTAGTTTCAAATACACACTTTTTCAATGAACTTATTGAAGCGTGATAAATAAATAAAATAATCAATTAGTATCCGTGTACATACATTATAATGTACCTACATTTTATATTGATACTCGTTTTTATATTGAAGTTTTGACCCTTTTATTATTAGTTTTATATATATTGACCAATCTAATTATAGAATTACAATACTAATTTAATTTGCTCCCTTAATATATAGTATACCCTTAAAATCAAATAAAATTATCAAGGAAACCTTTTAACATATAGAAAGTGTACATAGTACGAACACAACAAGCGCATGTAAATTAATCACATTTATCCTGAAAATGAAATTGATATTGGATTTGATCATGCAAATTTATAAATAATTTATAAACAAAATTAATGTTTTTTAGTTGGATTTTTATTTATTTTTGTTGTTTTGTTTTAAGTCAAGAACACTCCAGATGGTTTGTTTATTTATGTATATATTGTAAATATTTGTATACAAGTGATTGTGCGCTCGAAAAGTCATTAATGCTAATTTAACATGACCGCGAGGAACAACGCGCGTATATTTATGAATATAATTTTGATATTTTATTATTTTTATTATCAATTTTGATTGAATTAATTGATTTTTTTATTTTTTATTTTTGTGTTTAATTATTGTAATAATAATACACAAACAATCAATTAAAAAATACGATTATACATTTTATTAATTATATAAATAAAATAAAATTCTGGTAGTCGGTTGCAATTAAATTTTAATTTAATATTGAAAGTGCGCGGTGGGCGTTACCTTTTAAACATTCCAGTAATGTGTGCGAAAGAACATCATTTAATGGAATTAATTTTGTTAGATGTGTTTTAAGCTTTTGGGTAAATTCCCGCATAGATCAAAGAAATTGACAAACTAGCCATATTTAATTTAATTAATTACAAATTCTTCGAGCCAACAGATAAGTTCGGCTCTACACGCCTAAATATTAAGTAATAATTCACAGTTCGCCGACAGAATTTTATAACAAGAGGTTTGAGTGTAAACAGTATAAGATTTGCCATAATTTATTTTTGTTTCTCAATATGTTGCTTTTTACACCAAAAACTAGTACTAAACTGAGCATAAAACTATTTTAAATGCGCATTCATCATTTTAATAAATTAAATTGAATGCACGGGCTACTCTCAGTGAACTATAACTTTATTCAACTATCAAAATGGAACTGAAGTTTCAAAAAAAAAGTGCGTGTGTCATATATGTATGTAGCTATTTTAGTAATTGGTGACATTGGAACGGTTCCATATTGATCTAAATTTTATGCGATAGATATATTTTCGTAGTCTCTTCAAAATTCCTATAATCAATATTTAAACATGTCAATTATTCCCATTACAAACGAAAGGCTCGCGTAATTTTTAATTATGACCCAAAATAAGCAATCTATCAATGAAGGATCTTCTCCAACCACCTCTGTAATCGAATTAGGCAACGATACTCAAAACTCCCGGGACGTACATGTAAATTCAAGACAATAAGATCCTAAATTACATTCTGTAAATAGTTCTGAAACAAGAGATTTACTGAATATATATTTTTCCGTATGCAACACATGCCCAAATAATGATTTTGTAGGGTTAGATTTTAACGCTACACTTTGATTTGTTGATCTTAGAGAGCCCTTGTTTTCTTTAGCGGAAAATTTACAGCAATTGGTTTTTGAGTTCAGAATACTCCACTGTGCCATCCAAGACGTTCCAGTGGACCCTCCAACTGTTTTAAAAATGTTATGTATCCAACTATTTAGATCTTCTAAATTAAGAACTGACGTTTCTTTTACCCACCGAGATCAAAACAAACACCATAGCGATTGTTAATCCTTGAACAATTACCTATTGATATGGTAAGGAGTTTTGATGCTGAAATAAACATGACATCAGACCGTTTATTAAACCATTCAAAACAACGCAGCCAAGTGAATTCAATAAAAAATGCACACCATTAGATGAGCTTAATAATTGGAAAGCCACTATATTCCGAAGTCTTTTGTAATCTGCCTCACCTATCATTACATTGTGCCATAATTTGGCTGTAAAATGAAAAATATTCGAAAAAATGGAATCTAGCTAAACTTCTTCTAGAATATTTTGTAGAATAGTATAAATTAATATATGTCGCAGACTCTTTTCCTCATAATCTGTTGCATTTATGTATTGATGTAGTTCTTTAAGTTTATAAAAAGGCTATTAAGATTAGATTAGAAACCTTTAGAACAGTTGGTCAAACGTATTTTTGTACAAGTTCAATCGCCAAATTATATTGTAAATCAAACTAAAAAAGGTCTGGGTTACTTAAAAAACCAATTCCAGATACCAATAATTTTAAGGTTATTATTTATGAGCATTTCATATTAAACGACCAATTTTTCAAAAAATGGCTTATATTGTCGCTATGGAATAAGCAATTTCAAAAAGTAATGAACTCCAAGTACATGAGAAAAAAGTTACTCCTAAAACTAACTTTATGACAAACCTTTGAAATCATCTTTATTCGATGTATACAAAGCTGATTTGGTATTTAATTCTACGAAATGTTGGCCAATTGTAAACTTAAAATGTAAAATGATTTTTATTCAAATACGCAACAATATTTGAACCTTATTTCCCCTGATTCACTCTGATAATCAAAATATGTTATTTCCTATACTTTATAAAAATTTCAATCAAAAAATTAAAAAATAATCTAAATATAAATTAAAGAACTTAGATTAAGAGTAATTTCTTTTAAAACAAATTTTAAAAATTTAATTCAAAATTTCCAAAATATCTTTTCCTTTTTGGTTTAATAAATGGTTTTATATCCGGATGTGGTACAGAAACAATTAAAGACGAAGAATGAAACTGTATGGCTGTTCCAAATTTTATGATAAAAAATGAACAAACTTTACTCTTCCGAAATGAATTTTCAACCGCAGTGTGCTTCACACCATAGTAAGATTGGCCTAGTGATGCCTTGTAGAGTTCTTCGCGACAAAATTGGTAAATTCAATAAATTTCACTCATACACACAAATGAAATTACACTATTCTATTTAAATGAAAATTATTGATATTTTTATATTTTTACAGATTCACTGAAAACGACTTTGGAGCAAGAGCGGGATACTATGTAGTTTAGGGTCTACGAGCGAAAGCGAAAATTAGTGTTCCGTGCGACAAAGATTTGTAAAAGAGTTTCTAAAATCTCTAAGTAGGTACTAGGATAAATCGCGCAGCAGAAAAATTATTAGCGCGTTAATTAAATATGATTAGTACATTAAAAAAATTGAAAATAAAAGTGTTAAATAAAATATAAATGTACTCTTAGAATTAAAGCTAAAATAAAATAAATAATGAATAATAAATAAATTTGTACTTAGAGTACAAAGATTTAAGATTACATTTAAAATAATTACTCAAATTGGATTAAACATTAATTGATGAATAAAATTTCAATTTTCTTTTGAAAAAGCAATTAGTTTAGGTACTACTTAGGGTATGTTTTTTTTTTGATGTCGAAGTAGTCCGAGAAATTGTTTAACTGTCAAAATACCACTGAGATATATACATGGAGACGGCATGCAAAATATTTATCATAGTAAACAGCAAAAACGAATGGTACAAGATTTTTTTTAGTTGTACCGCTCATTTTATATATGCCTCACACTCTAAAAAGCTAATTCCGAAAAAGGGCCGTACTCGATTCGATTATAATTTTGTTAACATTAAACTTGCACTTGACTCATTAAATATATGTACATAATATTTGAGACTGATTAACTAATTGAAGCATTATTTGAACTATTCACACATTGCACTACTTATCTTCGGAAAATATTTAAATTATTTCTTACTATTTTTCCTTGAAATTTTCAATACACACCTGGAAAATAAATAAAAACAAAAAAAAAATTATTTTGAAACGTCAAACTTTCGAACATAAACAAACTTGTTTACTAAACATTTGTAAAAACAAAAATGTGAAAGAACAATTTAGTGTATTGGAAAAAAAACCGCGCATTTATTGATTCTAAGGTCATAGCCTACTATGTAATTATCGTGGTACGAAGGTTAGGAAAATTCGAAACTAATTCAAGAGAAGGAAAATAAATACGTTCTCTGTCACACAGACGCAAGCTTTTTTTCTTCTTCTTCGTTTTTTTTCTTGTACCATGAATTTTTGCCTATGCCGTATCCATGTATATATCTCAGTGCAAAATACAGATACTTGATTTTTTTTAGTATCCGAGAAAAAATTTATTTCTCTGTGTCGTTTTTTTTTACACTCGGATAATTTACGAATTCAATATTTTTCTCTGAAAAAAAATTCAGATTGTTGTTTAACAGATACTTATGTATTTTAAATAAAAATAACACGATAATATTTATTTGGTAATCTTAAACTGAAGTTTAATTTCTACGACGCTAACGAAGCTATTATTTATTTTTCTCGGATACATCACAGAAAATATTTATCGGATTTCTCGGATATACAGTGAGCGAAATTAAATTAGCCTCATAGCGATTTTTTTTTAAATGACAAATTATTTAAAAAATCAAAATATGTATATTAAATTTACTTCAATTATTTTAAGTAAGTAAACCCTCCTACAACGCGACACTTCTACAACACGTTTTCGCTACAACGCGATTTATAAATTACGGGAATTTTTCTCACGACGCGAGTTTTTTTCCTACAACGCGATTTAAAAAAAGGTACGTTTTAAAATATCACAGTGTATAAATACAGAAATGTGTGTGTATTTTGCAGTTAAAGTAAATTTAGGATGAAAAGAAATTTTATTATATGTACATACATATTTTATTTTCTATGCATGTGTATGTTGAAATATGTGTTCTTTTTGTTTTAATTCTGTTTTCTCTATTATCCAACATTTAATAGTATGTATGTACATAACGGTTTTGATATAAGTGATGAACCTACAAATATAATGAACAATTAATTTTTCGTCAGTTTAGTCTGGGTGTTGAATGGAACAGAACCAAACACAAAAATTACAATATTGGTTCAGAAATATTTTTTTTATAAATTAATTATATATAATTATACATAATTTATTTCCGCAAGTGCCCGTGTTACCTCCTCGTGGTGGCTGCTGGTAACTAGATTGCTGATTTTTTCGGCTTCTAGGCCAAAACACGGCGCTAAAGGAGTCAACCTTAAACAAATCACTGGGCTGGGTTAAGGTGTTATTCGTACCGTGCCGATAACCGGCCAGGCTGAGGGCCCAGTCTAAAAACTAGCTCAGTCGCAAACGGTGGATCCGGATACCTGGCGCCCTCCGGATTAAGTAGCCTTGTCTGTGTATTGCGGATCTCTGCACAGATGGACACTCTTTTCTCCGCTACTCGTGGGACCAAATATGGGAGACCAAGGAACAAAACAAACAAAAGAGCCCGGTTCTCTTACAAAACCGGAAAAGGTAGAGAAGGAGACTCGGGTCTTTAGGCCTATCTCTAAACCTGCCAATAAACAACGGGACAAAAGTTTAGATGAGGCTGGTCCCTCCACTCGGGCCACCAGGCCTGAGCAAAGAATTATAATTCGGAACCAAAGCACCAATGAAGCTGGTTCCTCAAAACCAACATATAATACTAGGAGAAAGGCATGGAGGGCCCTGGAGAAGATAAATAATATCCCTCCAGAAGACAGGTCGGAGAAAGACAAAGCTACGCTTGTGTGGGCGAAAAAAGTCACCGAACAGATGTCGGAAGGTCCTTCAGCTGGCTTAAAGATTAAAAGGAACAGATCTCAGGAGGGAAGTCCAAAGATCGCAAAACGAACTAAGCTCCATGCTACCGAAATGAGGCCTTTTAACGAGGTACTCAAGGATCAGCTGGTTGTGGCAGTTGTTGACCAGTCCCAGGAGGATGGCAGTATCACGCCCGCCAATTGGAGAAAGGTGGAAAGGGCCTTAACCACCATTTACCTGGATATCCTTGCAGAAAACCCAGGACCTGCTCCGACTTGTCGGGATGCGGGTTGGCACAGGAACCAGGTGAAACTGACTGCATGTGTGGATCAGAGATCTCTTCTGCTCTACAAGAAGGCAGTGGAAAGACTAGGCGAGGTATGGCCCGGAGCCAGCCTTGCTGTTAAAGCTAGAGAAGAAATCCCCTGTAGGCCAAGAGCCAGGGTGTGGATTCCTTCGGAGCCTAGCGATCCAAAGGTGATACTCTAGTTGTTGCAGGTTGGCAACCCAGATTTGCCAACGCACAACTGGAAAGTTGCTAAGCTCGAGGAGCCACGGGCCGACTACAGGTCGGCCGTCATAATTCTAAACAGAGAGTCACTGACTGCGCTGGAAAAAACAAATGGTATGGTAAGCTATGGTTTCAGTGCAGTCACACTCAAAATCAACAAGAAGGATGCGGACAAGCCGGAGGCTCCGGAATCTGAGGAAGCTGCAGGAAGCTCATCTGGGCTCCTTCAAGAGGGGAACAGCCTGGTGGAAACCATCTCTACGGATACGGAGATAACAATGTCCTTGGAGTTATTAAGAGGAATCTCAGAGGACTTCACATCATCAGGGGAGGACTCTGGTGATACAGTGGTAGGGAAGGAAGTCTAAGAATGGTGACGTTCTTGCAGATTAACCTACACCACTCAAAGGCAGCATCAGCTGCTCTACTTTTAAAAATTGGGAAGGAAGGGACGGATATTGTCTTGATCCAAGAACCTTGGGTCGCTGGTGACCATGTACTTGGACTCAAGACACCCTGTTATAGATTAATGCACACGGAACAAGAAGGTAGGGTTCGGTCGTGCATTCTCGTTAAAAATAATATGAATTGTTTTCTGCTATCAAATGTCAGCAATGAAGATGTGGCAGCGGTCAGCATTGAGGTCAATAAACGAAGCCTCTGGCTAATATCAGCCTACCTAGCCTATGATGCAGTGAACATTCCACCAGTCATTCTGGGTGAGGCAATTTTGGAGGCTCAAAAGCGTAAGGTTGGAGTCATCCTGGGGAGTGATGTAAATTCTCATCACACAATCTGGGGAAGTACGGACACAAATGAACGAGGTGAGTTACTCCTTGATTACATTCTAAGTACTAACCTTCATATATGTAACATAGGCAATAAGCCGACTTTTACAAATAGAAATAGACAGGAGGTATTGGATATTACACTTGTCTCAAACTTTTTGACGACCAAACTATTAAATTGGAAAGTTTCGGAAGACCACTCTTTTTCTGATCACTGTTATCTTCAATTTGAAATGAGCTTGGTCTTTCCGAACAGCCCTCTCTACAGGAACAGGAGGAAAACCGACTGGGATATTTTCAGAACTTATCTGGGGAATTCACTACCAGTGCAGGTGCCTCAACCTCCAAAACCTACGGTAGAACTCGATGGATTAGTGGACGAACTGTCCAGCGCTTTTAATGAAGCGGTTTTAGGCTCTTGCCCTCTTAGCAGGCCTAGGGGCAAATCTCGGCCACCTTGGTGGTCAAAGGAGATTCAACAAATACGTCAACGGTGCAAGAGACTCTTCAAAACAGCAAGGAAAACAAAAGCCGCTGTAGACTGGGACTCCTATAAGGAAGTCCTCAAAATTTACAAATATCAGCTAAGAAGCGCAAAGAACAGATCTTGGAGACTATACTGTGGTAAAATTCAGGAGTCTTCAGAGATGTCCAGGCTTCGCAAAGTACTATCTACTAGTCCATCCATCCCAAGCTTCCTTCAAAGGCCGGATGGAGCATGGACCACAAATAGTATGGAATCGCTGGAACTACTATTGGAGACTCACTTTCCTGGTTGTTCCGAATCTGCACCTACTTTATCAGTAGGTAAAAGGGAAAGCAGCCTCGTAGGTCAAATTATTAGCAGAAGAAAGATTCTGTGGGCGATAAGCAGTTTTAAACCATACAAGTCGCCAGGGCCTGATGGTATTATCCCTGCGGATATACAAAAAACTACGGATCTAACCATTCCCTGGTTAGAGGTAATTTTTAGAGGCAGCCTAGAACTATGTCACATTCCCAGTAAATGGACGGAAGTGAAGGTTGTCTTCATACCTAAGGCGGGAAAACGCTCACATTGCAGTCCCAAAGACCTTAGACCAATCAGCTTGTCTTCTTTCCTGTTTAAAATACTGGAAAGACAAATAGAAGCTCATATTAGAGGCACGATTGTGCCGGAAAAGCTATCCAAATCTCAACATGCTTATTGCAAGGGGAGATCTGTAGAAACTGCTCTTCATTCTCTCACATATTTTATTGAAAAATCTTTCGAATATGGAGACTACGCGATGGTAACCTTTTTGGACATTGAGGGAGCCTTTAACAACGTGCTAACAGGGGCTATAACTCGGGCACTTTCGAATCTAGGAGTGGAAGATTCTCTTAAGGACTGGATAGATCAGATGCTAAGAGGCAGAATCATAAATGCCAGTCTGGGGAAATCCTCCGCCAGAAGATTTGCAAGCAGAGGCACGCCGCAGGGTGGCGTACTGTCCCCCCTTCTCTGGAACTTGGTCATAAATGATCTGTTGCTGTGGCTGGAGGATACTGGCTTCAAGGTGGTTGCCTATGCGGATGATGTCGCTATTGGCGTTCGGGGAAAATATCCCGGGACACTTAGCGAGCTTATTCAAAATGCTCTGGGCATTCTTTCATTATGGACCAATGGTTGTGGGCTAAATGTGAACCCACAGAATACCGAATTGGTTCTCTTCTCTAGGAAATATAAAATTCCTCATGTCGATCCTCCTACTTTAAATGGTTTCAACTTGGCTTTTACAGGTGAAGCAAAGTTCTTGGGTCTCGTCTTAGACAGTAAATTAAACTGGAAACCGAATATTACAGAAAGGGTAAAGAAAGCTACGGTAGCGCTATACTCCTGCAAAAATGCAATTGGGAAAGGTGGGGGCCTGGATCCCCACATGGTCCTTTGGCTATACACAGCAGTAGTTAGACCCATTCTTCTGTATGGGGTAACAGTTTGGTGGCCTGCTCTGGACAAAACTGTCAACCTAAAGTTGTTGACAAAAGTTCAGAGAACAATCTCTCTGTGGGTCAGTGGTGCAATGAGGAGCACATCCACTCAGGCACTGGAGACTCTGCTATTTCTAACTCCTCTAGATATCATGGGAAAACAGTGGGCAGCTAGCACTGCCATACGACTGAAATCCACCTTAACGTGGACCTGCAATAACACAGGGCACTCATCTATACTTTGTAACAAAGGGCTTCCCAAGACCACCGACTATACTGTCCCGTCACTATCTTTTGATAGAAAGTTCCGGACTATTATACCATCTAGAGAGGACTGGATGAGGGATACAGTTTTGGAACCAGGAGTTTTGAACTTCTTCACTGATGGTTCAAAACGGGATAGAGGAGTAGGGGCTGGGGTGTTCTGCGAGGAACTCATGTTAAACTTCTCCTTTCGTCTCCCTGACTACTGCAGCATTTTTCAAGCTGAGGTAACTGCGATAAAGGAAGTCGTGGACTGGTTGAGGTATAATGTAATATCGACTAGTGATATTCGCATATATACGGACAGTCAGGCAGCCATTAAAGCGCTTCAATCACACCTTCTCACGTCGAAAGTACATCCATATCATTAGTTAGTACGGGGAACATGAAAGCCAATGAACTGGCTCGACGTGGTACAACAGACCACATTTCAAACAGCAAAAAGGATATTGAAATTCCTCTTGCGGTATGTAAACTGCTGCTTCAGGAGGAAGCCAGTAAGTTGACGAATGACAGATGGTCAAATAGTACCTCATGCGTAATAACTCGGCAAATCTGGCCAAAGTTGAACTTGGCGAGATCCAAACAGCTGATCTCACTTCAGCGGAGTCAGATCAGTGTGGTTGTTGGAGTGATTACGGGGCACTGTCTCATAGGCAGACATGCAAGTAGACTTGGTTTCTTCTCACATGACTACTGTCGTAGTTGCGAGGACGAAGAGGAGGAAGAGACAGTACTTCATCTTCTTTGCACCTGTCCTCGTCTGGCACGAAACAGACTGAATTTTCTAGGGGCACACCTTTTCAACGACCTGGCGGAGCTCAGCGAGAAGGACGTCAGGAGTATCCAGCGCTTCATAGCAAGCTCAAAGTGGTTTCAATGAGTTGGAGGAAAAATTTTTAATTTGTGGTATGGCTACGGACCTTTTTGTGTCTATGCCTGGTCCTGGTGGACCGCCACCCAAACCTAACCTAACCTATACATAATTTAAATTTATAGGAAAAAAATCATTATACCATACCTACCATTCAAAATGCCGAATGATAAAAAAATCCGAAAATTTGTTTCACTTCAAACCAAAATTCAAATTTTGGATAGGCTTAAAAATCACGAGAAGCATACTGATGTTGCCAAATATTTTAATTTAAATGAGTCAACAATTAGAACCATAAAACAAACAGAAGAAAAAATTAGGAATTCGTTAGCATCCGGATCATTTGTGCTTGCCAAAATTACTGCTCGTCCGAGAGCAAATATAATGGAAAAAATGGAACAAGCCCTTATAGTATGGGTAGAAGATATGATAAAAAAACGGTTACCTTTAGACGGAAATGTGATCAAAGAAAAAGCTTTAAAAATATTTAAATGTTTAAAAGAAATGGGAGAATCGTCAGCTGATCAACCCAGCCATAAGTTTGTTGCTAGCAATGGGTGGTTCGAAAAATTCAAAAAACGGCATTCATTGCGCACAATATAAAACTACAGGGAGAAAAAGCATCTGCTGATGTAGAAGGAGCAAAGCTGTATCTAGGAGAACTTGCCAAAATAATTCAAGAAAATGGATATTCCGCCGCTCAGGTGTTTAACGCCGATGAGACAGGATTATGGTGGAAAAAAATGCCCTCTAGAACCTATATTTCAAAAAATGAAAAAATAGCACCTGGATTTAAGGCTGCTAAAGATCGGATCACCTCACTTTTCTGCAGTAAAGCATCTGGTGATTTTATGACTAAGCCTATATTCATTACCCGATCGTTAAATCCACGAGCGTTGAAACGATGTAACAAAAACAGCCTTCCTGTGTATTGGAGGGCCAATAAAAAGGCATGGATGACATCTAATTTATTTAACGATTGGTTCCATCATTGTTTTGTTCCGGATGTGGAAAACTATTTAAAGAAAAAGAACGTAGCATTCAAAGTTCTACTAATTTTGGATAATGCGCCCTCGCATTCATGTGATTTAAATCACCCAAATATGCAGATATCATTTTTACCCCCTAATACTACCTCGCTATTACAGCCTTTTGACACCACAGATATTACAATAAGCGAAGTTTGGAAGCAGTTCTCAATTTTTGATTGTGTCGAAATTGTTGCTTCGTCAATTAAAGAAATGCGTCAATCCACACTAAATGCTTGTTGGAAAGTATTATTACCGTAGATGATAAATCAGAGAAGTGCTGTTGAATCAACTCAGGCTGGATTTGGAAAAATACTTAATATTGCACACGCAATAGGACGCGATGGGTTCGATGAAATAACATTGGATGACATACAAGAACTAGTTACGAAGGATGAAATAATGGAAGCAGATTTGGTTGCAGTAGTCAGTAAAACACTACCGGAAGATAGTAATTCTGAAGATATATCCGATGATGAAGATAAATCCAAGAAATTTACTGTAAAATGTGTAGAAAAAGGTTTAGATATGGCGAAGCAGTTAGCAAATTATTTTTTAGAGAATGATCCACTAGAGGAAAGAGCTCAAAAATTTACAAGAAATTTAGAAAATTGCTTGTCTCCTTATATAACGAAATTTAGAAAGATTTGCTCGTAAAAAGGAAACAATCTTTAATAACTGATTTTGTCAAGCCGATAATAATCGCAAGAGCTAACGAACCTATCCATTGCTCCAGTAGTTCAGATTCGGATGTAGCACCAGCAAAACGTTCGCGGCATCATCCGCTTAGCAGTGATGAAGAAGAATTTGCATAAATAATATGCATCAACATTTCTTTCAATATTTTAATTTTTATAAATTTGAATTTTTATTTAGTTCTTTATTTTTAAAAACGTGAATTATTTTGTTAAATTTTATTAATTTATTATAATTTTATTGAAGACTCCTAATAAAATCTTGAATATTAAATTATTAAAGTTTCATTTTATTAATTTAAATGCAGTTTTTTATACTTGAAACCTAACCCCTTTTTATCTATATAGTTCATGTCTCTTACAACGCGATTTCCTACTACGCGACGTTTCCTAAGAACGTATCCGTCACGTTGTAGGAGGGTAGATGTATTACAAAATAAAAAAATACATATATGTTTTGTCAAAAATAGCGAACAGTATTAATTTCATTTAATTAAAAAATATAAAAACGTGCGAAATTGAACTAGCCTCAATTCAAAGGCCATTAGAATTATTAGAAAGTAACCTGGACTGTTGACTCCTTTTATTATTTAATACTTTGTGTGTCCATCTTGATGCTTATATACCTTGAATAACCTATCGGGCATGCTTGAAACTAATTTCCGGAGGACATCTACTGGGATTTCGATCCATACTTCCCGTACCCGATTTTTTTAATTCAATCACTGATTGAAACTGTTTCCCATTCTTATATACTTTTCAAGAAAATGGATGCCTCATAAATTTTTAATAGGGTTTAGGTCCGGGCTGCAAGCTGGCCAGATGGCTATCAATATTACTGGCATGACCGTAGAAAAGAAACCGATATCCGTGTAAGTCTATAGGAACTTTGGTGGAGGATCGCTTATGGTTTGTGGTGGATTTTGCTACAATGGAAAACATATAACATATAACATGAGTTATGTAAATTAATTGTACATACAACTATATAAAGAATTTACGATACATTTTAAATTATTATTAATTAATTTACGATACATTTTAAATTTTTTTTTTCTTGTAGAATTTTTTTTAGTAAAAACACTCAGACGACAATAATGTCGGTATAAGAGTGTAATCAACGGTATAAGAGTGAATTTTGATCAACTTTATATTTTCTAACCTTTTAATTTCTAAACTTTTACATTTTAATCATTTGTGTCCCCACCCGCCTGTTGACCTTGTTGCTGCTTTTCTTCCTCAGGAGTCAAATAACATGGCCCAGTTGGAGCTTTGCAATGATACCCGTCCCGGTATTCATCGCTCATCCAAAGTTTATACGGTTTATCACGATAAGCTTCAAATGGTTCAAAATATCGACGTTTTAAACTAATATCTGGATTTGTTAAACCATGGTAGATAAAAAACCACGTCCAGACGGTGTCGGCAGCAACAATTGTATAAATTGGTAGAATATAGGCATTCCTGTACTGTAAAATTTTGCGATATACCAATACGAAGAATTACAAAAAAAAAAAAAAAACTTAAAACTTCCACTTGCCTGGATTTATACCAAAATGAAATCGAAAGATTACACGAACATCTTGAAGATAAGTCTAATTGAGCATGCAAAAGGTTTAATGGGGTCAAATTTGATCTTCCGGCAAGATATTGCAGCAATTCACACGTCAAAGGAGACGAAAAAAAGGTTTAGCGAGAAAAGTATTGAGGTGATGGACTGGCCAGCTTGCAGCCCGGACCTAAACCGTAAGTCCTCCGGAAATTAGTTTCAAGCATGCCCGATAGGTTATTCAAGGTATATAAGCATCAAGATGGACACACAAAGTATTAAACAATAAAAGGAGTCAACAGTCCAGGTTACTTTCTAATAATTCTAATGGCCTTTGAATTGAGGCTAGTTCAATTTCGCACGTTTTTATATTTTTTAATTAAATGAAATTAATACTGTTCGCTATTTTTGACAAAACATATATTTTTTTCTTTTGTAATACTTAAAATAATTGAAATAAATTTAATATATTTTGATTTAAAACCGTATGAGGTTAATTTAATTTCGCTCACTGTAGCAAAATGAAACAGGAGTTAAAAAAACTGCTGGTGTCATATAGATGTTTTTGTAATTGGTGATATTGGAACGTTATGTTGTCACCTTAGATTACCATAGATGTAGTATCAACAAAAAACACTATACAAAATCAAAATAAAAAGTGAAGCATCAATTTTTCCTTGACAAAACAGGACGTACACATAAATAAAAGCGAGAAACAGCGATGAGGTCATAATTGAAAATTGTTGGTCATTCTTAAGTACAATTTTGTGTGTGATAAACTTGAATTAAAACTTTGAAATAAAAAAATAAAAAAGTTCTTATAAAATTATTTATTTTATTTATAATGACAAAGTGCTGTGTTTTTAGATGTGGAAATTCACATTTATTAAAAAAAAAGGAAATTTCATTTCATAGGTAAGGTTTTAGATTATGACAACAAATTATTTTAATGGTTTTTCTTAATAATAGAATGTTTAATTTGATTGATATTCATGAAAATTATAGTATATACATGCCCAATATGTATTATTCTGTTAATAACATTATTAATGATGATTTTAATTAAACATTTGGTTAAAAATTTTAACATTTTATCTAAAAAATCATAAAATGGGAGGAGTTATTCTTCTTAAAATCAAATACAACAACACTAGTATTCGGTGTTTTTTTTATTTTTAGATTATTTCCTTAGGTTACTAGGTTATTTTGGTTTGAAAAGCCAGTGGTATGGCATATTTTTTTGAAATTTTTTATTAAGACTTATTTCTTTAGTTTTAACCGTGTTGAAATACATATGTTTCGATTTCTAATTTGTTCATTAATTTTTTTTTAAATTATATAAATAATAAACTGTTTGAAAAAATTAATTTTAATTCAATAAATTTAATTACCCTGCTTTCTATAAATTTTTATTTAAATTTTAGTTCTAGGAGAAAAATCAGTCAATTTAGTTTTTATCAAAATTATTTGTACACCCAAATTTGTTCTCATTATTATTTGTGTAATATTGGAAAAATCAAAATAAAATAGTCAACCAATTAAATTTAAGATTATTTTTAGGTAATTAAATAATGATAAAGTCACTAATATTTTGAATGCAAATGGTCACTTTGTGTTTAGTCTCTATAAGATTTTGCATTTGTTAACATCGCGTAGAATCGTATCCCACTCAGTTTTCTTGGCACCTTGCTACAAATTTTTGATCTTGTTAGATTATGAATATCTTCCACAATGATGCTTCTTATGTATGGGAGCATTATTGCGCTGAAGAGAAAATTTTATTTAGTACTGTACATTTTTTGTTGTAAACAAGTGGTAGAAGAAGAATTTCTCTTAAAAGACACGTAATTAGTGCCATAAATTTAATTAAATTTCAATTTTGATCAGGTTTCCAAAAAACGAGTTGAATAGAAAACAATGGACAGTTGCATTAAACTGAAAAAATTGGCACCCGACGTCTTATAGTACTGTTTGTTCTGTACACTTCAAAAAAGAAGATTTTAAACCGTTTTGTACAAGAAAAGTTTTAAACAGTAATGCAGTTCCTTCAATATTTGCTTTCAAACAAAAGGTAATAATTTAATTTATGAATTTTTTACGTAAAAGTTGTAATTCCTATTTTATATGTTTGACGTTATAATTAAGTGGAGCAAAATAAATTAAAATAATAATTTATCATGATATTTTTCGTGATCGTTTTTATGATATTTATAAATTTTACGAATTATATTTGATTTGTATATAAAAGTTTAGAACAAAAAATTTTGGAAAAATCTTCAAAAATTGATTTACAATTTAATTCCTTAGCAATATTACATGATTTAATTATTAAAGTGGACCATTTTCTATTGTTAACATCAACACAAAAGTAATAAAATTTAGTATTATGATTAATTATACCATCACATAGCAATGAAAATATTTGAATTTTATTTACATGGCTTATGTCGCCTTTATACCAAATATCTCTATATTTACTTAGACAGCATCATGTAGGCGCCCCCTATTTAGAAATCTTCCAACAAACCCGAAGGAAATAATACGAGAAACTGTACTGAACGTTAATTCCTCATTGATCGATGAAGATCATGACAAACAAACAGTTGACGGAATTCTGGTCGATAAAAATTTAGAGGTAAATATATTAGTCATTGATATAAATTGTAATTGATTTTTAACAAAAATATTTTCTAGGAATTGGCAGAAACTACATCATCTGATGATTTAGACAGTACTCTGTCAGTCATAAATGTAAGAAATTTTTAATTTAATAAAGGAAATTCGTTATATACAATTCCATAAAACCATTTTGCGAATTATAAATTATTTTATTTTGTGTTTTAGGAATCTCCCACCAGAGGAAACTTTCTAGAAAATAGCTCTGCTGTTAAAGCAAGTTTAGCGACAAAACCCGCAAAACAAAAAATAAGTTTCAAAAGAGCATTGAATTCATCTTCGGACGATATTCTATCTTCAGATTCTAAACAACAAAAATTAACAACATTAAGAGTAGCAATTAAAACGAAAACCAAAAAAATTAAAGTGCTAAATCAAACTCTACGACGTCGAAATAATAAAATTCAAAATTTAAATATGCTTCTTCGAGATCTGAAATCTAAAAATTTAGTTTCAGAAGATGCCGCTTCAATTTTAAATGAATTCAAGGGTATTGGAAAAGAGCTATTCAATGTGCAGAAAAAAAAATTGCTACGAAGGAGCATGCGAGGAATGAAGTACAGTGAGGAATTAAAAAAATTCGCTTTAAACTTGAATTTTTATTCACCTAAAGCATATAATTACGCCCGGGGCAGTTTAGATTTATGTTTGCCTCACTCTAAAACAATCTGTAGTTGGTATCAAGCGGTGGATGGGGCTCCTGGATTTACTAAGGAGGCATTTACCACGCTACGAAACATTGTTGATATTTCAAAGACCAAAAACGAAAAAATAATCACCAATTTAGTGTTTGATGAAATATCAATACGAGCCCGGAGAGAATGGGATGAACATAAGAAAAGAACTTGGGGTTACGTTGAAGTTGGTCCAGATCCTGAGTGTAATAAAACCTTAGCGTAACAGATTATTGTGTTTATGTTGGTTTGTGTTAATCAACATTGGAAAATTCCCATTGGATATTTTCCAATTACTTCGTTAACTGGAGACCAACGGAAGAACTTAATAGAAATATGTATCAAAAATGTAGTAGACACTGGTGTTGAATTAGTGGGTATTACTTGTGATGGTCTTCCTGCCAATCTAACAGCTGCGAAATTATTAGGATGCAATTTGAGAAGTTCAAATATTTGTACCAATTTTAATATTGCAAACGTTGGAAACTTTGTATTTAATTTGGATGTGTGCCATATGCTGAAGCTTGTTAGAAATGCGTTTGCTGAGAGAGGTTCATTAATTGATGGAGATGGCGGTTTTATAGACTGGAAATATTAAAAAAAACTGTATGAATTACAAAATGAGATAGGGTTGCATTTTGGTAATAAATTATCGATTAACCATATAATGTTCGCAAAACAGAAGATGAAGGTAAAATTTGCGGTTCAGGCCTTAAGTAATTCTGTAGCAGATGCACTAACTTATTTAAAAAAAAAAAAGGAAACGAGGATTTTGCAGACTCTGAAGCTACAATCAAATTTATCAAAAAATTTAATGATATTTTTGATATTTTAAATAGCAGATCTATTAAATCTTATAATTTTAGTAAGCCCATCTGTTCATTAAATATTGAAGAAATCAAACGTACATCGAATGAAGCAATTGCCTATAAAAAATCACTAAAATTTAAAGATACTCTGCAACCTGTTTTAGATTCTAAACGACACACAGGGTTTCTAGGAATTATTTTATGTTTACACAACATTGAAGCAATGTACACCAAATTCATCCAAAGTGAGAAATTAGAATATATACCTATGTATAAAATTAGCCAAGATCACTTGGAACTCTTCTTTTCATCAATCAGGTGTCGTTTAGGCTACAATACTAATCCAACGGTTAGACAGTTTGCAGCAACTTATAAAAAGCTCTTATTGCACGTACAAATTCAAAATACCACTGGAAATTGTTTTCCACAGATAGATGTTTCCGTTCTTCACGTAAACATAGCTAAATCGTCAGTGAACTTAATAAATCAAAATTTATCACAGCGACAAACATTTTTCTCTGACCAAGACCTCGATCAAAATGAATCAAATAGTGCAGTTAATCAGCAACTTGAAATGAATGTAATATTGCAACCTCCCACACCCTGCGAAAATGATAAGCTTGAGAATTCCTGCTTAGAAAATGATGCAAATTATCCAGATATTATTCAACCAAGTATAGAACTAATCGAATACCAGACTGACATTATAGAATACGATGCAGGCTTCGTGGTGAATCATGCTTGGATTTATTATATGCACGTAACGAAAAATATTTCTTATTAGATATAAAAGACAGAAATAACAAATTAATAAAACCATCATTTGATGTTATTAAAATTTGTGAATATATGGAAAAACAAATAAGAATGTTTATTAAAAGTGATGTTGCCATATCAGGAACAGTTTATAGTAAAATAATTTTAAAAGTTCAAGAAAGATTTTTAAATGCTACAGTATTTCTAGAAGCGGAATGCCACAGAAATTTACTAATAAGGTGTATAGGAGAAAAATATTTAAATATAAGATTTCACTATATCGGAAAATTGGAAAATAAAAAAATTTCAACCCGGTCATTCTACACAAGAATTATGAATTTTCAAGGCATGTAATATTTTTGTATTCATTTAGCCTAATATTTTAAATAATATTAATTTTAGAATAATAAAGAATTTTGTGATAAAGAATTTAAATTTAATTAAATTTATTTAATTTTTCCCTGCCCCTTCTTAATTCAATATTAAGCGGCGCCACTGCTCATTATTATGGAAATTTTCTGTTGTCATCTCGTTCTCTTCTTTCTCTTTTCAAAATGTAAACAAACAAACCCAAGTATCACTACTTCAAATAAATGATTCATTTTTATGGAACTGAGTATAAGTTTGAGTTCCATTATATTATAAGATTTCGTATGAAAAGTGAAACAAAAATACTAAACCGATGGAACTTTATATATGTGGGTTACTTAAGTTCCATTGATAATTTTGATAAATGGAAAAAAACTTGGAACTTATGATTGAGTTCAGTTTTTGTTATACTTGGGAAAAGTGCTTCACAACAAACATATTGTTACTCTATCTATGGTAATCTAAGGTTGTCACATTATAACGTTTCTCGATTATTTTTAAAAAACCTTACTGTTATAGTGTTGAATTTTATTGAAACAGTTTCTAAATTCGCAAAAAATCTTTCACAGTTTGATTATTTTCATACATCTCCATAATGGCTTTAATTTCGTTTATATTTATATAGCCTGTAAATTGTTTTTATAATACTATTTTGTAGTGAATTCGTTTTTTTTTTGTTTCAGATAAATTTAATTTAAGTTGTTTTGCATGTGGTGAAATCATTTCTCAATGATGTCGATTTATTGTTTTTACTTACTTTGGTATTTTTTGAGACTTTAGTCAACTGCATGTGTATATAATTTATTCGAAAAATACTTTTAAGTATTGTTTTTTTCTAAATTAATTGAATTTTATATATCTAAAATGCAAAACTCATCATATAAATTATGAAAATGTAGACCGCGACAATCAAACAACCAACCATCTCTGGTGCTAAGAATGGCATTAAAAAATTAGAGGAGGCGATAGATTTCATCACTTTCTGCAGAAACGACTGGATGGCAGCAGAGCGACAGATTAATAGATCGAACCGAACAAAATGAGCAGGCAACCTCCTCAGCAGCTGCGAATGTAAAATGCGGAGCAACTGTAAGAAATAAATACCGGAATACCTAGAAAGGACGGAAGTAAACGGATCGCCTCAAGTCCTGCCGAGGCAGATGTTGTAAAAAGAAAAAAACAAAGAGAGTAGTCAGAACGGATCGCATCCAGTCCTACCTAATTAAAAGCCGTTAAAAGATACAGAGAAGGGGAGGAGTCAAATCTGAGGACTTTAGTCCACTCAAAACATCCAAAACGAAAAAGAAAGCGGAGAAAGGGAAGGCCTTGACAGAGGAAAATAAAACCAGAAGCCATGTTGATCAAAACTCGAGAGGGTAAAACCTAAGCTCAGGTTCTTGGTAGGATAAACAGTGGTCAGCCGGATGAATCGCACACAGAATTTTAATCCGTACGACGGACCTGAATGGGCAATGTCTTTCTAGAATTTGCAGCGAAATCCTTGGGAGAGACAGCTACGGTGCTAAACTTGGTACTGAAACTCACTCTCGAGATCAAAGATCTGAACTGGGCCTAACCACTGAAGGGGAGGTAAAAGAGGCCGTTAAAAAAGAACTTAAAGGAGCCAATGAAGAACTGAAGATGTTACTCACCAAAACAAATAACAGGGAACTACAGGCAGCCTCTCAGTTCCTTACGATAGGCCGCATTAAAATAGAATGGCTATACTGCAGAATTCCGCGGAAAATTGTCGTAACAAGGTGCCCCCCGTCTTATGGGAATGGTCATCATCAGACGAGCTGGAAAGGACCAGATAGAAAGAAGCTATGGATATGTATCCAATGTGGACAGAAGGGCCACCTAAAGAAAGATTTTCAGGCCCATCCAAAATGTATTCTGTGAAAGGAACAAGAAATTGGACCCGAAAGACTGAACACGTACCCAGGTCAGGGGCTTGCCAAATGTGCAGGCAAACCCTGGACGAAGCCAGAAAGAAAACAAATTAGATGAAGGTTCTCCAAGGAAACCTTCAACGAAGTAAAACAACGGATGCCCTTCTGGATTAGCTGAGACTAGACATAGGCGCAGACCTGCTGATTATTAGTGAACAATACCGCAACAGAATGGGACTATGATAAGCTTGGTACATTCGTTATTTGGACCCCGCACCCGAGTATAGCTGAGGGTCACGGAGCCGAAGAGGGATTCGTATGCACAGCCAATAGACACCTTTCGAGCAAAAATCGACGCATTGGAGGATAAAGCGCGAGATCTCGATGAGCCTCTCGTTATAGCCGAGTTGGATTCACGGTGGAGAATGAAGGTAGCATATCAATATTCAGAAGGCCGGGCTACGCTGAGCTGATTCCCGACATCACTCTTGTGTCCGATGCGGTTGCACATGATGTCATAGGATGGAGGGTTACAGAAGATTACACGGGTAGTGATCACCTGAATACATCACTTTCAGTGTACAAAGAGAATCCCGAAAAACCAGAAATGTCTCCAGGATGGAACGTGGCTAAACTATGAGGGAAACCTCACGATCACCATCGAAACGGGAAATTTCATAGCACTGAGAGCAATCGGACTTTCTAAAAAAATCGCAAGCGCCTCAATGAGGCTAGTAAACTAAGCATGTGATGCGATGATGCCCATGAGGAGGTGCCGAACGGCGAGAAAGTCCGTGGTTTATTAGTGGTCTGACGAAATAGCAAACCTCAGGAAAAACTGTCTACGCCTAAAACGTGCACTCACTAGTGCAAAAAGAAGAGGCGGGTACGTGGTATAATTGGAACACGAAGAGTACAGACGGGCTCTCAAATGGGAAAACTTGAAACGAGATGTCGACATGTGACGTAACCCTGGGGTTTGGGTTACAAGATTGTGATGTGCAAACTAGAATCCCAAGCGCAGAGCTCAGTAATGGAGGCAAGCCATACGTGTCATATCGTGAATTTTCTGTTCCCGAACCAACCAAACGACAATCGGCCAACTTGCCCCGATAAACCGGAGGGAGTACCAGTTTTCACGGTATAACAAATTCAGCAAGCCGCTGTTTCTCTCCGAAACAAGAAAGATAGGCATATACCGACTGCCCACGGAAGTTATGAAGGTGATAGAGATCTCATCCGGAGGTGCTTCTAAATAATATCTGTACAATCGCTGTCTCGAGGAAGGAGTTTTCCCTAAAGTATGGAAAACCAAGAGGCTAGTTTTCATAAGCAAAAAGAAGGGCTACACAAACTATCCATCAGCATATACTGTATTGCTGGATACAGCGGAAAGACTTAGAGCGACTACTAAAGCCGTGGCTTACAGCCGCTAGTTAAGTTTCAGGAAACTTATCAAATAAGCAATACGGCTTCAGGAAGTCGTTCTATTATCGGCGCTGTAAAAGAATTGGCGGGATCTTTCTTTATAGCACTGGCTACACTGGATGTTAAACACGCATTTAACTCGGCGAGGTGGGCCGATATGTTATCTGCGCTTTCAAACGCATTTTGCATTCCAGACTAGCTTTTACGGATAATGGACAGCTAGCTACCTACAAGATAGGAAGCTACTGTTCGAAACCACGGCGGGTCAATGCAGTAAAGAGGTCACGGGAGTTGCTGCCCAAGGGTCTATTTCTAGGGCCTGATTTATAGAACGCATCATACGACGGCATCCTGAGAATAATGCCGGATGACACCTTCTTACTTCGGTCCATAGACGCATATTGCAGCAGTAATAGTCGTTCGGGATATAGACGACGCCCAACGCAAGCTCAACCATATAATCAGAAGAACTACATCTTGGCTAACTGGCCATGATCTGTCCCTAGCAATAGAAAAAACAGAATTAGTTTTGCTTACGAGACGGCAAATTGCAATCAATGTGCTATTTCAGGTAGAAAATCAACAGATACAGTCCAGCACAGAAATCAAATACTTGGGGCACATCTGCGGAGACAAAACTTAATTTTGGAGAACAGGTTAAGCGGGCCTCAGAAAAGGCGTCGAAAGTAATATTTGCCCTGAGCAGATTGATGACGAACATTGGCCCCATTGGGGAGACCCATTGGCTAGAAAAAAGAGGTTTCTAATGTCAGTTACGAACTCCATCCTTTTGTATGGATGCGAAATATGGGCAGACACAAGAATCTTACAGAACTGTCTCAGAACCTGCTGTATTGGTTATTGCGGAGTAAGCCACATAGACCTATTGGCGAAGGAAAAGAAAGCTGAATATGACGCCAGATGCGATCTTGGCATTTAAGAGGTTAAAAGGCAGTCATAGAACACGTCATGCTTTGCTGGCAGGAGAGATGGCAGACCAAGAGCCGCGGAATGTGGACGAAAAGGCTGATCAAAACGCTGGCTGCGTATGGATATATAGGAAACAGGGCGAAGTAAATTAATGTTGACTCAATTCCTCACGGGTCATGGGTGCTTTTGCAAATATCTGAAAACGATAGGCAAAGTGAAAGGATCATCGTGTATCTACGGCGATGCATCAATTAATGATGCAGAACAGACTTTTTCACTTGCCTCGACGAATTTTTGCGTTTTAAAATATTTCGACTTCTGCTTATTACTTTCCTAGATAATCTTTTCGTCTTAATTGAACATTTCGTCTTGCTTACGTCTTAGTAAATATTTCGTCTTATGTAAGTATATTGGAATACTTCATCTTGAATAGGAATTTCGTCTCAGGTATGTATTACGTCTTAGTTCAATAATTCGTCTTGAGTTGATATTTCAACTTAGGTAAGTATTGGCCCCATAATGTTCGTTTTCAGTTTTCTTTTTAATTTCGTTTTTAATGGTTACGATTTATAGGAAAGATTTAAAGTTTGTGGTTTATTTCTTTTAATTTGTATCAGCTTGTTCGATAGTTTCGTCTTCTTCATATACTCGTCGCTACTGTAAATGTCATACTGGCTACAGCCCCAAGGTTTCATAAAATCTGCAGCCGTTGATGTAAACGTTGGGCCTACTTTGACCACTTTGTATCTGTCATTTGCTAGAACTACAGTTATTCTATAGGGTCCTAAAAATTTGCCGCTGATCTTTAATCCGGTGCCAAATTGTTTGCGCTTGATTGCTACTACATCATTCAGCTTATACTTAATTGCTGGCCTCCGCTTTTTATTGTAAGTTCTTCTATGTTCATCTTGTGCCCTTATGATATTACTGCTTACATTTGATCTCATTTCGTCGCGCTCGTCAAAAAATGCACTACTAATTTCGTCGTTTACCGCTTCAGCAATACCAACATCTTCTTGATTTCTCAACTGGACACCAAACATTACTTCGAACGGACTATGTTTTATCGACCTATGCCACGTAGAATTAATAAATCTCTGCAATTTTTCGGTGTATTTATACCATTTTTCAGGACACTCCCGAGACAGTTTCGTTAGTAATGGTACAATTACTCCATTCATCCTCTCGACCTGTCCATTGCCTCTCGGGACTCCAGTGGTGATCAGCGTATGTTTTATTTTGTTTTCAACACAATAATCCTCAAATTGTCTGGATGTGATTGCTGTGCCTCTATCAGTTATAACATATTCTGGATTCTCGAACACTGATTGGTCACTTTTCATCTTATTCAAAACTTCGTAACTTGTCGTTGTTTTGGTTGGGTATATACATAAAAATTAGGAAAATGCATCCACTATTGATAAAACATACTTATAGTTTTTCTTGGTTGATAACAATGGCCCTAAATGATCAAGATGTATTACAGATAGCGGAAACTCTCCTTTTGGCAAAGGGTTTAAAAATCCTCCTTGCTTTCCTTGTTTTCTGTCCCCTAAGATGCATGTGATTCAGTTTGCCCGAAATCTGCCACACTTTTCCTGCAGCTTAGGAATATAATACTTCCGCTCGATCAACTCAATCATTTTCTTCACTCCAAAATGTCCTTCATTATGCGCTGATTTAATAATTTCTATTTCCATTGTTTTGGGGATACATAATAATTGCTCGCCTAAATCGTTTTACTTGTATACTATTTCTTGCTTCATTATAAATTTTTCGTAGGGTACATGGTTTAACAAAGATTTAATTACTTTAAGTTTCTCGTCCTTCTCCTGTGCACATCTTATGCGCTCAAGTAACTGACTGGTGATTACTAAAACAATGCCCAACCTGCAATTCTCGCTGCTATCATCTTTTTAGCCATGGCTTGCTTAAAAGCTGCACAATCAGTAACTATTTTAAAGTCGATACACAATAGATATACCCTCAATTTCTCCAGTGCTCGAAAGATTGCTAACACTTCCAGTTCGTAACTACAATATCGGAATTATATATCTGTTGTTTTTCGACTGTAATAGTAAACGGGATACAGTTTATTATCCACACTATCCTTCTGGAGTAAAATTGCCCCATACCCGTGCTTACATGCATCAGAGTGCAACTCACTCTCTGCTTCTGGCTAGGAAGGAAAAACTCTTCTTTGTTATACTTCCGCACATTGATTTTCCCATTTTCAGTATATATTACGGCTTGTTTTAGGATGTCGTATCCAATGAGGAATTTTACTGGTAACATACTTGACTCCACTACCTTAATCGTTGCTTCAAAAGTTTCACCGTAAATTTCCAGATCAGAAATAAAAGTACCCAATGGCTTTACCTTTGCATTTCCGATTCCTTTAAATTCCTCAGCCTCGTTGTCCGTATACTCCAAACCAAGCTTCTGAAATTCGTCCTCTCTAATAATCGTGAAGTCACTTCCTGAATCTATTACCGCTTCTAATTTTTTATTATTTAGAACCACAGTTCAATAATTCGAACTTTTCCCCACATTTACTAGACACGACTTATCTCCCAAAGTGCCAGTCCCTTGTGGTTTCGATCGAATAATATTTTCATTTTTCTTAGAACATTCTGTTGCCTTATGTCCAAATTGCTGACATTTAAAACATCGTGGTCCTTCACTCTTTTATAACAATTTTTAGAAAGGTGTCCAATTTTCCACAATTGAAACAATGCTGGCTTTTGTTGTGTTTTTGTGATCTTGGAATATAGTTGCCACTGGAAGTAGATGGTTTCGGCTGTTTCGACTTGAATTCTTCATAGATAAATAATTTTTCTCGAAATTCGCTCATTGAATATGCACCATACAGTAATACCTTGTTCGCTGGAGCATCGTCTATACCATCGATTATATAGCTGATTATATGGAGGTATCATTCACACCTCCCATCGATCCAAGTTGTCGCATGTCGTATAAATAATCGCTTAATGACTCTTCTCGCCTCTTTCTGCGCTGTCATAGCTGGTTGTGGACATCGGCACTAGAGATGTTTCTAGAAAATTCTGCTATTAGATAAGCCTTTAAATCTTGCCACGAAGATATTTGTGTTGCTGATTTTGCAGCTTTCTCCGCAGTATCCTTTAAAGATTGCTTCGCAAAACTTAGACGCTGCAATGGACTCAGACTATACAACTTGTTAGTTCTCTCGAAATCATCGATAAATGATTCAACTCTATACGGACCACTTCCATCAAACTTAGGAATGGTATTTTCCAAATCTCGAAGCTGTATTGGATAGGTACCGCCATTGTTCCGGTCGTCTGATTGTATTTGCTCTAATTCCGCTTGCTCGTTGTTTTCTATTCTCGAAGATTCTGCGACAGTTTTGCTTTCCTTCAGGATTTCATTTTCTTTCCTCAGTTTATCCAACTCCTCTTTTGCTTTAAGCAATTCGGTCTCAATGGAATTATTGGAATTCGCTGCTCTTGAATTAAACACATTTTGATTTATTTTCATTAAGCTCAATTCAAACCGCTTCAAAAATTCGGAATGATATCAAAGGGCCGAATGTTGAAGGGCCGAAATGGGTCGAAGGGCCGAATTTTTAATATTCACTAATTAACATCACTAAATCACAATGAAATTATTTTATTCGTCTAGATAGAATTTTCCTTCACTCTAACGAATATAAAATGGTCTGAAAAAAAAAAAAATTATCAGCCCTATATTTCTAAAAACCAAAAAACAATAAACAAAAAAATTCGGCCCTTCGACCCATTCGGCCCTTTGAAATTCGGCCCTTCGTACCCATTCCAAAAATTCATCTTCTTCTTGCTCTTTATCTGTTTGGTTTTGTTTTCCATTTTAAATCCGTTAACTAATTTTAAAATATTTGCGATTTTAACTGGCCAACATAATGAGCTGGTTTCCCGTTAAACTTTTTCTTATGTGCGAATTACTTACAATTTAAGATTTACCCTCTAATCAACTCGTCTTGAATTCTTAAATTTTAATTTTTTTTTTTTTTTTTTTTTTCGCTGGCGCTACATCCCATAGAGGGACTTGACCGCTTCATAGTGAAGTTTCGTAATCATTTTTACAACGGATAATGAGTGATTACTTCATTGATCCTTACATTAGCCAGCCGCGATTTTTTCATCACCCGCCGAGGATCGAACCCGGGACCTCCGGAGCTTGAAGCAAGCATGCTAACAACTGTGCCACCGGGGCGGCATAATTGGAATGCACAAAAATATTTATTGCAGGTAATGAGTTCATGAATTACGGATTATTTTTTTCACTTTAAAAGTTCAATATAGCACAGTAAGTTTTTGTAACAGATAATGCACGCGGCTTCGATTTTCACAATTAATTTTCACGAAATTAATAAACAAAAATATTTTTGCATCAAACTGCGGCTCAAGATATTAGTTCTCGTTTATTTTATTTAGCCCGCTATACGTCTCAACCATGTAGAAATAATTCTTATTTCAAATTATGCACCAAATATTTTCATTCGGCAAAATGCCGTAATACTTTTAATTCGCCTTAAATATTTTCTTTATAGTTCAAAAATTTCACTCGGTGGTTTTCACAATAACGTTTTCTAACGTTTAACACGCGTATAGCTACATCAATTTTTAACATTATTGTTGTTCACAAAAATTACACATTCACGCTCTAATTTTTTATTTCTATGGCTACGGATCAATTTTTGGTATTGCTCTCGGTTGAGCCCCCAATTTTTGTGGGATCAAACTGTATTGATTCCACTAATTTAATTTTAATTTCCAGAGAATATGTAAATGATTTAAAATAAAACACAAACACTTTTTTCAGATACGGCAAACGTGATTTGATGCGTTATATCGACAAAGCGAAACAGGGTGTTCCCACATATATATCTTGCTTTGTGGTTCTTAATCTGTAATTTTTAATTTTCTGCTTTAAGTTTTACGAGGGATTTATTAGGGGGGGGGGGGGGGGGCGAGTTGACAAGAGAGAAGAGACGCCACAACTTCAATAGCGATGCCAAGCAACATTTACTACGGTTAGTACAAATTTGGGTGACCACTTGGAAATCGGATGAGCGTAGGAAATCTCGCCCCTCCCATCGCCCAACCGCCGATGAAATAATAGTGGACACACAATTAGTAATTAAGTAAAATTAAGGCTTTTCAGATGTTACGGTTACAAAAGGTAGGCGCTGTATTAGATATAATGTGTTGTCTGTAAAAATGTAATCCCAGGGTTCAGTACTTAATTCTAAGTGAAGAGCAACCTGCCTGAACCAACAAGGAGTGAATAAGCTGTAATTTAGAAGTTGTATTGTCTTGTGCTAACTATTTGACTATATATTTACTAATAACTTTAATAACTATCAGATAACCAGGTCTCTCCCAACTAACAATCCTATATACTGTTCTTCGGTTTAGTTATGTGTAAACGGGTGTACAGATTGGGACCTGAGAGTTTTGGAATCTTGCTCTAATGCTTGGCCGTAGGGATTTATATATATCACCAAAGTGATATGTGTAGGGTTGGAACCAATAAATATTTTTTTTAAAGGATTAAAATATATAATTTAAAAAATTCCCGAAGTTTCATCTAATCTTAATACCTAAATATTTTCATGTTGGTCTTGTTATTGTAAACACAATAATAAGATTTGAAGTTGAACTACAATACATTCTTTGGATTTACTCAAACTTTTTGAAAAAACGTTATACAAAACCTGAAACTTTACTTTTTCGTTGGTCCACTCTGGTCCACTTCAAGTTTACCACTAAACAAAAATGCCCCCGCCTAAAAGATAACGTGTGGAGATGGGAAGTAAAAAACATCGATCCCTTCGAACTCATATCGCAACTTGATCGGTAGTTTCAATGAAATTTATTTTGATTAACATAAATTAATCAATAATTTTCGAAAACAAATTTGAGCAGAAACACCCAATTTAAATCATGACATTTTAGTACATAGATATACTAACATACAAATCTATTTAGCATAATGTCTTATAAAAACTTTGAATTTTACCAAAATAATTCTCGTATAAGTATATAAAACTTGTAATGAACAAAAGTTTTTCATTTTCACATACTCTTAACAAGGTAAGCCGCCTGGTTTATGTTTTGTTTTGCAAAAGCTTTTAATGCAAATATAAAAGTTTTACAAAATACGTAAATAATGATAAAAGTTTAAAGTTTAAAATTTGGTTAAAATATTTATTCCCCACAAATGGTATATGTGACAACATATTATATACGACAGCATATCTTATACCAAACCTCGAAATGCAAATTCATTTTTGATTTGTACATAAGCACAACGCAAATATCATCCGGCTTAAGGTCATTCTACACGATATGTATGTTTGTATAATATTTTTATAAACCAATTGTGAATATCAATTTTGCCAAAGTGTCGATGGTTACGTACGTGGTCGTTAAAATTTATTGTTATACTTATAACTTTACATATGTAAGAAAATGTATATACATAAATTATTTAAGTTTGACTAATAAAAAATATTTTTATTCAATCTGCAATCGTTTGCCAATATCCATGATATAAAACAAACGAATTGAAATGCAATAGCCGCTGGTGGTCTAATTTAAATAAACGCTTTGATTATTGTTAACGAAACAAAAAAAAATGTAAATTGTATTAATTAACTACAAAACACTGTTGTTGTATACCTATATACTGTAGTAAACGACTAAACACAGCAGAAAAATTGTTTATCTTAATTTTATATCACAAATTAAGGTAGTAAAATTTATTTTATGATTTTATGATAGTCTTTTATGGTTAGTCGTGCAGACAATTTTCGTTTTTGACAAATTACTATATTGTTGTAAAAAAAAAACTTTACAGTTGGACTTTGATGAATTGGTATACATAATTAGATTTGAGTTGTGTATAATAAAATCAAAAGGATTTATGGTTAATGGATGTGAAACATGTCATTAAAATAAAGTTTTGTTCAGAATTGTATACAGTTAATCACATCATAAATCTGAAAATTGGATAGCTAATTGTTTTATTACATAACCGAGAATTATGTATATAGTTTTACGGAAATACTTAATAAATGAGATGTTAGAGATCAAATCTCTTTCAACTATACCGTGTAAAAGATTTACTGTTGGTTAAATGCATCAATAAAATATTATTTTGTTGTACATATTTTGACATTTATTGTACTTGCGAATTGAAGATGAAAATCTTTCCTCAGAAATCGAATTTAAATTGAATTTCTAAATTTTCACATTTGAAAATTATGCTTAAGTTATGAATATTTGGAGTTTTATATTTAGGAAATAAGATATGAAAATGGTCAGCCTTACTAAGAGCCAGTCAGTAATTCCCAAAAATTACAGGGAAGGCCAAATTTTTTGAGGCTCGTTGAATAAAGCCTACTTCAGTTTTACATAATACCCCGCAAACTAATTCATCGGTATCTGAGATTGTCGCAATAATTCTAGAAAGTTCTGAAAAGTCCGCGAAATCCAAAAATATTTAAATTTCATATAAAATCAGCCACTAGAATGTTATGTCTGCAGAAGGAGTGCAATGATATAATTTTGAAATAGCGATAACTCGAAAAATAAATCAGTTCAAGTTTTCTGCGGGAAATCTGAGAAAATTCGATTTTAAAAATCAGTAGAAACTTTGTATATAATTAGCAGTTCTATTTTTAAAAAATCACATTCTTCCAAATTTCCGACGGGAAGCTTGAACTGAATTTGTTTTCTTAGCGATAGCTATTAATGCAGTCTGTCTCAAGAAATAACACTCTAGTGGCTGATTTTATATGAATTCTTAATATTTTTCGAAATCCCCTGATTATCTACAGTTTTCCACGAGCATGTAGAACCATGTTTTGTCATGTATAACTATTGGCAAAAGTTTTCAAATAATGGTACCCATGGTAACATTTTTCTGAACACTCTCGGATGACGACGTTAAATTTCTTTATTTTGCTGGAAAAAAGCAATCTGTATTACCGATTTTTACTTTCGGGTTTTTTGTTTTATTTAACATAAATCGAATATAATTCATATGGTAATTTATTTCTATTAATGTGGTTAATTATATTTGTGGGATATAACCCATTGGCTGGCTTGTTGGTTGCTTGCTCTAGTTCTAAGGGCTTCTCTCGTCGAATTCGTTAAACTGGGTTTGCATTGATCACTATTCGAACCAAAATAGCATTTTGATGTTGGCTTAGGCGCTGTACGTGTTTCTTCGCATAATTCTTAATTCCTTTATCGTCTGACAATAATATGGTTCTGCATTATCGACCTTTTACTTTCAGTTAACTTTAACAGTTTGTTTCAAATCAGGTTTTGGTTCTCGAACTCTGACAATTTAGGACAATTTAGGTTCAGGTTTAATAGTAAAAAACTGTTGGGTTCGGGTTAGGGAAAGTAATCGACCATTCGAATAATTTACTGAGTAATTAGGTAGCTACTTGACTACTCGACCATTTTTGGTTAACTATTTCAAAATAATAAAGAAAAGAACACAAATATTTTTACTTTCGAAAGCATTTTTCTGTGAAAAGTTAAATTTAGTTCATGGCTTATAAAATAGAGGAACGTCAGATCACTATCCAAACCGATATACCGGATATACCGAAAGTCAAATGAAAATTCGAGTTATACCCCCAAAACATTAAAAAATCCGTTTCGAAGAAACGAAAAATCAGGACTCAAAAGTCATTCAACACTATAGACAAAACAAATTGATCAGGAACAGGTTCGGGTACGGTACAAAACTGTTTCAAACATAATCTCGAAATAAGTCGGCTTGAAATATTCGATCATTGATTGAATTGACGAACAAAAGCTTCTATGTCCTTAAGAAAATTATTTGTGATGCTCGATTTTCAATGTATTGTAACACAGCCAACTTTAAAATTTGTATAAATAATAAACGTTTCGAAAATATTAATTTTAATTTAATTAACTTGATTATTCTGCTTTCTATTTCAATCAAAAAAATTTTTAATTTCAATTTTTGGAAAAATTACAATTAATTTAGTTTTTAACAAATTTATTTGTGCTCATAATTAGTTATTTATGTGGAAACAACACTGATGTTTTGTATGCACATTGTTGCGAGTTTTTAGTTAGTTCCTATAGCATCTCGCAAGTTCAAAAATTTGTTGTTCAAATTAGCTAAAACCTTACCCCACTCGGTCTCTTGGCACCCTGCTGACAAATTTTTAGTCTTATTACATTGTGAATATTATCCACTTTAACTTAAATCTCCTCCAGTTTACATTGGAACCTTTGCCCTGTCCGAGATCAATAATTATATTCAAAAGATTTGTATAATTTCATAGCAAAGATCCTTCTTATGTATGGGAGCATCATTGTGCTGAGGAGCAAATTAAGGACCAACTAATTTATCATCAACTACAATTAACAATAAACCGAAATTGAACATTGGTATTGAATAGTTATAATCTGTACAGTCGTGTAACCTTTTATTTCTTGCGCAAGGAAAACTAATCGAGGCAACATCCACACTAATTGATTCTCAATGTTTATGTAATATTAAAAATATTTCAGATATTGTTATTAAGACAAAACGCACTAGACAATTTCGCCCAAATATTAAAATTATTTTTTAGTTACCGAATTCCTTGTTAATACGGTAGGAACATCAAATGTCTTCCAAATTTCTTCTTTGTTTACAGCTTTATTTAAACCGTTCATTAACGGTTATACTCAGATTATAATGTTAATAAAAAAAAAACACATTTCTACCTACTATTTTAATGGCTAGATAGCTTTTTCTGATTAAATAAATATTTTCTTTGTTATTTATTGTTACAAGATTTAAACAAATTTCAAATAAGATTTTTAAAAATTAATTAATTTCAATTTTGAACTTCTACCGTGAAACTGGTTGATATACAGAAAACTATTCGACGTGAATAACTTAAAAATCACGAAATTTTTGTTTCACAAATTTTTAAATTAAAATAAATTAAATAAAAACGCTGAATTTATTATTTATTTATTTATATTTTTTATGCGGAATGCATTTCCATGGCACTACCATCATCTTCATCCGTTTTAGACATAATGAAGATAATGGCTTTATCATTGAAATGCAATCCGCATAAAAATTTTAAATAAATTAATAATACTTCAGCGTTTATATTTAATTTATTTTAATTTAAAAATTTGTGAAACAAAAATTTCGTGATTTTTAAGTTATTCACGTCGAATAGTTTCCTGTAAATTTTAAAATATTTTAACGAATTTATTTTAAATATTTTAAATATTCGATGTTGTGACATGCTACATGATTCACAATAATTATTTAATTTTGAATTAAAATAGAATTGTATTAACATTTGACTTAGTGTTGTTAAAGTGGATATTTTTTAATTTCGCAGTAGTTTCTAATTTTGGTGAAAATAATTATTTTGGTGTTTTGGATTTCAAGCAAATATTTTTTTTTATGTGGAAACATAAATCATTAAAAATTTTAAATTATAAAAGTAAAAATAAAAAAAATAGGAAAATTGGTCCGAAAACTTCGGTTCAGGATTTCAAACTTTCCACTTTTTAATTAAATATTATTAGAAGGTTTTAAAAACTTATTGTTATCAATTCTTAAATTTTGACAAAAATCCAAAAAAAATTAAAATTCAAAGAACTATAGAAATGTTCTTCAAAATATTCTTAAGTAACTTTTTTTGAATATTGGAAACACCCCCAATCTTTTTTGCTTGTGGCCAATAAAATAGATTGTTTCCGAATTTTTTTACAGATATAGAAATTATAGACCATTTCCTAACCGCACTGTTAAATGAGGAGGTATTAATTTGACAGTTTAATTTTTCCATGTATAAATTGGGACCACTACACGGAAAAAATAATTTGATTAAAATCTTAAGGAGGTTTTCTAAATGTTTTTACGTTCATCTAATTTTCATTAAAATTTCATTGATTTTAATTGTTTTTTAATAAAACTACACATCAAACTGAATTTACTGATTTAAAGGGGATGGGAGGGCAACCTGGAACCCGAAATACTAGGTCGATTACAAAACAAAAAAATAATTTTATACAAAAAAAATGTTATACACTTTTATTAATTAATCATTCAAGATTACAAAACAATTTTTATTTTTTTACTTTTTATCATAAAAAAGAATCTCGTTTTTCGGTAAAAATTTTGAGACAAACGATTTAAAAAATCGAATTTTGAAAATATCAAAAAAAAAAGCACAGGTACTTCCAAAGAATCAAGTGTCCTGAACATTCTCTCCAAATCTCAAGTCTTTTAACCTTATAGTAGATCTGGAGATCCTCGCAACGCCAGGTTCAAAAATGTCATTTCGAGAAAAACGCGTTTAAAGTTTTAAGCTCTAAAAATTTGTATATAAAAGAATAAAATCAGAAAATTATATTTTTTTTAAATAAGTCGAATTTGGCTTCCAATTAGTTTGGAATAAGATAGATTCTTAATATGTATATATTAAACTATTAAAATGAAAAAAAAAAAATTGATTTTTTGAAAGTTCCAGGGTGGCTCCCCCCTCCTTAAACTCAATCCTCATCCTTCTGATCGTTTCTTTAGGATGGCAAATGTATTTAAAATATTATTATATATCAGGAATTCCACAAAAAGTTAAACCTCAACCTCAGATTGAATCTATAGATGATAAGGACCGCTATATTGTTTAGAAAAAGAAATATTTCGACATTAACATATGACAGAATTTTTCATGTTTTTACACTTCCATAACGAATTGCACTTGAATAAAAATTAAAAAATTTTCCCAATAGAAAAGTTTGTATGGTGTCACACGTACATTATCCAAGTGACATGTACGTTATTTATTAAAAAATTGAAAAGTAGTTAGTATTAGTTTATTCTAAATGAAAACAGCACTAAAATATTTTAGCATAGCTCCCTTCATTTAGATAAAAAGATTGATTTTCAGGTCGAAACCAATTCGCAGGTAGTTTGATATAATGTACACAACTCAAAATCAGAGGAAAAAATTTGTCAAATGTACGTTATACGTATTTTGTTAAATATTTTGGTAATTAGTAATGCGATTTTTAAACATGTAATATATTGTATAGTTTAAATGAAGAGATAAATTGGTCATTATAAATCATAATGAATTATTTTAGAAAAAAGTAATTTCACAGTGTCACAGTACGTTATATGGAATGCGTGATATAGTACATAAACCATGGCTTTTACTTCAATACAGAAAGTAATTGATTTTGCAAAATTGTGTGCTACATTTTAATAAAGATATAGTCAAGCCGCATCTAACCATTTTCCCCCGTGATCAGCCTTTCATCCATTACCGAAACACACTCAGAAAAAATCATTGACTGAATTCAAACAAAATATTCCTGCAAAGTGATGTCATCCATAATTTCTTTACAACAGTGGAAAAATATTTAAACTCATGAAAAATTTCTTTACTGAAAGAAAATTTTGTTTTGATGTTAAAATAGATTAGTCAACAGGATTGTAATATACGAAAACAGGGTTTTATTTATAACGTAGATGAAATCGGCAATTATTCAAAGCCAATCACTAAAGAGCACTTGGATAAATTTAAATTTAACATGAGTGAAATGTGGTGCTTCGTTCATTTCTTACATCTCATTATTGGGGACTTCATTCCGAATAATGACAAAGTTTGGCATTTTTTATTAAATATTTTGTCTATAATAAATCTGTGTGGCGTCAAAATTTTCAGATGACGAAATTCTTCAACTAAAAAGTTCCATTAAGTAAATAATGAGCAATATATAGTACACCTCTTTGATGATCATGTAAAACCCAAACATCACCTAATGGTCCATTATAACCTAATGATTATAAAATGGCTGGGCCTTTGAAGGATTTCTGAACGTTCCGTTTCGAATCTGTCCACAAAACATGGAAACGATATTTCATTGTCATTAATTCAAGAAAGAATCCATCTTTAACATTTACACTTAAGTACCTATATGTTTTTGTTTGCACATGATGTATTAAATTTTAATCTGTCGCACTGGAATGTTTTGAAAACGGGAAGAAAACTGAAATAGTAAATTCTATGAACAACTAAAGCGCTTGTTTTTGCATATTTTTATTGATAATGAAAATAATGTATATTTTGAAGCTACAAGCTTTAAAAGCACAAAATATAAAAGAGATTGATTTTATATATTTTTTAAGAGAGATTAGAGAGATATAAGAGATTTTTTTAAATTATTAAAGGAGGTATACCTTTTCTGTCAAAATGTACTGTTTGAAAACAATTATCTCATTTTGGGAAATGTTTTAAAAAACGAAACTGAAATATTTGATATAAGAAATGTAAAAGATGTTGAACATCCTCCTATTTATATTTATGATTTACCGACAGGTAAAAAGGCTTTACGTATCAAAAAGCCATATTATACAATTTAATTTTCAAAATAAATGTTTGTAGTAATTAAGTATGTAAAGGAATGGAAATGATATAATTTTAACCAATGTAATATGAAGATAGAAATTTAAGAATAGCTGCTAGCTTTTGTAAACTAAATTTCATTATATTTTAAATATTTGTTTAATTTAGTTTTAACCAAGTAGGATTAATATCATTGAAGAAGTTTTTAATACACTGAAAGAAGTGAAGTATTTAAGAAGAGTGAAGTATTTAATTTAAATACATAAAAATATAAAAATAAGTCGTATTTTTAAATAAACGGTATATTTGCAACTACATAAACTATTTACTTTCAGATTTAAAAAATCTACGTAGATTATTTAATGGCCATTTTTAATTTGAAATAAATCAATATTAGGATTTAAGAACTAAATTGACTGAAATTAATTAACCCATTCCATTAATATTAAGAATTTTTCTGTAAATGGGTCCGTTACTTTTCCATTTATATTATTGGAATTTCCTTCAATAGGCGTGTGGTATTCTTAGAAACAACAACGTCTGCATATTTTTCGAATAAGTAAATAGCTGCTTTAAAATTATCCCTAACGTGTTTACCTCAAAGATTAATAGTATTTAGTAGTAGGAAATTAACAGTAAGTTAAAATAAAGAAAAATATTTCTTTCTTTCAATAACCCTCCATCGGCTCGAAATCAAGACCTAGTTTTTTAAAATATAATCCATTTTTTCTTTAATTTTAGTAAACTTTGTTTTGAGTGTATAGGGCAATATTTTCATAAAGTCGACTGAACAAGCTTTCCAAAAAAATTGTTGTAATATAAATAAAAAATAAAGGCTTGGATATGTTCGACAAATTTTTGAAAATTGGGAAAAGAGATAAGCCTGTTGAAATTGCTGCTACACTATGGAGATTTTCCAAAATCACAGAGAAGTTACCTCGTGTGGGCATATATTTTCATAAGGTGGACAGGTCAAGCTATCCGAAACAAGTTTTCTTATTAAGATAATAAGGGTTGTGCATGTTAAATGCATTTGTGAAAATTTATGAAAATTACTTAAAAAGATGAAACCTGATGCTACACTATGGTCTCTTATTTTGTAAAATTTTAGAGATGCTACCAAGTATGGGAAAATATCTCCATAAAGTCAACAGATCAAGCTTTCCAAAATATTATTTGTCATTAAAGAGGGTTCAACATTTTCGACGCATTTTTAAAATTGTGAAAATCACTTAAAATGTTCAAATCCAATGCTATACTACACGTCAGGTCAAGCTTTCCGAAACAATTTTTGTTTTTAAGATAAAAGTGTTTGGCATGCGTTCGGCATATTTTTTAAAATTGTCGAAATCACTTAAAATGTTTAAACCTGATGCTGCACTATGGCCATTTTGTAAAATTTTAGAGATGCTACCAGGCATGGACTAATATTTCCATAAAGTGGACAGGTCAATCTTTCCAAAACATTTTTCATTATTAAGCAAATGTATGTTCGACGCATTTTTGAAAATTATAAAAATCACCTAAAATGTTCAAACATGTGTGGGCTTATATTTTCATAAATTGGACAGGTCAAGCTTTCCGAAACAGATTTTTTTTATTGAGATAAAAAGTGTTGGACATGTTTAACGCAGTTTTGAAAATTGTGAAAATCACTTAAAATGTTCCAACCCGACAATATGGCCACTTTCCAAAATTTAAGAGATGTTACCAGGTGTGGGCTTATATTTCTATAAAGTAAACAGGTCTATCAGGGCATATTGGACGCATTTTTGAGATTACAGGAAATGGTCATAGTGTAGTGGTACTGAGCAGTTTGTACCATAAGTTTAATACATTTATGTACATACCTATTTGTTACAGTATTTACTTAAAGCTAAAGTGATCAATATGTTGTGATGTTGGTGCTTTTCCTCACAATAGTGTAGCAAAAGGGTTGAGAATTTTAAATGATTTTCACAATTTTCAAAAATTTGTCGCACATGCCCAAATACCTTTTACCTTAATAACAAAAATCGTTTCGGAAACCTTGAATTGCCCATAATTTATGGAAATATAGGCCCACACGGTGTAACATCACGGAGATTTTGGAAAATGATAATAGTGTGCAGTGGGCTTTTTCACAATTTTAAAAAATTTGTCGAACATACCAAAGCCTTTATTTTTTATTTATATTACAACAATTTTTTTCGGAAAGCTTTATCTGTCCACTTTATAAAAATATCACCTCATACCTATACCTCGTTCTACTGGTTATTTACATTTTTCTATGTAGGCCCACAATTTTTCAGTACACGTATACTTTTCGTGTATTTGTGTAGCTTTATTTTGTGTAAAATACTTCACACTTGTCACAAGAGATCACAGGAACAAACGTAATGCTCAACAATTTAGAAATTTAACTTAATGAAAAATAGCATGATCAAGTATTGAGCTTGGAGGCTAATTACATAAGTTTATTTTCTAAAACTCTACAAAAGATATTTATTTCTGAGAGATACCCAAACTACAAAGAAGCGACAGGACCCAAATTGGTAATAAGGATTTTTGAATAACTCTTTTTCAGCTATTTACTATAACATCTTTTTACGGATTTCAATTGACTACTTTATTAAGTATAGTGACGCCATTGTTTTTGCTGATGATTTTTATAACAAAATTATTGTTATTTGAATTCTCAAAGTTAGTTTTAGCTAAATGCTTGATTATAAATAATTGTTTACCTGGTATTAAATGGAATTTATCCCGAAGCCATAAATGTGAGATAGCCCACTGAAAAATGATAAAAAAACTGATTTTTTTTTGCAAACGGCAAAATCTCAAAGATCAGATTCACAGAATTGTATAGTTGGCTAAACAATGGCTAAACTATAATTTTGAACCGTGGCATTTGGATATGAGAAGTGGAAAGAAACTACAAAGAATCGTTCTTCTTATTTTAAATCCTCATCCAGCAAAATTATTGTGGAGTTTCTGACTGACTGGTTATTATATAAGCATCATTTAGGATATCAATTGGTATTATTTTTCTTACATTTAATAAGCATCAGTTTCTTACTCGTTTTATACTCGCGTAGACACTGTTCTTTTCAAAATTGTTTGAGTAATATAAATTTTTTTTTTAATTATTATTCTAGGAAAACTACAGATGATCTAAACCTTTATCAAAATTATTTGGGCATTGAAATTTCAATTCAAAATTGTTTGTACACATTTACAATTAAGATAAAAATAAAGTAAATCATTTAAATTTAAAATAATTTTTAGCTAATTAAATCGTGATTCAGTCACTTATGTTTTGTAAGTCCATGGTCTTTTTTATAACGTCTTTATGTCGTGGATATCTCAAACGCTTAGGAGTAACAATTCTAGGTGATTTGATCAACAATCTTTTGGGTCACTTGCGAGATGTATTAAATATGACCATGAGCATACAAAACATTAGTGAGTATATCTCTATTTAATTAGCCAAAAATAATTTTAGCTTTAATTCATTTTATACTGTTTGTCTTAATTTTTAATCTGCACAACAAATTTTGAATCAAAACTCAACATTTCAATGCCCAAATAGTTTTAAATCAAGCTTTATTAGATCAATTTTAGCCTGGAATAATAATTTAAAAAAAATTGAATTGAAATAAAAAGCTTAATTAATTTAATTTATTTAAATTTAACAATTTCTAAAAAAACATATTATATTAATATTTTAATTTTGGGTTACTATGCAATGAAAATTTAGCTTGCACGAACTATTTTGAATAGTATTGCAATTTTAGAATGTAAAATTCAATAAAATAGTACATAATTTATTTTTAATAAAACATCATTTTCAAATAAATTAACCATTTTATTGTATTCTAGAATCTAGATCGAAATTAATTTTAATGCCGAATTTCCGTCAAAAGGCTAGAACACATTCGTTAAGATCTGTACGAATAAAATTTTTGTTACCGAAATTCGAGATAAAAAGAACAAATTACTCTTGACACAACAAAATGAGTTAGAGAATTTAGATCAAAGTAAGTTTTAAAAATGTATAGTTAAATTTCCTGTCGGATTCTAATGAAACTCCTTTTGTTTCTTATGGACATCAAAGATCTTATTGTATGTTTGCTATTACCTACATGCAATATTTCAGCCTAAAAGAATAAACCAAAAAATAAAACCAACAATATCTGATGCACAGGAAGACTTTGTTGTCTTTATTACTAATTTTAACGAGCTGAATGGAAAACTGGAAGAAATAAAAAAGAAATTTGGAACTTTGCAACCAAAAATAGTGGTCATTGGCCGCAAATGGGATGCAATCGAAGAATTGTTTGTTATCTATGAAGATATCAAGTATAAATGTGGGTCATTTCGCAAGTGTTTGGATATACTATTAAAATTATCATTAGTATTCAACTTGGAATACTCATCTGGCAGTAAAGAGGTTTGGTACTTTTTACAAGAATATTTTTTTGAACTTTTTCCTTAATTTTCTAAAACATTGCTTGAACACAATCATTGTTTTGAATTATTATAGCAATTTTTTTGGATTTTTAGTTTAAATTGGTTTTGAGTTTATTTTGAAATAAGATAGAAATCATACATCATTTAGAAGTCTTTCAATGTGCTCAAGAAAACTGTAATCAAATTTTCCAAAATATCTACAAATTTAAAAATCATTTGAATAAACATTCTGTTGATGAACCAAATCGTGTAGAGATGTTAAACTCCAATATTTACTTATCAGAATCATTAGCAGAAAATAAACTTGAAATTCACCGCTCCGAATTTTCAGTAAATTCAACAAATGAAAATTCTAATAGTATTACTGTTAGTTCAGTCAATACCTCTTCAAATCATCAAAACCACAATAAAGTAGCAGTAGAAGATTTGAAACAATATATACTGGGATTTCCTCTAAATTTACATAGCGAAAAATCTTTACCAAGAAATATGATATTTTCTATTCAGAAGTCAATTAAGGATTGTCTCTTCAATCCATTAAGTTCCTGGCTGTTACCATTTTCAAGCAATTTACCTGATGACTCAGCTATTGACTTTAATAAATGTTTAGAATTCTTAACCCATTCGAACTAATAAATTCTGAATACAAATTTTTCCAATATGTTGAACGTTTAGGCTTATATACTCAAAGCCGAAATCCTTTTTGATAAATAATGATTTAGTTGAAGTTTTTGTTAATGGTGTTCCTTCGTTAATAGTAAAATTGAAAGATGCTTTCTTGATGTCAAGTTACAGATCAGGAAATATTTTGAGACTAGTGACATATTAAAACAAATTTTAAGTAACATGGATCTGCTAAGTTCAAAAAACGATGTAAATAATTTCATGACTGCTTCTTTGTGGAAACAAAAAATATCACAACTAAGAGGAAAAATTGTAATTCCTTTCAATCTCTATATGATTTCGAAGTAAATCACTCTCTTAGTTGAAATGCTGGAAAACACTCAATTTATGGTATTTATGTGGTATTCGTGGCCGGATTCATAAAATCTAGATATATTAAAGAATTTGGTATTGGTCAAGCCTTTAAGCCACTAATTGATATAATAAATGACAAAGAAACTGGCGTTTTAGAAATTGAAACTTCAACGTCAACTAGTAAAATTCACTTTTTCTTGGGTCAAATATTAGGTGATAACCTGCGGCTTAACACAATTTTGGGGTATTCTTCGTCATTTAATGCATCTTTCTTCTGTCGATTGTGTAAACGCAACAAGCAGCAAACTACTAGTGACATATCAGAATTTCCTGAATTTTTAAGAAATAAGCAAAATTTTACTGCAGATTTAGTATGATCGGATATTCATCAAACTGGAATTAAAAAAGATTCTGTTTTTAACAAAATTCTGTCATTTCATGTGACGGACAATTTCGCTTGCGACATCATGCATGATGTATTTCTAGGAGTTTGTTAATATAACCTGCGTAGTGTCCTTGATTACTTCATTTACGAAAAGAAGTATTTATCTCTCAAAAATTTTAATTTTAAAAAACAAATATTCAACTATGGTGAGATAGAAATTGGAAACGTAAGTGAACCTATATAAAATATGGAACCTTTAAAATGACGGCTCGGGAAATTTGAACTTTGTATAATTTTTTGCCTCTGATTATAGGAGGTAGTATTCCACCCAGTGACAAAGTATACACATTTTTACTTATATGCATTAGATTAATTGATTTATTTGTACAAAGTTCTTATAACGAAATTACTTTAAGGCAAATGGAAAATTTAATTAAAGAGCATAACGCTCTTTACGTACAATTATTTAATGAACAATTTAAGCCAAAATACCACTTTCTCGTTCATTATCCGACCATAATACGAAAATGTGGACCACTCAGGTATCTTTGGTGTTTGCGTTACGAAGCTGAACATCAAATACATAAGCAGTATGCAAGAAATATTACCTCACGGCTCAATATACCACTTACGTTATCAATAAAGGCGTCTTTGAGTTTTTCTAACCTTTTAATATCTAAACAATTTTTCTAAAACGAATTTGATCTTACAGATAAAACTTTTCGATGCTGGGATAGAAACATAAAGTACTCAAACATTTTATTGAAATTAGGAACCATCAAACAATACACAAAAAGATTAGTTTTCCGAGGAATAAAATTCAAGATTGGCTATTTTTTTTTCTATAACAGAACCAAATATTATAATCATAGAATATTTTCTATGAAATTAAAGACATATATTGATGGATCATAACAAATATTTTGCAGTGTGAAATTATTTTACCAATTATCTTTTTAACCCACATTTCTATTGCTTTGAGATTGAAGAACCTGCAAATGATTTAGTATTAATTGATTTTTTAAATATAAACAGTTTTCCAGTTAATTGCTAGTAGAGCTAAATTTATGCTTATAATATTATGTTATCGGATATCAAATAATCGACTGAAACTGTGGTACGATTTCTTTAACCCTTTCATTCGGTCTTTTTCTAAAAGGGCCGGAAAATTATTTTGTTGTCTAAATTAGTACTTATACATCTTAAATAAGTCATGTTTATAAAAAAAAAATTAAAAAATTAATGGGGGATGAGTAGTAGTGGGGGGACTTGAGTCCAAGGTCACGGACTGACCTACTTTGTCGGTCATTGTTGTTGTTGTAATTATCTAGGTCGTTGACCTACTTTATTGTTGTTTATCTAGGTCAATATTGTTGTAATTATCTAGGTCAATGTCGTTGACCTACTTTGTAGTTGTCTAGGTCAAATTATCTAGGTCATTGACCTACTTTGTTGTAAGATCGATGACGAGACCGCGCCCCCCATTTCCGATTTGTAAATGGTTAATGAACTTGGCAATGAAAAATTTAATATCCCACGTGCGATTTTAAATGGTTAATGAACTTGGCAATGAAAAATTTAATATCCCACGTGCGATTTTAAATGGTTAATGAACTTGGTAATGAAAAATTTAATATCGCATGTGCGATTTTAGATGGATGATAACGTAATTTATTCGAAACTTGATCAGAATAATAATTTATTTGCTTGTCAATTTATACACAATGAAAACGTAATCAGAATAATAATGAATTCTTTTTAATTGACGTTTTATGTCCGTAAAATGATTATTGATTGACGTTTCCTGTCAATTAGTAAATAAGAAAATAATTTATTAATTCTACTTTAACGAGAATTGATAAACAATGGTATAGAACAATGAAAACGAGATCAGGAAAACAATTTTACAAAAAAAAAATTCTTTTTAATTGACGTTTTATGTTTATCCGTAAAATGATTATTGATTGACGTTTCCTGTCAATTAGTAAATAAGAAAATAATTTATTAATTCTACTTTGATGAGAATTGATAAACAATGGTATAGAAAAATGAAAACGAGATCAGGAAAAATAATTGCTTTTAATTATCTAGGTGAATATCTACTTTATTGTGAATTGATAATCGTATAGAATAATGAAAACATGATCAGAAAAACAATTTTACGAAAAATTCTTTTTAATTGACGTTTTATGTTTATTAGTAAATAAGAAAATCAAAAATCAATGAGAATCGATCAACAATTGTATAGAAAAATCAAAACATGAAATGGAAAATGTACCTGTTTTGAAGGAATAAATTTTATCGCGAACAAAACCACTGCATAGATTGACGTTTCGGCAAATAAGAAAATATTTTACAAAAAAAATTCTTGATTGACGTCTCAGGTTTATCCGTACATAAAATACAATTTAATAATATTAACATAGCCTACTGTTTTGTATAAAAGGGTTCTAAATCTCAATATGTGTTTAATTGTAAAGTCTCACTTGAATACAACAAAACAAATTTTTAAATAAACATGAACACTGTAAACTCAAAGTACGTCTATAAAGTAGTACCAATAGAAGTACTAAGGCCAAGATGGGTTTCAGTGGAGAACCTTGCCGAGGCACCTAAAGAGGAGACGACAGAGAGTTATTTTCAACCGCAAACTCTACGGCAGATCACCAGAGAAGCGGTTATAGTGAACGGGTTATCAGAGGGACTAACCCCGGAGAACTATCCGGTGATTTTAATTAACGAGATAGCAGAGGATGAAGCAGCTGCAAATCAACTGTACAGAGTGTTCTGTACAATTGAAGACAACTTGTGCGCTCGCTGTATGTGGAACGAAATCATTCACAACTGGGATACAGACCATGATGATGAAGACGAGCTAGATTTCGATAGCATGATCGAAATGCTGCACGCCGAACAATATTTCACATGTATTTTTAAATACAATAGATATAATTGTCGATACATTTTCGAAATTCGCTGTCAAAGATGTGGGCAGTGGTGTTTCGAACGCGTGTATACAGATCATGAACATAGCGAGTGGCAAATGACAGGCATCCATGCTGTGCTACAGTACATGGCTCGCTATATTGAGTTCATGGAAAATTATTATTTTTAAATTATTATTGAAATAAATAAATAAATACATTTTTAAAAACTTCATTTTCTTTTCTTTTAATTTTCTCAAACAAAATTTCAGGTATAAGTACAAGTGAAAAGTGTATAATTTGCTAGTTAAGAAAAATCGAAAAATAAGAAATAAATAAATACATTTTTAAAAACTTCATTTTCTTTTCTTTTAATTTTCTCAAACAAAATTTCAGGTTTAAGTACAAGTGAAAAGTGTATAATTTGTTAGTTAAGAAAAATCGAAAAATAAGAAATAAATAAATACATTTTTAAAAACTTAATTTTCTTTGCTTTTTAATTTTCTCAAACAAAATTTCAGGTATAAGTACAAGTGAAAAGTGTATAATTTGTTAGTTAAGAAAAATCGAAAAATAAGAAATAAATAAATACATTTTTAAAAACTTCATTTTCTTTGCTTTTAATTTTCTCAAACAAAATTTCAGGTATAAATACAAGTGAAAAGTGTATAATTTGTTAGTTTTACGCGAATAACAAAATGGAAGATAGACACAAAGATGTTATATTAAAAAATCTTACATTATTATGTCAGACGTTAAAATTTGAAAAGTTCGCAAAAAAATGTTTGGATAAAAATATCATTTCACGGAAAATGTTAGACATCATTGAAAGACAGCCTAAGGATCAGCAATTGGAGGAATTACTAAGGAAAATAACGTGTCGTGGTCCAGATGTGTTTGTAAAATTTCTAGATATATTATTTGAAGAGATAAACGAATTAATAAAAATTTGTACGGAGATGTGTAATATTTGAAAAATAAATTTCTGAAACATATAAAAGGAAGTGTTTTAATTATTAGTATCATACCATGTTTGATGTGCAATCAATGTAACAATGAATATTATTGAGCCCTTTACAATGATGGTGGCAGGACCATCGGGTTGTGGTAAAACTACATTCGTGTTAGAATTATTGAGAAATTTAAATATTAAAAAAGTTTTGTGGTGTAATGGTATAGCAAAAGCTATACCGAAAGACATACTAAACAGAAAGCGAATAGAAATCGTGAAAAATGTTCCAGAAACGTTTGAAAATATTGACGACGGTACTCTTATAATATTAGATGATCTAATGACAGAGGCTTACAATAAAAATATTTGCGAACTGTTTACGAAAGGTTCTCATCATAATAATATATCTGTGGTTTTAGTAACTCAGAACGTCTTTCATCAAGCAAAATACTGTCGTGATATTTCTTTAAATTGCAAATATCTAGTAGTTTTTAAAAACCCTCGTGATAAATCTCAGATTTTATCTCTTGCCAGACAAATATACCCCGAAAATTCAGTAGATCTTATGAGAGTATATAATGAGGTTACTTCGAAGCCTCATGGTTATTTGTTTTTTGATTTGGCTCAGTCAACAAACGATTTGATCCGTTTCCGAACAGATATTTTTAAACAGAACTATTTAACTTGTTACTGTCCACTCGTACTATTTGAAAATGAAAAGTTGTGTACAAAAAATGAAACGTTTGAGGGCAAACAAACATATTCTACATGTTTTAAAAGATTGTAGCCCTCAGTTACGAAAAGCATTACTGAAAGCTTCGGATTCCGAAGTAATAAAAACAATATGTGAAATATCTCTCAACACTTTAAACGGTAACAATAAAATTTCGAAACATCAGAAAAACAAATTAAAAAAGTATAAAAGGCAGCTACGTGAGCTAGTATGTCCAAAACTGAATATCACCTCTAAGCGAAAAATACTAGTACAAAAAGGAGGTTTTTTACCGGTCTTAATAGGCAGCATTCTATCGGGGGTCATTGGACAACTAATTGAGAAAGCATTATGAATAATCTAAAACGAATGATCGTTATACCACCGGAAATTTTCGAAAAATTTAAACATATTGTACAGGAAGATGAACAGCTATCATCCCTAGATAAAAATATGAAATCAATTTTACATAAAAAAAACATATCCGACCTGAATAAGTGGCATTTATATAGACAAAATTTGATAAACTATTCAAACCTGAAAAGAAAAAACGCGGATCACAATCATTTTAAATGGCATCCAAAACATGTTGAGGGAGTAGGTGTTCAAACCAAACGAATCAATATGAAGGAACAAGACAGACAGTCAGAACAACCACAAGTATTTCATAGATCAACTCAAACAATAGATATTCCTAATATACCAGAGTATAAAGGTGTAGGCAATCTTCCTAGTTCTGAATTACAACAGCCTAATGCAAGTGATACCGAAGATGATGATGAAGAAGTTTTCACCAGTAATATTGAAAAGGAATATGATCATAGAGATGTAATAAAAATTAGAAACTCTAAGAACCACCAAACAATTGAAATGAGAAACGGTGATGTGATAACCATACCAATATTTCAAAAGCCAGACAAACATCCAAAAAAGAATAAATCTAACAACCGGAAAGGCGCTGATGGATATATACAAACAGAATTAAATTTTCCTCAAAGAAAAAGTACCCGTCCAGCTACCGTTGAAACAATAAGTCGCAGTCAAAGTTTGCGCTCGTTACCGAAAACAAAACAAGATTGGACCAAATTTGATTGAATAAATAAAAAGTTATATAAAGGATGATAATTGTGTTTGTGTTTTCATTAATTGAACAGAGTTAACAATGGATAATTTCACTTATGTTACGCTTTTGAGTAATAGCTCTTTAAACTACTATCCCCGTAATTCTTTATCTCGCTTCACAGTTAAACTTCCAAATGTTATAACCTTTGATTCTAGTGATAAATGGTATGTGGGGTTAACGAATGTTGCCCATACATCAATAAAAAACCAAGAAGTTCAAACAAAAATTAAGATTAAAAAAACTGGAAAATCAGGTTTTGTGAATGAAAAATTAATTGATTTATTAAATGCGGCTCCAGCATTTTATGAAAAAGTTAAGGAAAAAGGTTTCTTTGATCGTTACCTGGGCTTAATTGCAATAAGACCATTCACTTATATTAAGAAAGATGCTAAGCCATTTATTCAACTTAAATTATTGGAAAATGTGCATGCAATACTTATAAGTAATGAGGAATATACACCTGAGGAATTTTTTGATATGTTATTTGCTCAGGTTAAAAAAGAACAATGGTCAGAGTTTATTAAATCTATTAGAAGTGATATTAAAAAGTTCGTATTAACAACAGAGATGAATACTAAAATACAACAATTCAAGGAGAAATATATTGAAGAGATTTTAACAACTCGAGATATTCCATATCCCTTATACATATGCTTTTATTGTGATATAATCAAACCTCGAATTATGGGTGATACGTCCGTCCGTTGTTTGTTTATGGCTCCTTTCGGAGCAGAAACCGATAAAAGTATACCTCGATCGTATCAAATAGATAATATTCAATATTGTCCTATTGAAAAACATAGTATATCTGAAATAAGTATTTTAATAACAGATGAACAAGGAGAACAAGTAAATTTTGAAGATGGTCTATTCATGACCAGTTTAGTTTTACACTTTCGTAAAGGTATATAAAGAAGACCAATGCATCGACTCATTCATTAAACAATGAAAATGGATAGATATTACACTCAATATTATTCTCTCCAGTCCGGCGGAGGTTACAACCTTGAAGATTTTGGTCCATTATTACGATTTCAAAATGGATATCAAAAGGGAAGAGGAATTGGAGGATTTTTTAGTGGAATATTTCGATACTTAACTCCATTGCTGTCGTCAGCTTTGCAAGGTATAAAAAGTGGAGTTATCGAGGCAGGGACCGATTTTCTTCGTGGAAAACCTGTTAATGAAATACTCCGTGATACATCAATCCAAATGGTCGATAAATTAAGAGATAAAGCAGCAGAAAAAATAAAAAAAATGTCGGGTTCTGGAATTAAAAAACGCTTTAAAAAATCAATAAAAGGATCTTTGAAAGGAGTATGTAAACAGTCTAAAAGAAACCGTGGAGGAAACACGGTGAAAAAAAGGAAAAATATAGCAAAAACCAAATTAAACAAAAATCGTATTATTGATATATTCACATAATGTCGTTTACCGAATGCATGAAATCAGAACTAGATCTGTTCAAACCGCCATCAATTCAAACAAATATTTTAAAAAATGAAGAAGTACCATACAAACCTATCACGAGTTTAGAAAATCAAACATATATTGAATTTGCGTGTCATGGACATGGTGATTCATATTTAGATTTATCATCTATAAATTTACGTTTAAAATTTCATATAACTAAAGCCGATGGTAGTATGTATGTTGAGGCGGACAAAGATCAACCGGGACTAGTAAACAATATATTACATTCACTTTTTCATCAAGTTAGCATTTCTTTAAATGGAAAGAATATAAATTCAAGTAATGGAAATTACAGTTATCGTGCATATATAGAACAATTATTAAATTATGGTGGCGATGCACATAAAACTCACCTTCAGTTAAACGGTTGGGAATTGGATGCGAAGAGTCTTGATAACCTTACCACAAACGATGGATTAAAAGCAAGAGCTGCTTTAACTAAGAACAGTGCCAATGTTGAAGTTTATGGAAAACTACATGCCGATATGCTGAATCAGCCGTTACTATTATTAAATAATGTTGATTTAAGAATTGTGTTGACACTTAATAAACCAGAGTTTTACTTTCTTGCGGCGGAAACTGATACGTCAATTGTAAAAATCACTGAAGCTACATTGTATATGAAACACGTTACAATAAATCCGAATATATTAAGTGCTCATCATAAAATTCTCGAGAATACAACAGCAAAATATCATTACAAACGAAATGAAATAAAAACATTTACAATAGCCTCTGGTGGCTCTTCAATTTCACTGGATAATATAGTTATTGGACAGCTTCCTACAAATCTAATATTTATGATGATTGATAATGATGCTTATTCAGGAAAAAGATCTAAAAATCCCTATAATTTTAAGCATAACAAATTAACATCTTTTGCACTCTACATGAACGGAGTTCAAATTCCTAACGAACCGATTGAAATGAATTTCACAGATGCATCCAGTTATGCTAGAGCATATTCAACAATTTTTAGCGCAAATGGAATTTTACATACAGCGCAAGGTAATTTGATTACTAAAGAAATGTTCAAAAATGGATATTTCATGTTAGCTTTTGATTTAACGCCTGATATGTCGAGTAATGAGACATGCAACTCTCTAATGAATCAAGGAAACTTAAGACTAGAAGCAAGATTTGGGGAAGCTATTAATACTACTAAAACATGTTTAGTATATCTGGAATATGACGCTACTCTAGAAATTGATAAAAATCGTAATATTATTACAAATTATTAAAATACTATAAATAGGAAAGCGTATTAAAGAAATTATGTAATAAATAATGGAGTATACGAATAATACAATGTCTACATTAGACATACATAAAGCAATGAAATCACATAAATGTACAAAAAAGCATTTTAAAGGTGTTTTTGCAATAGATCAAGTACCAAAAATGATTAAATCTAAACCAGCTTTATATGTTATTAATACAGACAAATCTAATAAACCAGGACAGCATTGGTTAGCAATTTACATTTCAACAAAAGGATGTGCTGAATTTTTTGATTCGTATGGAAGACAGCCATCTAAATATAAATCAATCAAAAAGTTTTTAAAACAAAATAGTAAGTGTATCGTTTATAATAAAAAACAGTTGCAGAGTTTATACACAGGGGTCTGTGGCCAATATTGTTGTGTATTTTTATTGAGCAAGTGTAAAGGAAAATCTATGAAAAGTTTTGTAAAATTATTTAATAAAGCGAATCATTTCGAAAATGATGTAAAAATAAAAAAGTTATTCAGAAAGGAATTCAGCGTACAATAATTAGTATAATAGTATAAGTTTATTTGTGCTTGTGTTAGTGTGAAAAAAATGGGTATAAATACGGCGAGATTTTAGAAAATTTTTTAGTTTAATTCTAATTGTGAACAATAACAAAATGGAAAATTTCTTTAAAACTAGTAAAGTTAAAAAGTTATCAGAAAAGCAAAACGTACCTAACGTATTGCTGTCTCACACGTATTATTTAAATAATCAACATACAAGTTATCTAAGTATCGGTTTCGATATTGAAACGTTTAAACCAACTATAGTTTTATTTAAAAACACGGTATTTCAAGTGCTAAGTACCGAAACATGGACAACATCAGTTTACAAAAATTGGCAGGCAATAAAAAATCACTTTAGCGGACAAAATAACATTTCATTTGCGGAATTACCAAAAACAAATGGGGATTGTGATGTAAAACTGACCTGCCGAAGCAACGAGAGGCGTATTTTGTTTACGAATGGATGTAAAAAAATCGTCCTAAATCACGAGGAATGGACATGTGTTCAAGATTTATTAACATTTCTACAATCAATCATCAATTGGGGTGAAGCTATTTGGCTCCATGTCAGAGACTATTACAATTTATATGTGTTGAAATGCTGTGACCGGAAGACATATTCATTAAATGTGATCGACTTTTTTGTACCACCTATAGTTGGCCCTGCTTTTTTTAATTGCGCACAATTATTTAATGAGATACCCGTTTTATGCAAACAAAAAATAGTAAACGATTATTACTCAAATATTTGTAAACAGAATTTTGATCAATAAAAAAATTTAAACTTAACAAATTAAATAGAATTTATTTACATCGAATGTTTCTCGTCCCATTCCCATCACAACTAGATTTAAAAAAAAAATATTTCTACTTAAATATTGGTTGTTCTTTTTTCATCCAAGTTATTTTGATTCGCGGCGCGGGGGTATGCGACGTGCGATTTTGGAAAGTTCATTAACAGGTTTTTTGTTGATTAGCCATGCGACGTCCCATTTTGTTCATTGGCGAAGCCCCATTTGTTGATTAGCCATGCGACGTCCCATTTTGTTTATTGGCGAAGCCCCATTTGTTGATTAGCCATGCGACGTCCCATTTTGGCGAAGCCCCATTTGTTCAAAGTTGGGGTGAGATAAAATGTTTTAGTGGAGGGGGTAAAAATATTTTCGAAAAAGTATAAAGTTAGACTGATTTGAGACCCGTTTTATGCAAACAAAAAATAGTAAACGATTATTACTCAAATATTTGTAAACAGAATTTTAATCAATAAAAAATTTAAACTTAACAAATTAAATAGAATTTATTTACATTGAATGTTTCTCGCCCCATTTTGGAAAAGTTAATGTTAGTGGTTTTATTTTTTCATTAGTAATACATTGTTTGTCATCATCACCATAGAGTTCCTCGGTTATTTCAACATCCATTTTACAGTCTGATGATTCCTCATCGTCGTCAATCTTCAACATACTTATCAACTGTTCTAATTCATCCACATTCGATTCATTTAAGAATATCTATAAATAGGCAAATTCAATTCAATAAATGTTAGTAAAACAAAGTTCACGGTATCGTAAGCATATTATTATATTTACAATGTTCAATAACGCAGCAGATTTTCCTTCTGAAAGCGATAATTCGTTATCACGCTCAAAGTGTACTTCAAATAGTTATAATAGAAGAGGGAATGTTGAAACAGATTCAATGCATTTTTCTAATAACAATAATACGAATAAAGAAAATGTGGGTTCTTGTGAATCTAAAATAATATTTAATTTACCCACATACATGGCGAAGGAGACAGACCGGTTGATCTCATTTAATCGATCGTGGTGGATGAAATATATGGTCGACCCCAAAGCTTTATCTGCGGCAGGATTTTTTTATTATGGCATAGATGACAAGGTAAAATGTTTTAAATGTGGCGGAATCATAGGCGATTGGAATTTTACTGATAATCCATGGGAGGAGCATGCATTTTGGTTTCCAGACTGTGAGTTCGTTCAACAAGAAAAGGGCCCCATGTTTGTAGCTAGTGTCAGAAAAAGATGGGCTCAACACATGAAAGCTTTAAATTTCAACAACACAAACAAAGACAACTTAACCGATTTTTTATTTTAAAATTTTTTTTGTACAATATCTTGGAAGAGGAAGAGATACAACAAATGAAAACTTTGTGCGGCGCAGGGGTTTTAATTATGATTAAAACCGATAAATATACATTAAATTTTGTTGTTTAAAAAAAATAAAACAATGTTTACAAATTTTTGGTGTTAATTCTTTTTTTTTCCCCATTCGTCAGTCTCTAAATGTGATCAGTCGATTTTTTTCTTTGTGAATGACAGTCTATCTAAAAAAAATCTTTATATAAGATTGTGTATACATAAACTTTTTTTTATTAGAATTCACAAATTCAATGAGTCGTGTCCAGATAATTAATGAGCTTCATAAACCAGCTCGTAAAAATTTTATACGTCGTCGGGTTAAAATTATGGGGATCGACGACCTGTGGCAGGCAGATCTCGTGGAAATGATACCGTACGCGAAAGTAAATTCAAATTTTAGATATCTTTTGGCAGTAATCGATACCTTTTCCAAGTTTGCCTGGGTGCTACCTGTAAAAAATAAATCATCCAAGATTATTGCTGATGCTATGAAAATGATTTTCGTTCAGAGTAAAAGAATACCGAGAAATCTTCAAACTGATAATGGAAATGAATTTTTTAATAAACATTTCAAAGAACTAATGAAACAAAGGAATATTAATCATTATTCAACATTTAGCTCATTAAAAGCGAGTATAGTAGAAAGGTTTAACAGGACACTTAAAGAAAAGATGTGGAGACAGTTCAGTCTTCAAGGGTCTTATAAATGGCTACATATTCTGGAAAAACTTGTAGAGGAATACAACAATAGCAAACACAGAACAATAAAGTTAGCACCTGTTGAGGTTACCAAACGTAATGAAGCCAACCTTTGGAAACGAGTATATGCGAATCCTAAGTTGAAACAGAATAAGAATAAATTTCACGTCGGAGATTTTGTTCGAATTAGTAAATATAAAAATGTTTTCGCAAAAGGCTATACTCCTAATTGGACTACTGAAATATTTAAAGTAATTAATGTCAATAACAGCTTCCCAGTTACATATTTACTTGAAGATTATCAAGGAGAACAAATAGCGGGACAGTTTTACGAGAAAGAACTTCAAAAGACTAGACATCCTGATACCTACCTTGTGGAACAAATCTTAAAGAAAAAAGGTACCCAGGTTTACGTGAAATGGCTCGGTTTTGATTCATCACATAACTCCTGGATAAGTAAAAAAGACATTGTTTAATTATCAAATAATATTTTATTAATAAATTTACAATTAGAAACAAAAATAAAGTTTTTAAATATTAGTTATAAAAAATTTGTCGATGAATTTGGTGAATAATCCCTCCGTTTCCTCTCCAGGTTGGACAGTTTTATACCTCCAGATTTCTTGAATATCAATAATCGTATATCCTTTCTCAATAGCCTTCAAAACTTCATCTATTACCCATGTCCCTGTTAATGCACGTTCATCGCCGGTGTGATTACACTTCGACTGGTTTTTCTCTTCACACACTCGACATAAAACGAACATTAGCTTATGGTACATCTTAACAGGTAAGACCGGATGATATAGGTCCTGAGGTGGTAATATCTTACACTTTATCAAACTACCGTTTTGCTCAGTTCGATAGCGTTACATTCTTCTCCGATTAGTACGTCGGGATGTCCAACAGGGTATTTACGATACTTGCAAACGTACGGATGGTCAGCCTTGTCCCACTGGTAATTTTATCTGTGTCATGATAAGTTCGAAGCTATCCGTGTTTAAACCTTCAGAATTGCTCTGGAACACACTACTCAGTAGACCCCAAACATCTTCAAAATGTAGATCTCGAGCTGATCGTATATGTAGCCATGCTGAACTATGAAATTTCTCGGATTTAAATTCCAGGCCAATTTTATCACTAACTGGTACACTTTTAATGATATAGTTGATTACTCCGTTTATGGAATTCCTTATCCACTCAATAGGATCTGACACATCCTGAGGCAATTCCTTGATTTTAAAAGTTACTTCTCTTCTGTTGATTCTGTACCTCTGATTCTGCTTAACTCGTTCGGCTATTATCTCGAAGGTTGGAATCTCCCTCTCGATCTGATCGTTCGTTCCAACATCATCGGCAAAATATCTCCTCAATATTTGTTTTTTATACATTTTTTTACACCTTTAATTTTACTCTCTTAGAGTTACTGAATATACAGTGGTTTTGTTCGTAATAAAACTTAGTCCCTCAAAACAGCTACTTATATTTTTATTGAAAACGTTTTAATTGTTCTATACAACCGTTTATCAATTCTCATCAAAAATAGAATCAAAAAATATTTTCTTGTAAGCTAAACAGGTAACGTTGATCAAGAATAATTTTTGTAAAATTATTTTTCCTGATCACGTTTTCATTGTAGATAATTAAAACAACAAAGTAGGATGACTCAACTATATAAAAATATTTTCTACTGATAATCAGGAAACGTCAATCAATAATAATTGTTTATAAATTAGCAAACAAGAGACGTCAATCAAGAATTTTTTTTTTTTGGTAAAATATTTTCTAGGAAACATCAAGACAGAATAATTTTTTAAAATTATTTTTCTGATTACGTCCTGATCACTTTGTTGATCGATTCTCATTGATTTTTGATTTTCTTATTTACTAATAAACATGACGCGTCGATAAAGAATAATTTTTGAAAGTCGATCAAGAAAATTTTTTTGTAAAATTGTTTTTCTGGTCATGTTTTCATTATTCTATACGATTACCAATTCACAATAAAGTAGATATTCACCTAGATAATTAAAAACAATTATTTTTCCTGATCACGTTTTCATTTTTCTATACCACCGTTTATCTCATCAAAGTAGAATTAACAAATATTTTCTTATTTACTTATAAACAGGGAACGTCAATCAAGAAGAATTTTTTTTTTGTAAAATATTTTCTAGAAACGACAATCAAGAATTTTTTTTGTAAAATATTTTCTAGATACGTCTAGACAGAATAATTTTTTATAATTATTATTCTGATCACGTTTCCAATAAATTACGTCATTAACCATCTAAAATCGCACGTGGGATATTAAATGGTTCCATAAACCATTTAAAATCAGACGCGCGGTCCCCGATATCATCGATCTTACAACAATGTAGGTCGACGACCTACATAACAACAATGACCTAGATAACGACAACAAAGTAGGTCAATGACTCAACTATATAAAAATATTTTCTTATTTACGGATAAACATAAAACGTCAATCAAGAAGAATTTTTTGTAAAATTGTTTTTCTGGTCATGTTTTCATTATTCTATACGATTATCAATTCACAATAAAGTAGATATTCACCTAGATAATTAAAAACAATTATTTTTCCTGATCTCGTTTTCATTGTTCTATACCATTGTTTATCAATTCTCATCAAAGTAGAATTAATAAATTATTTTCTTATTTACTAATTGACAGGAAACGTCAATCAATAATCATTTTACGGACATAAAACGTCAATTAAAAAGAATTCATTATTATTACGTTTTCATTGTGTATAAATTGACAAACAAATAAATTATTATTCTGATCAAGTTTCGAATAAATTACGTTATCAACCATCTAAAATCGCACATGCGATATTAAATTTTTCATTACCAAGTTCATTAACCATTTAAAATCGCACGTGGGATATTAAATTTTTCATTGCCAAGTTCATTAACCATTTAAAATCGCACGTGGGATATTAAATTTTTCATTGCCAAGTTCATTAACAATTAAAAAATCGGAAATGGGGGGCGCGGTCTCGTCATCGATCTTACAACAAAGTAGGTCAACGACCTAGATAATTTGACCTAGACAACTACAAAGTAGGTCAACGACATTGACCTAGATAATTACAACAATATTGACCTAGATAAACAACAATAAAGTAGGTCAACGACCTAGATAATTACAACAACAACAATGACCGACAAAGTAGGTCAGTCCGTGACCTTGGACTCAAGTCCCCCCACTACTACTGGGATGATTTTGGAGAATGTACATTTCTATGTACATTCCGACCTGCTGGTTGTTACTATTCAAATTGAAGTTCATATAAAATGTAAACAAAACGGACTGATTTCAGTTAGAAAAATATATTTATTTTATAAATTTAAAATTCTAATTTATGTGTCCATTGACATTTTTATTTACATATTAATAAAAATGAAAAAAAAAAATTAAATAAATCATAACAGAACATAAATTATAGCAAAACAATTTCTGCCTTTATTAAAGCATAAATGTACCATATCTTCTTTCCTTTGGTCGTGTTTTGGCATGTGGTCGAACCTATCTAGCTGAACTTGTTTCAAAGGCCATGTCTCAAAGTTTCGCATTGCTTGCGGCATTGTGTCAAACGAGCTTCCTGGCTCCACGTTTTCCGGATTTGAAGGGCGGCCTCGCTTTTTAGCATCCGCTTTGGCTTGTACCAATGATTGAAAATTCAAAATACTGTTTCCTAACAGTGCACGCAGCGTTCATTTCTTTAATTTTTAGAACCTCTAATAATTGGTATGAAAAGTAGTGGCCTGGTTTTTGATACGATTAGTCAGATGCAATACGGTAGCGGCTCCGTATCCAAATTTAGTTATATAATTTTTTGGTATGCTTGACTCAGCCCCTTGATACAGGAAAAGTTGTAAAGTCTTCCTGATTTTCCACAAAGTACGTAGACTTTAATTGCCCAAGGGCCAGGCTTTCCTTCCAAATGTTGTTTTATAGAGAGCTTGCATTTGATCATCTACGCATACTGATGGCTAATGGTCTGCGCAATTTTTTTTAGGCATCTCTAAATTTTTAGTTATAATATATAGGTTATTTCGTTTTCGTAGCTGCAAAGATCGATCGCTCGTCATGGTACCTCTAAATAATGCAATCCCAAGAGCTTTATCATAATATAATCGAATTCTGGGAAGTTTGAAGCAGCCCATTGCTATTTGTAGTACAAATGACTGTTTCATTTCCGATGTGTTGGTGTGTTTATCATTTTTTATCATTTATCACTGGTTATCATTTTTTGTTCTGCATACAAGTTTGGAAAAAAAGCCATTTCTTCAAAAAATTTGTCGGCAAATAATTCCTGAAATACGCCAAGGGAGTTTAACCGATTGGAATTTCTTGTAGCTCGACACTTGGAACAAATTCCGAAATTAGTGGTTGAAATTGTGACCATCATTTGATGTTTTCCTTTTTTGGGTATTGAACGTTTTCCATGTTATCAATTATTTTATTATTTTTTAGGACCGTTTCGGTTTCATTTCATTCCGTATCAACAAAATCTTCCAAATCGGAATCAAACGTGCTAAGAATATCAATGAGTTCTTGGTCTGTGTGATATTTACGATTCATTTTCCTAAAAAAGTTACCAAAAATATAAATATCCATCAAAGCGGAATGTACATAAATATGTACATGTAATAAATCATGTATGTAAATACATTACTGTTTGGTCGAATTGTACATTTTTATATACATCAAACTTCTTACCTTTTTATATAAAATACTATTTGTCAGATAAGAACAAAACATTAACTACTACAATATTTACACTTTTATGATAAACAAAACACCAAAATTTAGAATTTTAAAATAATTTTAACTACCCTAAATCAAATTAAAAAATTGGTTACCTTACTAGGATAAAATTGCACTTGTACCCTCGTTCACAAATCCCTCGCTTTTAAACAAACGGTATTAAATTTAACAACAAACTCAGAGGAAAATCAACAAGAAACTATTCGGCGTTTGCCCACAAACTTCTTTTTTTATACTAATACATGTGTACGCATGTTATACGTATTAGAAAAACGATGTACAGTATTATGTACATTTCGAACCAAAGGGTTAATATTTTATCTAAATAATATTTGTTGTAACAAAAATTATGTTCCTTACTTGTGGTTTAATTAATTGTTTTATAAAGATAATAATCTATAAAATTTATGATTTTTGGTAAATAAAAAAATAAAAATTTCAAATATTTAATTATTTGTTTTATTTAATTTAATAAGGGGATTTAATACAGTTATGTACCACCAAGGAAAGAATTCGGTTATTTAAAATAAACAATACAGAACTTTTGAAATTAAAGCTAATTTCTATCTTTAAATCAAAGTAAAAGTGGAATTCAAATCTAAGTTTGAGCTAAAGTCATAGAAATTCTTTAAATTAAATTGTAAAATTCTTTAATTTAAATATTTTTTTGGTTTTAAAACAAAAAAAAATTTCATTTCAAACTATCTGCAATTCTCGCGATCCTTTGAAATAAAGTAGAAATGATTTGATTTAAAATTCATAACGTTTGGATCAAAGATTTAAAAAAGCTTTAATTTAAAGTTTTTGATTTCTTTTATCTAAAACCAAAAAGATTTTGCGCAAAATCCATAGTCACAAATCCTTCATAAATAAGGTAAAAACTATTGTTTTTAAGATACAATTTTTCTCAATGTATATGGTAGTGTACCACAAATTATTTCAAAACTGTTATATTATGAGTTGTAGTAAGCCATGAGAATTTTTCGGCAAACAATTTTTTCCTGTCATAAACTTCATAGCATGCTAGGTATGTTTGAAATAATAAGCGTATTTCCTTGACAAATTCAAAACAACAATTGCATAGCATAAATTCCCGTAAGAGAACTTTAACCAAAAAAAAAAAAAATGTGTTAATTTAAACATAATTCTAATCTTTGATTATGATGCCTGCTACCAGATCTTATGAATTTTTAAATTTATATTTTATTTCGAAAAGTTGGCTTTTGCCAATTAAATCAAATTACCTATTTTCTTGGAAAAAAACAACGGGTGAGTTCAAACTCAACTTGCAAAAGATTTATGTGAAAACCTTCAACTATTGAATCATTTCAAGTCTTTTCGATGGGCCTGAGAACTGTTCGCTCAGTATTTAAATTACGGTACAATTTTGGTTTTAAAAGTCAATAAGTTATTCTATTTTGGATTTGGAGGACGAACCTTACCAACATTAATTGTTTAATTTAAAATTGAAATTTATAACCAACTACATTTCAGTATAGCGATGTCTTGGTGAGATTGAGCAAAGTACAGTTCAGTTAAGTTAATCATATAAACCTACCCTGAACGCTTTAAAATTCATCATTACTCATAACTACATCGCAATTGTTGAAGATTACATATTTCGACTTTTGTGAATGGTCACGGCAAACCAGATGAACAAAGCAAAGTGCGGCATCGCTGATTTGATTGAATTGAACTAAATGAAATAGGGCGATTCTATTAGACAAAGACGCTATTTTGACCGTAAAATCATAGCAGCTGGAAAGCTGCGGCTCCTTCCTTGTGCGTATCTTTAGAAATTTGCATTCGAATCTGTTTACTACTATTATAGTTTTTGTTTCCTATATGCCTCGCATAACCAAACTCAACAGCAGCATGAGCAATACTAGACATAGCACACCGATTAAACAATTTCAAAATTATTAATTTATTATGTATCAACGCACAGTACACAAAATAGAGGTAATATACTCACTGGTTCTATTTTCGTTCATTTTCGCGCAGCTGTCAAAAAATGCCAATATGGCGAATGTTTGAGACCTGAATATACTAAATAAAATAATTATATAAAAAAATTTATTTGAATTAAATAAGTTTTTTATTTATTTAAATAACTTTTTTATTTATTTATTGAAAATAACTTCTATTTTTTAAACTTTACTAGGCATGTACCACGGAAAAAAATAGGCTTACTATCACGAAGAAAACGGTTTCTTAATTAAATAAAACATGATTTTTCTTCATTAAAACGGTAATTTTCTTATTTCCATCAAGTTTTTATTGAAATAACATAAATGTTTCTTCGACTGATAAAAATTGCTTTAATTTAATTTTTTGTTGGAATTCTATTTGGAGATTTAGTTTCTTACATCTATAAATGCATCAAATTTTTGATTTGATAAAAACATATTATTAATATAGAAAAATATGCTTGTTTTGTTTCCAAATTTTCATACAAAAAGAAATTGACCTTTTTATCAAATTCTATTGTGCAATATTCTTGAAACTAGTAACTTTAAAACAAAAATGGTTTCTTAATGAACGCAAAAACAATATCTTGATTTGAGAAACTATTGAAGTATACAATTTAAGAAAGGAATATTCTTGTTTGTGTTACTCTTTGTGTTAAAACAAGAAACTGAATAATTTCTCAATCTGTAATTTAAACCTAAATACGTTTCTTAATGTTGTTTATGGGTGTAATGTATACTGGTAATTTAAAAATTTCAATATAAAAAATTTCAAATTGTCTTAGTTCACTACTTCATAAATTAATAATTTTTACAAATGTTTCATTTTCCACATACTGGATTGTTCTTACAAATATTCCATACACTCGATTGTCGATTTGCAGATCAACGTAATTTAGATACGTAAATACACAAAATAATTTTTGGTCTTTAGGTTTAAAATTAAATAATACATATTTTAGTTTCTCCAGTCATGAGATTAATATACAGGGAGTAAATATTTTTATAAATAAATTAAAGGTTTTTCCAAATATTTCTAATAAAAAGCCTTAACACTAATAAAAATTGTTTAATAATTTTTTAATTAAATAAAACATGATTTTTCTTCAAGAAAACGGTAATTTTAATATTTTCATCAAATTTTTATTGAAATAATTTGATGATGAGTCTTGCATAAAAATTAAATGGGATTTTACGCCACAATAATCGCAGTGATCGACAAAACACCTGTGGTTTATATTTTATTCAAATCCAATGATTTAGGAAATTTTCTTAGTATTTTTAATTCACTCAAAGATTTATTTAAATGTCAATCAAATTATTGACAAAACATTATGAAATAATTTATATTTCGATTAAATTTTAAATACATTTTTATAAGGTAAAAAAAACAAGAAACATTTCTTAATGGATTTCGCACGTTTCTCATACACACAGAATAAATTTAAAAACGCAAGAAACAATTTCTTTTTAGAAGAAAATAATTAGTTTACCAAAAAGTGGATTAAGAAAAATATTTCTCCTATTAATCATCCTTAACAAGGAAACAATTTCTTGTTCTCTTTTTTTTTTCTTACTCTAAGAGAATACGTTTAATACAAGCAATTATTTCTTAGGTCCAAAAATATATTTCTCATTGTAAGAGAACTAAATTTATGAACTAAGAGAACGATTCTTTTAGAAAGAAAATTTTGATAAATATGAATATTTAAGCGCTATAAATTTACAAAATGTAAATCATTCTTTGTCGACGAGTCTTTGTGCGTGTAAGATGCGTTTTAGTGTCCTTGAATATTTTTGAACAGTAGTGTTAAATTTATTACAGCGTTTATTTTTTTTGAGCCGTAGTGATGTTAATCCGTTTTTATTAAAACTAGTGTTAGTGAATAATAAAACATACATATATATACAATATTATATAGCCAAAAACTGGTACAGTGAAAAACTGAATTTTTGTTTGGTGAAAAATAAACTGAATTTAAGTGAAATTTTTATTTTTATTTAATTTGTTAAAAAAGCGTTAATGTAGATTTTTTTCTTTTTAATATTATTCAAAAATATTTTTTTATTGGTGTAAAAAAAAAAAAAATACAGCTCATAATATGGAGAACGTTGATACAACGTTGCAAGAGGCTACACCGAATGTTGAGTTCGAAATACTCGCGAGTCCTAGCGAGAATACATTTCTGCTTGAAATGCCTAACAGTTTAAACTTAACACCTCCTAACGATCTATTCAAGAAATTGGTAGAGTGGAATATTCAAGGAGCATGGCCACTTTTATCTGGTAAGACCTACATGTACATTAAATATATACATATACATACACAAACATATGTGGCAATAATACATAGTGACTCAAATTGAGTTTTGTTTAATTTTATAGTAAAATCGAAAACCATTTATTTTTTAAAAATAATTCGAAAAATTCGGTAAAAATGTTATGTAGTAAAATGACTAAATGTTTGTCCGATTTTTCACAAAAAAAATGCGATAGCTAGTTTTTTGTTTTACTGTGCGGTTCATAAGAATTACACCAACAAAAAATGATAGCATTGACAAAACAACAACAAAAAATGAAAATGCTACGGAATTTGTCTCGGTGTTATCAACGCACAGTTATTCGCTTTGAATTATCGCCCATAATATGCATACAAAATTTCCCCTCAACATTTTGACCGTAACACTCTATTTTCTTGATTTTAGTTCAATTTCTTAACTATTTAACTTCCAGTTCACTCTTTCTTTAATTCTCAGCATCTGTTCATCGAATCGATCTAAAAAAAAAAATCGTTTTATTCGTAATTAAAATACCTATAATACTTCACCGGCTAAATTAACAGTGAAAAAAAAAAATGGCTATTCTTCAATAACTTTCGTTAGATTCAATAATATAACCTGAAATTCATGGGAGTTATAGTTCTTATAGTGATACATATTATGTCGATTTTCATTTAAAATAATAATTTAAGATATTTAAGAATTATTTAAAAATAATTTAAGATCTACGGCCGCAAGCCGTATTTTAGTCCCAATTGTATTTTCAATATTTGCTGTGAGAAAAAGGTTGTGTGGGACATAATTTTTTTAAATTTAGGACGATTTCTGCCCTTTCAAATGTTTAAAAAATATTTTTAAAATTGTGCATAAAAACATAATTATGTTTTATTTTTTATGGTGTTTGTTAAAAAAAGAAATTTTTATTTTTTCTACTAAAAACCACTTTGAAAAGGTAGAACTAAAATCGAAATAAAAGGGTGTTACGGTCAAAATTTTGAGGGGAAATTTTGTATGCGTATTATTGGCGATAATTTAAAATCTTACAAAATTTTGTTCATTTTACTCCACTATATCTATTTTAAACAATGAAACAATGGGTCTCAACGTGTTGATTTCACTCAACATGTTGCCAATAGTTAGTATCAAATATTTATTAATAGTATTCACTATTTCTTTAAGGTAGTGGTTTTCAAACTTTGGACGACCTTCAATGGATAACTCATAGCGACTTAGATGAATTGTTTCCGGACTTAAAACAATTGCGATTAAAAACACAGTTGAGCAGGGGAATTTTTTCCTGGTGTGAGGACAATGTAAGGGTTGTTTGAAATATATTTTGAATTTTTTTTTGATTGATAATTTATATTTCTTAGGGTTATCCAACCACCAATGTGTACCCAATTCAAAGTTGCGCGAGTACCTGCTCTATGAATTCGTCTACATCAGAATGGATCAGAATGCAGTCTTCATGTGACTCTCCCATTCTAGTGATGAAGTTTCGCTATTAGATTTTGTTAGTATTGCAACTATTAATAATTCTAATATTAGTAATGCCATAGACAAAATAAGAGTTCTCATTTTACTAAAAACGAAAAAAATAAACTTCTGATCCCATGTTATCGTTGTATTTCTTATACTTATTAAAAAATTATGCATTCTAGATCCGTATTATCTATAGGTATTGATACACGCAATACATTTTAAAATCATTGCCTTATAAATTTCGCCAGTACAACGATGAGGCTGACATTGGAAATATCCAGAAGTTTATTTTTTCCATGCTTTTAGTAAAATGAGAAATCTGTGTAAATATTTTGTCTCTGGTAATACTATGAATAAAATGTATTTTTTATTATTTCAGAATTTGGCTCAGTTTTTAAACATAAATAAGAGAATAATAATTTTAAAAATGTATAATTCCAAAACTCCACCGCATTGGACAAAAATACTAAGGAATTGCTTGTGAATAGCATAGTGAACGAATTAGTAAAGAGACCTTTTCATTCTATAAATTTAGAAAAAAATTCGATCGATATTGAAAAACAGTTTCCAGGAGAGGTTAAGGCAAATAATAATAAATATTAAAATTTAATTTACAATTTACTTAAAGTTTAATTCTCTTTTCAGGAACTGTATTATAGAGGAGGATGAAAGCCGTCTGGTATCCTATATAATAAACATAAAAACCGGAGCTGCAATCTAAGAAAATTAGGATATTTGCAAAAAAAACTCGCAATTCCGATGCAAATAAAATAGTTAACCAATTTTAAAACCGAAATTGCACCTATTTTAAAGTCTACTAAACTAACATCAGTTTTAAACGGAGATAGTAATTGTAAGTTTACGCCAAATTATTTATTTAATAATCATGTTTTTTTTAAATATACAATATTAACTCCACATATTAATGTGGAGTAAATATTCTAACATTTAATTGAATTCATTTTATTTTTCGTTCCAGGCGATTCATTCAATTTTAACATTCTAACGTGCCTCCACTATATTCTAAAGCCAACAGCCAGAAGTAGATCGATGACAAAAAGCGATTGGAGACCATTTATAGAAGTATGTTCATTATTATATTATATATTAATAAATAAATAATATTACTATATAGAAATAAAAATAAATAAAATAAATGAAAATAAAATAAAAATAATATATATACAAATAAATAAACATGTAATATATTTATTTATTTCTATTTAGCTATTTAGATAGAAATAAAAATAAATTAGTTTTTAAGTTTTTATCTATAATGTAAATAAAACTTTTATTCATACAATTTTATTAGCCGAAACAAGTATTTCATTTAAATATGTATAAATTGTGAAATATTGTTGAAAATAAGAAAACTGATTCACGCAGTTTGAAAATAAGAAAACTGATTCACGCAGTTTTCTTATTTTCACTAATATACCCACACCCCAATTCAATATTGAAATACTACAAGAAAATCATTTTCTCTATTACTGAATATGAAGTACTCAGGAAGAAATAGATTTCTCCGGTTGAGAATAAGCTACATGGAAATAAGAAAGAATGTGATGTAATCAAGAAACCCTAAGGAATAAATTAATAAATTATTTTCTTTGATTAAGAAATGCAGCTCATAAAAAATGCATCCCTTAATACAAGAAATTATAAATAACGTGTTTATAAATTGTTCTCTCTACTGAAGGAAAGGTAAGATTAAAGTATGAAGTAATACGATACATATAAGAAAATCGTCAAAATGGTTTAAAAAATGTATTTCTTCAGCTAAGAAATTATAATTTAAATATTAGAAAATCAGATAACTTTTTTCTTGGGGTAAGAAGATAGAAACAGTAGTTTAATAAAATTGTTCCATTCTAAGAAATTAAGTGTTTAACAGCAAGAAAGTATTTTTTATTATTGGAAAATTGATTTTCGATAAAGAAACATATTTCTCCACTGAATAAAGGTTTTCTCCAGACAAAACAATAATACATAATTTTAAGCAAATCATTTTCTTGAAACAAACCAATGTATTTCAAGTCAAGCAATTATAAATAAACATTTGGAAAATAAATATTATCTTTGAAACCATATTTTCTTCTAGCGAGAAATTAAATTTTTACTAACCATCAATTATAATTTATATTAACATTTTAAAAATATTTTGTATTGAAAAATACATTGTTTACGGTAAGAAAATTTTCGTTTAGCTGAAAAATATTGCCAAATTTTCTTGGGTTATTCGAGTTTTTCTCTATATTAGTAAGTTTTTTTCCGTGTATGCATACGAATACATATTATTATAAAAAGGTCTCTATGTTCCGCCATTTTTTCAATATGTTGTTCTTGTAATTTTTGGCAGATGCGCAGTATATTACCTTTATTATGTATACTGTGGTATCAACGTATGTATAATTGTCATTTTTACAGCTCGCTAAGATGTATGATATTTAATATTTAAAGTATGGGTGCTTTTGTCTTTGTTTAACGTACTTCCATTTCAGTTTTTTTGAATCACTTACACTATACACATGCATACTTTTTGTGCCTTTTTATTGTAATCTGACGGAAATTGTAATTCGAATTATATGCAATTTCGGTGTATTTTGTGTTCGTGTTTCTCGTATATAATTTGGAATTTCGGTCGTACCGGATTTTCCGTTCCTTTTTTTACATGAAATTTTTGACTTACCCCCGCTAAAGATGTTTTCACATCAAAAAAATAAACCCAAAATAATTCGAATTCAATTTTGGCCAACAAAAAACGCTTAATATTGCAATGAAAATTACCTAAATACATCTTTTTACGTTGGATGTGGGTGGCTTTAGAGGTAACCATATTATATAACTTATATACAAACTTAAAAGCTTAAATTAAGAAAAATTCAAAATCCGGTAAATGACTTTAATTAACTTAGAAATTTCAACGAAGCATCATCAAATTTTATCTGTTACTTAAAAAAACTTAGGAATGCGAAATTTTCCGTCCAAACTTAAAAAAAAATTAAAACAAAACGTCAAAAAAAATTGTTTCCCCTATTCAAAAGTGAAAATTCTGAATTTCTGTTTTAAATTTCATATTGTCACTGGTTATTTATTTTATTTTTAATTTGGAAAGTTTTGTACAACATAAAAAATGATTGAAACAAAAATTAGTCTAACTAAAAATATTTAAAATCATCTTGAAAAGCCCTTACTCTTTGTTTCAAGGCCTATGTAAGGTTCAATAATCTTTAAAAGCTTTAATCTCGAGCTACTCGAGACGTATGTACGTAAATAACGTATGAGGAATGAAATATGGACAAATGTAAAATGTATTTGTATTTGTATTGTACAACCAAAAATAAAAATTTCCTTGTTTTTAAATAAGGTGGTTCCCGTATATTTTATAAAAAATACATTACAACTGCGTCATTTTACGATTAGTTACAAAAATGTCGTTGTTACAAGTAGATCGTCGTAAATTAATTTATAAATTTTGTCAGGAAAATCCAGACAAAAAAAAGAACGAGATTTTTCACTACTTCAAGGATCTTGGATTCAAAAAATCCTTTATCTACAAAACAATTAAACTGTTTGAGAATAATGAACCTGTGGAAAGAAAACCCGACTCTGGTAAAAAATGTCAACTACAAGGTAGCAAAGTTCGAATGAAATTGAAAGGTGAAACAGTGGGTCGAACTGCAAAATCGTACAGATAACTGGGTAAAAAATATCAAGTTGCCCCAAAAACTATCAAGAAATATTTACAAAGTATGAATATTCAACGCAAACCCAAAAAATCGGCACCAGCAACTACATACAAACAATTAGCTACAATCAAATCTAGATTAAGAGTGCTTTCCCAAACATATTTCGCTGCTTCTTCAGCTTATAAATGTGTGATGGATGATGAAAGTTATTTCACTGTTGAAGGTAATGAATGGCAGTCAAAATACTACTACGAGTCTCCTGATCACAAAGCACCCGAAAAGAAGAAGTTTATTCATAAGACCAAGTTTCCAGGTTAAGTTATGTTGTGGTTGGCTATTAGCGAACGAGGTGTCAGTGACCCAGTATTTTTCAAAAGTGGTTTGGCGGTTAATGCGCAAACATACACAAACAAATGTTTACCTGTGCTTCAGAAATTTATAAATAAATATCATAAAAATGATAAAACGATTTTTTGGCCTGATTTGGCATCCTCACATTATGCCAACGCAACGTTATCTGATTTACGTCAACGCAGAATCGAATTTATCCTTAAAGACTATAACACGCTAAATGTTCCACAACTAAGGCCCATTGAAACTTTTTGGGCAAATCTGAAGAGAATGGTATACAGCAATGGATATCGTGCCAAAAATGTTGAATGTCTGATTAGAAAGATAAAAAGAGATTTAAAGAAGATTGATACATCAGGAACGCAGGCAGCAATGAAAAGAGTGCCAGAAAGGATCAGGAAAGCGAATCGATATGGAGCGCAAATTTTTCTGTAAATTTTATCTAAGAATTAAAGTTTTAAATAAATTATGGATTAAAATCGTTTGATTAGTAAATAATTTTTTTTTTACTTTTTTTTGTTTGTCCATATTTTATTCCTCAAACGTTATATAAATAAATGCAACAATTCTCAATTATATTAATAAAATCGAACAAATGGTTTTTTACTTATTAAAATATGCAAAATTGCAACCCATAACAATAGAGCATATCCGTAGAAAAAACCGGAGGAACAAGAGTGTGTAAAAATTGAATTTTAAGCTTGAATCTATATTTTCACTACGACGAATATATATAAATTAATTAATTTAAAAATAAAAATAAAAATAATTTGATTTTAAGCCACACCAATGAAAATAATTCAACCGTTGTAAAGATTGTTCAAGTCCACCACATTAAAGAAGCGCAAACTTAAACATAATGTTACATATATATGTATAAAATACATATGAGAAATTATTGTAATAAAAGGTTAAGCGGTTTCGGTAATAGACCGTAAATCCGGAACATTTTTCTGTAAGAATGCATATTTAATGCTTGATCAACGAATTCATTCTGCTGGATAAATAATTAGAGGGATAAAGTCGTGGAATTAACTCAAACGTGACTGAAATTCGATATAAGCCAGCTGAAACAATGCAATATGACCTTAAAATAAATTGGCTATAAAAAAGGATTTGTAAGGTGCAATAAACAATTATAGTGACTTATACAGAGAAACTGTACCGTTCCTTAAATAATTAGCCATAAAACATTAATAAAATTATAAATTAGATCGTGATCTTATATTTCGACAATCTTCAAGATCTTTTTATATAACAAAATACATAAATACATTAATCAGTCTGACGCAAATACTCGTAAAAATACATAAAACCTGAAATCAAATCCTCTATTCACCATCAGATCAATATACGAAATTAAATTATTTCATACAATTGATTCAATTATCGATAAATTGTGAATAATACAATTCAATTCCAATAGAAATATAAAAACCCATTCCAAACCAACCATGAGTAAGATTAAAACAATTCTTATATACGTTTAACACATAATACATGTTTCTTATATGAAAAAAATAAAAATGATTCGATTCTGAAAGGTTATTCACTGTCTACGTATAAATCAGATTATAAATTTAAGTTTGTGTATTTATCCCTTACACAGTTACACTTCTTCATAAATTTATAGTTTTTATTTTTTTAATAATATTTATAAAATTTAAAATAAAATAATATAAGATGAAAATCTTTATAAAACAAAAAATGATCCTGCCATCTCTTGACATAATCACACACTACGAAACTACATTATTAAACACTGTATGCCGCTGCAATCTAGTAATAAGATGAAATGAGATCACCATACATATACAGCTTTTTGTCCTACTTTAAAATCAATAAGCAAATAAATGTTCATTTCTCTTTGTTCTCAATGTGTGTGTGTGTCTGCCTCAATAACAACAATTCTCTCGCTTAAAAACTGGTATATAAGAAAAAAAAAAATTATGAGCATGTAGTTGTGTTTACATATCTAATATTTTCATTGGATATTCGAACATCAACCATAATTTTATTTTTGTATTATGTGTACGAAAACGAAAAGCAACGGAACGCAAACTCAAAGGTGGATCGATATTTTGTATATATATGTATACATATCCATAAACACACACACACTATATAATGTTTGTTATTGTTTTTTTTCGCAGCCATCATAAAATCGGGCGTGGCAGGGTGGTGAAATTATACACTTTTCCGTGTACATAAAAAAGAAAATATGTGTATATGAGAAATATTTATGTGTTCGTTTATATAGCGATTTGAAATAGAATTTTATTTTTATTTTTTGTTGGTACGTCGAGTGGATGTACGGAGAAAATGATGAAAATGGAAATTTTTTTTTATGTGTAGCTGTTGTATATACTGATATAATATTTACACTATACTAAAAAAAAAATGTAAGACATGAGTAGAATTTAATTTTGTTGTTTTTGTTGTTGGATGTATGGAAAATTGTTGGAATAATAATTTTTCTCCGCTTCTAAAAAATGTATATATTTATATACCACCACCTACACAAACAAAGAGTTTAATTTTTTTGCAAACTCAAATTAAATCAAATATTTGACCTCCGAAAATATTTAAACACTGTGCTGTTTTAAACACTTATACATGAATCGAGTACAGCGAAACACAAATAAAAATTATAAATAAATTTTAGCTTAGTTTATATAGAAAAGTAACAGTGTCAGTCAGTAACTTTATGATAATTTTGAAAATGTCATAGTATATGATAGAAACTTGAAACAAAAATACTTATCATTGACAAACAATAAAGCAATTTGTAAGCAAACCAAATATCACTACGTCGTTATACATAAATTTATATATAAAATAAACTCTATACCAACATAAAATATTGGAAATTTGGTTTCGAAAGAGAATTTTCAGAATTTTAAGTGCCAATCTATTGTTTCATTTCGGTTTTTTTTTGTTCATATCGATTGTTATATGGGACAAAGACACAAAAATATTTTTTGTATATTTATTCTGAAGTTTATGGGACAGAAAAATAAATATTTTCGTCGTCTTTTATCACAAGAATGTTTGAATATTTAAAAACTAGATTTTTTTTTTTGTAGGTATAGATACGTCTTTTTACCGGTTGATAATATTGAATTTAATAAGAAAGTTTCTGGGCGACAGATTGATGACTTTTAACCATTATTTAAACGGCTACAAGTCTGATTAGGTTGCGGACGACAATACATTGGGTAGACTGACTCCCGCATATTTATATAATATGTAATGCCAAAATATTGCGCATGGCAAAAAATACCGTCGCTATTTTGTAAAACAAATAAAATTAAATAATTTATTTTTGTTTTTGTAATAATAATTAACCAATTAAGTATATACAATAAAAATCACCCTGATAATACCAACATTTAATTTTTTGTGTTACTTAAACATAATTATACCATAACCAATAAAACAATTATATCATAAAAATCGCATAAAATAAAATAAATAAACCGCCGCTTAAAGTTTTATTTTATTGCACACAAATTTAATTTTTGTTTTATAAGTGATTTATTGCCATTGTTTATATGATAATAACATAATCAACTAAACGCATAAAAATTAAGTATTTTACAACACAAAAAAGGAAACAAACATACTTATCTATAATAATTATTTTATTGTACCGCACATTATATTTTATTGTTGCGGTTTCTATTTCAAAAAAAAATTTAATAGTAATAATTAATTCTAAATCGATTAACTAAAATTTTGTTTAAACGTTTTACAATACATTAAAAATCAATAGATTTGGTATTACAAAGGCCGACCACTCCTATAATTAATACCAATATTACCTATATGCAGGATTATAAAATTTTTTAAAACGTTTCGCGTATAAAATACAAAATTTTATGGAACAACCAAACCTTTTTACAACGCAACAAAATTCATTCATAAATATATACATATTGACTTTATAATGTTGTGTATAATAATAACAAATTGCAATAAAAATAAAAAATCTGTGCGTAAAAAAAAAATTACGTTACATCATCTCGTGTATATAATGTTTATGTACATAAAGTTAAGCGCACATACAGTAAAGTGGAAGAAACTAATAAAAAAAAATGTTCGTTTTTTTAATGGTAATGAAAAATTAAAACATAATAGTGGTTTCATGATGTTTTATATATATGTATAGTATATTTTGGAGCTTAATCATTTTTATTATATGTGTGAACATAAAATAACAATATAAAAAAAAGGAACAACAGCTTATATGTAAAACTATTTAACGATAAACACTGAACTTGAAAAAATATTAAGTGTATAGTAAATACATAACATATGATAAATACAACAAAAATTCAAGTTCAAGTAATTTATTTTGTTTTGTAATATTTTACAATCTACTGGTACACTCGTATATTATATAATTGAGAAATAAACCAAAAAAAAAAAAAAAAAACAAAACGCGTTAATTTCAACGAAACTATTTACAAAACAAAAAAATAATAATTTAATGCAATAAACAATATAATTAAATAGGAAAATTCTTAAAATTTTCTTTATATTTTATGTCCTTACGAGATAATTTTTTAATTTAAATTAAAATGAGAAAAGATTGTTTGTCTAATCTAATCTATCTAGGCTATATAGCTAGAAATTCTTTATTTTATACAAAAAAAAAAGGAAATTAATAGACCTTTTTGGGGGGCGTGGATATAATATCACAACGAAATGGTTGGGAAGAGTACGGAGTCGTAAAAATTATATATATTTTGATTTTAGTGTATACAGAAAAGTATAATAAATTGTGCAAAATTTTATTTTCGGTAACGTAAAATTGGAAAAAATTCGATTTGACTCGACAAAAAAAATTAAATTAAAATTTGAACCATCAGATAAAAGAATTTTTAAAAATTGCTATATAGATATGCGACTTCAATTTCCCTGTATAATTTGATTGAACAAATTAGCAAAAATGTTAATTAAACGAAATTAATTTTTACAGCCGGCCACTTTTTAAAATTGAATTATCTTATGTTTTTAATGAAATTTTTATTGAACAAATATACTTTCATGGAGCCGATTGAAAAATTTAAATTTCAAATTTTAAAAAATTTTGACTAACGAACAATTACAAATGGTCAAAATTATTCGATAATTTCCTTCAAGTTTTCATTAAAAGTTTCCAATGGCTTAAAAAAAATGTAATAGGAAAATGTTTTTACTCATAAAACAAAATTCAAGTTTTGGGAAAATTAAGGTAGGTACAAATGGTTGGTACTTGCAAGTCCTCATTCTATTTAATATGGGGTTTGCGTAATTTATTTTTTCAGGTTTGAAGTAATAAAATTAGCTTTGGGATGACCATTTCTTTTTTTTATACGGTAGTATAAAAGAAGTTAAATATTAAAGATGCAAATTTATTCAAAATTAAGTAAGAAATTTATTATAGTTGTATAGGTGTATAGTCATTTGACCGACGGGCTAAAGTTTGTGATGAAGCGAAATATATTGTGACCTAAATTTAGCTTTGAAAAAAAAATCATGTCAATTTTTGTGTTGGACAATATAGGTTCCAAGAGGTTTCTAATTTTTTTAAATCTGTGGAATTAAACTAAAACAGGATATCTCCAAAAACCAAAATGTTTGAAAATTTTATTTAATGTTTTGGTTAGGATTTTTTCAAATATTTAACATTACACATTGAATTTTTATGTCGATTTATTTTAATTGATTAATAACAATAATTGTTCATATTAATTGCTGATGAATAATATATAAATATTTAAAATAAAGCTTAAATTGAATAAATAAGAAGATATCTAATTTTTAACATACACCAACGTAGCATAATTTTTGTAATAAGATATGTTTTGTTTTGTAAGGATATTAAATTTGAAAAAATAAAACAAATTTTGGTTAAAAATAAAATAATTTCAGTGTTTAATATTAATGAATTAATCAGCCATTTTCAAAATACTACTAAAAATATATAAACAATAACTCAAAATAACATAATTATATGAAATAATTAGCCTAACATCTATACTGTTCGTCAGTATCTGATTGATTTAAATAAATTGTATTTCTGATATTTTCTTTAACAGTAAGACCTTTGTAAAAATTATGAAGGTCTTGTGGAATATATTGTAATAAAGAGAGTAAATCCTTATGTTTCTCTTTAGATATTGGATTACATGAGCGATTTTGCGATGAATCTATAGTTGAAGTTGCAAAATGTTTGCGTCACTTTTGTGGCTTCTTTGGAACTCCACAGAATCATTTACATTCTTCTTGTATCTGAAACAAAGAAAATGTCATTAATTTTAAAAGAGAAAAGTGCATATATTCGAACTATTACCTTAACAACCGTATATCGTTCCATTTAATTTTCATTCCACATTCAGTTTTGTAAGGTTTTTTATATTTTGGTTTTAAAACACTTTTTTAAGCTTTTTTTGTAATAATAAAATAATTTTATTTGGTTTTTAGCTTAATATTTTTTTATTTTATTTTTTATGGTGGATTCAGCGAGAAAAATTTGCTAGCTCGTGATCACGAATTATTGAAATTTCGTCAACTTTTTTACCCCTCCAATTTTTTGTTTACTTTTTTACAAAAGCAACCATAAGAAAAAGTAAACAAAAAATTGGAGGGGGTAAAAAAGTTGACGAAATTTCAATAATTCGTGATCACGAGCTAGCAAATTTTTCTCGCTGAATCCACCATTAATCTCAAAATTTATTAAATATCCAGGAAGCTTCAAAATATTTGTTAAATTATTACGACAACATTTTGTAGATTTTCTAAATTTTTTGTCACTCAAATTGTTTTCAAATTGTTTAATTTTTTTCGGGAGCAATTTGTAAATTTAAATTTAAACTCTAGTTACAGGAATTCGTTATTAAAAAATAAACATTTTCTTTCAAATTGTAGTAAAAATTGTACCCCTGAGAATGACGGAATGTACCGTCGAAACGTCGCGTCGGGTTTTTAAAAAAAGTTAAATAGTTAATAAAAAAAAAAAATATTAAGCTAAAAATAAAAACCAAATAAAATTATTTCATTGTTTTTAAAAGGTGTGCAAAATCGTAGAAATTTGAATTATGGATTTCAGCGACATTAAATTTTTTTTTTCTGCCTACTTTCGCATCATTTGGGCCCAATCGTGTGGATGAAATATTTCCATGTTTGTGTGTCTCTTTTTATCTTCTACAATTTTGATGAGCGGAGTTACACTCTAAATGAGTGTGGCCCGACTCGAGAAATGTATGTCCTATGATGTTAAATTTCTTTGTTTGTTCCAAAAAATATTGCAGCATACTGCAGACAATATTGTTTCTATTCTATCCCCCACATGTATCGCTAAAAATTACTACCTGTTGTAGTAATTTTTAGTGATACATGTGCGGGTAGATTGATTGGCACCTCGACCACTCATTGCCTCATGCCAAACGAAGCAGTATGTTGAATTATCGTCGCAATTTCTTACAATTAGACTAAAGGTCCAAAGGCTTCGTTTGTAAAAGGCAATATTTGACCTCAAATATGGGGTGGGTAAACATTGTTGAAGATCAACTACTAACACCGTTTTAGCTGGGTCTTTTTTATCTTCTCTTTTTACTTATCATACACTAATTCAGCAAACTCCTGATGATAATTACGATCTCTCTCAAAAATTTTGTTTAAATTTTAAATTTCATCTTTCAAAAATTTCACGATATTTCGATAAAGATACTTTTGTTTGTGGATTAATTTCTGAGTACATCTCGTACATTTTTGACAAATTTAATCCTATCGGAAGGTACTTTTGTTGCGTATGAGATCTTGAATAGTGCGATTTATACTTAGGGAAACTGTTAATATGATTTATCACTTCCTGTTCCTGGCTGGATGTAATTTTTGGCTTATTTATCCATGATCCTCTGTCATCAGCGACTCCTCCGCCCTCACTTAACTTTTTTATAGCGGTTCGTAATATACCTTTTTTCTCAACAAGAACGGCAAGAAAACACGTTTGGCACACTTGGATTTCTTTCAAGGTTTCCCTGTCCGTTAAAAAATATTTAAAGGTGATGGAACGATTTCTTTTAGGATTTTTTAAGTTGGTTATTCGATTTTTTCTTTCTATTTTTAAAGATTTTGAAATAAACGCCAATCCACCAATGTATGTTTGAACTGCCCAATATTCAGAAAAGCATTGGGTTTGCATTTTTTCGGACGCTCTGACACAACATTTGATTTTACATGTTTTTAGTTTTCTTGGTGTTTTACTTTCGTTTTTAGGCCTTTAAGCGTTGTGTATTCTTCACCGGCATTTCGGTTTCTCTTTCGTATTTGTATTTCCTCCCGTTTTGTTATTTTCGTTTTTTTAACCCTTTCTGCAGTTTCATTTTGATTTCCATTTTTAATGATTGACGATGCTGGCTGATCTTCAGGATATGTTATTTCATCAAGTTATAAAAGTTACAGAGGTCTCATTATTTCCTTTGGCACCTGTTGACTCGCTAGTGTCGTAATTTCCTTGTAGTTCATATTCCGGGTCGTTATCGTCGTAATCGACGGTGGTCTTAAAATTGTTTTCACATTCGTCTGCTGGTTTTAATATTTTTTCATTTGCAGGCTCATCAATTTCACAGGATTCTGAGGTAAGCAGGGCGGGTGATAATATTTCATTTGTTAGGACAGAAAACGACAATCCACACTCTTTCGCCCAGTCTTGTAGTCTGAATCTAATGGGTGTTTTTCTTGCGGGCAGTTTTTCGGGTCACCGTCGTCATTTATCATTTCATCACATGCTACATATGATAAAAATGTTGGAGTCATTTTCTTATTATATAATTCAACAATGTAAAATATGTAGATATTCTTACCGTGAGGACATTCCACTTTTTTTGATTTCACTTTTAAAATATGTTGCTCTGAGTTAATCGCTTGAAGATTTTCACTGGTATCACAAGAAATAGAAACGAGTTCCCCAGGTGGTTCTACTAACAGTGGCGGATTAAGGTCGGTTGGGGCCCCGGGCGCAGAAGAAAAAATTAGGTCGTTTAAAAAAATCGAGAGAGGCAGGAAAATAAAAATACAGGTTCACGTATTTAAGCATCCTGGGTGTTGATTCTCTAAAAAATAAGGTCGCACGTGACAAATAATAGGGACACAACTCAAAATTTCAAATTTTTCAGGAGAGCAAAAGAAAAAATGCTATGGCGTTTTCTGACGAATTATCTCAAAAACTCAATTTTTGAGTTGTGTCACTTTTCTAAGTCATGTGCGATGTGTAAACGTGAAAACTTGTAAAAGGCAAAGCTTATTTTTATGAGTTTGAAATTTTTCGAGAGGATTACCATTAAAATAATATCGAAAAATTGCAACTCATAAAAGAAAGCTTTGCTTTTTACAAGTTTTCACATTTACACATTATCTTTAGAGAATCAGGGCCCTGATTCTCTAAAAAATAAGATAATGGGTAAATGTGTAAATTCGTGAAAAGCAGAGCTTTCTTTTATTAGTTTGCAATTTTTCAATTTTATTTGAAGTAGTAAGCAAATCGGAAAATTGAGAATTCGTTAGAGTAGGCCTCTCTTTTTGCAAGTTTACACATTTACCCATTATCTTTTTTTTTAGAGAATCAGCACCCTGGGCACAGTTAGGAAATTCCTCATTTTGTGTAACGAGTGGGTTATTTGCGAAACGAGTGAAGCGAAGCGCTCCCGTATAGCTAGTTTTATTACAATCAGTAAATTATTGAATTTTGAGAAAGTCTTTGGATGGTTAAATTCCAAATGAATTTAAAAATTTTTTGGAAATCCAGTAGGCACCAGCTGGTATTGAAATGAATATTTCCTCACTAGCTAGCTATGAAATATTCCCCATTTCCTAACTAGTTATGAAAAATATTCCGTTTCAGAACCTACTACGATTTTAAAAAGTCGTATTTTTGTAAAAAACTGAAAAATAGTAGCAATTAAGTGCTTTTCATACCGGCTGCGTTGACTTCGGACTTCAAAAAATTTACGTTTTATTTTTAATAATTATCACTTAAAAATAATTTGTTTTATAACAGTTTGAAAACATTTCTATAAAAAGTGACACCGTTAATCAAATAAAACAAAATTACAAAACTTTAAAGTTACAAAACGACTTTACATTTTTAAAGTTCAAAGTCAACGCAGCCGATATGAAAAGCACTTTATATTTGCATGCGGGGCGAAACGCAGCGTAGCCGAGCAAGTGCAAAGAATGCGTGTCAAAAAACAAAGCCACTTTTAGGCGTACATCACATCGAGCGCGAACTGCGAATTGTGAATAAATTCCACAATGCGATATTCGTAAATAGACGCGCATAGGGCATGGCGTGAATTAAATAAACGTCAAATATAAAAAATCTTCCGAAACTTGACGTTTATTAAATTTGCGCCGCGCTCTATGTTCGTCTATTTACGAATATCGCATTGTGGAATTTATTCGCAATTCGCAGTTCGCGCTCGATGTGTTGTACGCCTTAATCCGAATAACGCACGTACTATTTTTTCTCCATCGAAGAAAATACATTGCGTACCCTAATTATACGTACAAATTACATGCATTTAAAATTTCTAGATTGAAAATTTGATGAAATAGCTAGCTAAGAAGGAGGTCTTAACTTTGTTTCGTTTGGGCATTTTACCAAGTTATGACGTGTCAAATACGTTTAATATTGAAAACAGTATTAAAACATACATCTTTAAACATTTATGTACTATTTATGTAATATTAAATTATTAACCCATTTTTCTTTTCTTCTACACACAATGTAAACACGAAAATTACCTTAGATACTTAGCCATTAGAAAAACTGGAAAGTTGGAGTTTTGCGGGGCCCCCCAGAAGTCGGGGCCCCGGGCGCGCGCCCGGTGCGCCCGCCGTTAAATCCGCCAGTGTCTACTAACTCACAATCACTTTGATTGGATGGTTGAAATGATAATTCAAATGAATCGTCACTATTCATATTAATTTCAAAGTTTATTAACTTGATTTGAATATTATAATTATGTAAACTAGTTGTAAAACGATTTACGCATAAAATTAAAACAATACAATGAAATACAACCGTTCATCAGATAGTTCGAAAAAAAAAATTAAATTAAAATTTTAACCAACAGATAAAAGAATTTTTAAAAATTGCTATATAGATATGCGATTTAATTCCTATCCTCAATTTCCGTATATAATTTGATTGAACAAATTAGCAAAAATGTTAATTAAACGAAAATAATTTTTACAGCCGGCCACTTCTTAAAAATTAATTATCTTATGTTTTTTTAATGAAAGTTTTATTGAACAAATATATTTTCACGGAGCCGATTGTAAAATTTAAATTTAAAAATTTAACAGATTTTGACTAAAGAACAATTACAAATGGTCAAAATTCCTCGATACTTTCTTTCAAGTTTTCATTTTTAAAAGGTTCCACAATTGCTTCAAAAATAAATGTAATAGGAAAATGACTTTATTCATAAAAGAGAAAAGTTTGGCAATTTATTTTTTCAGGGATGGGATGGGATGACTACCTTTTTTAATTTATACGGTAGTATAAAAGAAGTAAAATATTTAAAGGTGCAAATTTATTCAAAATTAAGTAAGAAATTTGCAAGTATGTATTAGTTGTATAGGTGTAGTCATTTGACCGACGGGCCAAAGTTTGTGATGAAGCGAAATACATATATTGTGAACTAAATTTAGCTTTGAAAAAAAAGCATGTCAATTTTTGTGTTGGACAATTTAGGTTCCAAGAGCTTTCTAAATTTGTTAAATTTACTTATACATTTTTAGGTCTTAGGAAATAAGAAAGTCTGTCATTTTACAATTTGTCATTTTACAATAAGTAACTTTCTGTCTTTCACATCTCGCTTAAAAGCTCATAAAACTTTATTTTGAAATGTTTTGCATTAAATTTGCAGTTTTCTGAAAACTGAATATTTGGGCATAAACACGTTCAAGACAGAATATGACAAAACGATTTAAGGCACAAACAGTTTACATACCTAAAGGCAGCATAATTCAAAATGATCAGCCCATCATTCCAGAAAAAATATATCATCACGCGGTATAGTTACAAAATTATCCTACAGCCCAACAATATTTCATGTGATATAACTTACTCTAGCCAAGAAATTAATTTTTATTTTGTTTTATAACATATTTGATTACAGAAAATTGCAAAAATTAAAATCTTACATTATCTAAGAAATTATAGAAGAAAATACCAAATTTTAAAGAAATTGGCCTTTAAGATAGAATATAACAGGATTTGGTGGGATGTTTCTTTTCCGGAGCTATCGATATGCCAGTTAGATTTGTCATTACGTTATCCAACTATCCTTTAATAATATAAAGGCAATTTTCATGTTGAGATTGGCGCTATAATTTTTAAAGTTAGGGTAGTACTGAAATTACATGCACATTGCACACGGAAGCTATTTGTCCCTGGATTTGGCCCTGAAATGACCGGAATGTTTCTTTTCTGGTACGCCGTTTGGTTATATACCGTTCTTGATATAATAGATACTATGATAGACTCTATGATAGAGTTAGATAGTTTCCGGAAAAAATTAGTGGTCATTCCAAGCCCAAATCGGTTCCATTTATAGAAATATCGGTACTATGCAAATTTAAACAATTATAGCGCCAATCTCAACATGCCAATCATTTTGATTTGGTTAATAGGGCAATGGCAAATAGAATGGCATACCGATAGTTTCTGGATAAGAAACATTCTGGCGCTGTATTCTTCCGCAAACCGCTTGAAGTTAGGCCCAATAATATTTTCTGTTTGTCCGTTTCATTAGTGAGATATCTCATTTAACATTTCTTCATCCTCGTTTTGTTTGCCGTTCTAAATACCCTTTTCATACTTTTACTTTATATTTAGGATCATTGGCATGCTGATAACGCCACCGTAGCGAAATACCGCAAAATAATCTAAGGACTTCCATAATTCCATTGATCCTATCGATCGACCAACTATTCCTGAAAAGTAAAGCATTCCTAAACCATTACTGATATGCTGCTATGATTCATCTTTTTTTTTTTGGCAACCCTCGGTTTGCGGGTTACGTATGGCCTGTTATCATCTCCAAGTACGTTCGATTTAATCTTATCCCTTGAAATTTTTAAATAACAAAATACTTTAGCAAAACCAATCCTTTTGGCTAAGTTCCGGTTGCTTAATCGTGATTTAATTTTCGCTTTCTTGATCTGTGGCTTATTTATAATGCCACCAATGTATGTCTTGTTAGTGACATTTTTAATTTTGTATTCCTTCGAAACTAAAATCATTGAAAATAACGAATATATTTTAAAATGTAAATTCCTCTTTTTTGTTTTGTTTTTGCCATTACATTGTAAGAAAAGGTAATTTTCGTACGGTGGCCAAAGGATAAAGTCTTTGTTTCAATTAAAAAAATTACCCCAATACTATTTCGGTATAGGTTAGTATAATATATTGATTGATCAATTTGATAGACTGAAATTCGATTGAAACTGAAATTTGATCGCTTGAAGTTTGATACTCGATTTTCGACAGACTAGAATTCGATAGATTAAAATTTGAAGAAATTGAATTTCAGCTGACTAAAAATCGATAAAGTGAAATTTGATAGATTTATGAATTTGTTAGGCTGAAATTCAATTCTATCAGAAATTCGAAGGGTTGGTATTCGATATATTGATGAATTTATTAAATTGAATTGATATGGATTTTAATTAGATAAATTGAAATTCAATAGATTAAATGTGCGTTGAAAGTCGATTGATTATTTAAACTAACTATAGTGAAAAAGTTTCTTTAGGTTGAAATTCTGTATTTAGAAATGATGAAGCATTTACTTAAAAAAAATATTACGCTCCCCAACCCACCCCTTCTAATTTAATTTTTCGCTAATGTACTTCTGGTTTGCCAAATAAGAGACGAAAAAATGTCTCAAAAATCACCTCAAAGTTGACCAATTTATGTGAAATATAAAAATGGAAATAGAAAAAAACTAACATTTATTCCGGGTTTTATCTTTCCTCTTCTTTAACTGTGAGATAATTGTTTTTCTAAAGAGCTTGTCATTGCACCGTGTTAAACTTTCTTACTCTTATTAAAGATCGTTTAGCCCTTAGTTACATTATAACATGAAGCACGACAACTCTAAACCGAGAAAATTTTTATTGTTTTCCATTTTTCTCTACTTTAACCTAGGGAATTCTCGCCAACACAAATACTATTAAATCAATATTGCTGAGCAATATATAGCAATATTTGTAATTTTAACGGCGGTTACTTAAATATAACCAACATTTACAAAAAAAATCAATGTTTTTAAATTTTTCTCCAAACAGTGAGGTAAATTTTTGCAAATAATTTTTTTTTTGTTAAGGGCTTATTGAGTTGTGTAAAGGTGTTCCTTGTAATTCGGTTCGGAGGTTATCGATGAAAAATAATTTTTTTTCTATATCTATTTCCGCCACTTTAATGGTGGCGATTTCCAGAAATATTTTAATAAAAAATACATCAAGCAGCGAATACAGTTTTTGTATTAAAATTCGGTTGTAGAGGTATATAACTAAAAAATCTCGCTTACTATTTTGACCTTACCAGCTCACAGGCGCAACGCCCTAATATTCAGAACCCTCCTGTTGAGAAATTTCTCAACGTATAAGAATAATACTAAAAACCCATATTTTGGATCTCAACTGTCAAATTTCCTCTCACTCGTTCGGCCAGGATAGACTATAAAGTAAATACGCTGGTCGCAATTGATTGAATTGGTTGAATAGTGAATCCAATAATTATAATTTTTGTGAAATGTATAAAGGAATTTAGTAGAATTATTTTCTGTAATGACAATAACTTGTAAAATGAATTACATTTTAGATTTAGCAATATTTAAACAAGAGTTAAGGAGATAACATTAAAATGACATAATTCTCAAAAACATAAATATATCCTATTGATTATTTCAAGAATCAGCTTAATCTACTATTTAAATAGTATTTAATATGTATGTATAATAAAATGAAAAATTTCAAATTCAAATTTTAAAATTTCGGACCAAATATATTTAGATATTCTTAATTGAAAAAAAAAACTCAGATTACAATTATTAAAATCTCTTCACTCTAAACATATTCATGTTTCTTAGGTAGTGTCTAAAATAAATAAAGATCTTAGATTAATTAAGCGTAATAAAGTTAAAAAATTTACAATGTTTAGATTTTATAATTTTAGAAATTAAATTTCAACTTGGTAATTTAGCGTTGGTTCGTTTTGGTAACCAACCGTAGTAAAACTACAACATTTATAACATACTGAACATTGACGATAACATTAAAATTAAAAATTACATAATTAAAAATAAATATATATATAAATAAAATAATAAAAATAAAAATAGAAAATAAATAAAATCAATATTTTAGGCGGAAAAGAAAATATCAGAAGCAATTCTATATTGAAAAAAGATACCTATAGTAATTATTTGTTACAGAAATAGCTATTAGTAGATATTGTTGGACAAAAACTTCAAAAAAAATGTTTTACAATTGTGTTTAAATAAAACACATTTAGATGAAATCAAATGCTACTTATATAATCATACTCACTACACTAGGATTATAGCGCAACATTTTATAAAGAAACCCTAATAAATTGAACGGGTCCCGGTCGATACGGCATATTTCATTACGGAATATGAAAAAACGGCATATTTCAAAACGGCATATGGTACGCTACGGCATATGATACACTATGGCATATTTCAAAACGGCATATTTCAAATCGAAATATGGTACACTACGGCATATTTAAAAACGGCATATTTTAAAATGACATATGGTACGTAACGGCATAGGGTTGGCAACGTATTACTGTTTTTCAAAAGACTGTTTCTAAAATCTTTTCTCCAAAATCTTGTTTTACAAAATCTTGTCACCAAAAACTTGTTTACTTTTATATATAAATTAGAGGATATTTTGGATGAAGATCGAAAAATTATTGCATCATGGATAAATACAAATTATATTTCGGGTCGTGCTGGTAAAAACAATAAACCGCCACGATATCGTACCAATTTTTGGTCTATTGCTGACTCTTTTGAAAATAACTTTCCACGAACTCAAAACAATTTAGAAGCTTGGCATAGGAGGCTGCAAGTTGTTGTTGGAAAATTGCAAGTTGGACTTTATAAGTTAATAGATGAATTAGGCAAAGAACAAATATTTATTAAAAACCGAATCGACTAAATGAGATCTGGTGAACAAATATTTCCAAATAAACTATCTAGAAAAAGAAAAAAACCTGAAATATATCATGATAAATCGACGGCCTAAAGAGGAAACGTCTTCCCTTAAAGGCTTCGCAAATAATATAGCTTTTTATTGATTTGTAGCACTAATCCAATAAATTTAGTTTAATTTTTATTATATTTTTTCAAACACATCTCAAGAAAAGAAACTAACTTGTGAAATTATAATTTTAAATAAAATGTGTGTATGCAAATTAATTATTAAAATTTGTTTCTTATTAATTGAATATGAACCACCTTAATTTACATAAATGCCTGCGCATGTGAAAAATTAACTTAAAATAAGGGACATAGAAAAACTGGGTTGGGTATGTAATCTTGCATTACAAAATTTCGCTTACAAAATTTTGCATTACTGTTGTAATTACAAAATGTTGCAATTATAAAATATTGCAATACAAAATCTTGCATACAGTTTCCCGTACATTTTTTTCTCTATTCTGAGGAAGATAAATCGAAGAAAAATGACATCGACAAACTAACCTTAGAATTGTAGAGGCTAACGGCTACGATAACTCTCACGGGCACGCGGAAGGTCGCTGCGCTCCCCACCGCTTAGCCCTCCGAGGGGCTTTAGTTTTGCGCTTCGGGGTACGTAGGAGCCGGGATCAGCAAACATATCGCACTGCGTGCCGCATGTAGGAGCGGATTATATAGAATCTATTAATGACATCTACTAAACAGCAAAATAATTGCACTATTTTGTATGCAAGATTTTGTAATTTCAAGATTTTGTAGTTGCAACATTTTGTAATTGCAACATTTTGTAGTTGTAATCCCATTTCCATCGTACTTGTCGAATTTCATAATAATCGCAAAGGTGAAGGAAAATTTAAGTAAATAAAGGATAATTTACTACCTAATTGAAGGAAAATTCTGTTAGGTAATCGTTTAAAGGAAAATCCGTTAAGTAAAGGAAAATTCTATTAAGGGAATGGATTTCAGCATAAACGATTAAAATATCGCCAGATTAATTTATCTTATTCCAGAACTTCATCTACAAATTATTTTAAGATCCCATTTCCATCGCATTTGTCGAATTTCATAATAATCGGTTATAAATAGCCAAGTTTCATCCTAATTGACAACATTCTAGAGTTTTATTACAGAGAATTAAGAAGAAAATTCTCTGTGGTTTTATCTTAAAACCATTTTAGAACCCTATTTTCGTCTTATAAACGAGTTCATACTAGTGATTCGAAAAAATACATTACTAAAATAATAAAAAATCCTTGAATAAATGCTCTATTATCCAATTACGTTGCTAAATTTTTATATTGGTATAAAATTAGTTCAAAAGGATAAACCGGAAGGGCCAATATACATATTTTTATTTTTAAAATTAGATTTAAATAAAAATGAAAAATTATAGATATTAATAAACACTTCCCGATTATATCTTTATTACCAATATTTTTATTTCCGTTGGGAGAATAAATTTAATTGCACTAACAAAGGGATGATCCCGAAAACGAAAATTCAAAAAATTATGAAACTTTGGGAACATGTATGTACATCTCATATATAGGAATGTACTACACAATTTTTTTTTCTGCGGAAAAACACTATGACGGTGAAATGGATTTTTGAAAATTGGAAATTTCCCATTCTGATTTCAACTCGTTTAACTCGTTAACGGTAAGAGGTAGAGAAAAAGTGTGTGCTTGCCTAAGACAGCAGGATGGTGAGCATGAAAGTAAATAAGCTTTTAGAAATGTCAGTTTGACGATTTCACGTCAATCGGTCTTGTCCGTGAGAATTCTGAGCGAAAAACCGTCAATCCAGTCATATTAATAAAACTCATCCAAACAATTATTTTTTGTGTTTTTCATTCATGAAGATAAAAAACTGACATTCCTAAAACCTTATTTACTTTCATGCACACCGTCCTGCTGTCTTAAGCAAGCCCACATTTTTTCTCTACCTCTTACCGTTAACGAGTTAACGAGTTATGCGCAGAGGCAGAATGGAAAATTTCCAATTTTCAAAAATCCATTTCACCCAGTCAGAGTGTTTTTCCGCAGAAAAAAAAATTGCGTAGTACATACATACCTATATGAGATATACATGTTCCCAAAGTTTCATAATTTTTTGAATTTTCGGGTTCGGGATCATCCCTTGTAAGTGAAGGAAAATTATATTAAGCGAAATAAAATCCCAATAGGTAAATGGCAATTTTAGTAAATATAGGGTAACTTTATAAGTTGATGATTAAAACTATTTTAGAATCCCATTTCCATCGCACTGTTGAGTTTCATCATAATCGGCTAAGAAATAGACGATTTTCATTCAAATTGGCCATATTCCAGAACATTATCTAAAACTCATTTTAGAATCCTATTTCCATCATATTTGTCGAATTTCATCATAATCAGTTATGAAATAGCCAAGTTGTATAAAAATTGCCATATCTCAAAAATTTTTCTAGAAACCATTTAACAATCCCAATCCCACTCCTTCCAAATTTCATCATAATCGGCCAATAAATAGACAATTTCTATAAAATTAACCATATTCCAGAACTTCTACTAAAACTCATTTTGGGATCTCATTTCCATCACACTTGTCGAATTCCATCATGATTGGCCATGTTCTAGAAATTCATCTAAAATTCTTTTTAGAAGACCATTTCTAACGTATATGTTGAATTTCATTATATTCGGTTAATTATTAGGTAAGTTCCTCCCTATTTGGCCATATTACAGAACTTCGTCTAAAATCCGGTTTAGTATTCCATTTTCATTGCACTTGCCAAATTTCATCATACTCGGCTAAGAAATAGCCAAGTTTTAGTTTTAATAGCCAAAATGCCTTATTTTACCATATGCCATATGAAAATATGCCGTCGTATACCTTATGCCATAGTGTACCACATACCGTTTTAAAATATGCCGTTTTGAGATATGCCATAGTGTACCATATGCCTTAGCGTACCATATGTCGATTTGAAATATTCCATTTTGAAATATGCCATGTTGTTCGGATTCGAAATTGAACATATTATACGTGATTGGAATATTTTTAAATATAAAACTCGCTTATTATTCATTGACATAAGTTTAAAAAAAAACTCAATGTAACGTCAACGGAAGTAAAATTGCGAATTTTTAATTGTTTAATACAGACAATTATAGATATTGGATTAGTACAATATTCAAAAAGAAGCAAATCGCAATGAGCATTAAATTAAATAAATAAATTCCTAGTAAACCTATAGACAAAAAAGAATGCATCCGAAATGGAAAAAGGGCATTTAGCGAAGACATATTTGTTCAAAAAACAGCATGAGATGTATAGTTTTTTGTGCATGTTTAACACGTTGTTTTATGCCAACTCACATTTAGATTAATCATAATTATCGATTTATTAATTCAAAGTGTGCCAATTGTAATTAATTTAATGAATATAATGAAATCTCATTTAATTCAAAAATGCGCATTTTAAATTATGTGTATTTAAATTCGCATTTCGGATGTAACCCAATTATTTATTAAAATTAAACTATTTTCGAAACTATCTTTTTAATAAAACAATATTTGAAATACTGTATGTATGTACATATGCACATTGCCGAAACCCCAACGACATTATTTAAAAAATTGAAAAGAGTTTATTATAGGATTCATATTAGAGTGAAAAATCTAGATCGAAAAGTTAAAACAATTCAAATTATAGTTCGAATTTGATAGAGGTACAAGAATACCAACAAATGTAAAATTAAATGAAAATGGTAGTTCTAAAAATTTTAATTTTTAAAATCCAATTGCCAAAGAACAAATAAAAGAGTGAAATTAATTAATAAAATATTATTTCAAAAATTCTGGATTCTAAAATAAAAGTTTCAATTAAAAATTTTAAAATTTCTATAAGGACCTTTTCTTTTAAAAATTAAAAACTTAATTTAGACATTCATTTTCAGAGCATGAATCTTAAATTTCAATGACAGCCAAAATCTTAAAGAGTAATAGGAACCAAATTTTGTTGAGTATTCCTTTGAGACTAAGGATTATCTTAATCCAATTTTATTTTTCCAAAAAATTGCAAACATCAAATCATAAGTCATATACCTACAATGAAATGTAAGACGCAAAAATTGCTAAAATTAACTGTGATGTGTACAGAAAACTGTTTCATGCTTCCTATGTTTGGTTGAATAACTCTATCATGGAATTCATGAAACAAGAAACCCACATATGGAAGTGTGTAATTTGTACAGGTAAATCGAAAGTGGAATGTAGTTTTAACAATTGCTACTTTATAAAAAAACTGATTTGAGCATAATGTTCGAAAAAAAATTGAAATTGAAATGGAATTGAAGTTTTAATAGCTGAAAATATATTTTGCTTAAAAACAAAATGAAACAGTTGGAGACTAAAATTAATTCTCTTGAAAAAATTCAGCATCAAAATTTAATTAAGATTTTTAGTATGCCTTATATATAAAAAGGTGAAAACGCTGAGAAAACAATTCTGGATTTGTTAAAAATAAGAGCAAGTTTCAACGTTTCCTGAGAAGACATCGACCTTTGTTATCGAAAGAAAAAAAAAATCGTTTAATAGCAGTGTTATACAAGCACACAAATGTCATACGAGGTCCATATATATGAAATGTATATCACACAAATGTCATTCAAGCTTTATGTATGGGACATTTTTTTTATGAAGACCGACCAAAAAGTGATTGATTCGAAGGTAAAACTGAAATGTAATAACATCTCAGTGGGATTACCATCTACACTACAACCTGGTATACATTTTTCTAAAAATTGCAATAATAATCACCGCGCGCCGCACAGTGAGGCCGATTACCAAAAAGCTGGCCAAAATTAAAAAAAAAAAAAAAATTATTTTGGTTTTTTTAAAGTTAGGTTGTCTTTAATAATACCCTAGCCGTCCTAAAACACTCATAAGAGGGTCGAAACACATTAACCTGCTCTAGAATTTTGGTTGCAAAGTACCTTTACTCAAGCTGCTGTCGTTATGTTAAATTATTTAATAAAAGACACTAGTGCAAAAACATACGTAGAAGTTTAAAAATACAACTAATTTTAATCAAATAAAATGGATTCAACTCCTGGAGGTATGTAGAATATAATAATATGTTTTAAAATATTAGTATTTTAAGCAATAAATATTAATTAAACAATGATTTTTTATGTTTTTTCAAACTTTATATTTTAAAATAAAGCAAGTTTTTAATGAAAAAGTTTTATTTGTTCTGTAGTGTTCGGTCATCAAATGCATAAGAGGTTGCAGTTAAAAGTATTACCTATAAAATAAAATAAAAATCAGCTGCTCCTAGCTGCCCCTCGATATTTTATGGACATTTAAAAATAAACAATTGTTGGCTTTATTCCTATTATTTTCGTCAACCTAGCCTCTTAATAAGGAAAATTTACTCACACGATGCCGAAGATGAATAAGCGAGAGAAAGAGAGAGAAACAGGGAGAGAGAAAAGAACATATGTATTTATCAACGTATAAATGTATATACAGGGTGACATTTAATTCACGCACCTGAATATTTCGACAGGGGAAACGCTCATCCAAAAATAATATTTACAAAAATTATCGGAAGGAGAAATCGGATGGTGACCTTGACTTTGTCCTTCAAGGTCATTTAATGTCAAACCGAATTATTTAAATAGAAATCCCTATTTTTGACCCGCATGCTGACAGGATGGGAAATTTTACGTCCGAATATGTATTTTCCATGACCTCGCAAGGTCATCATGAGGAATATACTTACTTGAATTTTTTTAAAATGGTTTTTCGTAGCGACCAATACACGTGAATTGATTACTAAATGTTTCTTTTAATTATATGTATTGTAAATATTTATTTATAGTTTCACAAACAAAATTTCAATCCGATAATCAAAATTTCATAAAATATCGGTTATTTGACAAATAAGGGTTGCTAATAAGGGATGAAGGGGGTGAAGTTTTGTAAATATGACGGGAAATTGATAATCGGTGCCCCAAAAACCATTAAAATGACATGCATCTTGACTGTAATATGAAGGGGTGAAATTTTCCAAGTCTGCCTGCAGTTTCGTGATCAGCGACCCCAAAAACCCCCGAGTAGGGAACTTCAAATCCATTACTTGATTTTACAAATTTTGGCCAGCTTTTTGGTAATCGGCCCCACTGTGCGCCGGTGCGGTGGTTGCTTTTTAAATAGCTGACAGTTTGTTTGTTCACGTTACCACTGATTTTTTTTGGAAACTGTTGATATTTATTTTACAAATTTAAAAATTTGTGTATGTTGTGTAGTGTGTTTATAAGCTTCAATTTTGTTGAAATCAAATCGCAGTGTTGATGATTTTTTGGACGATTTTGGCTCATTTTTAAGCGCGAAGTCTAGTAACTTAATTGTTTTGGGTGACGCTATCAATTATATTTTAGATAATTCAACTAAAACTGAAGAGTAAATGTAAGATAGGAAGAGTCTTGGTTTACTGTTTAATTTTTGATGTTAATGTGCCAGCCAAAATTATAAGTTTGTCTTCTACTTGTATTGGCCATGTATATTGTAGGTGTCCTAATGGTGTGGTTGTGTCATCCGTTAAAGATTTTAGAGTAACTGATCATAACGCTATATTTATTTTAATAAATATTCATCAGAATAAATCGTTTGTAAGGCTTAAATCGTTGATTGAAACATCCAAAATATCGAATAAATTTTGATTTATTAAATAATTTGTTATTAGGGGAAACGTTCGATAGCATAACTATTTACTTGATGCAAATAATGTAAATTGAAATAAATACATACTTTATGTTCTAGAATTTTATTTTTATATTTTACATTAAAAGAAGTCTCTCTGTAGGTGTGTACAGGTTTAAAACAAATAGATACTAAATATCTGTGGTGAAAAGTTAAAGTATCTTAATTCGAATTTTTTATTTGGAATACATTGAATATAGAGTTTTTTTGGCACTGTGAAATTGAAATTGCGATGTTTACAGTAAGGATATACTATAAGAAGCTCAGACAAAACTGAATATTTCAATTTCACAGAGCCAAACAACTATATATTCAATTGACTCTAAATCACAAATTTCGAATTAACCCTAATCAGTACCTACGGGTTGAGTCTCTGAGACTCATTTTAAGTTTCATCTGTAAAAAACGATCTTAAAAACTATTTTCAGACAAATTGGCCCACATGATATATATGTTATTCGTGATCAAAATTGCAATGCCAAATTTATACCCGTAACGGTAAATGTCCTGAGACACCATTTTTGAAATAAAGACATATCCGTACACGATGACTGATGAATCTGATAGACTCATTGTCTTATAATCTTTACAAGTGCATTTATCATTATTAAGTGTTTTAGTATTGATTGGTACTCGTTCATTTATCTTGTAGTTCTAATTTACATACCTGTGAACGCAATTGAATAAGTGAAGGGCATGGTAAGTTTATGTGTAAATTGTTCAAATAAAAATATTACGTTTCATAATGTTCTTCAATATACCAAACCAAAAGCGAGTGTAAACGGAGGGTAAAGTTCGAGCTGCTTTGGAAGAAACAACATTTTGGATTGTGATGACCTGAGAATGTTATTGAACCAAACGAAATATACTACACTGCGAAGTATGGCATCCAATAAAAAACCAGACCTTTCCACTTGCAATCGTATAAGAGGCTGTGTCAACAAGGTAAAACTTCCCAAGAAAATACGTAGATTCACCTCTACCTACCCGAAAAACAATTGTTAATCGCAACAGCATTCACGGTTTCAAAACCGTAAAATGTCGGTTGAAAAATTAAAGCAAAACAGAAAATATCTACACGAAGGCTATCCGATTTAAAAAAACACGGAACAAGTAGATATTAAACGAACACAACTAGATTATTTAAAAAAAATTACTTATCAACAACAACCGATTCAAACACAAAACAAAACCTAACCAAAATCATTGATGATTATTTCGGGTGTCAAAAAAAAATGTAAATGCATTGATTACAGATTTACATCCGGACAATTTTAAGTCCGCTAAAATTACCTTCATTTTACGGTAAAGTGGGCTGTAAAATATTCCGACAAACAAAGAGATTTTCCTTGAGTTTTTTATTTTTGGCGAATATAATAATTCGCTAAATCAGTACGGTTTTAGTTATACATATATAAAGTCAAGTCTGCCAAAAAACAGTTCGGTCTTGCAGTCCCTCATCAGTTATTTTTCAGTACTAAATATTGAGATTGTTTGTCAGGTTAGTTGTAAAACGTGCAGAAATCTGGAAGCTGACAGACGAAGATGAGATACATGCCAAATATTTGTCCTCCAAACCACGGGCGAAATGTAGAATCGAACGTTTCTTGTTTACGAAAAAACGTAAGTTTGGTGAGTTGTGTTCAAAAAAAACCATACCGTAATTTTATTGGCATCGATGCACTTTGATGATAAAACCGATAATAATAATAGGAATAAATTGAACAAATCAAATGAATAACAGTACAAAAGAAAGAGTCGATACACTGACCCAGCTGTGTCGTTCTTTCTCTGTAAGAAAAACAAATAGATCCCCGACGGCCCAATTTCATCATTTAGTTAACGTAGCTGGAGTAGCACCTAAGGTGGTTTGCATAAATGTTTATCCTGAATGGAAGATAACCCAGAAATTTACTGCAGTGAATTCTTTGTCATTCATTGTCACGTCATGTACTGAAAATGCTTGGCTTCGTAATTTATTTTATTAAGAAGGAGATGTATTGAATAACGCAGTTTGGTTGCGCCGGTTTATTTTGTTTGCTACACGATAATCCATGCTTCAAATAAATCTACCAACCGAACAGTTCTCTGAATGATTTAGAGAATAAAACCCCATGGTTTAAAGAAGATAACCTGAATAGTATTTGAATCCTAACCATGTATTTTTTTTTTTTAATTAGAAGCTTTAATTAAACTCTCAATAAAGTCCATAATACTAATGGGAATTAAGTTGAAATAAAACATAAACAAGACATGAACTGTTTTTGCTCAAGAACTAATTGATAAAGTTAAAACAATTGAATTTAGCTACATACTCTATGTATAAGCAGTTTTAAATTAGCGAATTGATTTTAATTAAAATCCCATCTATTTTATTTCTATATATCCATAATTAATGATTTAACCAAATATTTAACTGAAGTTTAGAAGAAACCAAAAAATAAAAATTTGGCACACAACAAGCTGATCAAAGTTTTAGAAAGTGTTGTTAAAGCGAAAACATGCACATAATATTTAATTAAAAATTTACTCCTTATCTATCTTTCCAAATTTCCAATTAGGTATGTACTCCACATTCTAAGTGTATTTTAAGTTTTCCTCAAAAAAAAAAAACTTTCCCCATTTTCTTCCATGATTACAATTTTAAATGTGTAGTACACATCTCATACATAATTAATTACTTATCTTCATGTTGAATGATATTTACCAACATAGAATATTTATTTATCTCATATATATTTAGCAGCAAAATATATGAATATTTATGTAAGTGTATGGTATGATATGGGAATGTTCAAAATGTGTTTGGATAGACATTTTTGTGGCATATAAAATTCAATTTTGAAAAAATACGCATTTGTGTCCTTGTTCAAGCTCAAAGATCAAAAAAATTAAAATTTTAAATATGTGATTAAATCTGTATAAAACGCAACCGACACGACTGAAAAATGTTTATGTGTCGTCTTTTTGTGTCTAATATATGATATAATAGTATTTTATGTCATGTGGCTTGTTTTAAACCATGTATGACGTATGTATATAATATTATATAGAAAGAGAAACAGAACACAAGTCAAAATGTTTTTTTGTGTCACAGATTTTATTGGATTCTTATATACAGAATATATTGAAGACGAGAAACTAGAAATACATAAAAATTTCCTATGACATTTTTTTAAACATGTTTATATACTATGGCTCATTCCATTATATTTGGAATGGTTCTAAAGGTTTCAAAGTCGACCCCGCTGATTATAATTTTTCCATTTATTGTGTTCTAATTACAAATAAATCGGACACGTATTTTTATTAAGCTTGTTGACCTTCGGTTTTCCGACGTATGATATTAAAGGTGCAGCTGCTTTAATATTTTAAATTTTTTAAGTTTTACTGGTCAAGGTCTAGTTATAAAACAAAAATTTTTAACGCCGGAAAAAAATTGGCACAACTCATACACAACTACTTCACAACTGATATAAAAACTGTTAAGTTAAACAAATTTTTCACAAACATTCAATTCATGATACGAACCTGACTGGCAATACGAAAATAAATTTAAGGTTAAACAATTTAAAAATTAATTGAAGGGAACAAAATGGTCAATGCATTGTTTTTTTATGGTATTGAATAGTATCCTTTTAAATATGCCGCACGTTGATGACAACCGTTGTAAAGACAGTCGACTAGCAAATTTTTGTGATATGGTTTGGTTTAGAACTAGCACAACGAAACAAGATACTGAATCATAGTTATGCAGCGAATTTTCAATTATTTATTAGTTTTGATCAGAGCAGCAAATCGACATCGGTTTCTGAATCGGTTATAAAGAGTAAATTTCACCAAAGTTTTAATTTTAATCTACTTTAATAATTTTGATTGTTGTAAGTGCAAACCGAAAAACCAAAATATAATATTTTAAATGTTTTGAAAGAGAAGTTTAGTTGTCTGTATTAAATCAATAAGATTCTTTCGGCTTTTTATAGACACAATATATTAATAATAATGGCATTCACAACATTTTCGACTTGTCAATCAGAAAAATGAAGAGGCCAGTCATTTATAATATATCTACCAAAAAAGTAGAAATATCAAAATCCCCCCCCGTACTTTAACCCGAGAGTTAATACAAAATGTATTTTTACTCTTAAAATGAAAACCTTTCCTTGCGCTTTCTGTGGGTAGTTTGGTTTCGTACTGATAATCTCAAAACAAAAAGTTCGATCCACCATCCACTCATCAGGCAGCCACGACCAAACTACAAAAATACAATTCCAACTCCATACATTAAGTATGAGGAAAGAACGTAGTTGACTTAGCGAATTATAAATAAATTCACTAAATCAAAAAACACAAGGAAAACTTTTCATTTCTGTGTGTTTTATGCCAACACGAATAATAGAAAGAGAAGTTTAGTTAAAGTACGGGGGGGATTTTGATATTTCTACTTTTTTGGTAGATATATTATAAATGACTGGCCTCTTCATTTTTCTGATTGACAAGTCGAAAATGTTGTGAATGCCATTAATATTAATATATTGTGTCTATAAAAAGCCGAAAGAATCTTATTGATTTAAATGTTTTATTTTCAAGGGAGATGTTTATTATTTTTACTAACTGCAACATGTAGCTAGTATTCAAATTATTATTAATGATGAAGTTAATTTAGACCAATTAGTACCTTGCCTGTTTACATTTGGCCAAATATCAAGTATCTTTAAAGGTTAATTACTTATAAACATTGATTTTGAGAGAGCCTTTAGTACATTTGAACTTTAAACATTTTTAATTTATTATATTGAGCTTCGAATTTTCTTAACAGAATATGTTGTGCCATCTTTTGAACGAAATTCAATTCAAGGTAAAGTTGTAAGTCGGTGGTTTGGTATTTAAATTATTTCAAATGGTTTCTGTACAATGTCTTCCCAATTTAACTGATAAATTTATTAAGTTTGTTCTTATACAATTCTCAAAAAAAAAAAAATGTTTCATTTATTTTCAAATGTACCTATTGTCATGAAAATTATTCGTGGCAAACAATTTGACCACAAAAGTGTTTATGAAATAAATAAACCATACAGGTTCTGGAAAACAGTGTTCGAATGAGAACTAATGCTGTAAAATTATCTGTTTGTATTTGAATTGAGTTTATTTTAACTATTGACTAATGACCATCAATCGTTACGGCTTAGGGCAGATAATAAATATATCCGTATTATCTCTTTAATCACATAATGACCTTCTAATCGGGATTTTGAGAACGAGTCAAAACTGCTAAGATTTTAAAGGTTTACACATTCATTCGTTTTTTATTCTACACATTTTAATTTATACCATAATTTATGACCCAAATAGAGTAAACAACATATAATTAGTAAAAAGTTGTGCATAATTTGAATATTAACAAGTCAAAATATTGAAATATATTTTAACAAAACAAAACCAAAAAATCATCCAACTTAACATATGCTGGTATAGAAATCATCTTTATAAATAGCATTTTCATAATAAGAAATTACTAGTAAAACTACAATTTTTCTGCTCCAAAACGGTGAAAAATATTTACACTTTGTTAGGCTATTGACCGAATAAAGTCCGATGGTTTATTTATCGGGGTTTTATTAAAGGCATTTTTCTACCCTTAAACGGAAAAATGTCTGAACATCGTTAGTGTATAGGAACATGAAAATTAAATGGTAATTTTCTGACACAAGTTTCCTCAATAAGAAGAAAAATTTGACCACGATTGGTAAGGCTTTCGGACAATTCAAAAATATGGCAAAGTAACCGATATGGGAATATTTTTTTTCAGGCTCAAAATAACCAGAAATCTAGGTTTTAGAACACCTTAGATAGTGCATGAAATATTAACATAAAGAATAAACCGTATTACAATTTTAAATGTAAGAAAATTGCAACGTGTTATTGCAGGTATTAAAAAATTAAAAATTGATACCGATAAATAACCGACGTAAGACTGGAAAATCTTAAGATTTTTGACAAAATTTTCTTGCTTGAAGTCACATAACCATAAACACAGTTAGTGATACATTGATATTGTAAAATAACAAACGAAAGACTGGAAGAGCATTATGATTTTTGCCAGACCATACTTGCAAGAAGCCACAAAAGAACCGTTCTTGGAAATACCTTCGGTATTGATTATTAAACACCGTAAGACCATATTGGAGTTTTACCAGTCCCTTAAAGAAATAGAGAAATATTTTTTCAATATTATGGAATAAATTGAACAGTGTCTACTTCCTGGTCATTGACACATTTCCAGTTTACACTTATGTATATTCGTGGATTGTTGGTAAAATTATTTAAATTTTCGATTTCAATAATAAAATAAAAATAATCAATTTTTTATTCGCAGTATGTCGGTTGTAATTAAACTAAGTTTAAAATCTTTATTTTTCCACCAGAGACAAATAATTAATAATCCATGGAATCTTCAATTCCAAACACGTATGCGTGTTCACATATTCGGTGGTATCACGCAGGGCAATACAAAATTGTACATACTGCTTACGGAGGTTGATTTGATACAGGTATACTATGGCAGGGGACCTTCGTCAATGGCACCGCTGAAAAATAAACTAAAATCGTGACACGAAGAATTGATCAAGTCTAAAGCAATAACCGATTGCGTTCCATAACGACAATGGTCAACTTGTCAATCACCATGCAATTAAAAAAAAGACTGTCAATACTTGAAGTGGGAGAGAAAGTGATTAAACTAATCAAAAGCAAGCAAACAATAAGTATCAAACAAATAAATCATTTATGCGTTTCACATCAAATATCTAAAATTATTATTTTTTTAACACCGGAGCAGACGTGTTAGTTATGCCTCATAACCGAAAAAAGAAGTCTTACTCAAATATTTCACAACTATTAAAATAAATTCAAGTTAGCAAATATTTCAAATAAAAGCTTCCGAAGAAAGCGTAGAAACGAATAACCACATTCGGTATTAGGGAGTACAATGCTAACGATTCATTTGCAGACGTAATTACGGTGTTGCCTGAAACCGGGGTGCAACGACTATAAATCCTGATGTATGCCTTACTAAATCAACCAAATTAAACTAGAAAAAATTATAAGCTTCTGCTATTAAATTCACGAAAAATTGGGTTAACAAAATTTTGATTTATGTACCATTTTATGGAACCAATTAATTCGTTAAGGGATGGATGTAAATCTAAATTTCGTAAAAAGAGATTTCGTAAATCGAGGGATTGTGAATTAATTTTATTCGACTTTTTGTCTAAATATATTTAAAATATCTTAAAATTGTACTGGTGAACGAAAAATGCGCCAATAGTTGTATAGGTGATTGGTTTATGTATTTGTAATGTCGTTTTTCTAGTCTTTGATATTTTGTTTATTTGAGTTTTGTTCCTTTTGAGCCTAGTTAATGACTTTTAGGCTTAAAATGAAACTTATTCGTTATTCAATTTGTAAAATCCCAATATGCCATATAGAGTTGTGAGCCTTCACTAACAATGTTACGTCAGCAATATTATTGTTTTTGTGAGTCTTTGATATTTACCACACTTCATTTGCGTTACTGACATCTATCGATGTACAGCAGATTTTTTTTACGACTAAGGGGTAGATGCTCGATACGTTCAAGCAAGCAAATTAGCAACTTGCGAGCTGAAAATGACATTTTGGTATGGTCGAACGTGATTTTTTGAACTGGCAATACAGAAAACAACAAAATTGTGTACAGGAAAAATGTATTTTGAATGACATTTCAATTGTCTAATTATTAAGGATCTAATTTAAATTTAAATTATATGTAAATCAACTTTAGGGAAATTGTAGATTTAGTCTTGAATATAGATAATTTTCTTTTAAACATACTGGTGACAAAAAACATAAACAAAAACCATAAATGCATAACTGCATTCCCACCATATTAGTTTATGTGCGAGATCTGCGATTTTGCTTAGTACATTTTGCACGCACTATAATTGTGTAATTTTTCGGGCTTCCCATATATTTAGGAAGTACATTATTTATCGCTTACCGAAGTTGGATTTACGATTTATTATTTTGATACCTATACTCATATTTCTTGCTTAATTTATTTTGATAAATTAATTCAAATTTGAAAAGGCGAAAGTATACCTATAATAATGTACTGAAACACATAAAATATAGTGAATTTGCTGATTATTACGTAATATGGCGGATTTGCTAGATGTTTTGAGAATGCCATTTCTAGCAAACTCAAAAAGGGGTCGTAAATCCGCCATATTTAACCATCTCAATTTGTTAACTTGCAATACGTACGTGAATCTATCCCTAAGTCTAATTTCGATGGGCCAATTTTTATAAAAATCCGAAGTTCTGTAGTGTAGGAAAGTTTATGTAAGACAGTAAATTCCTCCTTTTTCAAAAAAATTTAAATTATGTTTCCCCTTTTTTCAAGAATGTTTCCCCATTTTCCAAAATATTTTTCCCTTATCCATAATGTGTAAGAATTTCCCTCCATTTTACATTACGATTAAACCAATATTTTCTAATTAGGCTATTCGGTCCATATGTACCATTTATTTTGAAAGTGGTGTAAGTACATTTAAAAAAAAATAAGTCAATGTATAATCTTTTTATCGGTAAACAATTTATAGTTAAATTAAAACAAATGAAATCCATCATTTCAACAAAATAAGAACTTGTACCACTTTCAAAATAAACGGTTCATATACCTAACACTAATATTAATCAAATAATCAAAATTTCAAAATAGAAGGTGTACCAATCACTTCCGCGAATAATTTTTGTTTTTTAACTAATTGTGATTAAGTCGATAGTTTCATTGTGCCAATTTTCAAAAAAATCTAATGTTGTATTTGTATGTGAAAGTGAACTTGTTCTCACTTTTATAGTAGATGAATGATATTAACTTAACGTATTTTAGTTTAATCAGTCAATTTAGTCGATTTAGACACACGGGCATTAGTGATTTGATTAGTTACAATTAATTTATTACTAATGATTTCATAAAACATAATATTTCAACATTTTTAACTACGAAGTTAAAAATTTGTCTGATTTAATATAAAAATGTTTTCGGCTTTTTATAGACAACATAATATTTGTAATGAAATGATATACTCATTATTTTCAATTTAGTAAACCAGTAAAATAATGGAGTCACACTCCTAATCTACCCAGCACAAGTAGAAAAATATTAATCTTTTCCCCCTTTGCTTTCCCGCAGAGTCATTACAAGAGAGATTTTTGTATTGGTAATTCGGTTTCGTACAGAAAAGTAAGGTCTACTCATCAGGTAGCTACGATCCTACGAACAAACTACAAAACTGCAGCTCTCACTTACACACATTAAACACATTAAGTATATAGCCAGAGAGTATTGACTTACCGAATTATATTCACTAATTCAAATTAAAAAACTCAAACAGAACTCTCATTTGTGTGCGTATAATGCCCGCACAAATAATTACGAAGTTAAAAATTTGTCTGATTTAATATACATTGAGATTCCTGCTTTGGTTTTATGAATTTGAGTTAGTGAATATAATTCGCTAAGTCAATACCCGCTGGCTATATTCTTAATGTATTTAGCGAGAGTTGAATTTTTGTCAATCAAAGAGATTTCTCATTTTTGAATGTTAATACATTTTGTATTGACTCTGCGGGTAATAAAAGGAGAAGGGAAGTAATATTTTATACTTTTGCTGAGTAGATATATTAGGGGTGAGTGTTACCAACGGGACAAATGCAAATGTTTCCAGATAGACCAAAAAATGTTATCCTAATGTATCCAATTTGGTTTCTCAATAACAATAGTAGTTTTGCTATTTTGAGTCGATTTATTCATTAATAAAATCCATTTCTCGGTTTTCCATCTAAAATCCATCGGTTTTTCTATCACTTCGTTATATAACAATGGTTGGAATACCTAGAATAATTCTAGTAACTATTTTGAAAAAGTATTTTGATTGCTAATTGATAAAAGAAAAGGGCATCTGGTCCATACTTCATTTGCCTTATTTTAGCGATATTTTGTCATGTTCATATAAAAGCTCTAAAACGGGAATATTTGCCCCCTCAGAATAGGCTTATGCTTTATATGACCCTAATATACTTTATGATGACTTTTTTAAGGCATTTGACAATACGAATCATTGCCTATTGATTAAGAAATAAATTTATTGATAATTATCAAAGAACTCAATTCGTTCATATTGGTGATAATATACTCAACAAAATATTGGTAACTTCTAGTAAAGGGTGTTAGATCTGTTATTATTTATTTTATTTAAAGCGATATCGGAAATTGCCTTAGATTGTTGCACCATTTCTTCGCCAGCTAACAATTTATTTAAGCAAGACAAATATGCCAAAAGATTTTTAAAAACCACAAAACCATACATTTTCTAAAATTTGAATTATTTGTATGTACAATTTGAAGTTGACTCCAGTTGAATTACAAAATTAAAGGATCTGGAAAACTTTACTTAGTTATTTACTCACAACACTCTTGTAAACCTATATATCTGCTTATAATTTTTATATTTAAAATCCAAACTACAGTTACCAAAATGAATAGCTAATAGTTAACAAAATAATGTATAATCATAAAACAATATGATTACCAAACTATAGATTACAGGCAAAATACGGTCGTAGTTTGTAAAAGGAGACAGTCTGATGATTTACTAGCTCACATACTGTGATTATGAATATGTCTCTTACGATACCCTCAATGTGGTTCCCAGGTTTCAAAGCACACTTTCAGTACAAAAGAAATATTTGACTTATGCGTGTCGCCACTTTCCGAGAAAAAATTAACAAAAGGTTTGTCCCATTATATGTAAAAGGGGATTTGCTAATTATACGAATGAATCGGTTGATGCAAGAGTAGTTAATCATTTGCTTTATTAAATAGTATACTTTCGCATGTGATATTTTAACCGCGAATGCTAATTGCCCGAAATTTTTAAGTTTATATGTCCTTTTTATGTTTCTTATTGTCAATTTACGTTACGTGTTCTCTATAAACTATAGCAAGTCGTAATTTGGAAGGCGGTAAATGTGATGATCGATCAATTTTACCAAGCATATTTTAATTTCGATTTATTTTCTTTTGTAATAAACACTTAAGCAAATAAGTCGCTAACATTTTTTTGAAATCGTAAATAAAATTAGAAAGACGACGAAGCATAAAAGAAAACAAAAATACGTTAGCAAAATTGGGTCCTTTGCTATACAGACAAGAACGATTTTCATTTGCTTTAGAAATAGCCTAGCGGTATAGGGTTAGCGTTATGGGGCGGACATATTTATAATTGCAAGAATTGCCAATTTTTATTGGGAAGAAATTAGACTCTATTCATATGAATCTAAATCTGATTGGAAATTAGACTCTAAAATTTTGAATTGTTGCACAATTAAAATTAAGATATTTGTAAATATGTACATATTTTACTTAAAATTTCTGATATTTAAATAAAATTTTATTTCTACGTTCTTTGCAAAACAGGTAAAATAAAAATTTAAATTATTTGAAACTATTAAATTTAATAATTTTAAATCAAATTTATTAATTCAAACAACTTTAAAACTTAATATTTCGAATTTAATGCTCTTTAAATTGTGTCCTAACAAAATAGATGATCAAACGTCAAAGTTTTAAAACTTTAAATTCTATTTCAAAATTTACCAAACTTAGAGAATTCAAATTATTGAAATTTGGCATTTGAAATTCAATAATTCTGGTATTTGGAACCATAAATACGGTAATTTGCAAGGGAATAGGTATACCTAATAAATTACTTTGATATACCCAATTTTAACCACGCCCGATAGATCAAAAATAATTTTAAAATCCAGTTAAAAATTTGTATAGATTAAATGTACGGACTAATTTTGGTAATGTAACTTGAATAAAATTTTATTTGCCTTTGATTAAACAAAAATTGATATTAATTACGGAAAAGAAGCCGATTCTAATTCTGCAAATTTATATTGCGCAAAATCTTAAACTTGCCAAATGGTTTAAAGGGATGACATTTTGTAGAATGTAGAATGCCCTCATAGAGGCGTAGATGCACGTTTTTATTTACTTAGCATAAAAGCTGTTTTAGAATTTTCTTAAAAGTAGGCGGGAATTGAATATAATATTATGCAGTGCTGAGATGTTCTAACATCACTTTTTTCGATGTTCGATAGTATTCATGTCTCTCTTTTCAAGAATAAAATTGTATACTATTTCGACTTTTGAATTAAGCTTTTTCTATTGCGTCTCAGCATGCTCGCATAAAACATCATTCTATTTCTACTTTCATTCATCACTCTTTATCACTCAAATTTTTGTTTACGATATTTTATCGACGTGAAGAAAAGAGTAAGTATACAATAGGCTGAGATCGCATTAGAAAAATCGTAATGAAAAAATGAAATAGAGTACAATTTTGTTCTTGTTACAAAAGACAAAATACTATCGAAAACGAATCGAAAGTGATGTTAGAACATCTCAGCACAGGTTTATGCTTTTTACAAAATGGTGGGAAATTTATTTTATTTTACAAAAATGGTTTGAAACAATATTAAATTTGAATTGCTTGAAATTAATGTTAGTTAATTGAAATATTTAAGATTCGAATGGATTGGAAATTCAAAAGGAATAAAATCTTAGGAAGTTTAGAATTTAAAATTTTATTAAATTTTAGATCTACAATTTATAAAATTAAAGTATTTAAGATTTTGAGATTTAAATAAAAAGTTTCTTTCTAAATCTTGCGGTTCCTTCCTTATGATTTGAGAGTAAAAACGTTTAAAAATAGAAATTTAATTATTTGTTCTAAATTCTAAATATGTAAATGTTAAATTTTGAAAATTTAAAATTTTCATATTGCATTATAGTAGATAAGACTGGTTTTCAAAATCTCGGTTTTATAAAATTTCGGTTTTTATAATTTTAAAGCGAAAATAATCAAAAATTATAAATTCTGGAAGAGGGATAATTTAATTTTAAAATGAAAATAAATGAAAACCGAGATTAAAATCGAGATTTTGAAAACCGGGATTTTGATTCCTTTATTTAACATTAATTTCAATTCTTCAAAAATTAAAACTTCTATTGAATCAACAGAGCTTGAAATCAAATTTCAAAATTTAATTTAATTTTGGAAATTTAGTATAATTAAAATACCTACGACTACAAGAATGTTCGAATTATTCAAATTAAGTTTAGTTTAACAATCAAAAAGTTTGAATTTTATTAATTCAAAATAATTTATTCTTTAATGTTAAAATAATTTAAATTATTAGTTTTTAATTAATTGAAATTAATTCGATATTTTAAATATGTCATGGAAACTTTAATCTCTTTATCAACGTGTGCTGTGAAGCGAATTTATGGCGGCCTTAACCGCCAGTATTTTATTTATCGATTAATCAGGCGATTAATTATTTAAACGAAATCAACCAAACCATTTCATAACCAGTTCTAAATCATTCAACCAATTTCGATTTGTGAAAATGAATGCAAGATGGTAGGTATTATATATACCGGATTAATCTTTTCACAAAATGTTAGAAATATTCGTTTGAGGAATATGTGAGTAATATATATTTGGTATTGCGAATTACAAATTGAATAAAGCCTTGATTTTTTTACGCGTAATGAAACCATTTCGTATTTGCATGTATGTATAATCTAAAAGTATTATTCAAAATTCGTATTAATTTAATGAAAACTAAAAATGTCGGTTCAAACTTAATCTTCACCTTTCAAAATGTCAAAATTAAGAACAAGAAAAAAAGATTGGGCCTATTCGACTCTCGGACAACAGTTTTCCTAGAAAGCATTCGTTAAAGATCACCAAACCAATTTATATTTTACAAACATTTTCCGTTATTTTGGGTAGGCGTTATTTTGGGCAGCCACAGTCACGGCTTTTCTTAAATTTGGAGACCTCTTCCCCAATATCACAGTTGGTCACGACAATATAAATCTTCTACTCTCATACCGCCAAATCACAGACTCACAAATAATGTTAGATTATTTATCCATTTATACATTTTTAGCATACAGTTGAAAGTCCTTAAGAATTTAATTGGCTACATTCAGAGAGCATCCACAATGTTCAAAAATGTATTTTCTGAAAATTTGTACCGTTTGTTCAGATCACAATATTATGTGAGCAACGTGAGAAATGGCCGATATAATTCTTTACTCAGTGCTTCAGTCTGGATGGCGCTTTGCTGTGGACCATTCGAAAACACAAAATAATAAAACATAAACAATACAAAATCAGAATTAACGTTAACCTTTATTGAGCACCGGGGTATGGGATACCCCAGTATATTTTCAAATGCGTTTTTTTAATAAGTGTAGTGAAAATTAGGACCTGTGCTGTTACCTACCTGTAGTCTAGGAATAACACTTCAAGATCCTAAACATAGATTTGCCCGCCCGACTTTCTGGGGTGTGAAATACCCCATATGCATAGTACGTATATTTTTTTGTATATAATTTCAACTTTTATTTTGTCGTTGTTTTTGGCTTAGTGCGTAAATAGTGTGAATAATAATGCGAGAGAGCTTGCTTTTTTTCTTTCATGAATACATACATACATTTGTATTCTTCATCCACCACCTGTATTCACCGAGCATTCACCTCTTTAATGATTGTGGAGTCGATCAACAATCGATACGACTCTGTGTTACCTTCTGTTTTTTCGTATCGTTTTTATCCAACGAAAAAACAAAAACGCAATAGAGAGTCGTGTCGATTATCGATCGACTCAACAATCATAATAGGGGCGATTACTATAGTTGCGCATACGCCTAAAAAGAATAAAATTGTTCTAGTATCCTCATCATTCATACATTCGTCACAAGTAGGCGGGAACAGATAACCAGCAATAATTACTCATTATAACAAAATTTAGGGCGGTTCAGAAGCGTTAGATAAACTGTGTACTGCTTTTACCCTTACCCGGAGAATCGCCGGCCAGTGAGAATTTTCTTCGGGATGTTGTACCAGGCGGCAGTAAATGCTGAATTTTGCTAAAATGCAAATTTGTTAATGAAAATAATAATACAATAGTCACAGCCCAATACTGCTTGAAACTCATACATTCACCTAGTAAGAGTTCACCTGCAAAAGAGGTATAAGACATTTTCCTTACGTCAAGAGTTAAAATAAAGCTTTATACAATAGCCAGCAATTTTGTTTCGAGTCAAAATTACAAATTGTTCGTCTGTAATAAACGTTTTAAGTGACTGGAATTTGACATACCCTCTGTGCATAATACGCAATTTTCAAGAGGTGTGCACAATAAAGGTTAAACAAAAATTGATATTAATTGCGGAAGAGACGCCGATTCTAATTATGCAAATTTACATTGCGCAAAATCTTAAACTTGCCAAATGGTTTAAAGGGATGACATTTTGTAGAATGTAGAATGCCCTCATAGAAGCGTAGATGAACCATTTTATTTACATATAGTATAAAAGCTGTTTTAAAATGTTCTTTAAAAGTAGGCGGGAATTGAATATAATTTTATGCAGGTTTATGCTCTTTTCAAAATGGTGGGAAATTTATTTAACTTTAGTTTATTAAATTTGAATTGCTTGAAATTAATATTAGTTAATTGGAATATTTCCAATTCAAATGGATTGGAAATTCAAAAGGAATAATGTTTTATTTTAAAAATAAAATCTTAGGCTGTTTGGAAGAAGTACATGCTATAGTAAACATCTAGGAGAGAGAGAGAGAGAGCAATGAGCCCAGATAGTATGTATCGCGTATCGGCCGACATTATTATCAGGTTCATTAAGAGCCTGAATATTGAATGGACGGATAATTAAGCAGGGCCCAAGCAAAAAAGATCTTTTAGGTCGCAGTGCGAGGTGGCTGAACGCTCACATGTCCCTGCAGTAAGAGTAAGTAAGTAAGTAAATAGGCTGTTTGGAATTTAAAATTTTAATAAATTTTGGAGATCAATAATTTGAGATACAAATATAAATAAAAAGTTTATTTCTATATCTTTCGGTTCCCCCTTATGCTTTGAGAGTAAAAAAGGTTTAAAAATGGAAATTTAATCAGCTTAACTGAAATTTAAAAAAACAACACATGAATAGTTTATGATATCGTTCCAGTTTTAAACTTTTTCGTGTTAGAAGTATTTCTAAATTCCTGCCTTAAATTCGAAAGAACAAATGTCGATTCTAAAAGAATTTTTCTGATTTCAGAATTAAAAAAAAATTTCGACGAAAAGTAAATTTTGAAATTTTGAAAATTTAAAGTTTTGATATTGAATTAAAGTAGATATGTAAATAAGACTGGTTTTCAAAATATCGGTTTTACAAAATTTCGGTTTTTCTAAATTTTGGAAAATATTAAATTTAAAAATTCTAGATTCTGAAAAGTGGATAATTTAGTATTAAAATGAAAATAATTAAAAACCGAGATTAAAATTGAGATTTTTTAAAACCGAGATTTTGAAAACCGGGATTACGATACGCTTCCTTTTATTTTACATTAATTTCCATTCTACAAAAATTAAAAATTCTATTGTATCAACAGAAATTGAAATTTGAAAAAAATTTCAAGTATTGTTGATTTAAAATTCAATTTGTTCAAGCCAAATTTCCAAATTTAATTTAAATTTGTAAATTTAGTAATTAAAATAATTACGACTACAAGAATCAAAAACGTTTGAATTTTATTAATTCAAAATAATTTATTTTTTAATTTCAAATGTTAAAATAATTTAAATTATTAATTTTTAAATAATTGAAATTAATCGATATTTTAAATATGTCATGGAAACTTTAATGTTATCTTTATCGTCGTGTGCTGTGAAGCGAATTAATGGCGACCTTAACAGCTGCAGCATTTTATGTATCGATCAAGCAGGCAAATAATTATCGAAACGAATAATTAATCGAAAATTCAACCAAACCAGTTCATAACCAGTTCTAAATCATTCAACCAGTTTCGATTTGTGAAAATGAATGCAACTTATTTATGTTATAACCTTTAAATTTGGTTATAAGGTAAGTGATCTGCGTTGTTGGTTAGAAATATTCGTTTAAGAATTATACAGAAATATATGATTTATTTGGAATTGTGAATTACGAATTTAATAAACCCTTGATTTTTTACGCGTAATGAAACCATTTTGAATCTAGAACCAAAATTTTATTAAACTACATTGAAATTTCAAATTCACCTTCAAAAATATCAAAATTAAGAACAAGAAAAAAAATTGGATCGATCCGACTCTCGGACGATACTTTTCCCAGAAAGCATTTGTTAAAGATCACCAAACCAACCATTTATGTTGTCTGCAAAACCTTAACATAATTCGTCGAGGAATGTGAAAATCTGCAACACAACTTTTTCGCGATTACAATACTTAAGGCCGGTATACATTGAGAACGGGCGACGAGAACGATTTTTATTTTTCAGCAAATTATTTAAGTAAATTGTTAAAATAATAAAAAGGGTTTGTTTTTAATTAACGAAAGCTAAGATGTCGTGCATTTACTAAAAATAGAATTTACAATTTTAACAGTTTTAATACAAAATTTTAATTTATTCTCGTCGCTCGTTCTGAATGTGTACCGGCCTTTACCCAATATATCTTCGTTATAGCGGGGAATCGATAAAAATTCAGAATATAATTCGGCTTGTATTTTTTATATCAAAGTCACTCTCTTCAATAATTATGAACAGGGATCTAAAAAAAAAACAAGAAAAAGAACGTCAGAAGGCGACAAACTGGTTAATAACGTATTTAATAATATACCTATATGAAATATTAGTAACAATAATGAAGAATTTAATCAGTCGAACAATAAGACTGGTAACAAACCGCAAGGCTTTGCCTGCGGCATCATAAGATAATTTAAAAGTCAATTAATCAAATTTGTTTGCGACTGCGCAATGACTTTGGTTTACGAAAACCAGCATTTATTTACTAAGAAGTATTTCATTGGAGCTCCATTAATGGATTTTATTTTAATCAACATTTAATGACTAAAGTGTGAGCTCAAATTGTAACAAAAATAAATTTAAAAATCTTAAAACTTTGTAGTAGCTATGTACTACATTATTTGTATGTACAAAATTATTTTTATTTGACACCCCAGAATACTTATCTCTTGGTGATATAATTTTACAATTTATTTCAATTAAAACAAATATAAAATGCAAAAACTTAATGAAAGATAATAAAAATCCATCCCCACTATTTTCTAAATTCAGTTTAATTTAATTCAAAACAACATTGGGTATTAAAGTTTTTTAACTAATTACTAATTACAAAGTGAACTACGGTCGCTTGAGTAACACAGTAATTAAAATTTGCCCCAATGGGATTTAAGTCGCATACCTCACACAAAATAATATATTCACAAATCCATTCATTATTTCTTTTTTAGTGAGCAGAACACATTAACACATAATAAAAATTAAACCCGCTCGGGAATCACTAAAACACGTAACACAAACAATATTATAAAACCAAATTCAAGAATAAAGTTTCACTATACACAATTCACAAAAAAGGTTTTAAAAATTATTCGATATAACCATGTTTTGGTAATACAAGATAAATAAAACATTTATATCTTCTGTTGGTCGAATCTACTAAAAAAAACTTTCCCTCAAGGCCTAATACATTTTTTTACTATAAATTATGAACCCTTTATTTAAATTTTAATTTTCAAGGCTATCCAAACCAGGAAGTATTTTACCTAATTAGCTAACACAAATATAAAATTCAATATTTTGTAATAATCTGACCTTCAACTATGTATATTCTATTTTTTGTTTGTTTATTTTGTTTATGTAATACAAAATTTCTTGTCTCTAAATACCATTAAACTTAAAAAAAATTACATAGGTTGTAAAATAATATATCGCCGCATTAAATTAGATACCTGCATGACACGCGTGCCACACAAATAGTTTTACCTACGCACACAAGCATGACAGCATAATATATAAATTAATTTAAAGTTTAGTATAAAGCAGATAAATCGCGGGGGTAAATATAATTAATGTTTCTAAGTCACGTAATGATATTTTTAAATATGCACGGAATGACCGGCTCCTTAAATCTCGCCGACATAATTAAAATTCAAATCGACAAAATCTCATAAATTTATACAATCGCATAATATATAATTATGCATGTATGATGTCATATAAAACGCATCCCTGCATTGAATATTAATTATATAAGCGGGTACATAAAATTCCACCGGAACCCCCGCGGTAATATCGTTTTCCTTCCTGATATAATTATTTCACCTACATACTTAATATTAAAAAAAATACTATAATGTACTCGGCATTTTGTTTCATAACATTTAAATTAAATAATTAAAATGGGGAGGCAGAGAGAAATAAAACAATATAATATATAATTTTATGATCAAATTAAACGTGACGAAAAATTAATAAAATACAAAAAAAAACGAATATTAATTTTTTATTTTTTAAATCAACAAAAATGGCACGCGACTAGCTATCAACTACTCGTAGCTTCTTCAACTACATATTATACAATTTTTATATTTGATAATAAAATATAAAACACATAAAAAAAAATGTTTATAGTAAATATAAAATCTTCTCTAATTATTTTATAGCGAATACAAAATACCTTTTTTTATTGCATGTGACGTAGTTTTATGATTTGTTTATAAGAATGTAGTAAAAATTATTATAGACGCTTATGACGCGTTTTATGATAGAAGTCGTCTGGACTTGATTTAGATTTAAAAATACCTGATAATAAAAAAATAGCGGAAATTCTTAACTAATGTGATATATACATACTGCAGTATAGGCGAGATTTTCGTCCATTAAATTGGTTACGCGATTTGTGGTGTTGCTTTTACTACTTTTGTGAAAGTAAATTTTTAGGTGCAAAATTAGTGTCTTAACACAAAGAGGTTTTAGAATAAATGTTGGATCAAATGCGCGGCTGTCGTAAAATTCAATAGTCAAATCAGGTTTCGAATCAAACGCTGCCTTCTTGTGGTTGATCTTAAGGCAAAAAAATAACACCAAATTGCTGATTTATGCATTAAAGCGCTATTCGGCTCCGAGAATTCCAGTCAAAAATTAAAAATCAACTCAGTCAAAATAGTTTTAGGTATTTCCTTTTCAGAAGGAAGTTCAATCAAAAAACTAAAAAGGCAAGAAATTCAAAACTTTTTTGACTGGAATTCCATTTGCATTTGTGACTGAAATACCTTTTGAAAATGTGATTCAGTCAAACAATTAAAAAGGAATTCCAGGCAAAATTGGTCTCCGGGAATACAGCGAAAAACATTTCAATCAAAAACCGAACGGCGGTCATAAAATTGTCCATATACAATAATTAATACTAAAACTCCATTTAAAAATGTTGTGATTCACTAAATTATTATACATTTACATCATTCACACAAACCCTTAATCTGTATAATAATTCTACACCATCCGAACTCAGCCTAAAATTGCTATTTAAATAAATATTATTGTATTGACATTGTAATAAATGCCCAGTTAGTTGTTTTATGGTCTTCAAGCCAATATACAAGAAATAAATGTTCTTATTCTGCTAGCTTCATTTGTGTTAAGATATGTACCTATTAAAATACATTATTGGCGACGAGGAAAATTTAATCCGCAAATAATATTGCGAGATTCTTTGTAAAGTTGTGTTATCGCGATGGATGAAAAAACACTCGAGAAAATTTTGTAAACACAACGGAAATCGTTTGAAAGGATTATGACGGAAAATCGTCCATTATTGAAGTAACTTTTGCGACTAGAATAATACCGGCATAAAATGACGGAAAAACGACAGAATGTTGAAACATGGAGCGATTACCTGTTGCAAATGGATCAATATTTTCTTGCGTGTAATGTAAAATAGGAGAATTAGAAACGAGCTTGTTTTTTGTCATGGTGTTCTAACGGTATGTTTGAGGAAGCCCACAAAGTATTCGGCGGTACCAGTATCAAAGGAAGAACATACAAGGAGCTAACAGCAAAGCTAGCTGAATTTTATTCGCCGAAAAATCATATACTAGATGCTATATACGAATTTAACCGTACACTGAGAAAAAAAAGCAACTTTTAATTTAAACAATTGAGGTTCTTATTTTTACAATTTTACAAAATTGTATATTTAAGTAGTAAAATTGTAGATTTGATTATTTTTAATTTTATTTTGAAAATGTAGGTACATTTTATTTTAAACGTTTCAAATTTTTTAATATTTATATTATCATTAAAAAATAAAAATTTTCAAATTGAGCATAAAATGAATTTATTTTACAATTTCTATCGTTCATTTTATATTGTTTTTTTTAAGAGTGACTACTGGTAATACCAACAACTTAGTACTCTCAAATCAAATGTTAAAAATTATTGTTTTTAATAAAATAAAGGGCAAACAATCTCGTTTTTACATTTTTACAGCTATTTCAATATTGTTATTATACGCTTTAGGTAGCTACGCTTCATTTATCGAAAAGTCTTTGTTGTGTTACAATATAGATTGATACCCAAAATTTGAAAAAAAAAAAAATATTTAAATGTTGATAAAAATTAGCAAACTTTTTATTATTACTCTAGTGAATAATTAGTGTACAATATAAGTGAAAAAAGAACAAAAACATTATTAATTTATTTTAATTTATATTTCAAACAGTGGAAAAGTGATCAGATTTGCCAAAAGTTATTTGTTAATAATTAATATAATAATACGTGAGATACATATACGTCTAAGTAGTTGAGAATGTCCGCAACCACGTCTTACGAATGCGTTTTAGATGGTTCGAACAAAGTGAATCTTAATGAAGCACAAATAGTAAGTATATCATGCGATATACAAGAGCTAATTATGTCGTGGGGTATCTCAGAAGATACTTTGAACCTTCTAATGAAAGAGGAAATTACCGTGCACGTGCTTTTAAAAATGGAACGCCTAGATATCGTCCGTTTATTTGATAAAATTAAATAGCCGTTCGGACAAGAAGTCTTGTTTAAGGCTGGTTTAAAAGCATGGAGAGATACAATAGTAAGTTAATTGAAAATAGTGCTATGTGAATCGCTGTGTGTGAAATGTTTTCTCCCTTGTATAATTTATATTCGAATCTCGAATTTTTTGTGATTTCGAGAAGGAAAATGTCGCGAAACATTTACGTATAATTATATTGTTTATGATTTATAATAGTTTATTTGTTGTGATGGATTATACTTAATATTTCGCACATGAGCACACGGTCTACAAGGTTAAACACCTAATGGAATAAGCTAAGCTGGCTGGTCCTTGTAGATAATCTCAAACATTGCTTACATTTGCCATAACTTTTCTTTCAAGTGCCAAATAACTATTGGTTTTTATGTTTACGTTGCAATAGGGGGTTCCATTAAATCCAGAGGAAAATACAACTGTATCAATAGACAGCAGAACGTGTAGTTGGTTGGAAAATATATCAAAGAGCTTAAGTACGTGTGGCTCATCTCCAAGTCCGACACCAAGTACAAGTCGAAGTGCTAATTCGGAAATTAGAAACACAAATGATCTGTAAGTAATTATGTGAAATAATTATAAAACTGCTATATAGTTATATTTCTTTCATTTAGGAACCCATTTGATTCTAATGGTGTTGTCAATATATTAACAAAATCAATTAAAGGGAGAGATATAATGGACTTTTACAAAAGCAACAAGATTCTCAACAAAATTTCTCAAAAAAATTTAGTTCAAATTTTGATCGACCATTGTGTAGAAGAAAATGTAAAATTACTGCAACATGATTTCTGTAAGATGGCTACAGCGATAGTTGAAACATTTCGCTCAGAAAAAAAGGCAAGAACATCTCCAGCGTTATACAATATATCTTTTAAAACTACTTTCCATATAATTATAGGAAACTTACTATAAAGGGAGGTCCGGCAAGAAAAATCCGTCAGGAAAGTTATATGACAGATATACAAATATATGTCATACAACTAAATATTTAAAAAAAATTAAACTGGATCCAGAAATAAACTCTTTACGAACCACCAACGAAACATTTTTTATACCTGAACGGGACTATTTGGAGAAAAAGAAGTGGCTAGCAGAAAACGTCGGCCCGTGGGATACAATAATCGAATATTGGAAATCATCGTCCAATCAACGAATTTCGGAGTTTAAAACGTCTAAGGATAGGAATATAATGAAACTATGCAGCGAATGGCCGCGATATAATGATTTTTATGGGTTTCAATTGGTAAATTATTTGATGTATTAATGATCGGTTAATTAAGATCTAATATTATTTGAATTTCAGATTGAAATTGATTTTAACACAATGTTTTTAAACAAAGGTAACCTATTGATTGACAATTTTGACAAGTTTGTCGAAAAATGTAAAATTGTATTTAATAGAGAAATTAAAGACAAAAACTCGAAAATATTATTAGACAAATTGAATACCAATGATCTGGATGGTAAATAATTAATTTTTGAATCTAAATATGTAAATCTAAATAATATCATTTTTTAAATTTTCTATTACACCTTCAGATGATACAAATACACGGGACTGGATAGCCTGCAAATTAATACATGCTATACTATTACCACGGAGGATCAGCAAAACACAATTACCAACTATAGTCGATGGGCAAATTGATTTCGCTTTACAAATTAATAATATAAACGATTTGCAGAATAGTTTAGATAAATTGCAAAATAAGTTTGTTTCTAACAAAACGACGATACAACCGTGCGTTATCGTGGTCGAAAATGAGCCTGGTCATATCAAGGAATTTTTTGTTTATTGCGATGGTGTGAAGTATAAACTACCATCATTTAGAAAGTCTATAGATATACTAATTAAGTTGATTTTTGTGTATAATTTAAATTATTCAGAAGTAAGTCAGCAGGTATGGTTATTTTTGCAGGAATATTTTTTTGAAATCGATAGTCAAAACCCCACTGTATCTAATTTAGTAGAACAGTTTAAGTCAATCAATCTATCATCAACTGTAAATCAATCAATCGATCAGTTAAGTCAATAAATTCACTTATTTATAGTATACTCTTAATAACCATGCCTGACTGCTTTTTATGTTGCCATCAATTTGCATTACCACAACTTATCAAACATTTAAAAAAATTTCATAAAGTACCATCATTATACAATTTTGAATGTACCAATTGTTATCAAATGTTCCAATCAATATACAGTTATGAACGACATTTAAAAAAACATGAAGTGCCAACACCATCAACTTCAAACGACGCTTCCAACTTAGTTAATAAATCTGTTTCATTGCAAGCTGTCAGTGTCTCGTCCACAGCAACAAATACTGACCCAAATAATTTTATAATACAAACCTTAGATTCATTCGTCAATTCTAGTTTATATCAAAATGTTGAATCAAAACCAACAGATTTAAATCAAATTTTAAATAATATCACAAATTTTTCTGTTGTACTTCATGGTACATCATGTAGTCGAAAAATGGTATTTTCCATTCAAAATAACCTAACAAACTTGATTACCAATCCTCTATCGAACGTACTTGCTAGTTTTTCCAATTTTATTTCAAGTGATACGAAACGCAGTGAATTTAACGAAATTATAAGTTTATTGACAAACCCTTTTCAAAATATTACAAACGAATATCAATTTTTTAAGCACATAGAAGCCTTGAATATTTATTCACCACCAAAAACATATGTAATTAACAATGAAATTGCAGAAACAATCATTAATCATACTCCAACTTTAGATAATTTCAAAGCACAAGGATGTTTATTAAATTTATCATTTCAAATCAAAAAATTTTTTGAAACAGGAAATATTCTGGAAGAAACTCTAAACCACCTAGATTATCTAGAATCTCAGACAAAAATAAAAAATTTTGTTAATGGTTCAATATGGAAATCCATAAAAGAAAAGTTTAATAATAAAATAGTAATTCCTATTCACTTTTATTCAGATGATTTTGAAATAAACGATCCTTTGGGATCGCGTTCTGGTAAAAGTTCTGTGTTAGGAATTTATTATTTTTTCCCAACCATCCCAACATCCCAGATTTCCAAAACCGAAAATATTTTTGTCGCAGGATTTGTTAAATCAAAAGATGTTAAGGAGTTTGGAAACAATGCAGTTTTACGACCCTTAATAACAGAAATTAATAAACTGATTGAAGAAGGATTAGACATACAGTTTCAAAATACCACTATTAAATTATATTTTATGTTTGGCCAATTACTAGGGGATAATTTAGGCCTAAACGTAATGTTAGGTTACTCTAATGCTTTTAATGCACAACCAACATGTAGAATTTGTTCACGTAAAAAAAATGAAATCCAAAATGATAATGACGAAATTTCTGAGTATTTAAGAAACATTGATAATTATGCCACACATTTAAATTTAAATAATGTAAGCCAAACTGGAATTAAAGAAAATTCAATAATTAATGAAATTAAATATTTTCATGTAACCAATAATGTTAGTTGTGACATAATGCACGATGTATTTCTAGGTACTTACAAATATAATTTGCATCATTCATTAGATTATTTTATTTTCAAAAAAAAGTATTTCTCGCTAGAAGTTTTAAATTATAGAAAGCAGATGTTTGCATATGGCGAATCTGAAATTAAAAATGTTAGTATCCCAATCTCACTGCAACACATTAAGTCTGGTAATTTCAAAATGTCCGCTCGAGAAATACAAAATTTTTTACATTTCTTTCCCTTATTAATTGGTGATTTAATACCTCTTGATGATCCAGTATATAATTATTTATTGATTGTAATTCAAATTACAGATCAGCTAATGATTAGCACTTATGACGAAAATTGTTTAAGTACTTTAAAAGAGTTAATAAAGAAGCATAATTAACTATACCAATTATTATTTAGTGACAGTTTGAAACCAAAATTTCATAATTTGGTTCATTATCCTACAATAATTAAAAGATGTGGTCCACTTAAACAATTGTGGTGTTACCGGCTTGAAAGTGTTCATCAAATTTACAAACAGTATGCTCGCAATACTACTTCACGGTTAAACATTCCGCTTACATTGTGTACGAAGGCCGCCTTAAAATTCAGTGGTAACGTTCTCAACGCGGACTTTTTTTCTGTCGAAATTATTTCTGGTAAAGAAGCCAAAAACATTCCAAATCATGATTCGTATCTAAATTTATTTCCTTCTGTAATTTGTCATAATACAATATATTACAAAGATTTAATTTATAAAGGAACATTGTATAAAATTGGTTACTTCCTTACTAAACAGATAAATGAAGATATAAAATTATATGAAATATCAGAAATAGTTATTAAAGCTAATAATTGTTATTTGATTTGCAAACAGTACGAACTAAAATATTTGCCCCATTATGTGTCATATTTAGTTGGAAACATGTTACAATGTACTACTTTATGTAATATTGAGGATTTTGAGGGACCCCCAATTCATGTTTATTATATTCAAGATAAAAGAAAAGTGATAAGAAGAAAACAATTTTATTAGTTTCTATTATTTTTTATTTAATTGTCTATATGGCTTTACTATTATTAACGAATACTATAATTTATATTTAATAAATGAGTAAATCTGTAAAAAACATTAACTGAAATAAATACATACATACAAACACTAAACTCAATAAAATCTTTTATTATGCATAAATTCGGATTATTTGGGTTAAAAATAAGCATCAAAACTTCTTAAATAATATTTAAAAACTAAAATGTATACTTCTTATTTTAAAATTTTATAGTTCTTAAAATAAGGTAAAATGATATTTAAAAGCAAAACTCTAGATGATTATTCAAAGCGTTTTCCAGGTTTTAAATTAAAAGTTAAATGTTCTTAATTTTATAAATTAATTACTTTTAAAACAAATATATTAAGTGATCATTTTTACAATTTCTGGTCCCTCTAAAATTAAAAACATTAAAGTTTTTGTTTTAAAAACGGATACTATTTAGCTAATTTCTAAAACGAAAAATGCTTAAATTTATCAATAAAATCATTGTTTTTACATACGTTTTTTTCTCAGTGTACCATGATAAAGCCTATAATGAAACGGATAAGGAATGGGGTGCTGATTTATGATGCGTGGCACGAAATTGTGGATTTTCTTGTAGTGTGGCCACATGCAACGCATCATTCGTTGATCTCCTGATTCGTGACATGATTGTGATTAATACTTCACATGCTCCAATTTGAACAGCTGCATTATCGAAAACAAATCCAACACTCGATAAGGTGCTAGAAATTGCAGAACTTTTCGAGTCGATAAGCAAAACTTTTCAACTTATGAAAGGTGAAGACGTAAGTCAGGTCAATGCCATTTCAAGGTACGAAAAATGTTTCGTATGCTAATAAGTCGTGTTCTGATTGTGAAGTTTAGCATGATAGTAGAAATTCTTTTCATATCAATTCACAGTGTTATAAATGTTTAAAACGTGGTCATATTGCTTCTGTGTCTAAGGCAAGTAAAAATGTTAGTAGCGACAGATCAGAAGTGCATCAAGGCATTCAATAAATCGGGGAAAAGAAGACATAGACCAAGAAGGGAAAAATTCAACAACCCAAAATGAAGTTAACAATTTTTCATTCGAAACTGTTGATTATGCTGCATTAGACACTATTGATATTGAAAATATTATGACTAATATTTTGTTGATGCAACTGGAAAATTTGAATGTATGCACTTCAGTTTCACCTATCAATTATTTAAATAATACTGATACAGATGAATTGTTTGCGTTATATATGAAAAATAACGTTTATATCTTAAAGTGAATAATAAACCAATTCAATTTCAATTTGATACAGGATCAGGATTGGTTTGCGTGCATGTGATGGAAATGCTGTAACTGTCCAAAGACGTTTGAATGCTCATGATATCTACAAGAACAAAAATTTCAATTTACCCCTTATATTCGTTGATGTTGAAGAAGGTGCCAACATAGTGGGTCTTGATTGGATAACCAAATTGGGATTCCGAGTCGTAAATTAAGATGGTTTAGTTGAACAAATTCTTCAAATCAACACCAATTAACAAGAATTAATTAATAGTATCGAAGATCCTTGTATGCAACATCACTCGCTTTTCGACAACGCTTTGGGTACAGCGAAAAATTGTAAAGCTCATCTTACACTGAAAGCATATAGAAATACAAATATCAAAAGCAAGATCAGTGCCTTTTACTTTAATGGATTAAATAAAGAAAGAACTTCAGCGACTTGTCGAAAATAAAATCATAGAACCAATTCAAACTAATGAATGGGCATCACCCATAGTTCCTGTAACCAAAGGGAATGGATCTATTAGAATATGTGGCGACTTTAAGGCGGTAAATGCTGAACTGGAAATAGATCGCCATCCTATTTGAAGAATTGATGAAATATTCACAAAACAACAAGGTGATCAATTCTTCGCAGATACCATTAGACGAAGTTTTACAAAAACTTAGTGATCAGGACGCCCTTTGGTCTTTATAAATACTTAAGACTGCCATTCGACATTGCTAGTGCTCCCAACTATTTTTCAACGAAAAATGGATGAGTTGACATTAGGCATACCCACTTGCGCACCATATCTGGACGATGTCATTATTTCTGGTCGTACTACAGCTGAGCATCAAAATAATTTGGAACAATTATTCATCAGACTGAAAGTGAATGGTATTATATGTAAGAAAGAAAAATGTTGGTTTGGACAGTCAGAAGTTGACGACCATCAGATACCAACACAAAAGCAATCGACAATTAATATTTCAGGTGCAGGAAACCTTAAGCAACTTGATGCCTTTATATGTAAAGCAAATTAATATAAAAAGTTTATTCGCAATTTTTTACAGATCACAGCACCACTAAATGCACTACGCCATAAAGACGTTGATTTTGTTTGGGCAGAGGACCGAGAACGAGGATTTAAAGAAATTAAAGAAGTATTGATCAACAAAACAAGGTTGGTTCATTTTAACGATAAGCTACCGATCATGCCCGCTGATGACGCCTCTCATGACGCATTGGTGCCGCCATTTCTCATGTTTTCCCGGACGGCATAGAACACCCAATCGGATTTACATCTAAGACATTAGAAAAACATCAAAAAGCATACAGCCAAATGGAAGGGAAGCACTCGGTATTGTTTTTGGTATTCAAAGATTTCATCAATATTTCTATGGAAGAACTTTCATATTATATACTGACCATAAAATCCTCACAACGCTATTTAATCCGAACAAAAACTTGCCGTTCGTCACGTTACATCGCTTACAGAGATAGGCAATAGCACTGAGGGCATACTCCTACACCACTAAATTCAGACCTACCTCCCAACATAGCAATGCTGACAGGAATTCGATGATTTTGAACGAGAATCCGGAGTGGCTGAGATATACGATATCGTTGTACAAGAAACTCCAATAGATAGCCGAGTGATAGAGGAGCACACGAAACGAGATCATGTTTTGCAACGAGTCATGGCTCTTCAATAAATTTTTGCACTAGAGGGATTGCCCTTAGTTATCGTTTCTAATAATGGTACTCAGTACACTTCGTCAGAATTCGAAGTATTTTTCCCTTGAATGGAATAAATCATCTGAGAACCGCACCTTTTCAAATCGTACTTTTAAATCTAGTATGAATAAGATCATCAGCGAAGTAGCAATAAGAAAACCATAGAAAAAGCTCTAACAATATTTCTAGCAACATTCAGAACCACCCCGCGGGGACGGATTAGGCCGCACAAAATTGCGTCAAGATATAGAGATGCAATACATAAGTTCAGACTTGACCAACAAGTTTATACTAGGATTTTTCGCGAGAATAGAAATGCGTAGCAGGCCAAATAATGAAGCGTTTGGGTAATCGCATGTTTCTTGTTCAAACACAATGCGAATCTTTGGAGAAGACATCAAAATCAAATTATCCCGGGGGGCACAGGCCGAAACTCAACATCGAATGGCAATACATCCAGAAGTTTTGATAAATCATCAAGAAATTCACTCGTGTCACGCATCAGACTCACCCAGACCTTAGGGCAGCACTAGCAGTACTGCTAATCAGCAAGATAGTTTACCAATGTTGAGACGGTCAGACTACTGAGGACCAAAACAGTAGGTTTGCCTTCTAAGGCTGTTTTCGAAAGGAATATTTATTTCTGGAACCTAACTGGCGTAAGTATCCTGGCGAGGTGACTTCGAACTCAGCTTAAAATTGCTTTTTATGTAAATTGTATTGACATTGTAATAAATGCCCAGTTAGTTGTTGTGTGGTCCGCCAAGCCAATAACTTGAAAATAAAATACCAGAAATAAATGTTCTTATTCTGCTAGTTTCATTTGTGAAAAGATTAAAATACATTAAGGTCCGAAAACAGTGTTGTACTGAAATGCCGTTTGCGTATTTGGGCTGATCAACTTTCTTGAAAAGTATTTTAGTCACAAATTTTTGGACTGGAATATCTTTTGTTTGGATAATAACATATTTACTATTATTTTGGCAGTTGATCGTCGTGTATATCGATGTGCAATAAGTAGTTTTTGGAAACGTCAGATAAACGAAAGGAGGTGTGTAAGGATTTGCGTTTGTTGATTATGAAATTGAAGAAGGAACGAAAATCATTAAATGAAATATCTCAAATTATTAATAAGAGTGAGCGTATGGTACCAACAATCATTAGAAATTACGAAATAGTTGGTTCTGTAGAATCAAAACAACGATCGGCAAGACCAAATAAACTCAATGAACGCGAAGAACAGCGAGTTGTAACACAAATCAGAGCTGACTCACGAGAATCAGCAAGTAAAATAGCTGCAGAGATGTGTGTAAATGAAGAAACAAATATCATCGACCCGCTATTAGCAGAATAATTAACCGAGCTGGATTTAGGAGCCGCGTCGCCAGAAAGAAGCCATTTATAAACAAACACAAATAAGATTCGGCGGAAGTGCGTAAGTTTTGCATTATCTCATGTCCGTAAGCCTATAAAGAATGAGGGACTCTGTCATTTCCTCTGACGAGAATAAGCTTAGTCTATGGGAACGACGGAAGGGTCAGAATGTGGCGGAAGCCAAATACTGAACAGCAAACAAAAAACAAAGTAGGCACAGTTAAGCACGGTGGAGGTAGTATTATGGTGTGGGGATGTATGTCGTCAGCAGGAGGCGGAAAACTTGTGTTTGTGGATACAACGATGACACGATTTGGCTATTTAAATATTTTACAAGACTATTTGAAGGGAAGTGCTCAGCAACTTGGTATTGATGGAGCGATTACTTCTACTGCATACTATACTGTACATATTGTTCAAGAGTGGCTTATCTAATTTATTAAATAATTGCTCACATCAGCTCAGAACACCACCCCAATCACCGAACAAAAATTCGATATCTATGGAACGAATTAGAGCGCTGCATTCGGATTCACAACATCAGAAGCAAAGCTGAGTTTAAAAACGCCTTGCAAACCGAATGGAGTAAAATAGGGCCTGTGGTTACCGAAAAGTTGGTAATGTCCATACCTAAACGGATGGAAGAAGTTAACAAATATAAGGGTGGCCTAACTTCCTACTGATTCCAAGGAAAATCTCACAAATTTTATTTTGTAGTAATGAAGCGTATGTTGATTTTTGCAACAAAGAATTTGGCCAAATTTTCTTTTTTGGTATTTTAAAAACTAGTTGTAATCATTAAATAAAATTGATTTTTATTTGAAGGTAAAAATAGACTGAAATTAAACAAAAACTAAGGAAATTGTTTTTTATTTGGATTTATGAGAAAACCATTGAAGTGTATGTAAGTAGTGAAGATATACACTCCCTGTAAAAATTTAAGACCACTTGTAAAATCTTATGGTATCGCTAAGTATACAAAAAGCATTGGTAAGACAACAAATTTGCACACCTACATATTATATTCTATTTAAAATATGGAATGTTTAAACCGTTATTCTTTACTTTATTTCTCAATTAAAGGAGAGGAGGAGAGAGGTAAAGAAGTCATTGTTGTATTACTATGATTCCCTCATTACAAATTATTTCGCTTTCATTTTTATTTTATTTAACATTTACTCATGATACAATAATATTACAAGGTATGCTTGACAGCTAAAAGCACGGGGAGCGTGACGTCATTCAGAGTCAATTTGGATATTTTTTTGCGAATTGGTTTAGGTTTATAAAAATATTTTTAGGTTTTTGAAATGGAAATAAGTTTCAACGATTGTACACGATAGAAAAAACACAAATCTCAACCAAACGGAGTCAACGTTACGAAATATATTACTGAAAGTGACGTCACTAAGATGAAATATGGCGATATTTCGGTTGGTTGGAACATACCTTGTATATTCATTATACCATGACATTTACTGAAATTTATGATTATGTTAGTTTCCTATAACAGATGTTTGGACCTTTTACACTAATATACATATTTAAAGTTGTTCACGGGCAATCTCGCTTAGTCTGAAATTGTGGTTTCTACAGTCAAGACGTCTTGAAAATGGGAAAAATCAGCACTGAAACGCGATCTGCCATGATTGTTGAAGCCAAAATGAAGGCAAATCCGCGAACGTGTGATTGCGTCTTATGCTAAATTATCGAAGACTTGTGTTCATCAAACAATTATTCAATACAGAGAAACTCCTAGTAATTTAAATTGTCCACATTAAAGAAGACCGAGAGCCACTACTTCTTCTAAGGACAAGTTCATTGTTGTTACTAGCAAGCGGAATAACATGGTTAGAAATACGCGCCGAAGTGAACAAAACTCGATCGAAACCTGTATCATTGACTACAGTAAAAAGGCGGTTGAGGGATCCTAATTTGTTTAGTCGCGTTGCCGTAAGAAAACCGCTGTTATGGTTTCAAAACAAGAAGGAACGGATGCAATGGGCCCTTATCCATCGTGATTGGGCAGAAAAAGACTTTAAAAACGTTTTTTTGTAGACTGACGAATTGAAGTTTAAAATATTTGTTTTTTTTTTATATTTCAATTTATTTTCACAATAATCGAAAAATATTACAATAAGCAAGACTAATTTTTTAAAATATTTATATATATACATATATATATATATATATATATATATATATATATATATATATATATATATATATATATATATATATATATATATATGTGTATATATATATATATATATATAAGTTACGAATTTCAATTCGGAGCGATTAAAAAAAATGAAATTTATTTCGATCTTTTCTCTTACAATTCCAAACTAAAACTAAACTTAAATATAACAGAAATTTCTATATTCGAAAATCTGTAGTAAGCAGATTTTTTATGTTACTCTATTTTTTATATTAATAATTTTGTTGTAAGCGATTTTAAATAATCTAATTACAAAGGAATTTAAATGATTAAATTACGAATAATTATGTGGGAAACTAAATAGCACGTTGCAAATGAAATTAAAGTCACGTTGTACAGAATCAACATTTTTATAACTAGGCTAGTGCTCCTAGTCGTTAACTTATATATATATATATATATATATAATTTGTAATAAACTATTTGAATTTGTTATAATTCCTATGGACGTTCAGTCGCACGAATCTAAGAAGTTTATAACGCAACTTCACCATTACATTAATTATTTATTTTAATTTCTTTAATGTTTTATTTTTTATAATTTACACTACTTTAATTTCCGATTAAATATTCAGTAATTTTACAAAAAAATAAGGAAAAATTAGTAATATTAGCTAGTGATAGTTCTAAAAATACCAATAAATAAAATATATAAGAGTTAATAATTCACAAACAAAAAATCAAAATTTTTGTTCACACGTTTTGGCCACATACAGAAGAGCCTGTTCTGAAATAATCAACTGCAAAATGTGATTTCCTTCTAGTAATGTAGCCATCTTTGTTGTGAATTTTGATCAATTCAAACTTGTGTTTTATCTGGTTAAAGATTATTGTATTTACCAGCATTAAAAGTTCGCGATCAATAAAACTAAGTGACTGAAATTAATCTAAAAGTTTTTCCGTTGGATACCTTTTTGGCGCATTAATAATTTGCTTCAATACTTCCTTTCGCAAAATCTCAAACTCTGTTAATTTATACTGTGCACAGCCATTCCAAATCGGATTAAGCTACACTAATTACGGCTGAATGTAACAAATTTTTGTTCTGAAACGCTATGTACTTTGGTAAGAATAATTTACGATCGACATACAGCCGAAAAAAATATCATGTCAGATTGTGTGGTGCCAACTGTTAAACATGGTGGTGGTTTCGTTATAGTACCTATGGGGTTCAACCTATTGAACTTTCGTGAGAAAATCTCAATAGAAATGTTCGTAATCGGTGTCTCTCTTCACGTGGAAGGCTTTTTACGAAAGCTGTAACAACATAAACGAAGAAACTATAAATAAATTGATCGCAAGACTAGTAACAAAAGTGTTGGAATAGAAATGAGCATTTTTTGATAAAAAATTTGTTTGAATTGTTTTTAGATTTAAAATATTAGAAAAATCTGTTTATAATTTTGATGATTATTTTAATTTGTGTAATTTGGGAGTTTATATATTTTATGATGAACTTCAAGCTTTTGAATTTTATTTAATTTTCCTACTTTTGTTAGAGTGGTCTTAAACTTTTACTACCAAGGTTATAATGTAAGTAGCCCACCACAATTATTCGGTAATTTCTATTAAAAATATTTAATAATTTTGTCAAAAATTAGTCAAAAAATTAATTATTTTAATTAGGTTTAAGAACAAACTAACTTTTTATTTTGTTGTTTATACAGAGAAATCTCACTTCAGCGGACATCGGCGGCACCAAAAAGTTGTTCGTCGTAGTGAGGTGTCCCTTGAACTGGGGATTTGTGATTATTTTTTTTTATAAAAATTTTCTTGGGATTCTATTTCTTATCCGATTTTGATGAAATTCAGTATTTCAAATGGAAATGGGATTTTCAAATGATTTTTTGGCGAAGTTTCAAAATGGGGCAAATTAAGAAGGAACTTGGTTTTAACTCTTTTTCGATATTGACGAAATTTAGCATGCGCATTGGAAATAGAATTCTAAAATGATTTTTAGATGAAGTCCTGAAATATGGCCCAATATGATGGAACTTGGCTATTTTTAAATCGGTTTTAGTGAAACTTGACACCTACGATGAAAATGGGATTCTATAATGATTTTTGGATGAAGTTCTGGAATATGGCCAAGTATGTTATAACTTGCCTATTTCTTAAACGATTAGTTGAAATTTGACAGGGGCCCTGGAAATGGGATACTAATATAGTTATTTGATGTATTTAAAGATCTTGTTCTATTAATCATTTTAGAATCCCACTTCTATCGTGCATGCTGAATTTCATCAATATCGGATGAGAAATGGCCAAATTCCATCATACTTGACCGTATTCCAAAAGAAATTCCTTCAGCTAAAAATCATTTGAGAATCCCATTTCCAACGCACATATCGAATTTCATCATAATTGGTTGAGAAATAGGCAAATTCCATCATATTTGGCCATATTCCAGAACTATATTCAAAAATCATTTGAGAATCCCATTTCCAACGCACATATCGAATTTCGTCATAATTGGTTGAGAAATAGGCAAATTCCATCATATTTGGCCATTTTCCATAACTTCGTCCAAAAATCATTTTAGAGTCCCGTTTTAATCGTGCATGCTGAATTTCATTAAAATCAGATAAGAAATGGCCAAGTTTCTTCCTAATTCGCCATATTCCGGAACTTCATCTGAAAATCATTTTAGAACCCCATTTTATCGTGCATGTTGAATTTCATCAAAATCGGATAATAAATGGCCAAGTTCCATTAAAATGGAGAAGTTTTTAGTGCCAATGGAAAAGTCCATTAATTATTAATTACGATCATTTAGACCTCATTTTACATGAAACCTAAATATATGAATACTATTTGATTTAGTGCGTTTATAAGTCATTTTTACTATAGGCTGTCATGAAGCAATGCAATATACAGGTTTAAACAAAAAAACGGGTGTATGTACAGTGCACCCGTACGTACTCGGTTTGGCTACTACTGCGTAAATTAGGACGGTAAAAATGAACTGCGAACGAGTAGGGAGTGTCTAGGGCAACCAATTCCGGAATTCGGATTAATTATAAAAATATCTAATATTTTAAACGAAATAAAAGAAATTTTTGGTTTTTGGTAAATGATTTTTAATTTTTAATAAGAGATTATTTAAAAAAAAAATCAATTCTGGAATTCCGGAATGAATCGAAAACAAAAAATTTCGGAATTACTGTCTGGCCAAAAATTTGATCATGCCTCTAATTTTTATCAGGTTAATGTTTTCTTTCTGGACATTATGGTTTAAGTTCAACTTTTCGATGTTGTTCTAATTTGAAGCGAATTAAAAAATGTATACAAATTATAGGGTTTACCGAGTTTAAAGAATTTGTAAAATTAATAAACTTTACAGAAAACATCGATTTTATAAAATTTGCAGACTTTAAAGAATTTATAGTATTTATAAAAATTGGGGAATTTTAGAAAAAAAATAGAAAAACAAATTTAAAGGACTTATAGAATCTATAAAATTTAAAAAATTCATAAAAGTTATTAAAATTTATAAAATTATTATATGTATAAACTTACTGAATTTTTTACCTGCTGAAACCAGAAAGAGCAAGTACGTAGCAAGTTTCACTTTAGTGAAGCAAGACAAGTCTAGCCAAACTAGACTTGGGGCGCACCAGAACATTAAGCTCTCTTGAACTAAGAACGGTCGTAGGAATACTCACGGGATACTGCTTTTTAGGAGAGAATGCAAGAAGGCTTGGCTTAGAGGCAAATAACTTGCTGTTTAAGTGTAGGGAAGGGACTTTGAATCACTTCCTCCGCTCATATCTGGAATTACCACGCAGGAGGCATAAATACTTAGGTAAGTTCAAAATGGTTCACCTGTCGAATCTCGAAAACAGAAAAGTGCGAGATACAGTGGGGGAAGGGGATAAATTCTGTGAAACTTCAACTTACCTAACCTAACCTATAAAAATTTTAGGCTTCGTAGAATTCATAGGACTAAAAGAATTTATAGGATGTACAGAATTGATTGAATTTATAAAAATTATTTTTTTTTTAGAAATACTAAAATTTGTAGAGTTTATCGAATTATAGAATTTGTAGTAATTATGGAATTTCAAAAATTAATCAAATTTGAGTTTGTAGTTTATAGAACTCATTGAATCTATAAAATTTATAGAATTAATGAAATTTTAAAACCGTTAATATTTATAGAATTTAGAGGTTCAGTAAACATATTAAAAATTTAATAATTACAGTCTTTGTAGAACTAATAAAATTTATAGAATTTATCGAATTTACAGAATTTATAAGAACTTAAGAATTTATGGGATTTAAAAAATTTAAAAAACTTACTGAATTTTATACTTTATCTACAGAATTTATAGAATTGTTCATAGAATTTATTAAATTAATACAATTTATAGAAATTATTGAATTTATAAAATTTGTAGAATTCAAAGAATTTATAAAATTTATAGAATTTATCGAAATTATGAAATTTCTCGAATAACTAAAATTTGGGTTTGTAGAATTTATAGAACTAATAGACTTGACACAATTTATACAACTCTATGGGTTCTAAAATATATCTATAAAAATTAAAGAAATTGTAGAATTGATGAAATTTATAAAATTCTTAATATTTATAAAACTTATAGGTTTTATAAACTCATTAGAATTAATAATATTTAAAACTTTGTATACCTTATCAAATTTATAGAATTTACAGAATTTATAAAAATTAATTTGTATAATTTAAAGAACTTGCTGAATTTTAAAACTTTATTGAAGTTTTCGACTTTAAAGAATTTATAAAATTTATAGAATTTATTGGACTTTGGAAGTTTATAAAAATTATCGAATTTACAGAATTTATAAGAACTAAAGAATTGATGAGATCTGTAGAGTTACTGAATTTTTAAACTTTATTCATATAATTTTAGAACTTATAAAATTTAGAGAACTAGTAGATAATTATATTGAATAAAATAAATTATGTTTTTAATCGTATTTTATTTAATTTTATTTATAGATTCCTTATTGTGAAATTTTATTTTTATTTCTTATCTTGCAACCAAGATCGATTTTGATATTAAAATATCATCATCAGTTGGTAATTACTTTTTTTATACTACAAATATAACGACTATTTTTCGCCTTTATATACAGAAAAAACATTCATACTCTGTGTTTACGTTGATCAGAAAAATTTTGAATATACATTGCTAGTTGAACAGCTTACATTGGGCGCATTCAGACAAGCCAACTGTTGGCAACATGTTGAGTAAAATCAACACGTTGAAACCTGAACGCACATGATACATTCAAAATTTCATGGCAATGTGATTGTTTAAATGTCACTTTTTCCATCGGTAGATTTTTGATGCCAACATGTTGGGAGACCTGAATGCGCCCATTGATTTATGAATTTTGTAGAATCAAATCGCATAACTTGTTGGTTGTGGTGTTAATTTTGGTATTCAATAAATATTTGTTGTTTTTGTTTTTATAAATTTCGATTTTTTCTAAACGATCCATTGCATCCCCTTTTCTCAACCTAAACAATACTTCCATATTCGAATCCAAGTTTATGTAGTTGTGTTGTGTTTCGTTTATGTGTTGTGCGAAATTCGAATCGGTTCTGATCTTCCCTATACCTGTTATAAGCTCCTTAAATCTTTCTTTGAACGATCTACCAGTTTGACCAATATAGAATGATGGGCAATCCGAACATGTTAATTTGTAAACACCGGTATCGAAAATTGTGTTTTCATTGTGTTGAATTTTTTGTTCTAAAGAATTTCGGTTTTTAAACGCAATTTTATAGTGATAACTTTGAAATATTTTTTGTAAATGTTTACTGGAATTTTGATTATATTCCACGCTGATATACCTCGTATCCTGTCTACCATCACCGGAATTTAATGTGGTGAACTGTTGGTATTCAATTTTGCTTCGATATGCCGTGTTCATGCTATCAATTTTATCAGGTTGATACCCGTTCTGGCTTGCGATCAATTTGATAACCTTCAGTTCATCTTTATAATCCTGCTCGGACATCTTGATACTATTCAACCTTTGAATTAAATGGTTGTAAGTTGCAATTTTGTGAGGATATGGGTGATTGGAATTCGAGTGGATGTTATGACTGGTCTGCGTAGGTTTTCGATGAATTTTAAATTTATGCTGATTGTAAGAATTTTCTATGTTTAAATCCAAAAAAATTATATTTTTGTTTTCCTCAATTTCCAAAGTGAATTTAATTTTTTGATGAACACTATTTAAGAAATTTAGAAAACTGCCTAACTGTCTGCAAGTATCCGAATATAAAACCAGAATGTCATCTACATATCGGTGCCAGTACTTAGCATCTTTGTAAAATTTATTTTTGTTGTTCAAAACGTAACTATTTTCGAAATGGTTCAGATAAATATTTGCCAAAGTACCTGATAGAGGGCTACCCATAGGGAGACCATCAGTCTGTATGTAAAATTTATTTTGGAATTTGAAATAATTTTGACTGGTAATTTCTTCTAGTAATTTCATTAATTCTTGAGTTGGATACGAAATTCTGTTTTTCATAATTCTGTTTTTCATAATTCTGTTTTACAAAATTCTGTTTTATATAATTCTGTTTCACGTAATTCTTCAAAAAATTAATTCTGCAATTAGTGTAGTGCGAGTGTGTGTGTTTATATAAGTGTGTGTGCGTGTATTTGTTTGTGAAAGTAAGTTTGTTTGGGTGTGTGTTTTTACCTGTAAGTTTGAGTAAATCTTCGAAATTCACTATCTGCCCGTGCGAGTTAGTGCTGGATTATTACAGGCTTAAGACACTTTCCTTTCATTAACCATTGCCTCCCCCCCCCTCGAAAGTACCGTTAGGTATTACTTCGGGTGGAGGGGTTAGAGAGATCAGACCTTTAATTTATTTTATTTATCTATTCAATTTTTCATCCAATTATAATGTTATGAACCTCTATTGGGGTTTCCTCTCGCGGTCAAGGCACCGTAGCTTAACCAAAGTTCCTGCTGCTAAGCTACAAGCAGCAGTAATCACTATTTGACAGTTTTTGTCCAGCTCCCTCTAATCAACGATAGCAGAAAACACATGTTCTGCATTCTCGCCCTTATAATCCGGACACTCGGCCATATCATCGTACTATACTGGTGTGACCGGAAACATCCATGTCCGCTCAGCAACTGGGTGAGATAGAAGTCAATTTTACCAGTTGTTGCTATTCAGACTGGGATTCGCTCTATCCGTTGTTTGGGATCCGTTAAGGAGTTGCTTGTGTCTGTCCTTTGCCAATAGATCATTTGCTGCCACTCCTGCTAATACACAAGGGTGGGCAGTAATTAATTACATGTAATTTAATTACGTAATTAAATTACATTTTTTTTTATTTTGTAATTTGTAATTGTTATTTAAATTACTTTATTTCATTGTAATTGTATTTGTTATTTCAATTACTTTCCTTCCCGGTATTTTGTAAGGTATTTCAATTACATATAAGAAAAATTATTTTAATTAACAATTACATGTTATGAATTTAAAATTTTTTTAAATTTTATTCTTTCATAATTTTTCTTTGTAAAATCCATACGAACGTGCTTATTGATTTTTTACCAATGTGTTTATTGGGTTCTTTATGTCATTGCAAAATATTGGTTGGCTGGACATGTTATTGAAATTAATCATCCATTCCGTTACCAGCTTACAACCATTATTTAAATTGAGTAGGCTTCCAGAAAATTTACCAGAAATAGACGACATAAAAAGTAAAATACAAAAATTATTCCTTCTAGAAATGCAGGCTCTAAATAATGAACAATTGAGCCCGGGAGCAAATCAATCTAGTAGTGCCGATGATGGAGAGAATTCGTACATTCTAAGTTCAAATTTAGGCTCTTCTAAGAGTCAATCGAAATCAGAATCAGAACTTCAATTAATACAAATTTTGGCTGATAAAACAAACAACTATCCATCTTAAATGGGTATGTTTTTGTTAAGAAGACTTTCATTAAATTCAACTCAAGTTCTTGCTCGTTGGGCCCAGTTGAAAGGCTATTTTCATTGACGGGGTTTACTCTTTCTCCCACAAAAGGAACATTGTCTGACGAAAATTTTGAAAAATTAATGTTTTTAAAGGGAAATGAGAGTTTGTTGCTTAATTAATGTATGTACTACATATACTAGCTATTTCTATAACTAAAAACAACTTTGAATTTGAATTTTGAGCACCTGTAAAGTGAAATTTTTGATTTGTAAACATTTTTTAATGGCTACGGCTCTTTTTGTGCCTATGTCTGGTCCTAGTGTAACCCTAAATAACCCTAAAAACACATCAAAAAGTTTTTAAAAATTTTGAAATTTGAATAAAATGTATTTTAATTTGTAATTATTGTGGTAATTAAATTACAATTTTTTAGTTTTATAAAGTAATTTATATTTTGTATTTTAATTACTGAAATGCAATGTAATTGTACTTTGTAATTGAATTACTTGAAGCACATATAATTTGTAATTGGTAATTGAATTACTAATATCAATGTAATTTGCCCAGCCTTGCTAATACATATGCCGCATCATCTGATATCGAGCGAAATACACCGATCACTCTTAGCGCACATCTTCGGTGTACTGCATCCAAATTTCTCTTATTTGAAAATTACCTTACATTGCCATCCAAATGATGTCTCGCCTTTTCCAGCTCGAGATTCTTTGTAATGGTCGGCTAACAGAAGTCCTATCTAAGATAACCACTGCTGCATATTGGCTAAAGTTTCGTTACAGATATTTTTTGTTTCGCCCTTCAATTTGGCTATCAAAATAACCGCAACGCTCCCCACTTTTGCTTCCTCAGGTAAGCGAAGTCTAGGCACACCATTGTACATAATATTATGTACACAACAATGAACCCAGCACCGAAGAGTAATTATTTTCATTATCTGAGTAGACAATTGATAAATAAGTTAATGATAAAAATTATGTTTAAAAAACAGAATTTTATAAAACAGAATTTTTCAAAACAGAATTTTTCAAAGCGGAATACTTCGAGAAACTGAAATTTTGAAAAAACAGAATTTTGTAAAAACAGATTTTTTTAAAACAGAATTACGTACCGATCCCTTAATTCTTCTATGATCCGAATATCTACATTTTTTTTTTTTTTTCGCTGGCGCTACATCCCATAGAGGGATTTGCCCGCTTCATTGTGAAGTTTCGTAATCATTTTTTCAACGGAAAATGAGTGATTAATTCATTGATCCTAACATTAACCAGCCGTGATTTTTTCATCACGCGCCGGGAATCGAACCCGGGACCTCCGGAGCTTAAAGCAAGCATGCTAACAACTGTGCCACCGGGGCGGCATGCCTGATGTTCTGTGTTAGTTTTGGCAGATATAAGGACGATGGTGGTGAACAAGATGCAAAATATAAACCAATCTATACGAAATTGTAGTAATGATAACAACGAAAATAAAACGATACTCAGCTTGTAGAAGAAAATAACGGACAATAACGCCATAGTCACCAAAGCGGATAAGGGAAACACCATTGTGATTTTGAGTAAGGAAACTTACAACAACAAGATAGAAGAGTTCATAAGTAAATACAACATCCAAACACTTGATGAAGATCCTACTGAACGATATAATAAAAGTATAAAAGAGATAATCACAAAATCAAAAAACTTATTAAACGGCCGAGAGATACGTTTGTCTAAAATGGTTAAACCAACAGCACCTGTAATACGAGAGATGCCAAAAATACATAAACCCGACATGCCTTTAAGACCAGTAGTGAATTTTACATCGGCTCCAACGTACAAAATCGCAAAGTTGGTAAACAAATGGATGTTTAATAATATCAAATTCGATAACGACCATTCGGTAAAAAACAATGTGAAACTGGTGAGTAAAATAGAAGGAATACAAATACCAACCAATGCCAAATTTGCCTCATTTGACATTACGAATATGTACTCCAATATACCGATTAGCGAAACTTTGGAAATCACTAGGAGAATATTAGTAAACAACAATGTAGATATTCGGATCATAGAAGAATTAATCAAATTACTAGAAGAAATTACCAGTCAAAATTATTTCAAATTCCAAAATAAATTTTACATACAGACTGATGGTCTCCCTATGGGTAGCCCTCTATCAGGTACTTTGGCAAATATTTATCTGAACCATTTCGAAAATAGTTACGTTTTGAACAACAAAAATATATTTTACAAAGATGCTAAGTACTGGTACAGATATGTAGATGACATTCTGGTTTTATATTCGGGTACTTGCAGACAGTTAGGCAGTTTTCTAAATTTCTTAAATAGTGTTCATCAAAAAATTAAATTCACTTTGGAAATTAAGGAAAACAAAAATATAATTTTTTTGGATTTAAACATAGAAAATTCTTACAATCAGCATAAATTTAAAATTCATCGAAAACCTACGCAGACCAGTCATAACATCCACTCGAATTCCAATCACCCATATCCTCACAAAATTGCAACTTACAACCATTTAATTCAAAGGTTGAATAGTATCAAGATGTCCGAACAGGATTGTAAAGATGAACTGAAGGTTATCAAATTGATCGCAAGCCAGAACGGGTATCAACCTGATAAAATTGATAGCATGAACACGGCATATCGAAGCAAAATTGAATACCAACAGTTCACCACATTAAATTCCGGTGATGGTAGACAGGATACGAGGTATATCAGCGTGGAATATAATCAAAATTCCAGTAAACATTTACAAAAAATATTTCAAAGTTATCACTATAAAATTGCGTTTAAAAACCGAAATTCTTTAGAACAAAAAATTCAACACAATGAAAACACAATTTTCGAAATCGGTGTTTACAAATTAACATGTTCGGATTGCCCATCATTCTATATTGGTCAAACTGGTAGATCGTTCAAAGAAAGATTTAAGGAGCTTATAACAGGTATAGGGAAGATCAGAACCGATTCGAATTTCGCACAACACATAAACGAAACACAACACAACTACATAAACTTGGATTCGAATATGGAAGTATTGTTTAGGTTGAGAAAAGGGGATGCAATGGATCGTTTAGAAAAAATCGAAATTTATAAAAACAAAAACAACAAATGTTTATTGAATACCAAAATTAACACCACAACCAACAAGTTATACGATTTGATTCTACAAAATTCATAAATCAATGTAAGCTGTTCAACTAGCAATGTATATTCAAAAATTTTCTGATCAACGTAAACACAGAGTATGAATGTTTTTTCTGTATATAAAGGCGAAAAATAGTCGTTATATTTGTAGTATAAAAAAAGTAATTACCAACTGATGATGATATTTTAATATCAAAATCGATCTTGGTTGCAAGGTAAGAAATAAAAATAAAATTTCACAATAAGGAATCTATAAATAAAATTAAATAAAATACGATTAAAAACATAATTTATTTTATTCAATATAATTACAAATAGTGAAATAATCCACAATCAATGTAAATATTTTTTAATATGAGTATCAACTAATAGATATTATAGAATTCGTCAAATTTATAAAATTTATAGAATTTATTGAATTTGTAGAATTGGTAAAGCTTATAGGATTTAACGAATTTTTTGTATTTATAAAACAAGTAAAATTTGATTTGTAGAATTCATTAAACAGACATAATTGAAACAATTTTAGAACTCAAAGAATTAACAAAATTTAAAAAAAATTGTATTTGCATAAAATTTATAGAATTTTTAAATTTTTTAGAATTTGTAAAATTTATTGAATTTATAGAGTATACACAATTTATAGAATTTAAGAGACTTATTCGAATTTTAAACTTTATAGAATTTGTAGAATTTATAGGTTTGATATACATATGTATTGTGATTTCTAGCGTAAAGAATTGTCAAATTTAGAGAATTTATATAATTGGTACAAATTTTTTAATTCTAAAAATTGTATATATCCTTCGTCACACATAAGAGCATTATTTATAAAAATATCTTATATTTTAAACAAAATAAAAGAAATTTGTTGCTTTTATAAAGTTTTGATTTTTAATTTTTTAATCAGATATTATTTAAAAAAAAAATCAATTCCGGAATTCCGGAATCGAGAACATTCAAATTCGAAAATTCCGGAATTACTTTTTGGCCAAAAATTGGATGCCCTAGGAGTGTCAGATGAGCATCAGAAAAAAGATTGCATAGTTCATAAAACATAAAAAAAAAATTTTTAAAAAAAGTTGTCACTCAAACAATGAGAGCAAGTACTTACTCGTATATAATCAGAGACTCTTCAATGAGTAAACTCCTCAACATTGTAAATGACAATTACTACCTAGTATCTTGCACTATTATCTTGCAGACTTGGCAATTATTCGATACATTTTTATCTCAATAGTGAATAATTACAAGTTACCAATTCCATTATCCGGATTATTTGCTAAACTTGTTTTTCTAATATCTAAATGAACGTGTCTGCACAGTTTGAAGGCTGTAAGAATTATTTCGTTTTTTCATCATTTGTGAGCCTATTTTTACTTAACATGATACATTAACATTTAAAATCGATTTTAAAATTTACAATCAAATTCAGTTAAAATAGATTTCCCACCTCGACGATATTAAAGTAAACGAATTATATGAACAAATTATTCAATTTAACAAAAACTTAACTAATAAATCTTTCTGGGCTGACACTTTCTTTTTAAAGAATACAAGTAAGGTATACTTAAGTTAATTGATAGGAAGTAAATTGGTTTCCACGTATAGTTATTGAAGTAGAGCAAAATTTTAGATCAGTTTTTAGCATGATATACTTATGTTAATCTTAGCATACACATATTATTGTATACATATAGCAAGTAAACAAAATTTAAAATTTCCTGAACACGTGCACCTATAAATTCGTACCGTACCTATATAAATTCGTAATCCAATATCCTTCTAAATTATTTATACCTTTAAGGGTGAAAATTATTTTTCATCCTAATTTACATTTACACTCAATTCGAGCGAAAAATTTCTTATTACTTTATTTATATCTACAACAACAACAAAAAGGAATATCGCGATTATAATTTATGTCGCGCACTCACAAAACGAGGAAAACAACAAAAATAATCCATTATCGTAAAAATCTGTTCGATTAGCGCACACGGATTTTAAGATTTTATCATTCCACATTAAATTTTTTGTTGTTGTTGTTTATTAAATATTCCATTTTAAGATAATGTTAAGTAAATATAAGTAATAATATAAATTACAAAAAAAAAAAAAAAAATGTAAAGATGAAATCATTCCTCTATAAATAAACCCTTCAAATCAGTGTTTAAGATGCAAAATGTTTTTAAATAGATTTTCGTCGAAAATATCATCGCGTTTCATTAAATTAAGTTTCTTCGGTACATATAATGTAAATTAATATATTTATACATACATACATATAAGATAGATCAAAGATTTAATTCCGAAAAACGAAAATATGTTTTTACTTCTTATTTATATATATATATAACTAAAAGGTGATGAAGTAGGTATATACATATATAGGGATATAAAAAGGTGGGTATCTATATAGACTATTACCGAACGAATTTGTGGGACGGATTTTATCATTCGCAATTTAATGTATTATTGGGTCTTACTTTTAAGATTACATTTTAAGTAAATGGATTGTGTTTTGCTAAGGTTGTATATGGGTTGATCTTAAATAAATTGCTAAAATACGAGAAAGGAAAAATACTCTACGATACACAACCGTATTCAGTTAAATTAAGAAACTCTACTAATATATAAATCAAATTTAATGGTAAAATAATTAGAAGACGTGATTTTGTTGTTTGTACGTGCGTTTCTTCGCATTCTTTATTATCCCCTCAGAAATGTTTAGTGTAATTAGTATAAGGAACATAATCATCATCGTTTTTGTAATATGTATGTATATACATATTGTCATTACCTTAAAAGAAGAGCGAGCGCTCAACAAAACGGAAATTGTCATTATTTCCGTATTTTTGTGTAAATTTACTTAAAATTTCTGATTGTATAGACACGATATCCAGGCTAATTATTTGGATAAGTACATGCACTATATATTTTATAAGATAAAATGATACAGGGCGTATAGAATCATTTTATAAAGGTTATGTATATCGACATATTTTAAATGTTTACCGTTATTATATTCAGTATGTCAAAGAAGAAAAGCACAAAGAAGATGAAATCATTGAGTCATTGCCATCGTTAAATCAATACTCAAACAAACCGAACACAAACATCGTTAGACATCCATCCATCTATAAACAAATATCTCTAACACGAGTTTTATGTTATAGTAAAAAAATAAAAAAACTGTGGATTTATTTTTTCGAGCGTAAGAAATCGACCTTGGCCAACATAAAAACGGTCATAAAATTAGGCAATAAAAAAATTAAACAAGTAAGAAATATAACATAAATTCATTCATAATAAATATGTATTGTATCTTTTATATACATACTGTTGTTATGGCGAAGAAAGTGAATATAAATAAATAATTTTTTAAGCGGAATATTTTTTTTAACACAATTTATTCATGTACATGGAGATTATGATTTAGTGAAAATGAAATTTATTTAGTTGGTTGTTTATATTTAGTTCTGCTTTGTTGCCTCGTCTTAATAAATCAATAATATTATTTTTATTAATAGTTTTACAAAGATAAATATTTGTTTTTTCCATAAATAAGCTTTACGTGCCTTTTGCTTATTAAAAATAAGAATTATTATCATGAGATTTGAGGAATCTTAATAGATGATTTATGGATTTGCATAGAGTTATAGACATTTTTTATGGGAATAATATTTTTGGGATACATTTTTTTTGATTCTAGTTCAATTAAAATACCTACGCATATTGCACCGCAGAATGAGTATTAATATGCCTGTGAAATTTAGAGGGAGCCTTCGAAAAATTATTTTTTCTTAAGTATTCCTAATTTAATTTTCCGCTTACTATTCTCGAATTCAATATCTATATTTCACTTCTGGGCATTTTTCAAAATTATGTTGATAATGGCATTTCCATACGCATATTCTACAAGGAACCAAATACACTATTCTTGCACTTTTCTCATTTTTTATTCACAACTCTGAAATTTTGTAAATTTTCTTATAGTGTGTTGAATTTATTTTTGATAATTGTTTGTGTTTGGTTTGTCAGCGAGATATACAATTTACAAAATTTTGTTTGTTTTGATCGTGATTTGTTATATTGCTTTGGTAGAGTAAAGCTGACATTTCACGGTCAGTAATAATGTCATTAATTATTGATTAAGTTGCTGAATTAATACTTCAGTTATGTTTATTTCCTTAAACGGTCAATAAATTTCGTCAGTCATTATATCGGTACCTGCAAAGACAGAAGTATGTAAATTTAAAAATATGGACAAAGCGTGCATAGCAATTGTGTTACCTTTCGCAGTGATTAATAAAACAAACCGTAATCAACGCAAAGGTAGACTTTCGGTGAAAGAATGGTTTAATGATCGAAATGTATACTTCCATATAAATCTTTTGGATAAAATACGGATGATTATCGGAACTATACTATTTATCGGAATCTGTGTACTTCATCACGGAATCAGGCTTGTAGTACATTAGTGTTGGTTTTGGTCATCCATAGTACATTAATGTCGTTTTGTTTCATCGTTTGTTATAATTTTAAAAAAACGAATTACAAAAGGGAATTTCATTGTGTGATCGTGATCGTCAAAGAAAGGTAGACTGTAAAATAATTGTGAGTAAAATTTGACAAGAAAATGAACGCAAAACAGGGACGCTTTATACATATTAAGTTTAAATTACATTTTTAATATTGGAGCAGTTACAATTTTAACTATTTCAATTATAGTAATATTTTAGTTTTTGGTGTTTAAAAAAGTATTAGTACCTTTGTGATTAAAATAGTAAATATGGACTAACTAAAGAAGTTTTCTTGTTAAAAAAAGAACGTGGGATCATGAGATATCTGAAACAAAGGCAAACGTGTTATTTATTCTAAAATTATTTTTTATCTAGTTGAAGTTTAACCTAAATTAAGTTTAATTTAGTTTTATATGTTTGCTATTTTAACGTATTTTAAAACGGAAATGCATCCAGCACCCTGATTGTCATATTTTACATTGTACTAAAATATTTGTAAATTGCGGGCTTTGTATAATTTCGAATTTTACTACGTGGTATCTAATATGTAATATTGAATTTTTAAATGAACTAAATATGCATTCATTTCCAAATTTTGGAAATTTTAAAATGAATTGAAAAATCAAATTATCGAAAGCAATATTAAAGCCGTTTTCAACCTTTCAAAACCTTCAATATCCGGTCCCGACTGACATATTTTGATTCCATTTTGGAATTATATACTTTTCTGGATTCAGAATCATGCTTCACTATGTTAGTTACATAAATTTTAATTTTAGAATTATATTTATCTATTTTTGACGTATAAATATTTATCAATTTAAATTCGTGCAATTCAATTTGTATTTTATACATAAATATAAATTGAAATATGTACATGAACTTAAATTGCTAAATACAAATTAAAAATATAATTATAAAATTGGAATTTACGTAGCTAAAATAGAAAAGTGTGACTCTGAATCCAAAAAAGTATATAATTCCAAAGTGGAAATGTATATAATGATACACAGCATTTATTATTGCGGTCAGTACCAGATATTAAGTCACGGCTTTATTGCTGCTTTCATGAATCACATTTTTGAACTTTAAATTGCGAGTGCCTTGCTGCAGCATTAATTTTTGAAAGCAACCTATATGTAATGACAGTACCACATTATGAAGGGTTCGAAAACAGTTAAATTGCATGGCCCGAAACTACTTAATTTTTTTTTATATTTTCTTATTTAGTTGTGAGTTTTTTCAACATTCCGAGGAAACATTTGGTGACATCGTAAGTCTAGTCTACCAATATTTAAAGAATTGATGACATCGTTAGTCTACCAATATTTATATTCTAGCTCCTTCAAGTTAGAACTCTGCATGACTGATATACAGTAAGGTGAGTAAAATAAAACATAAAATGCATCCATCGTAACACATGTTTGCATTCATTTTTCCGACTTATTTTCTAGCAACGACAGCAAAAAGAAGCTGTGCATCCATCGGTGCAGGATTGTATATTACATCAGGCGTACGTATATACGTAATATAAAACATTAAATGCAATTCTCAGACCTTCTCTTTCTTTTAGACAATTAGGCGTCATATTTAATCAAACGGAGGAAGTGGTCTTTTAGACCAATTTGATAAAAGCCGGTTCGTTACAGATCAGCAACGAAGATTATTAACTAGAATCCTTGGACGGTATTTAATTTAAAATTGCGGAGATAAACCATCAAAAGACGATAGTTTCTCTGTCGCTAAAGCTGCTGTTGAAATTTTTACATGTTTTAAATCTACCAGTGTTTACGGAGGAGCTCTAAGTATCATTAATATTAACAATTTATTTTAAGTTTTTGGAAGTTATCCATTTTTCTGCACTTCTACCACAATAATTTATTTTATTCGTTTTTAAATAATAAGAGAACATTTTTAAGAAGTTTGATTATTTTGGTTAGAATATAAAATTTGTTGAAGAGTAAAGCTTGAAACTAGCACTTTAATTTAAATAATTAAAATATAAAATCACAAAGAAAAAGAAAATATTCTCTTGTTATTCAAAATAAAAAAAAAAAACAGTAACAATTTATTGTCTTTCGTGACAACTAAAATTAAAATTTTTTTTATATTTTTAAATATTAAATTATAGCATAATGTTAACGATTAAGCGGTTCACTACAATTGTTTAATTATTTGTAATAAAAAAATATGCTATTAACAAAAAATTTCGCATACTATTTTTGTTTTAGTAGTCAAGCAGCCCTGCTCCGATAGAGGTTGGATATGCTAATTCAAAATCAAATTCCCAAACAGTAAAATGCAAAATAAAAAAAATTCAAAATTCCAATTTATAGAAGTCCAAATTGGCCGCTGGAATTAATAAAAATACTTTTCCTGAAACGGAAAATTTAAATTCCGGAAAATGGAGATTTATTTAATATTTTTAAAAATGGATATTTTTTTTTTTTGCTATATTTGTGATAAAACATTTGAATCGTTCAAATTTACAAAATATCATTTAAAGTACGTACATAATTTATATTTGCCGAATAATCTAACATTAAAATGTATAATTTCAAAAAATTGTGATGTTAAATATGCTACTTGCAGATATTTACTAAATCACACATTATAAAATGTAAAAGTTTAAAACAGGTTGAAAATACATCTGAACAACAGTTATTTTCAAATCATAACGAAAATGAATTAGTTATTTGAGAAGATAGTAGTAGTACTTTCCACAATATTCCAGAAAATTTAGCAATAACATCGAAACTGATGATATTTAAAAATTAAATTCTTCAATATCTAACATTTTAGAATTCCTCTCATCGATTGGTATTACAGATAATAATTTGATGAACATAATTTGTAAACATTTATTTAGTGTATTTGAGGGTTTATTTTTAAATTTAAAAAAACTGTTTAATATTTCTCAAAATAATCTAGAAGTGAAGCATTACGCAACTTTGAAAGAAAAATTGCTACTTTCTTGGAAACATTATCTTCCAAATTTCGCAAAAATAAAAGAAAAACGTTGCTTTGTTGAACCTGAAGAAATTTCTTTAGGTATAAGATCAGGTAAGAAGTTCAATCAAAAAACTCAAAGAGACGAACAAGTCCAAGTGCAATGTACGTTTCAATATATTTCAATATTAAAAACAGTTAAAAGCATTTTTCAAAATAAAACATTCTCTGATGCTTATTTCAGCCAAAATCATAACTGTTCAGAACTTTTTCAATTTTATTGCTGTGGTCAAAATTTTCAAAGATCCAGTTTTTTTTTAAAACAATGCTGGCGCTTTACAAATTCAATTATTTTATGATGACTTCGAGGTGATCAATCCACTTGGAAGTAAAGTTAATATTCATAAAATGGGTGGAATATATTTTTCATTGTGAATTCAATTATTATAAAAACATTGAAGTATTTTTCTAGTGGTAAAAGTTTCTGTGAACCGTATAAGTAGTAAATGGATGGTAAATGGTAAATATTTGTCTAATGTGTCAAATAATAATGTGAATAAAGTCAAGTTCAACTGATATATTTATACTAATATGTATATATAATCGCACATACTGTTAAAGTTAGCCGAAAGTTGCCAGCCGAAAGTGAAAAGTCAATAATGCAGATTGTGTTATTCCAGCGGAAAGTAAAAAACGGTAATGCAGATTGCGTTATCCCAGCCGAAAGTAAACAAAAATCGGTATTGCAGATTGTGTTATCCCAGTCGAAAATAAAAAATTAAGTTAATATCGATCGGTAATGTTTAGCCTAAAACATACTAAGGAATGTAAGGATGCATGATTATCATTGAATACCTTTGTTATTATTCTTATGTGGCAAAACCTGGCTGCAGTTCCTCGTGGAAAATTATGGAAAACTCAAGAAACCCAAAAAAATATTTTAATTGGAATAAAAACCGCCTCTAGAATGTTATGTCTGGAGATGTATTTTATTGATGTGACTTGTCAATAGCTATTGCAGGAAAAAAATTCAGAGACCGTCAGAAATCGCGGAAAATTCGATTTTACAAAAATCATTAGAAAATTTATATAAAATCAGCCTCTAGAGTGTTATGTCTGGAGATGTATTTTATTGATGTGACTTGTCAATAGCTATCGCAGGGAAAAACTTCAGTTCAAGTTTCCCGTCAGAAATCGCGGAAAATTCGATTTTCCAAAAATCATTAGAAAATTTATATAAAATCAGCCTCTAGAATGTTATGTCTGGAGATGTATTTTATTGATGTCACTTGTCAATAGCTATCGCAGAGAAAAACTTCAGTTCAAGTTTCCCGTCAGAAATCGCGGAAAATTCGATTATACAAAAATCATTAGAAAATTTATATAAAATCAGCCTCTAGAGTGTTATGTCTGGAGATACATTTTATTGATGTGGCTTGTCAATAGCTATCGCAGGAAAAAAATTCAGTTCAACTTTCTCGTGGAAAATTTCGGAAAATTTGAAAAACGTTCCAGCCGAAAGTAAAAAATAAATGTCAGCCTCTAGAGTGTTCTGTCTGGAGATATACTTTATTGATGTGACTTGTCAATAGCTAACTCAGGGAAAAAATTCAGTTGAACTTTCCCGTGGAAAATCTCGGAAAATTTGAAAAACGTTCCAGCCGAAAGTAAAAAATCTAGACTAGAGGCTGACTGACATTTATTTCTTACTTTCGGCTGGAACGTTTTTCCAATTTTCCGAGATGTCTGACGGGAAACTTGAACAATTTTTTTCCTGCGATAGCTATTGACAAGTCACATCAATAAAATACATCTGCAGATATAACACTCTAGAGGCTGATTTTATATAAATTTTCTAATGATTTTTGGAAAATCGAATTTTCCGCGATTTCTGACGGGAAAGTTGAACTGAATTTTTTTCCTGCGATGGCTATTAACAAATCCAATAAAAACGATTCAACTTCAGATATACACTCTACAGGTTGATTTTGTTCCAATTTTGTGAATCCTTCTGATTTTCAAATGTTTTCCGCGATTAGATTAAACAAAGTTTTCCACGTAAGACTATTTACAAAATTATTTGTTACAAGCGTATCCTATTTACTTTCGGCTAATAACCACAAATTTTTTTATTTTCGGCTGGAATGTTAATAAGGTAATCTGCATTATCGACTTTTTACTTTCGGCTAACTTTAACAGGGTTAATCGCACTACAAATGAAGACAATTTTATCTGCGATCATCGTTGATCGATTCTGCTTTATCATATAACCAAAGCAATAATCGATACAACCCGAATTTGACACTTTCTCAATCTCCTTATTATAAACGTCCTTTAGAAAATAGAGAGCAATGAGGGAACCTTTTAAAATAAGGATTTTGGCAAATAACATTTGTTATTATGGACCAGGACCATTTACAAAACGACAATTAGTAATGTAATTAATAACTATTTGTATTTATTTTTAGCTTTTGCTTATAATACTGGTCCAAGAAATACATACTACAAAATATACCAGTAATTAGATTTATATGGCACTATTCTGGTTTTCCCAGGGAATTGATTTATGCTCAGTTTTTAGTGTATTTCGGTTTTCTTTTTTCCAAAGCATACTAAATTTTGATGAAAAATAGTTCCAATTCATAGCAATTTTGTTGTTTATTTTTCCCTAAAAATTTGGCTGGGAATTATTTTTTCCAAAACATGAACAAAATACCAATCCAGTATGCTTTCGAAAAAATAAAACCACAATATACTTCAAACTGACAGTAAATCAATTCCCAATTCGCATTTCCCCAGGAAAACTAGAATAATGCGACTGGTTATTAAAAATTAGGCTGTTTTAAAAGAGACAATGAATGTTATATTGGAAAAAGTTTGCAACCAGGGATAGCCTCTCAAGAAAAACCGCCTGAAACAGAGTTACCGATCAGCACCGTAAACGGCCTAGAAAATATGGAGCAGAAATTGTAGAGAAACCTTGATTTTAAAAACCAAATGGTTAGTATTAAATAATATGGTATAGTTCGCATTAGCATCTCACTGCACCTTTAGATAAATTATTTAAATAATTAATATAAAAATTTTATTAATCAGAAAGAAATTGTTTAAGTTGTAAAAAGTTTTAATATTTTTAAAATAAAAAAAAAAACGTTTAAATTAATTATTTAATAGGTAATTTCTGTTAAATTATTTAAATAATATCAGTGATATACTCTTAGAATACAGAATAATTTTATAATGTTTTAAAATTTTACACTTTATTCTTATATTTTGAAAATGGCAAGAATGCCGAAATGTTAAAATATTTAGAAACAAATACAAAATGTATTAATTAATTTTTGAGGCTTGATTCCACATATCAAAACAACTTTAATAAACATATTATACTAGGTTAGGTAAATCATATTTGATTTTTCTAGATAAATCTTCCAAAGATTGAAAGCCTTTGTAACTTTCTTTCTAGGACTAACATGAAAATAGTTATATTGCGTGATACTTCTAGAAAGAAAGTTTCGGTTTCAAGTATTTTTTTTTAACGTATGTTTTTTTGAGCCAGATCGCAAATCCGATTTGTAGATTCAAACAATGATTTATTTTAAATATTTCAGAAACACTTACTTGTTATACACTAGTTTACCATTAATAAATATGTTTACTAATTAATCCATAATACACATTTTATTTTTATTTTTAATTAGATTTCGTACATAACAACGTTAGGAGGGCCCAATGCTAGTAGATGTGCCCGTAACATCAAGAAAAGGCTAATTTTAGATACAGTTCTTGTTTTATATTCTTGGGGTGGTACCAATGTTAAAATGCCATTCCTGCCATTTTGCGAAATGCAAAATAATATTATTAAAAATAAATAGTTTGATAGTTTCACGGAGCCCGATACTAAATATTTGTTAAAGGAATATTTAAAATCGACAAGTACACGATTAAACATAGATCAGCTGAAAAGCAAAATAACCAGAATTCTTAAATTAGGACATTACTTTATTATTTTTTATAATTAAGTTAAAAATACGCTATACATAAAACAGGGTGTTCCAGAATAATACACCCACCTTTAAGAAACTTAAATATAATACAATTCTGAACAAATAGAATCCACTAAATCTTATATAAAGTATATTAAATTTAAAATGAGATATACGAGGTTATACTATACATAACGTCATCTATTAGGATCTTGAGTGCGTTATTCTGGGTGAATTTAAAAGTATTTATGAATGTGACAAGAATGTAACTTTAGAAAATTAAATGAATTACAAATGAAGAAGTATTTTTTTTATTAATAAACATTGATGTTTAAAAGTAAAAAAAACCTTACTGGGTTTCCAAACCTGTGACAAAACGTGTTTAAAATGATTTACAAAAAAAAAAAACAATCGGCTCTTTTCAAACCGCTTAATAAACTTTACACCGTTTCCATATTTTCTAAGTTTTTTCTGAAACCAAAAATCTTTGTGGTTTCTCCGAAACCGATTTAAATATGTTTTCGTAGGGTTTTAGAAAGGGTTTTTATTTTTTTTTTAAAGTTTAAAGCTGGTTCATGTAAAGCTTCTGAAACTCTTGGTGGCTTGTTCGAAACCAATTTAAATCATATTTAAAAGGTTTGATTTTTTTTTTAAATTATTTCTGAAATAGTTCAAAACTGATTCCTGTGAAGTTTCTGAAAATCTTTGCGAGTTTTTTGAACCCGATTTAAATGCTTTTATAAAAATTTAAAAGTTTCAAAAAATGCTGCCAAACATGGTATACAGTACGGTTCTGTACAGTATCTGTGGAGCTCTTTAAACCTTTTATGAAACTTTTTGGCTTTGGTACCTTAGTTTAAAATTGGTTTGAAACTGAAAATTGCTGTTTGAGTACTTAGTCTGCTTTTTCTGCGATCGTATAAATGATTGCTGTGGTTTTAAGCGGTTTACTAAAATATTTCATTCAGAAGCAACAACGCGACAGTTTTTGTCGGACTCTTCAAGATTATTATACCCAGTTTATAACTATAAAAGTTATATTCCAACGGTTGTGGAAATTGAAATTGAGGTGGGATGACGCACTACCGAGAGATTTGTCTCGTACTTGGGTGTAGCTATATATATTTCTAAAGCAATCGGAAGACGGCTACAGAATAACCAAGCTGAATGGGCAACATATCTAAAATCTATTATAGTTTCGATGTTAATCAAGAAGAATTCAAACAGCTATAGAAATTTTGACAATAAAAAAATCATTAAACTTTATACTTGGACTAGTATAGAATCACATTCATATTGTACCAAGCTAATTAGCGTTTCTGCTTACATGTTAAAATTCGTTGAGGCTATGAAAAATTAATCAAATTTGTACAACGAGTGCTATTCTTAGTAAATAACAACTGAAAACTTTCTAAAAAATCTGTTTTATATTAACAACTAAATTTAAGCGATTTATTCCTACAAATTTCAAAACACTTTAAGCTCTTTGAGCTACCCCTAATCACCAACTTTTTTAATATTATTAGTTTATGTTACCCAGATTCAGAAATTTCAAACGCCCGTGAAAAATTTCATAATAAATAATTGTTTGCATTTTTTAACCAGCCTAATTTACACGTACCCTATTTAATTCTGTAAAGTAATCTATTTCGATGTTAAATAAAAAAACAACAAGAATCTACTTTTACTAGCATAATAGAAAATATTTATCTTGATTTTGTTTTGTTTAAAAATGTTTTACATTACTCAAATTGTTACAACGAAGAACAAATTAATTTCTATATTAGCTTCTTACCAATTTAAACTAGCCATAATTAATGAGAAGTTACAATCTGCAAACATGAAAATATGGTAATTGTTTTAGTCAAACTATACAACAAGTTTATTCAAAGTTGACTGAAGTTTTCCCGACCATTTAAATCAAGGCTGACACAAGATCAAGTAAACATTTAAATCCAATTTTATAATTTATTAAAATGAACAGTCACATTTGTCAGGATTTGGCTTTACTATTAAGCCATCGAACGTATCGTAAGTTAATATCTAATAAATAAATTAAATATTGATTTTGACTGCTTCATAAACCCTTTTAATTCGCTTGAAAAGAAACGAAAAATAATTTCAATCCGCTGTGAAAAGGTCAATGATAATCTTAAGATCCACCTACACCAAATTACAATAAATAAACAACCAATTATAGTATTTCACGAAACATTCACCCCATCATAATAATACACGCGTCGATAATATCTTTTCATTATATCAAATTACACATTCCTCAGCATATTTATATTTATAAACAGATTATTGAACAAAACCATTTTGTATTGATATCTCATATCATTCAATAAATATCTCATCATTTTCTGTTACTCCATTACACATATCATAAATTATCGCCAAACACAAAAATTCCAAATTAAATCCCCACTATACGTATAATAAATACATCTCTACGAGTGAATTCAATGTTTTCCTAGGGTTCCGTTTATATCAGGTCGGCATCAACAAAATTGGTTTTCATTATTTAACTCCAATCAACAAGTACGAGTACGTAGAGAGAATTTATATTTAAGATTAATAAAAGAATTTCTAGAAAAACCTATATATTGTGCAAACATTATATACTATATATTATTAAAATAAATTAAACATTTTAATTAAAAGTTTTAGAAGAATAAGTTTTTTGACAAAACAACAGCAAAAATTAGAAAAATATTTATAAAGAAAACAAATTACCGGTCAAGCAAATTTTACGAAATTGTTCACCGTTTTTAATCATAGTTTAGAGCTGTAAACCATGTACATAGATATGAGTGCTGTATATGTATATTAAATACATAGAATAGAGTAACCGGTATTATAAATATGTACAAAAAGATAAAGTTTATTAAAAGTTTTTCCATATTTTTCCGACATCCAAACCTAGATTGCGTATTATGAAGAGCAAAATATAAATGAAAAACTTTTATCTCGTTTCATTAAAAATAACAAGAAAATTATTTTGGAAAGAAAATAAGACAACCAAAAAAAATTGTGTATACATATATAGTATACAGATACATAGATATTATAATAAATAAATGAATTTTTCATTTTTTTCCCTCCCTAGTGTTTTGTTGTTGTTGGTTGTTTGGGGTGGATTTTGATATCAATATGTTTATGTAAGAACAACAACGGATAGAAATACGTAAATGTATGTATATGTTGGATACATATAAGGAGATTTTGTATATTATACACAAACGAGGGTTAAATAATTTGATATACATATGAAGCAAAAAACAAATTTAAAACAACAACGATACAAAAATATCTATTTGCGAAAATAATCCTAGGGATTGAGTGCTGTACAATGTGTATATGGTGCGAAAAAGGGTGTTAAGGTAAAATGGAATTCGTTTTCACAAATGAAAAGGTAAAATGAAATCAGTTGTAATTTCCTTTGTATATACATAATATCGTGTTCAACACCTTAATTAAACAAGTTTAATTAAGTTAAATATAATATTCACGATATATTTATACAAACAATAATTTTGGTAATAATGATTGGCCCTCGATTATATCTGGGTATACAAAAATTTTTTAAACATGCGTCAATAAAGAAACGAATGATGTGGAGAATAAATTCCGAATTGTTTTTTTATCTTAATAACAAGGGCGTTAGTAGTAATTTGTTATCAAAGGAAATTCCCTAATCAGTTATTATTCTAAATTACTTTTCGGATATATAGAGTAATAGAATGTAGGTACTGAAGCAATGCAGGTAGTTCAAAATGGTTCATATTGAAATGAAATCATTTATTTTGTGTTGAGGGTACGTTTTCATTTTGATATAGACATTAGAATTTAAATTGTTTTTCTTTAATTTTACAAAAATGGTAACCATTACATTTATTTACAAGCAAATATTACTGATACTAAACCAATTAATAGTTTTGATTACACACATTTAAATAAAAATATTAATAGTTATTGAGAACTATTAATGAAATAAATTAAATAAATAAATTGTTTTTTAAACTTATGACATTATTCATTCACATATTACAATTTTAATGAAATAAATAAATTTACTATTTAACAAACTCGCACTAATTGAAAATAAATTAAAATAATTTATTTTATTACTATTGTTGGTTACGAGTGTACATATTTTAATGAAATGTTTTATTCATATGTATACTTACTTATTTTTGAAAACATTTTTTTTCTGTTACATTTATGTGGGTAAATTAGGCAGCAAAAATGTTTGTAAAAGATACCGGAATATTGTTTAGTATCAAAACGAGATTTTCATTTGTTGAGTCATTTAAGTTTATGCAACACCCAACTGACACTGAGTCTATCTAATTTTAGGCTGAAAACAAAACGGCATAGTGGTTCAGCGTCTGGATCGATGGGTACCGCGGATACTGGGGCCTCTTATCGTATACGTCTTCGATTTGAGTGCGTAATAGAGGATGTTAAAAGCTGACTGCGAAAAGTTTAGAGTATGTTGAGCCACAGAAAAGATCGCAATGATAAAAAACAATAGATAAACCAATTCCCAATTTAAAAATAGGAATGGTTTATTGAGTTTTCACAGCTGTATGTTTTGTAAAAAACGCAATTTCAATTTTTTTTCTGCGACGATACGAAAATTCACGATTTTTTTTCATAATTCTGTAGGTGTAGCCAAGAGATATGCTAAAATGCTTGAAAAGATAAAACGTTTGTTTTTCAGAAAGAGAACGGCCTTCTAAGTGCAGCTTTATTATTACTTCGCGAAAATCAAAACTTGTTTGTTTTTTGGTCATTTTAATTTATATTTATTAGAATATCAATATATATAACTCTCTATATCTATCAATAGATATAACTTTCCTAATACACGCTTATAATGTAATTGAAGTAATAGGAAAATGTTTCAGCCCAACTTGAAGCAGGACCTGCTTTTGTTGAACCATCAGCTTGATTCGTTTTTTGAATCTCGTCTTTGTGACGTATTGAATACCTGAATACCAAGAAGTGTTGTGTAATAAATAGATCTGGATGCTTTGTTTGTTGTAATAATGTACAAGGTTTAGTTACATATATTCGAGAAAAAAGAGGTTTGCAAGAAGTAGATTTGAAAATTGGGCTTGACGGTGGTGGAGGGTTTTTGAAGATTTGCTTATCAATTCAATCAAGATTCGAAGGAGAAGATAATAATCCACATTTCAAAGGGGCCAGGCAGCATTATCATGATGGAATACACGCCAATAAATTTATGGTTTGGGTGTGAAAAAGTTATTCATCCTTGGTATCATTTCTTATACACAAGAACATTATGTGAATGTTTGCACTCTGTGGTCCTCTCTACATTTGAATGACTTAAAAGTCATGACCATTGCCACAGATCTAAAAATGGCCAATATAATAACTGGGGTCATGGCTCATTCTTCTCATTACAAGTGTACGTAGTGCACTGCATCAAAAGATCTCTTGAGTAAGTGTGGAAGTTATAGAACCGTTGACAGTTGCCGTGAAAATTCAGACGCCTTCAAGAATAGTGGCAGTAAAAAAATTAATGCCAAGAATTTTTACAGTCACGTGTATCAACCTATTTTTACAGGGAACCCAGAGACAGAAATCATCGATATAATACCTCCACCTGAACTGCATCTAATGCAAGGGGTATTAAACACGTAGTATGGGTACATGCTGAGGGAATGCGAAGACGATACTATGAAATGGGCAAAATCGTGCAATGTAAGCACAGAATTTGTCCATGGATCTCCTGGTTTCGCAGGCAATGCCTGCAAAACTTTGTTGAACAAGATAGATCTGCTTCGGGCAAAATGTAGTGTTCACTGTTTAAAATATGTCAGATGTTTTAATGATTTTTCAAGTGTCGTCAATTCATGTTTCTCGAGTAGTCTTGACGAAAAATTTGAGGTGTATATTTCTGAATTTCAAAGAAGTTATTTAGACCTAGCAATACCAATAACGCCAAAAGTTCATGCTGTCTTTTTGCACGTTCCTCATTTTTGCCGAAAAATCGAGAAAGGAATCGGGAACTACAGTGAGCGACCTATGGAGTCAGTTCACCATGACTTCAAAAATACCTATGGATGAATTATAAAGTCCACCATACACATCCAGATTATAGCTCCAAACTTCTAAGAGCTATACAAGAATATAATTCTCGCCATGTTTAAGGTTCAAGGTGTTTCTGGCTTTTGTTCCACAGCCTTGAATAAACAATGACAGTCAAGAGAAGACAGTTTTTCGTGTAAGGACTATACATATTATGATTTGGGCAGCCTAAATAAATTTTGCCTTTCAATTTTATTATCATATAATTATATTATCATATATCATATTGATATTCTAATAAATATAAATTAAAATGACCAAAAAGCAAACAAGTTTTGATTTTCGCGAAGTAATAATAAAGCTGCTCTTAGAAAGCCGTTCTCTTTCTGAAATTGGAAAAATTGTCAACAAACCGAAATCGACCATTCAGCACATTGTACAAACGTTTCATCTTTTCAAGCATTTCAGCATATCTCTTGGCTACACCTACAAAATTATGAAAAAAATCGTGAATTTTCGTAACGTCGCAGAAAAAAAATTGAAATTGCGTTTTTTACAAAACGGCTCCGGGGATTTTGCTAATTTTTTGTTTTTTTGGACTTCTCAAACATGGAACTTTCGATCCTTGAAGAAAATAGAGACGTGGTTTTCCGAGCCATTTAAAAGTGGTTCAGGCACACCGTGACTGATGATATCCAATAATGTGTTCAAATAATGTGAATAATAAGATTTCACTTACTGTACTCCTTTATTTAATAGTTTGGAGAACAAAATGTATGGTAAACAAAAATAAAGTTTTACTGCGGCACTAAAGTTGATATGCAGCGCAGCGAATAAACGCAAAACTCGAACGTTTCAATATTTTGCCATTGAAATAACTATCATCAAATTGATTCCACTGAGATATATACATGGATACGGCATAGGCAAAAATTCATGGTACAAGAAAAAAAACGAAGAAGAAGAAAAAAAGCTTGCGTCTGTGTGACAGAGAACGTATTTATTTTCCTTGTCTTGAATTGGTTTCGAATTTTCCGAAAGGAAATCATATAAACCTAACCTTCGTACCGCTATAATTACATAGTAGCCCAGTTGTACTTTGCGTGAGCAATCGAAACATTTTGTTTGAGATGGCACGTTAAAAACATGAAATAGAAGTATAAAGCAAACAAAATAGAAATCTTCGGCTTTTTAAATTTGTTTTTCATGAGTAAATTTACAATGTTCGCATTTTATTCGTTCTTTTTTTACGAATTATGGGGACATGTGATGATCACGGTGAGGTATAATAGAGCATCACCGTGATTGATCATTGATCGCTCTTGGAGCACTCAGTCGTACAACAGGGAGGCTATGATCTTCGAGTCAATAAATGCATTGTTTTTTTTTTCAATACACTAAGGCCCGATTGTATGAACGCGGATAGACGATATAACCTCGGATTTATCGTCGTTTGCATTGTATGAACAAGAAAATAAATTCATGGATAGAGTTATATCCTCTGTTTCTATCTTCTCTTTTCGGTGGATAGAACAGAGGATACAAAATGTTGTTGTTGTTCTTTTTTTGACATTTTAAAATGTTCACAGTTTGTAATCGTGTTATAGTGACGATAACATTGATTAATTAATAATTATACTTAAGAGATAAGATGGAGTCAAATAATAATCCACCGATTAAACGTATGAAAAAGGAAAAATATGAAAATTTATTTTCAATTACATAAACGTCAAAGAAAAAAGTATTACTGCTCTAAAACTGCAATAAAACAGAGGATAGAAAAATATTTTAAATTGTTCATACAATAGGAATAAAATAAAATTCTCGGATAAAGATATATCTGTACTCTCGGATTTTATTTTTTCTATCCTCGTTCATACAATCGGGCCTAAATTGTTCTTTCACATTTTTGTTTTTACAAATGTTTATTAAACAAGTTTGTTTATGTTCGAAAGTTTGACGTTTCACAAATTTAATTTTTTTTTTTATTTTTTTTCCAGGTGTGTATTGAAAATTTCAAGGAAAAATATTGAAAAATAATTTAAATATTTTCCGAAGATAAGTAGTGCATTGTGTCAAATAATGCTTCAATTAGTTAATCAGTCTCAAAATATTTGTATGTTTAATGAGTCAAGCGCAAGTTTAATATTAACAAAATTATTTTCGAATCCAGTACGGCCCTTTTTCGGAATTAGCTTTTTAGAGTGTGAGGCATATATAAAATGAGCGGAACAACTAAAAAAAACTTGTACCATTCGTTTTTGCTGTTTACTATGATAAATAGTTTGCATGTCGTCTCCATGTATACATCTCAGTGATTGAATCATACAGCTCCGCTTACTTAACAAAACTATTTATGTAAATAAAACAAACGGTTGCTTGAAATCAATCTGTAAGCGTATTTTGTTGACCAAATTGACGACTGGTAAAGTTGATAAAGCGCCTTAAGCAGACGATATTGAACTAAGTAAACCATGTAAACAAAAATGTGATATATGAAGTTATATGGAAATAGAGTCTATTTCATTTTAATTTTTATATATTAAAATTGTCATGATTGAAAAATCTAATGAATCCATTATGTTGTTTAATGTATGATTTTTATATATTTGAGTAATTTGGACAGTTTTATCATTTTAAATAACAGGAATTTATTCTTGAAAATTGGAGAAATTTCATACTAATCTAATGTTACTAAAAACATAAATATTTTAAAAATATTGAATTTAACCATGTATTTATCATTCAAAACGTGGTAAATGTGGTAAAATATAATTTCAAAAATATTTAGTGACTCAAACATATATTTATAGTGAAATTAACATTAATTTTCTGCAATTTTCTGTACAGTTTTCTGGCATTTTTAATGATAAAACTGTTCCAAATTAATCAAATATATAAAAATCACATGTTAAACAACATAATGGATTCATTAGATTTTCCAATCATGACAATTTTAATAAATACAAATTTAAATGAAATAGACTCTATTTCCATATAACTTCATATAGCACATTTTTGTTTACATGGTTTACTTAGTTCAATATCGTCCGCCAGAGCACACCATACCAGTCGTCAATTGAATTCGAATTATTTTTTGTTTATTTTTTTCCCAAGAAAATAGAGAATTTGATTTAATCGGCAAAAGCCAACTTTTCGAAATAAAATATAAATTTACTATGTATTATGATCTGGTGGCAGGTATCATAACCAAAAATTAGAATTGGGTTTAATTAGATCCAATTTTTTTTTTTTTTGGGTTAATGTTATTCTAGCGGGGGTTTATCCTATGCAATTGAAATTTTATTTAAATTTTTGAATTATGCTTATTTTTTTTATTATCGAAGAGTATTTTTACATAAATGCCGATTGGATTCGTGAATATATTCACGATTTTGATGCTTAACTACATAACTCATACCAAAAGCAGTGGGATGTCTAAACAAATCAAAGTGTAAAAAAAAGACAAAATATATTAACAATAATGGCATTCACAACATTTTTTGATTTGTTAATCATTTATAATCATTTATAACATATCTACCAAAACTTGAGAAATATCAAAATCCTCCTCGTATTTTAATCCAAGAGTCATACAAAGTGTATCGGCCCTGAACAAAAATGAGTACCCTCATCAAAGTTCAGCAAACTACAAATAGAATTCTCACTTCATATATTAAGTATGGGGTAAGAACGTACAGATCTAGCGAATTTTATTCACTAAATCAAAAACTCAAGGAAAACCTGTGTATTTTATGCCCACACAAATAATAGAAAGAGAAGTTTGTCTGTTTCTTAAAATCAATAACATTCTTTCGGCTTTTTATAGGCAACATTTGTATATTAACAATAATGGCATTCACAACATTTTTCGATTTGTTAATCAGAAAAAATCAAGAAGCCAATCATTTATAATATATCTCCCCCATCCCCCACTGTACTTTAACCCAAGAGTCATACAAGGTGTATAACGAATCGAAAAATGTTGTGAATGCCATTATTGTTAATACATTTTTACTGCCACCAACTATGCAGCGATCAAATGCAATAATCACTGCCCATAAATTTAGCAGCGGGGCCCTTAATATCCTACATATTTAAATTTACTTTGCTTTACCGCAAATTAAATTATTTAATTTCGTAAAATAATTAAACATTCTGCAAGATTGCAGTTAATGTTGAAGACTTTGCAGTTAAATGAGCTCCGCCAATGTGCACTTACTTGATTTTGAATACGAATTCGTATGAAAATTTATTCGTGCCTGGTCATCAGAAATAAAAATAGATAAATACATTTATGTGCCCGATTACTATTCTTACAAGTGTTTCTTGACATTTCAATTACTCCTGTTTTACTGGATGTTTCTATTTGAATTCTCAGTTATTATGAAAAGGTAAAATAGGAATCGAATCATAATTCATCCCTAATTTGTCTTAGCTAAAAAACTGGTTTGAATCTATGCAAAAATAGTTTGTAAAAAGACATATATTTTTAGGTTATTTACATTCAAAGATTTTCGCAAATGCAGGTTGCAAATAAAAATTTCATTTTTGGTTTCCACAGAAACGAAATTTAAACAAAACATATCAAAACCATTATGTTCGGTACCTTCGTTTATTTTAGCATTATAAGATGCATCAAAAAAAGTAAACGATAATTTTTGGGTTTGTTTCTCGGGTTTCAATTGATTTTTTTTAAAAACAGATTAATAATTTTTCTCTTTTTGGCTATAGTTTTTTCTATGTCATTTTTCTATCTTCAACTTTTTTGAAGATGCCAAATGTTGCTGAATGTAAATGGGATATTATGGATAAATTCTTTAAAACATTCTAGAAAAGGGGGAAATATTCTGGAAAAGGAGGACAAATTCTGGAAAATTCTTTAATACATCTTTTGGAAAATATTAAATTTTCTCTATAAAAAGCCGAAAGAATCTTATTGATTTTAATAAACAGACAAACTTCTCTTTCTATTATTTGTGTGGGCATAAAACACACAGAAAATGAGGGGTTTCCTTGAGGTTTTGATTTAGTGAATATAATTCGCTAGGGGTGATTTTGATATTTCTACGTTTTCGGTAGTTATATTATAAATCATTGGCATTTTTTTCTGAACAAATCGAAAAATGTTGTGAACGCCATTATTGTTAATATATTATGTTATCTACAAAAAGCCGAAAGTATCTTATTGATTTTAATAAACAAACAAACTTCTCTTTCTGTAATAATAATAAACTTAAAAATCTTTAGCTTGTACACCATAAGTGAACCGCAAGCAATTAAATTTATTCTCAGATTAATAAAAATCAATTTGTTAGACAGGAAATATTATCAAAATTAACATAATATTGACTCGCGAATAATTTCCATCAGTTTAAGAATATAAAAAATCAATCGTATTTTCCTCTGTTTTGAGTCTTAACCCAAACTGCAACATTAGCTATCATTGGTTCAATGTCTGATTTTTATTGATTTTAAATTCCTCAAAAAGAACAATTTTTTTTACCATAAATTTAGCATCAGAATATTGAATACTAATTTAAACAATGCGCATTCCAAATACCCTGTTTGGGGCACCCGTATAACGCGAGGTTTATTTCCTAATTTTGCGGTAATTTTTACCAAAAATCTGGTAACCGCACCCAAAAAAAACCAATTACTCGTTCAAATACGGAAGGCCAAAACCATTTTTGCTCCACTTTATGAAATGTAATTTTCTGTTGAGAAATATGTACTTCAAAACTTCGGTTATTTACAAAATATTTTCTTTTGAAAATCGATATGTCGTTGTTAATTCTATGCATCACATTATATTGTGAATATGTTGCCGCTTATATAACTACAATGTGTGAGTATTACACTTTACGTAACCTATGATCGTCTTCATACCCACTACTCGTATCATGGAATTAAAAATTATTTCTTGCATGTTTCTTTTAGTTTATTAACCATCAAAAATCTACAATTAAATATTTAAATATAAGATTTTAATTCATTAACCTAAGGGTCGATATATTGTAGATTATGTGTTGTGAAAGTGGTATTCACTTAAATATTATTTAAGTGGAATTTAAGAATAATCCAATTTTCGTGAATAACTCCATAAGTGATTTAGTGAAATTATAACGTTTCGTGAAATAATAGCCGCATTTCTTGACATTCATGAAACGATAAACAAGAAAACAACCACTCGGATCACTTCTCCGCTATTTCCAGTTGGTACAGTTTTTCGAGCTATTATTGAAGATTATCTGCTTTAGATAAATCAAATGTAGCCTTGGATGTTGAATATCCCTAGCAATATATTAATTGGCGGAGTACCTTTGATCCATTTAATTTTATTTGCTTCAGTTATACTGAGAGTATCATATTTCTAAGAAATAATGTTATCCCTTGGGTACCGCTTCAGCAGCTTATTGCTGTATTTTATAATAGGTTTAAATTCTTAAGTTAACCAAATGTGACTTTTGATTAAAGGAAGAGGTTTCTAAATGTGCATCTAAATCTAAGCCACACTATTTAAGATAAATGCCCACACTGAATCTAAAAATACTTTATTGTAGTTTAGAACTTATTAAAGACTGGTTCAATGAAGACAAATGTTTGAATATTGTGATATGTATATTAGTTTTGGTCACTTTTACAGGAACAGTAAAATGATCTGATAGTTCTGCTTCAAATATATTTAAGTTGTATTGCCACACTAAAATATAAGTTATAATATGATCCGATTATAGTATCAATAACATTTTTAGACCGTGGGGCATATTGCTTTTCTATTTTGTTTAATAACCTTCCCATATAACTGTTAACATTATGATCGGCAGAGTCGAGCAAATTGATGTTAAAATTTCAAACAATAAACTTTTTGAGTAATCCTTTTTCGCAAAAACCAAATAAAAATTTTGAAGTTTCTTCTTTTGAGATCAATATATTGAAATTAGGTTAATGGCTTTATTTACTGATAATCGTCAACATATTATAGTAACACTAAAATATTGTGAGTGCCCTAATATTAAGTTTTACATAAATAGCAGTTCCCCATAACCGCCTGATCGGTTTAAGAACAAGAGTTGAACCCTTTAAGATTAAATAATTCAATGCTTCTTTTAAAAACCAAATTTCAATTAAAACAAAAACATCATGTCGCACGTAAAATTATTTTTATAAATAACGCTTTGTGGGACGAATTTGTCCGTGGGGCAACACACAGTGGCGGCACTGTGTCCCACGCAGCGTGGGGCGTCTGCGGTCAGTTTAATTTGGAAGAGCACATTAGTTGAGATATAATACACGACGAAATTGTACAATATAATATTATATATGAAGATACAAATAATTAAAGCAATATTGAACAAACATTTGCAGTGAAAATAAAAATTTCAAATTATTTTTATTTAGAAATTACTGTCGATGAATTATTGTCGATGAAACCTGACAAATCACACGAATATTCAAATAATAACAGCCATACTCATTTTTTTCTAAATAAAGCATTTTTAAAAGCCGATGTCGACAAGCGGAAACCGAATTACGCCATTTCATCCAATCGTGTACAATATAAAAATTTCAATACCGGTCGAGTAGACTTCCAAGCCAATAAACTGATTAGAAATCACATCAACAGGACAACGGAGCTTACAATGTACCGCAGCATCGGAAGCATTTCTATAATTAGATAAAAGAAAATTCATACATGAAATTAAAAGGGATTTGATCCAACAAAATTTCGGAATCCAAACTAATCACCTATGGTATAGCACTGTTTTCAAAAAATTGAATAACAACAATGACCAGCGGTAAGTGTATCTTCATCGATGACATTTATTGAAATCACACAGCTGTTATTACCCGGTCAATCATCTAGCGATCGTCGCGACAATACAGCACGAGTATTCAAGCTGAAACTAAATACGCTAAAGGACTTCATTGTGAAGTATCATGTCTTCGGAGATGTGCGCTGTTGGATGTACTCTGTGGAGTGGCAGAAAATAGGGCTGCCTCATACGCATATTCTCCTGTGGATGGTCGAGAATATTAGACCAGGAAACAGATCCAGAGTTGATTGATCCAAATGCTCCAAACGTTACCCGCGTGTTTTGTTGACTGACACAATCACAGGTAACGACGGTTACCTCCTGTAAAGACGGTTACCCCCTGGGTAAAACGTTCGTAATTTCATTGATTTTAGCACAAGGTCAAATAGCGCTGGCCATAGCATCATCGGGAATCCCTGCCACATTGTTAGAAGGAGGATGAACAGCCCATTCAGCCTTAAGGCTGCCACTGAATTTGCAAACGATAGATGAACCGACGTGCAACATTGCAAAAAAATCACCAATGGCAAACCTACTACAGAATTGCAAAATAATCATTTGGGATTAGTGTACGATGGCGCACAAACATGCATTGGAGGCACCCAATGGAACGTTGAAAGATTTGCACAATAATCAGGACCTCTTTGGAGGTACAATGATTCTACTGGCTGGCGATTTTCGGCAAACGCTGCCAGTCATTCCAAGATCAACAGCTGCTGATGAAATAAACGCTTGCTTAAAGTCATCGAATTGGTAGAGATACGTGTAAACTCTAAAGTTAACAACGAATATGCGAATCGCGTTACAAAATGACGAATCGGCGGAAGTGTTTTCCACACAATTATTAGACATTGGCAATGGAAAAATTCCGATTGACGCTTCCACTGGCCTCATTTCGTTTCCACCTAATTTTTGTCAATTCACAACGTCGGAAGAAGAAATGATCACGAAAGTGTTCCCGAATATTGGTGCACATTACAAAAACCATGTTTGGTTGATATTTATGTTAATTGAAATTAGTTATGTGTATACAGATCCAAATTATTGAGCATTCAGGTTTTGGAATTTGTGATATAAATGTGGTACGTAAACTGTTTGAAATTGATTCAATTCAAAATATTAAACTGATGCTAAAATTAACGAAACAACATTTCGAACATTATTCCAAAAAATGAATGTGAAAGTGGCAGTCCTTGAATTGTCGGATTTAAAACTACCACAAACGCACAGATTTTATAGATTAATTTATTGGAATCTCAGTTTGGCGTCGAATATTTTTTAACGGGGAGAACTAATCAAGATTTCTTGGAGAATTTTTTTTTTCTATTATGCGGGAAAGATGGATTTAACTATATGTCGTCCAGATATAATATAGGTGTACGTTTTGCGAATTGTATTGTACTCAGGAAAAGTCTCATAATATTGATTTGGATTGGATCAGTTGTAAAAATTAAAAAGAAATGAGCTTAAAAAATAATAACTTCGGTCATATCTCACCAGCAGATAAATTTATTGAGGATGCTGATTTACGTGTTACAAAAAACAATGCAATAATCTATTATGCAGGCTATTGTATTTATAAGAAAATGAATTGTCAAAACTGTCAAGAGAAGCTTTTGGAGGGTGGAGATGAAATTACTATTTCAGACACTTTTATTAGTGCAAAAATATCAATAAAATTTAAAGCAATTTAAATTTTTATTATGTTATCGTCTTTTTTAGATTAGATACGCAAATAATTTATAAAGAAAAGCTATTTGATGGTTCGACTGCCAATTTTATATATGAAATGAAATACTCTTATATGTGTACTTCCTCAACGGCAATATCATGAATTGCACATTTAGAATCTCGAACAATGCAAATAAACAACAAGCTGATGATTTAAATTTTAAAGCTTAATGATTAAAAGCGAACCAATTATTAAGCAGAACTTTATCGGAATTAATTTTAGCCAGCAAATCTGATAAAGTATCAGTAAAAAGTTACGCCATCATCAGCAAACAAATCATTCCGATTAATTCAATAGAAGTTAAATAAAGTGGGGTCAAGGATTGACGTTGCATTAATCCTCTGTACTGGTCCCATCACCAATTTTAACTACTTGCGTTTTATTTTAAAGGTATATGCGGTAAACCAGCTTAATTCAACATCACAACACAACATAACCCTAATTTCCTCAATTTATACCCAAGAAATCTGGATAGACCGAATCAAATGCCTCGAGAATATGCAGAAAATTAAGCATGTTAGACAGATTTAGATAGCGGCAGTTATACTGGTCTTTGAAATAAATCCAAATTGTGTGCTAGCTATCACAACTTTTTTTGCCGACAATTATTCAACTTTCGGAGCATACATAACCTTTTACTAAAAATTATTGAGATGCTTGGTAGAATAGAAATTGGGTGGTAATTTCCCATTTCCAGCTCATTACCAGATTTGTATATACAAATAACTCTTGCTTGTTTTAAGATGGTTGAAATTGGAAATACTCCTGAGGATCTACTTTGTGATTACGGGTATGACATACTCGTAATTTGATTTGACTTTTAAAAATTCTACAGAAATTGTATCAATCGCACGTGTAGAATTTTCATTTAAATTAAGAAAAATCTTCAATTTTTTGACAAGGCAGATGGCTTGTAAAATCAGGTGTGGCATTAGTGAAATACTGGTTAAACTTCTCCGCTATTTTCAGTTGATACAGTTTTTTGAGGTATTATTGAAAATTATCTGCTTAAGATAAATCAAATGTTGCCTTGGATGCTGGATATTCCTAGCAATAAAATAATTGGCTGAATGTCTTTGATCTATTTTACTCGCTACAGTCATACTGAGAATTGTTTAAAAGTTATCCCTTGGATACCGCTTGAGTGGCTTATTGCGGTATTTTATAATAAGTTTAAATTCTTAAGTTAACCAATGTGACTTTTGATTAAAGGAAGAAGTTTTTTTTTAAAGTATGAGTATTTCGAACTACAGTCAACACTATGCATCTAAATCTAAGCCACACTATTTAAGATAAATGCTCACGTTGAATCTAAAAATACTTTATTGTAGTTTAGAACTTAATGAAGACTGGTCAAATGAAGACAAATGTTTGAATATTTTGATATATCGGTGTTGGTCACTTGTACAGAAACCGTAAAATGATCTGATATAAGTTATAGTAGGAGTAGATTATAGTATCAATAACATTTTTAGAAAGTGGAGCACATTATACTTTTCTTTTGTTTGTTATCTATGTAAAGCGTGAAACCTTCCAATAGAACTGTTAACACCATGATCGGCAGAGTCGAGCAAATTGATATTAAAATTTCAAACAATAAAACTTTTTGAGTATTTCCTTAAATACCAATCCTTTTTCTCAAAAACCAAATAAAAATTTTAAAGTTTTTCTTTTGAGATCAATATTGAAGCATATTGAAATTAGATTAATGGCTTTATTTACTGATAATCGCCAAATTGTGAGTGCCGCAATATTAAGTTTTAATTCAGTGCTTCTTATACTAACCAATTTTCAGTTAGAACTAAAACATCATGTCGCACGCAAAATTATTTTCATAAATAACGCTTTGTGGGACAACACACAGTGGCAGCACTGTGTCCCACGCAGCGTGGGATGTCTGCGGTCAGTTTAATTTAGAAGAGCATATCAGTTGAGATATAATACACAACGAAATCGTAATATACCTGAAGATACAAATAATTAAAGCAATATTGAATACAATTTTTCAGTGAAGTTAGAAATTAGAAACTATTTTTATTTAGAAATTATTGTCGATAAATTCTGCTATACCTGACAAATCACACAAATATTCAACTAATCACAGCTAAAAACGTTTTTTTTTAAATAAAGCATTTTTAAAGGCCGATATCGACTAGCGGAAACCGAATTTTGCCATTATATTCAATCGTGAACAATACAAAAATTTCAACACCGATCGAATAAACTTCCAAATCATTAAACTGATTAGAAAAGTTACTAAATTAATAGGGATTTGATCCAACAAAATTTCGGAATCTAAACTATACCTATGGTTAAGCACTGTTTTCAAAAAATTGAATACACATCAAACGTTCTGATTTTAAGATTATTTTCTGATCGCTTACGCCATTGTCAATGAATGTCCATTTTTAAAAAAAAAAAATAGTTTTGGGCGAACATACTTAAAATTAGGATTGAACAGAAAGTCATTGTTGAATGTTGAATAAAGAAACCTGCGAATTCCTAAATGTTGATAGTCTTAATGTCTATAGGTCTAGTCATGATTTTCTACTGGACTAGACCAAATTTAAAAAATCCTGGCCATTTAAAAACAATACATAAAGTTGGGGCGTTCATAAATATAATTAGAATTGAAGAGAAAGTCGTTTTTGAACTTTTAGAACACATAACGCTCTCCTAAATACATATAACCTCAAAGATCATCGGTTTAGCGATGGTTTTCTGTAGAATTAGCAATAGCCTTGTCCAGTAGAAACTATAGTCCGATAGCCATTGAGGCTATAACCGTTTAAGAGATCGTTATGTGTTCAATGTTCACCAAATACTCTCTATTCACTTCTAATTTTAAGTATGAACGATTAAATTTTTTTTTAAAGACCAGCATTATTGACTATGGCCTACTTAGTAACTATGTATTGACTATGTTCAGTAGAAAATAAGCACCATTAGGAACGCGCTCGTTTCCAGATTCGACATTAAACAATGACTCTCTATTCAATCCTAATATTAAGTATGAAAGCTCCAAATTTGTTTTTGAAATAACCAGGATTATCACCATTGGCCTAGTATAAAAGAAAAGCATCACCAGACCGATAGTCATTGTGGTTATCACTATTTAGGGAGGCGTTGGATTTGATATTCAACGTTTCGCATGAAGGCGGTCATACTTAAGATCGCCACAAGTTTTTATTGGCAATGACCTAGTTCAGAAGAAAATCATCACTAGACATCGGGGATATAACCATTTAGAAAAGCGTTATGTGCTCAATATATTTATAGATAAACTATATGGATCCAATTCTAATTATAAGTAAAAACGCCCTATTTTTTAAAGAGCCGGGATTTTTAGCAATGGCCTAGTGCAGTAGAAAACCGTCACTAAACCGAAGGCCATTTAAGTTGCAACCGTTTAGGAAACCATTATGTATTCTATATTGGATGGTCAATAACAACTTTCTATTTAATTCTAATTTAAAGTATTATCGCCCTAACTTTTTTTAATTGTCAGGATCTTTTTTTAATTGCACTCGATCGATGTTCATTGAGGTTATAAGCGTTTATTTTATTTTATTTTATTATTCCAAAAATTGGGCTGCAGACAGACAAAAGTCCAATTATGCGCAGCCACTACATAGCACAAAAAAAGTTTTATAATAAATCATTTAGAAAATCAAAACTTAATTAAATACAATTACAATATTAATAATAATCAAATAAAACAGAAAATAACAAAAGTACATGTATATGCCTCCACATAAAGCCAGTCAACCCTCAATAAGAAACAGTAGATCCAACCCATGTAGAAGCACACACATGCACATTTATTGGACATCCACCAAACCCGCGACTAGGAACCGAACGTCGAAGCAGTGCTGAGGATCGCAGATCTAAACTGACTTAGTGAAAGTACAAATAAATCACAATCAAGGAAAAACTCATTATGATTTGACTGTAATCTTGATAGAGGGTTCGCAAAACCAAGATTCGTTCTTGAAAAGGTCGGAATAAATAACATTGCGCTTCTAACTCTATGAAAGGATGCATAGAAATTCAAACATGATAACGAGGACGCTTCGCACAAGTTGTTAATTAATTTATAAAGGAATGTTTGTCTCAAGCGATTGAAGTTCAAATATTTTAAGCCTAATTTCATAGCTAGGACGACTACTGAAAGGCATACACTTATACATTAAAAAAATGATGAATTTCCGCTATACCCTCTCAATTTGAGCCTTATAAGATTCGTAGTAAGGGCTCCAAATTTGACAACAATACTCTAAACAACTACGCACTAAGCTTTTAAATAACGTAATAAAAACATTGGGATCACGAAACTCTTTACCACGTCTGAAAATAAACCCAAGTAATCTATGTGCTTTAGCACAGACGGCTGCTATATGGAGATCAAATTTGAGTTTAGAATCAAATATTACACCCAGATCAGTGATTTCGGACACCCTAACTAAAACAGTATCATTAATGTTGTATGGAAAATTAATGTAGTTAAGTTTGCGCGTATATGACATTACAACACATTTACTGATATTAAGTATTAGCTTATTAGTCTTCGACCACAATGAAAGATTTTGCAAATCAGACTGAAGTGTAGAACAGTCAGCGGCGTCATTAACATTGGTAAAAATTTTCAGATCATCAGCGTAAAGTAAGTATCGTGTAGACAGAACGGTTGGTAAATCGTTGATAAAAATAAGAAATAAAAGGGGGCCAAGGGTGGAACCCTGAGGCACTCCCGACTTAGCAACAATAGTCCGTGACAAAAATTCATTGAATTTGACCTGTTGTGTACGTCCCAAAAGATATGATTGTAACCAGCTCAGAATTTGCCCGGAGAGACCCATATCAGCACATTTCCTAATTAAAATTCGGTGGGATACTGTGTCAAACGCTTTTTCAAAATCAGTATAAACACAGTCCACTTGTCCGCCCTTATCAACGTTAGTAAAAATAAAATTAGACATATCAATTAAATTAGTAGTAGTAGAACGACCAGGAAAAAAACCATTTTGCAAAGGGTTAATTAAATGCTTAACATCATCAAAGATGATACAATAAACAATTTTCTCAAAAATTTTGCTGAAACTGTTTAATATAGATATAGGTCTATAATTTATTACATTACTAGCGTCAGATTTCTTATATATTGGCACCAAGTAAGCCTTCTTCCAACGCGATGGAAATACGCCCATTCTTAACGATAAATTAAGAAGTAATGCTAAAGGTTTGCTTAGCTGAGATTTCAAATTAAAAATGAAATAATTGGACAAGTTATCAGAACCAGCACCTTTTTTGATATCAAGTGAAGATATTACTTTTAAAACATCTTCTTCGGAAACTAAATCTGAAGAATGATCATTAATATGAAAATTTGATGATTCAACGAAAAACTCATCAACATAAATGGACTCAAAATGATCGGCAAACAGATTACAAATATCATTTGCCTCGGTAGCTTCAACTGCACCTAGTTTCATGCATGATGGGTATACAGATTTCGAAGTAAGAGACTGACTATAGTTCCAGATTAACTTAGGGTTCTGCTTAATATGACATTCAACATATTTCAAATACATAGTTTGAGGAACACCTGCGAATTTCATATTTAACACGCTTACGCAAATTAGAAAAAATTACATAATCATTAGAAAATTTAAATTTACGATGTCGTTTTCGAAATTTTTCTTTTAGGCGAATTAATTTAATCAATTTATTTGAGTACCAAATTGGAAATTTTAAATGAGCACCAGAACGATTGCTGGGTTTAATAAAACCGTATAAAATTTCATAAAATTTATCAATGGCTTGTTCGACATTACAATTTAAAAACATATGATTCCAATCAAGTGACTCAAGTTCGCGCACTATTGCACAATAGTCAAGTAATTTCAGATTGGTTGAATTTAGCTGTTTGTAACGTAAGCATTTTAATAAAGATTTTCAATAAAGTTTAGGGAAGCGTTGTGTGTTTAATATTCAACGTTCCACAATGAATTTCTATTAAATCTCAATTTTGGATGAAAGTCATAAATGTTATTGTTTTAGATGGTCAGGATTATTGACAATGGCCTAGTCCAAAAGAAACTCATTACTAGGCCAATATTCATTCAGGTTATAACCATTTATGAAAAAGTTGTTTGTTCTATATTCAGCGTTCAACAACGAAAAGCAATTCAATTCTAATTTTAGGAATGATAGCCTCAATTATTTTTTTTAAATGCCCCGAACCGACAGTTAATGAGGTTATAACTGTTTAGAAAAGCCTTTGGGTTCCTTATTCAACGTTTAACAACGACCTTTTATTAAATTTTAATTTTAAGTAGGAACTCCCAAAATAATTTTTTTAGAAAATAACGTAGGAGCTTTTCACGAGTTAGGAAATCATTAATTTTCATATTGACCGTTTCACAATCAGCTTGTTGAAAGCTCACCAATACATTGGTATAATATACAATTTTCAGAAAGTTTTCGCAAAAATTTCACATTTGAAAAATACAAGGCAAAATCGAATCAATGAGTTTAAATAGCACATAAAAATTATTTGAAGGTTTCAAATAGTACAATCAATGTAAAAATGGCATTACTAACTACTCCTTGCAAGACAATAGTAAGCAATAATGTCAAATCGATTTTGCCTTTTTTGATATTGTTCTTTTCTCATCTAAAATTGTGAAATTGTTAACAACTTAAATAAAGAATCCTATTTTAGGAAAAAAGTGAGTCTTTAAATCATAAAATCACCAAAAGTTACAGATTAGTGCAGATGACCATGGCGCAGTAAGTTTTTAAACAGAAGAAACATCCAAATTGACATGTAGATCAACAACACGTCGCCGTAGTTCTATCTTGGTGTAAGTCCAAATTAACGAATTTTTAGATTTAACAATTAATATATATAATTTTAACTGCTCTTTCTATACCTTCAACCAAAATTGTTCTATATAGGTACTATAGTTTTCGAGTTACACAATGTTCAGTTTGGTGTAAGCCCCTCATACAATCAAACAAAAATGTTCGTTTTTGTTGTATATCCATATAGCTAAAAAATTTTGTATGCATTTGAACAAAAATTCATTAGATTTTATAAATTTACCATATTTATTCGATTTTGTTCTAACTCCCACCGTTTTTTAATTTGGTTTCTTTCCGATATTACACCAATAGGATGCCGATTTCATCTCACGTGATAATATAGTACATAAAGAAATCGTTCCATTGCATCATATAGTATAATTTAAATCTCTAGTGAAATAGGATTTGGATAGAGCCAATAAAGATCAGTTTACAGCGGGGTTTGCTACGAACTGTACAATGTATTTACGCTACCGTGTCCATCTGTTTCAACCTTTTTTATAGAAGGAAATTTTCAGTATATAATTAAACTGGGCACTGCAGCATAAATAAGGTAACCTATTGTGCAAGATGGAACGAAGCATTGAGTGGACGGACCGGCAATAACCTAGCAATGTCGCTCATTAAAATTAAAATGTTGTTTCTGACAATCCAAAATTAAAGAAAATTATTTTATGGTCCGATTCCTGCGTACCTCAAAATCGCAACAGAGTACCAACGCTCGCCATTCTTAAATGTCTGGAAGCGCATCCATTGATCATTGAAATTCAACAAACATTTTCAGAGGCGGGGCATTCTCAGGTGCAAGTAATTCATGCTGTTCATAGCACTATTAAAATACACCTGAGGATTCAGGATATTACAGCCCAATATCATTAATTAAATTATTAAAATATATCGAGTATGCTAAAGTTCATTTTAAAATTATTAAATTAAAACCAAAAAAATTTAAAAACTACAATGGGGCATCAATTTAAATTCCGAAATCCTCACCTGTGGATTAATTAAAAACACTCGACAAAATATTGTGAAAAAAATGCTTTTAAGTTACCGATTATAAATTCGAGCCAGTTTAATTACAAAATGCCAACGGAAAAGAAAAAGGACCTACGATCAATGTTGATGCATATGCCAGAAATTGATAAACAATTTTATAATATTTATTTGGATTAGTTTACGTTAAGTAACGTACGTTTCAATATCATAATTAAGAGACTGAATTTGAAATTTGTGATGTTTTTGTTTGTGATAAACTGATAAAAAAAAATATTAGAAAGCTTATTATATTTTGAATTAATAAATTTAATTAAACATTAGTACAAGATACATATTTTATATTTTATTTGTTGGTGCATAAAATTCATAAACAATTTTTTGCCTTAGGAATACTCCTCCAATTATTTGAGAAAGCTACTGCACTACTATTATTATTATTATTAAAAATTGGTTGGAACCATCAGAGGTTCCGCACTCAATGCCACGATGGGCCCATGGTGCATACCAGTGATTCTATCCTAACTCGCGAACGCGTGCTGCAGCCTTAATAAACTAAAGTAGTTTAGACCAAGGCAAGGAATACAGTTGATTATCAGCAATGGATCTAGAGCCAAATAATTGCAACCTAACTCTGTTGAAAGCAGGACAACTACACACGAAGTGAATGTAATCATCATCGTCTTCAAGGCAATCCTCGCATACAGCGTCAAGAGATAGCCCCATGCGCTGAAGGTGCACCTTAAAATGACCGTGCCCAGTAAGAGTCGCGATCAAGACTCGCAGCTGTTTCTTAGTGAGAGATAGAGCAAACTTAGTGGCTCTCAAATTAGGCACACTAACAAAAAGTTTGGCAATGCGACAGCTGCGAGTTGCAAGCCATTGCTGTTTTAATTTATTTACAGCGCAGCTTTTTATCGCCTTCTTAACATAACTAAATGGCAAGGAAGCAACTGGTTCGGGACCAATGAATTTAAACTCAGCCCCAGACTGCACTACTAACTACTTATTGATTATTAATACATAATAAAATAGTTAATTAATGATTCCTGTGCTTTTTTGCCTAACTATTCATTGTACAACTGCTTTAAGCAAAGGTTAAAAACTAATTTTATTCTTGTCACTCGCAAATATTTTATATAGACAGAATCACATACCAATTTATTTAATCGTATATTGTATAACAAGCGAAGAAAATGAGCCGTTGCAATACGAAAGGGAAATTTGCAGCCCGAGAGAAGCGTTACCTGGAATCACTTGAGCATTACAATGGCACGTTTTCACGCAAGTTATACGCGCTATATTTTCTACGAGCCATGGGATATTCAACGTAATATTAACGTTTTAATGATGTGCGTTTGCGTTAATTAGCAACAACATACACAATTTGTCCCTCATTTTGTTAATACTAATGACAGTAATGACTAATAATAAAATTATTCTAAAACTACGTATCCTTGATAACAATAAGAATAATTGAACATATTATGTTTTAAAAATTTACAAATCGTGCGGCAATGAGAAATCGTTATGTAATGAAATTGCAACACAATTTATGCAAGGCATCCTTTTCTGCTGTATTTTAAACAAAAAATCATAGTCGAAAGTACTACTTTCGACACGCTCGGTGATGATTTTTGAATTTAAACTATATAAGAAAAGGAGCCTTTGCGTCATGTACTAAAATCGTGTGGAAATATTCATTACACAACGATTTCTTAATATTGCCACACGATATGTGAAAATCCAAACATTTCAATTTCATTTTTTGTTGCGAATAATTTTTGCTTTCTATCGTAGCAAAAATAACGTGTGTAACTCGTGTGAAAATGAGTCATTGCAATACTCAAATGAGTGCAGCCCTCGCTATCGCTCAGGCTGTAAATTTCACTTTCGTATTGCAATGACACGTTTTCTTCACTTGTTATACAATATACTATTACGTTAATTGAATGCACGTTCCATAGAAAAGTTGTGTAACTCCCATATTTTCATATACGATACGAAAATGTCTGTTAAACATACGAGATACACCAAATTTTTTTTTGAGGTGTACACCGATTTTCCCAGTTTTCTCAAAAAAATATTTATTCTCGGAAAATTTATTGTACTTACAGCTTACACTAAATCATAATTTATCGTTTAGTCCAAGTATCATTGACCTATGTTTTAATAAATGTATGGTTATATTTTTTCAAACTTCCAAACTGAATATCTCAAAACGTAAAAGTTGGTGGTTACGCCAAGATGGAACTACGGCGACGAACAATAACCGACATCCGTCGGTTATTATGTTGAAACCAAGTTGCAAGCTCATAAAAAAATGCCGTCGGAATGTATTACTTGAATATTAAAATAATCAAGCCTAAAATATTTAGAATACTTTACGTTTTATTTTAATTTAAAAATAAACAACTACCACTATGGTTCACCAGTTATGAGCTTAACTACTTAGTTGGTTAAGAAAAAAAATTCTAAAGAAACTTGTATCGATTTACCAAAATTATAATCAACTAATGCATCTTTGTTACTAATTTATTTATGATTAAGCTATCCAACAGAGCGAATCATGTAAGATGAACTGAAATAGCGGGTGGCAATTTAATATATTAAAAATTAAGTTAAATAATTATTTCTAATTAAAAATTGATATACAGTTCAACCTGTATTTTGTACAAGGTTAAACTTTTCTATTAAACATAAAATAACAATAAAGTATCCCCAAAATAAGGCTTACACATCACTAGAATTGTCTCCTCTATATATTGAAAGAACCCTAAAAATCAGATCATACCTACATACATGTACTGAAATTTTCGTGAATCATTAATTCTATGTACGTTATTTATGTCACCCCAATATTAAAAAATTCCACCATTTTCTCGTCTCCGTTTCGCTATCAGCTGTGCCCTTTATACAAAGAAATTATTATTTGCTTAGAATGCCGCAAATTATAACAAATTCTGTTAACCCTAAATGATTCAAATTAATTCTTATGTTTGTAACATATTGACAAAATGTTTTAATTTTCTATGTATACATAAACATTATATGCGTACTCAAATTTTATATACATCACATCAATTACTGATATGTGTGTCAATTTTAAACTGCGATATTATAAACACAAACAAAATTCAAAATCTTATAAGTTATACGCATATAATTAACCACTTGGATTTCGTTCAATACTATGCTAATTAACATAAAAGAGATTATACATTTAGGAAATGGGCACGTAAATATTTTGTCTGCTATGTCAAAACCGATATACGACAAAACTCCTACATGATTTTTATAATAAAATCCAAAATTAAACCGTATGACTAATACAAATTCTCTATAAATAAAAAAAAAGTTTATAAAAATCTTCGGTATCATGTAAAATACAAAAAACCAAAAATGTTTAAATTCAGTACTACGGCTGACATCTGTTAAAAATATACAGCAAACAGTCGAGGTAAATTTCTTGTATAAATAACAAAAAAAATCTAAGATTGGAGGAAATAAATAATACAAGGAGAGTTTTTTTTAGATTACAGATGGGGAATTTGAGATAAAATGGGGATACCGAAATGCAACGTAAACTCAAGTTGCGTTTAGAGAAAAATCGTCATGAAATACAGTAGTAGATACACTGTTGGAACAAAACATATAATTTTTAGCATAACTTTTAGCAAACGTACTATATGCCAATATTATTTTTGAATTTTGTACTAAACGAAAGATGTTTGTATATAATGTGCATATGTATATAAATAAATCACTTACCTTGGTTGAATGTTAACGAGTCATTTTCAAGACTCATAACAATAAATCTGAAATATAAAAGAAATAAAAATTATATTTTTATGTGTGTTTGGTGTTTATGGTATAATATTTTGTTTTAATGTTTTTATGTTCTCAAACATTTTTTTTTATTTTTGTTTATAAATTGCATAATACAAATTGATTCATTGATGCATTTTTTGGTTGCATTTTAGCATATATTAAAAATTGAGTTAAAGAACATATTTTGTATATGAGGTTATTTCGGTACATAAACGTTTGTTTATTTCGTAACCAGTTTTTTTATTTGTCGTATACTATACTAACGAAGAATATTGTTGGGTAGGTGTTGTCGCGAAATTTATTTTGTTTGATATTTTGGATTAATTAGGTCGTCGCAAATATAAATAGTAGCCGAAGTTGTAAAAAAAATAGTTAATAGTGATTTCGAAATGTATAATAGCGGAATTTGCAAACGATTTAGCCATGAAATTGTTGAAAATGTAATCTATTGCTTAAACTCAATCTGGTTACTATAAACATTCTCGGTTAGATCGTCGCGCAAGCAATTTATCGCAAGCAATCCATCGCATTAACAATTCACCATAAATTAATTCATCACAAGGTGATTCGCAGGAAAAATGCATTTCGGCGACTCTCGAATTTATTATTATAATTATTATTATTTGGAAGAGCCATGTGGGCGTTCAGCCACCTCCCACTGCGACCTTGAAATTTGTTGCGGATCAAAAATTTGTTTTATGTAATTTAAATAATAAATTGAAAATTAATTTAGAAACATAAGCAGTTTGTTTAATAATAAATAGTGAATGAGGCTTAAATCAGAACAAGTGTAGTTGTTAAGGATAAAATTACAAAAAATTTAGTGTGGCACAAGGTGTTCTTTGTATTACAAAAAAAAAACGAATAACAAATAAATTAAAATGGGGCAACAATCAACATCAAGGTCTAACGGCAAATTAAATAAAATTTTAGAATAAGAAAATTCTACTACGAAAAATATTATGTAAATCCATAATTACTATGCTAGGAACTTCTGAAAAAATAATGACGAAATGAAAGAAACAGTGGATGGCTTTGTTAGAGATAATGTTGAAATAAAAACTGACGTCATAAAATTCCAGGAATATGTTAAAATGTTGTATCCGTGATACATTATATACTATGAGAGACGAACTTAATTACTTTCAACAAAAAGAAATCTCGCGGGATGTTGTAATAAGTGGTCTTCCAAATGCGGACTCACACAATTCAGATAACTCCTTGAATACAATTTTGGAATATTATGTGTTCAATATACAAGCTGCAAAGGTTATATTCACAAGAGTAATAACGTTGTCAACAGGTGGTATTGCCCTGATATAATGTCCAATTTTGAAAGCTTTTACTATGAACTTACTGAAATAATAAACCAAAATACAAAAAGAAATACTAAGCCAATAACGAACTAAAAAATGCTGTCAAAATTCGTAGAAAGTTTCAAAAATTAAGTAGGAAATTTCCATCATACGTTTGAAAACGCTAAACATAAATTTTATGAACTGGTAACTGATCTTAAGACTAAATATTACACCAGCAAATTTATGGAGTATAAAGCTAATCCACGAATGCTTTGGAAATTTGTCAAGGAAATCCTTGCTTACAAAATAGAAAAAAATCTATTAATATCAAATTCAATATTGGTTAAAAAGTTGTGGTCAAAGAAATTGAGGTTGCAGAGCACTACAATAAATTCTTTAGTGAAGAGTATTCGGAAAAGAAAAATCTATTGGTACAAAGTGTAACCCCCCTCATCATTGCGATCCTTCGTTTCGGTAACACAAGATGAAATATTCAATATCGTTTTGAATTTGAAATCTACAAGTGCTGATTACGACAATATTTCAACAAAAAATATTAAGCAAAATGTAAACCGTTTGTTACGAATAATTACTTCTGCTGTTAATAGTGCGATTGAAGAAAATACTTTTCCGGATAATTTAAAGGTTGCAAAAATTTCTTCTATTTTTAGAGGCGTCTCAAGAACCATTCCAAGCGATTATCTTCCCATATCAGTCCTACGGTCCTACCAGTGTTTTCCAAAATTTTCGAACGCGTTATACACAAGCAAGTAACTATTTACTTCACGGAGCATGATCTTATTAACAGAGATATGGATTTCAATAGAACAGGGGCACTGAGTCTGTTCGCCTAAATCTGATAAACACCTTGTACATAAATTTGGAAATTAAAAGGTAAGTTGGAGTCTTATTTGTTCACCTTTCCAAAGCATTTGATTCTGTTATCATAAAATGCCATTAATTAAATTTAAGATGATGGGCATTATGAAAATTGATCATTTAATGTTATTGAGTTATCTGTAAAATCGTCTGCATCTTGCCCAAATCGGGGTAAATCGATCGGAGGGTATTGTTTGGTCAAATGGCATACCTCAAAGGTCAATATGGGGACCGCTTTTTTTTTTTTAATTTATATTAATGATATATTTTTAATACACCTAAAAGGCACACTTTTCAGCTTTTTGCCGATGATGCAGCCATTATATCTGTGGCAATATGACATAAGGGAATTACTCTAAAATTCGCATTTTTCAGAAAAACGTTTTTAAAATTAAGAGGCGTTCAAAATCGTATGAGTTTTTTGAATTCTTGCTTTTTTAAAGGATTATTACGGTTGTTTGTAGTTGCTGGATTATTAAAAAAAATTGATATAATATGAATTCGAATATGGAAATTTCGAATTTGAAATTATACGTAAAAGGGTATAACTCGAGTTATTCCCTTATGTCATGTTGCCACAGAATTCCAGATCAATACTCGAAATGAAAACTGATATGCTATCAGATTGAATCACCTTAGAAAATTACTTGAACCAAAACCCCTTAAAAATTAATACGACAAAGACCAACTTCATGACGTTTTCTTTTAGCAAACTAAGTTTCGATTCAGATGTATTTAGGAAGGTCGATAACTTTAATTATTTGGGTAATTAGTCCTATCACATACAGAATATAAAGAGGAAACTGGTGCCGTTAAGAAGTGTTTTCCGCCGTACCAGTAAATTTATTACAGAAACCGTTCTGGCAAATATTTATATTTCTTATATTCACTCTCATTTAAATTGTTTAATTTGAGTAAATGAATCAGCTAATAAAAGATTCATTCAAGAATTAGAACTTATACAGAACAAGGCAATCAAAGCAATTTTTTGTTTAAGGAAACGTATACCTTCTATCCATCTATATTCAGAGAAGATTCTATACCAGTATATATAAAATGATTGATTATGAGTTCATTCTATTGGGATATAAAATAAAAAATAATATGATAAAGTACAATATGCCAGTTCCATTGAATATTGAAATTTCAGGAAATGAATGGAGATGTGTACACCACTTTCGACACCCACCTAAATTTTTACATGAAACCTCACAGAATAGTTTCTTTTAGAAAGGCTTGCAACTTTATAAAAGCTACCGGAATATTTTAACAACTCCCTTTGGGTTCTTTTAAAAATAAAGTAAGACCTATGTTATTTAGCGAATACGTGCGTGAAATATGAAATTAGCCATTAATCCAACACACACTATTTTATGTTCGCTCAATGCAAATATTAATTCCCAACTGTTATAATGGAAATAAAAGCATAGATATTACAAATTGAATATTAAAAATATGAAGAATTGATATATGTATATACAGGGTGAGAAAAAAGTATGGAAAACCCCTAAAAATCTCGCGTATTTCGGTAAAATAAAAATGAGCAAGGTTTATTCTTAGGTAATTTTCAACAAGGAATTTAGTGGTGAACTTGGTTGTGGCCTTGACCTCCATTTTCAAGGTTATTTGTAGGTCAAGGTAATTTTCTTAAATTAGAACCCCAATTTTTGATGACGAATCGAAAAGAACGATTAATTTTACGCCCGAGTATGTACTTTCCATGACCTCCCAAGATCATCTGAAGGAATTTACATTGCGAGGATAAAGTATGGAAACCTCTAAAAATCTCGCGGAGTATGCCGTCATCTTCGAGGTCATATGGAAGTCCAGGTCATTTTTTGATACGGAAACCCCTGTTTGCCGATGTCAAAAACAAATCGGATCCGAAAAGAGCAATCAATTGTACATCCGAATATGAATTTTTCATAACCTCCCAAGGTCATCTGAAGGAATGATTTGCTATGAAATTCTTCATTTAAAATTCTCCTTCTCGACCAAAACCTTGATGTACCATAATATTTAGAATTATCAAGCTCTTTTGTGTCGTTTGGTTTAAAATAACAAGCTTTGAAACCAATTTTATTTCATACTATACCGAAAATCAATGTTTACGTGATTGATTTCAGTCCGGGAAATGAATCATTACGTCAGAGAACAAAAGTGTCCGGAAAACGAGCTATTACAGTGGAGTAGACTGTAAAACCAAACAAAAAAAAATAACGAGGGTAACTTGATAATTTGAAAATCATTTGGATTGATTTTCTCTAAATTTCAAACTCATGTTTTTACTTTAAAATTTAATTTTAAATGAAAAAATCGAATTAATGACCCATATAGTATGAAATAAAACGTTGTACGTTACACGTACGTTAAATGATCGTTACAGTACTCGTTCAAAATTCTGAACTCGGCTCCTTGGTCGCTTCGTCCATAAACGTCGAACTCGTACTGTAACAACTCATTTACCGCCCTTGTGACGTAAACAACTATTATTAAATTATCATTTTGACAACTTTGCTTTTCGTTATACCGATAGTTTTAATAGTTTGTCACATTATTGAAAAAAAGCTACACAACTTTTTATTCAAATTAGCTATATTTTTTTGGAAATTGGAATGTAAATGGACAAAAAACGCGGCTTGTTACCTATTTATAACGGGAGCATGTTATTTATTTATTTATTGACCATATTATGACCATATTGCAGACCATGATGCAAATTAACATATAGTTGAAAAAAGTAACTTCCAATAATTTGGCATATTATACAAATTCTGGAAAATTTGCATTAAAACCTTAAAGATCATGGACTATTTTGAACAATTTTGAATGATAAACATTACTTAATTTCCAAAATTTTAAAAATCTCGGATAACCGATAACGATCTTGAAACAAAGCACTACTTATCGCGTAAATGAGTAATATTAACTTAATACAGTTAAGTTAATGTTATAACGCATAACTCAAAGCTATGCTTTCTCAAATATCACAAAACTAAAAGTCAATTAAGTTGATAAACTATTAATTTTGTAACATGATGCCACTCATTCATTTTCGAGGAAAAATAAAAACAATCCCGAAATACTCGAATATACCTACTAAATAATTTGAATCTGAAGAATATGTTGCAGGCATCGCAAAACCTGAAATTATCCCCAAAAATAACGAATAATGTAAATGTACTGTACCTATATTGCGAATATTATTTAGATAGATCCAAAAATCTCAAATTTCAAAAATCTGTTCTCTGTAACGTCATATAATTTAACATAACGTAACTTTGCTGTGCGGTAATAATTCAACTTGAAAATAAATCGAATAATATCGAAAACCTCGAACATTATCGAAAAATTTATTTTCTAGTAGATAGTATTTACAATATGATATAACGATCGGCGTCAAAGAAATCTCGATTAACCTTAAAAAACTTCGAAAATTCTCAGAAAATATCGAAAATCTCAATATAAGTACAATAATACGAATTCTGTAACATCTAAAATTTAGAATTTTAAAATAATCTCGTTATTCTCAAAAAAAAAACTCTCGAATAAACTTAAAATATTAGAATAATCTTGAAAAAAATAACTTGAAAATGTCGAGTCGACTAAAATGTTAAATAATATTGATAATTTCGAGCATCTCACCTAACTCAACGCTTTGCTTAATTCAAGCGAAACATTAAACTCAAAAAAATCTATAAAATCTAAAATGATTTCTGTTATACATAACAGCAATGTAAAATATTTCTTCAAAATGCGTTAAAACCTTGAAAAATCCATTCCCAACTCAATATATAAAATCAAATAATCTCGATGTCTATTACAACAATTCCAATGTAAAAAATTAAACTTAAAAATATAAAACTATCAAATTATAATATAGCACATAAGCATAATTGTGCTTTCTCACAACTCTAAATATGAGAGACGCTCAATCAACACTCAGAGATAATCCTCCCCTTTCTCTTCCTCGCCAAAGTGGGAATTGAGATTTTTTTCTTGAAAATTTTAATAAAATGGCTACGGTCAACAATTCAGTCATGTGCAACAGTGGAATTTGTACAAATTCGGCTGCATTTTTATACCGTAAACGTTAACGATTATCTATGATATAAAATATAATTTTTGTAGTTGTTAATAAATAACAGAAATAGCTTTTAGTTTTAGTTTAATACAAATAAACAAATTAATATTTGCAGTTATCACGGTTGACTGTTTATACAGGGCGTAAAATTGTTTTATTAAATTTTAATCCGCCAGAATGTGCTGTTTTGGCTGCAATTCTTAATTTTTGAAGAATTTGCTGAAGTCGAAACTTATCATATTTCAATGACGTGTTATACTGGGTAAAAGTGGGTTAATACCATATCGATTAACCGAAAATTTTAAATTTGTAGGCTAATTTAATCAGGGTTTGATTTTTCTACCAGTAATGTCTTCAGCAGTTATGCGGCTTTTTACGTTCAGCAAGCTTTTTAAATTTGTTAAACAAATTATTGTACGTTTTTGTAATAGAGTCAAACCTTCGGTTATTTTTTAAGGGAACGTTAATGTAAATAATAATAAAAAAATTATGTATAATTAGGATTTGTTTTTCCAAAGTAACTATACGAAAAAATTGCAGAAAAACGAATTCGACTTATTACATGCGTGTAAGTTTGAAGCCGTCACTGCTAATCTATAGTAAGTATTCCAGTAACCCTTCTTCTATTTCTGGAACTATTTTCTTAATGCAGGTATAAACTTAAAAATGTCAATTACTTTACTTTCTGGGACGAAAGTTATTGCTATGTATGAGAAATTTGATTGATAGAGCGAAATTAGGATCAGAATCAAATGTCACTTATGACTGTCGATTGCAGGGACTCTATAAATAAAGCCTATGAATAATCTAGTTTTGTTTGATTTGTTAAAAAGATAAATCGATATAATCGTTGAATTCGTAAATTGTTAAATAAGGGGCAGTTTTTTGATTTTCTTATCATATTAAAACCAATTGGCGACGAATTTACTTACAATGAATTGCTTATGAGAAAAATTGTTGAGAATGAAATGTTTGCTCTGAAATATTTGTATTTTAACATCTGGCCAAGCGAAAACATTTTGAATTAAATTATTCTGATTTGGTTATTTCAAACAGGTAACATAGGGCATTTTTATTAATTTTTGTTTTCGTCGGAAGATCCTTGTCATGAGTCAACCAACGGGTTAAAACGTGAAAATCTGACGGCTCATTTCCATTAAACTGGTCGCTGATATTACATTTTTTTTTAAAAGGGAACTAGTAAGTCACTTGTCACCTTTTCTAATTATGTAAGCTGTGACCTTATTTTTAATGAAAAGCAATGCGGCAGGAAAATTATAAAAACTTCATATTTTATCACGCGAATGAATAAAGATTTCTGTAAAAAAATTAAAACTTACTGAAATATCGTATTTTAAAATTATAAGTTTGTTAGTAATTTCCTCCTTTGTAAGACTACAAGAATTCAGTGAAATGTTGCCACATATCTAGGTTTAAAGGTAACGTATTTATTGACATACTGGGGTTAAAATTGAATTTTGCAATAATGTGTAATCACTTTTTTCTTTTCAGTGAAAATGTTTAACGAAAAATCGAAAAACCTGTTAATTTAATATATATTTGGTACTTAGAGGCACTAGAGGTTTTATGTGGTTTTTTTCCTTTATATTTTTATTTTGTTCTTATACATGAAAATCCATCATTCTTAATACATACAGTGAATTTCAGTTACAGCGACTACGGTTTTAACGACATTTGGCATAAACGATTTAAACATTTATTCCTTGAATTTTCATTTAAGTATATATGTATATATATATATATATATATATATATATATGTGCCGCCCCGGTGGCACAGTGGTTAGCATACTTGCTTTACGCTCCGGAGGTCCCGGGTTCGATTCCCGGCGGGTGATGAAAAAATCACGGCTGGTTTAAGGGTAGGATCAATGAATTAATCACTCATTATCCGTTAACAAAATGATTACGAAACTTCAAAATGAAGCGGCCAAATCCCTCTATGGGATGTAGCGCCAGCGAAAAAAAATAAATAAATATATATGTATATAATACTATAAACTTCGCCGAAAGTAAAAATATAGATCATACAAACAGTGTCGTGACTATCTCAGCCGAAAGCTACCAGCCGACATATTCCAGCCGAAACACATTTTATATAAAATAAAAAATAGTCAAAACAACAATAATAATAATAATCTAGTGATGTTAAGGTTGAATATTGCTCGTTTTGGTTAGTCACTAGTTAAGTTTCATTAGGATTGCTCAATATAAAATGTAAACATTTCTATAAATTAAACCGTTAAAGTGTCATGTCTGGAAAATGGTACTATTAGATTGTCTTGCCAATAGTTATCCTTCGAAAATTTATCAGGTGATGCTTCATGTGAGGAGCCCGTGAAAATTCCTTTGAATTAAAGGCTGATCAACCGAGTCAACCACTAATTACAGCTTCACTTTGACGGCTGAACTTTGAAACTACACGCTCATTACAAAATCCGGTAATTGCATACTTGATTTTCTGGTTTTGCAAATTCTAGTGAAAATCCAGTGAATTTCTAGTTAAAAATCAAGAAAAATGAATTTTCTAGTAAAATTTTAAAATGGATTTACCCGATTTCTAGTGAAATTGCAATCAAAACCAGATTTGGACTATTTTCTAGTTAATTTCCAGTAATATTTTAAATTATACTGGAATTCTAGTGATAATCTAGTACAAAAAAATACTAGAAAAATACTGGATGGTAAGTTTTATTTTCTAAAACGGAATATCTAGTAAATTAAATGAAAATCACGTAAATTTAATTACCAGATGTCCAGTAATAATAAAAATTACTTGAATTCTAGTTGAATTTTTGCGTCGCCATATTTTTTAATGTAGTTACCTGAAATCTAGCAAAATTCTAGTTAAATTAAATTAAATACAAGATAATTCCTGTTACAAGCAACAAGGAATTTCTAGTAAATTAAACAGATTCTAGTAATATTCCAGTCAATTTTAACCTACATTAAAATATTACTAGAATTCTATTAAATTTAGCCGTTTGCTCGCGTATTAATTTCATTTTTGTCGTCTAATATTCAGTATCAGTAAGACGTTGAATTTCGTAGTGTGTTATGGTGAAATAAAAAAAGTTGAAACAATAAAAATATAAGTTTATAAATTGTGAGTGACTGAGTGCTAAGTAAAGTGAGAATTGAAATATTACAAACACGTAGTTTTAATATTTTATGCAACAGCTATACTGCCGTACATAATTAAACATAATTTACATAACTAAATTTTTGGCTAAATTGAATTATTGATGCCAATCAATAGCTGAAATAAGCTTTATCAACAATAATTATAAAAATTAATTGAAACTAAATCCAGAAACGCGTCATAAGAAACATAGTTTTCGTTTTTAATACAAGGTACACTAGTTTCAAAACGAAGTTAAAGTTTTTCTCAATATGCGTTTTTTTATTTATGTAAAACATGTTTAGTATGGCAGTATACAAAATACACTCAATCCTATTTTTGTGCGGTCCTTTCTTGTGCGATGTTTTTTGTGCGATTATTTGTTTAGCTATTTTATTTCTATGCGGATGGAAAAAAAATGTCGATCAACTTTCATAAGGTACCTAAACGTCCAAATGTAATTGATTATCAAATTGCATATTATGTAGGTACATATTTGTGAAGTTTCGAATTTTTTTTTCAGCGTTATTTTATTCGGTCCCTAGCTATCCTCCACAGAAAAAAACGGGTTTGAGTGTATTAAAATAAAAAACTAATTATAGATAGTATGGTTTTGCGTGTGTATGTGTGTGCGAGTGTAAATATTATTTTAATTTTTTTCATTTTACTGTATAGAGTACCAACAAATCGATGAATCTGTATTTATTTGCCTAAATAACACGGATTTTGCAGAGATGCAAATTAAAACAGGACTACGCAAAAAACTGGATGGACTAAAAGTTTTATTGGCACTAAAATTATCGTGTATTAATTATCCATCGGAGATTGATTCATTACGTAGCGAAACAATTGTACCATCCATAGAATTTATCGACTTTCTAGCAACACCTACTTCTGGAATTTATAGTTCATTTCATATCGACTATACAGTGGTTTTTTGAGAAACTAGTTAACCGCAAAAACTGTAATTTGCATTTAAATCTGTGAAATAAAAAATATCTATAATTAAAATAAAATTCAAAAACGTTTTTTTATTATTTATAATTTATTTAGACGGCAATTTAGTAGAATCAGCGGATAAACTAGTAAAAAATGATGATTTAGGATTAACTAGAATTCTGCTAAAGTATATAGTTTTTCCGGTTATTTTACTAGAACTTTAGTAGAATAAATACAGGAAATCTTATAGTTTTGCAAGAAAATCTAGTATTCGATTTTACTTGAAATCTAATTAAAATACCGTATTTCTCATAATTTTACCGGAATACATTCGTAAAATCAAGTAGAATTGTTTACTTGATTTCCAGTACTACAGATTGGTATTTCAAGTAAAATCGCCATATTTTATTATAACCAGAAATCTAGTATTTTTAATTTTACTTGATTCAACTAGATTGTCTAGTATGCTCACATCTAGTGAATTTTTATTTACCGTGTAAACTTCTAATTTGATGTTGATAAATTTGGTTACAGATATACATCTAAACTAAAATGTTACTACAGTTCACTTTAATTAAAACTTCGATGTGGCATAACGATTTGGGGTGGCATTTATGTAAAATCATTAAAATGATCAATTATTGCACAAAATGCAGCAATTCGGATTATTTTAAAGAATTCTCGTTTAATATCAGCATTGCCTTAATAAAAGGCGAGTGTGAAATTTGACCTAAATTTGCCCTAACTTTTTTCACTTGTAAATGTATTGGTTACTTAAATTAAATCTCTCGTTGTTATGAAATTGTTTTTTTTTTTTCAAAATTTGAGATTTTTCATATTACCTGAATAAATAACATTTAAAAACAAAATTTGTAATTATTCAACCTCAAACATAAAAAATATTTTATTAGATAAGTGGAAAAATAGAATCTGATTATCTATAGTTTATGTACAAAAACACACTATCGACAAATTGTTAGAAATGGGATAACAAAAGCAATTTGTGAGAATTGCACTTTATCGAAACATGGTCGTTAGAAGCTGTCCTTATAGGCGTTTCGCAAACCCTTGTATCGCATATCGTTGGATTCGTTAACGTTCTTTCTACCGTTTGTGAGAGATTCGACAAAATTCCATGACTCTATCTGGGGCTGTTAGGGGTAATCCTTATGGGAGATTCGCGAACACTTGTTGCATAGTGGATTCATTGAAAATTTTCTTTAACGCTATCTCGAGTTAATGTCATTAAACATAATCATTATGGAAAATTCGCGAGCACTTGTTGCATACCGTTGGACTCACTGAAATTGTATCCACGGTTCGTGAGAGTTTCAAACAATTTCTATAACGCTGTCTCGAGTTATGGTCTTCGGGAGTAATCCTTCTGGGAAATTCGCAAGCACTTGTTGCGTAGCGTTGGATTCGTTCAATTTTTTTCTAAATTTTATGAAAGTTTCGAAAATTTTACATGACGCTATCTTGAGTTATGGTCTTTATATCGTTGGATTCATTGAAGTTTTATTAAAGGTACCTGAGAATTTAAAAAAATGTCTATGACGCTGTCTCGAATTACGTTCTTCGGGAGTAATCCTTATGGGACATCGGTGGGCACTTGTTGAATAGCGGTGAATTCGTTGAAGCTTTCTCTAAATTGTTTGAAAGTTTCGAAAATTTTCCATTGCGCTATCTAGAGTTATGGTGTGTAGAAATAATCCTTATGGATGATTCGCGAGCAACGCAATAAGCATATTAAGACAACAATGGTTGTTTATGTTTTTTATAACTTTCTATTTTAAAAAAGCGTGTCTTTAGTAAAAAAGTTATATAGAGTATCGAAATCATGATTCTCAGGGAGCGTTTCAAAATTACGGTTTTCAAAATCTTGGTTTTAAAAAATTTCGCGGTTCTAATCTCGGTTTTTATTTATTTTATTTTAAAATTAAATTTCCCATTTTCCAGAATTTATAATTTTTGGTTATTTTCGTTTTGAAATTAAAATCCCCATTTTCCAGAATTTATAAAAACCGAGATTTTGTAGCACCGAGATTTTGAAAACCGAGATATTATAGCCAGCCCTTATTCTCAAAATCATGATTTTATCAAAATCTTGGCTTTTAGAAAATGTTGATTTTGATTGAAAACTTTAAAATTTAATTCCCTATTTTCCAGAATTTGTAATTTTCAGTAATTTTCGTTTTAAAATGGAAAATCCTCATTTTCCAAAATTTATAGAAAGCACGATTTTGACAAACCAAGATTTTGTCAACCAAGATTTAGTATCTAATCCCACATACACATACCCCACACATGTACATACATACATACATACTCATACAAAATCAAACTAGCAACCCGCAACAAGATCGATAATCCCATAGCTAATCTCAAAAGCTCGGCTTTGAAAAATACATTTTTATTAATTAGGGCGGCTCGAATTAATAAAAAATTATTTTTCCAACCGAACTTTTGCGAGATTTTTAAAATCGAGATTTTATAAACCGAAATTTTGAAAACCGAGATTTTGAAAAGTGAGATTTAAAAACCGAGATAAAAAAATAATAAAAAAAGATAATTGTTTTATTAGTCATAAGGAAATGATAACGAAATTGAACGAATATGATTGAACAGGTTTAATTTAGCTGCACTCGTTTTCACATTTATCTTTAAACAGCTTAAGTTTCGGTATCTGCACAAATCGTGTTTTCTTTAAACAAAAAATTTCGATAATCTTGATTGGTATGTTTAATTAAAACTAGCTAACTGCAGATACCGCATTTTTGATATTTTATTTGCAACTTTAATAGTTGCGTAAAACTGAGTAAGTTAAAAAACTAGTTTTTTCCAATTTTATATCGTTCTGATTTATAAATGGGTACATAATATCTGAAGATACAGTGTTTTTCTAACTAAATTTTGTTTATTAGATTTAAGATAACTAGTTTTGATGAAAATTTTCTCGGGAAATATTAAAAATTATGTAAAATGGTTTAGGCTATTGAATACAGCTTCAAATTTTGAAACGAATTGCATTAAAATACAAAATATATTTTTTGCAGATATCCAGATTTATTTAATTCCACAGAATTTATCCATGCTAATGTTTGCTATATGGAAAATAACTAGCTAGATATATTATGCATTTTTTTCACTTTCCCAGTGAGCTTACAAATTCGAATTTATTATTTTACTAAATTTTTCAATTTTCAATTTTGAAGAATTAACAAATAAATTTTTAATTAATAAGAACAATTAAGATTTTTTCAAACAATGTCACGTATATTTTATTTTATTTTGTTTTTAAGGAAATGCATACACAAAAGTTTGTTCGATTATTCAAATGCCCATTTTATTTTAGATAATAATTATATTTGATTTTCATTTCTTATCATCTTTGCTTGAGTGACTTTAATTTTTTGATCCAAGGGAAAATTTTTACTGTTTCATTTATTTGTGCGGGTTATTGACCTACCTATAATAAATACATTTGCAAATGAAGAAAATATTCTCTGGATTTCCAAATCACACTTGCCATAATGTTACGTAATTTCGTCAAGTTCGATTCTCGACGTTGAACACATATTTTACAACATGCTTCGACAGACTTTGAAAACGATTGTGTTTGTGTATATAAGCGTTCGTTTGGTTGACCACCTGTACAATGTTCGCCATTACGTTACAAGAGCGGTTCGAAAAATCTCAGTAGCAACGCGGGAGGTTATAAGGGTCGATTTCGGCCAAGCCATAATAGAATTTGTTTTACTGTTTATTTGAGCCATTTATTTTTAAAATTATGCAGTAGTAACATTGGACATAAATAAAGCAATAAATAATCTTATTCAAAATCCCTGTTATGTACATTGTACTTGTATAAATATTCACACTCAAATCTTTAATTATCTCATCACAACAAAATATACACTTGCACAACTTTCGAAGTTCATTTCAAAATTCATTTGTATAGGGATGGCAACAATGGGTCCCGGTCGTTACGGAATTTCTCATTATGGAATATGATACTATGGCATGTTGCGGTACGGCATGTTTTGTTTATTAATCCTTTTTTGATAAAAATCATTTTAGAATATCATTTCCACCACATTTGTAGAATTTCATCATATGCTGTTTTGTGCCTTCTGCGGGATTCTTATTTGTGTAATGAAGAAATGGGAAAATTCAGTTTGGCTAAAATTAAATCAGTATTTCCAACATTTTTATCTGAAGAAACTGAACCGTGTTTTGTTCATTTTACGAATTTATTGAATTTTTTTTATTAGTTTTGCTTCGATAAAATTGTAGATGGTCAGTGCCAAAGAAAAATAACTAGAAACGATAAAGCAAAATCCTATAATACTAAAGTACCAAAAAATTGCGAATTTTAAGTAGTAAGTAATTTAGTTAGCGAGAAAACAATGTACACATTTATGTTTTAAAATAGGGAATTAAATTTTAAAATTAAAATATCAGCAAATAATAAATTCTGGAAAATGGGGAATTTAATTTTAAAGTTTTCAATCAAAATCAAAATTTTCTAAAAGCCAAAATTTTGATAAAATCATGATTTTGAGAATAAGGGCTGGCTGTAATATCTCGATTTTCAAAATCTCGGTGCTAAAAAATCTCGGTTTTTATAAATTCTGGAAAATGGGGATTTTAATTTCAAAACGAAAATAACCAAAAATTATAAATTCTGGAAAATGGGAAATTTAATTTTAAAATAAAATAAATAAAAACCGAGATTAGAACCGCGATATTTTTTAAAACCGAGATTTTGAAAACCGTAATTATGAAATGCTTCCTGAGAATCATGATTTCAATACGCTCCCAAAAATACCAGAATTCATTAACTAAAAATATTAAAAACCACCCAGAAACCGTTAATAGCAAAATATTTAGAAAAAATAAAAACCAACATATTAAAAAAAAACTGGATAATTTTAAGAATTTTAAAATCGAAATTTTTAAAACGAGATTCCAAAAACCGAGATTTTGAAAACCGAGATTTTGTAAACCGAGATTTGTAAATTTATGATTTTTGAAAAACCGAGATTTCGATAATTAATTTCGCTAATGGATTTTCACATACACACAATTTTATTTATACATATTGCATTTATGTGTATGATTTCATTTCATCTACGGTTAGTCAGGCCGTTCTAAAAATTTCAATAAAATTCTTGAGAAAGAAGAAAATTAACAACGCATTTTTTCGGTGATATAATTATACAATCGCATAAATCTATAATAAACAACAACAATTCGCTAATAGCTTACGCCTTTTTCATTCATAAAGATTACAAATACTTACGCAAAAGGCACAAATAGATTTTATGTTTATTTCTCGCTTGTAAATATTGAATAAAATGAAAACAAAATATGTATTGTACGAATATGTTTAATATACATTTGTATATGGGACGCTTCACGTCAACCGGGCCACCTCTGTGCCCAAAATTGAAAGCATCCAAAAAAATTTTAAGGGCACTAATATTTTCGTTAAAACGTCTACTTTCGAACGCCGAGTGCCGTTTTTGAAAAAAAACAAGATGGCGGTTCAATATGGTTGGTGACTAAAATCTATTGGTTTGTCTCTTAGTGATCGTGTAACTTCTAAACGACTTAACCGATTGAGGTAATATTTACATTATACATTTGTTTTGACGAGGTGATGGTTCCTAGCTATTCTATTATACGAGGTGGCGCTGTAGTCAACTTATTAACCAATTCTATTATTATGAACCGAAATGACTCATATTCCTAATATACGTTGGTTTAGTACCGAAAAAGAATATCACAAGGCGCTGTGTTCGAGTTATTAAAGAATTTTATTTTTATAATCCGAAATGATCCATATTTACACAATATGTTCGCGTGGTCAACAAAATTGTTTTAGTATATGCTGCCGTCAAATAGATGGCACTATTTTTTGGTAGAACTCAATTTTGACATATGAACATCATTTATCTTTCGATTTCGACATACAAGCATCATTTGACTGTATTATTGCGTTTATCAACTCAATATTTTGATTATTTATTGCTAAAACAAAGAATTAAATATCAATAATTAAAAAAATCAAATAGAATAATTTATTGCTAACTTTACAGCTTAACAATCGGTCCACTTTGCCCAATTTTCTACCTTGTCCCTTATCGATTCAATCAATTAATGCGCACGATCGAGGTAATTCGAGCATGTACAGTACCGGCTCTAGAACGCTTTGCGCCTATGCAAGTTCTTCTTAGGCGCCCTTTTTATAATTCAGATACAAAAATCTAGCTTTTTTTGCCTTTAAAGTGGCAAATTTCTCAATCATTTGACTTAAATCGAGTTTGTCACCAAATTCTTTTTCAATTCCTGTACTCGATAATCCAACCAACCTTGCCTGAGATATCCACTTGCTATGGAAACTGGAAGACTTAAAAGTATCCGTAAAGCAATCATTACGTTCTCAAATATATTCTCTAGTGCAGTGTTTCTCAAACTGTGGGCCGCAGCCCCCTAGAGAACCGAGGAGCTGTTGCCAGGGAGCTTTAAAACTTCGCCTTAATACCTATAATAAACCGTACAATCGCACGCATCGCACACACTTTTCTGAATCTGCATATTATCAATAAACGCTGCTGTTTTCTGGGCTGTTAATGGTTTTTGTAAGGTATGTGATGTGTGTATCAATTCCACAATCACGGCGAATTTGATAGTTAAGTTCTTATTCATGAACATGAACAGAAATTTCTGATCGGAAACCTTGATCTGCGGGACAAAAAATCATGATTAAAATTGAGTCCTTTTATGAAGTAACAACATTTTTAAATCAGAGGTCGATATCCGAAGTAAATTCTCGGAAATTTTGGGCTAAATTTGAACTAAAACTATTGGAACTTACGTCTATGAAAATTTGAGAAATTGGATATTGAAAATGTACGTATCTAGTATATAATTTTAAAAAGTTCAACAATTTCAATTTGTATAAATTGTATATCAGGTTAGTGTTGAGAATTCCAAATCAAAAATTTCAAGATTCTAATACCGAGTTTTTTATAGGGAATCCAATACCGATTTTCGGTAAAACGGTTGATTACCGAAATGTTGGTAAATTTTTGGAATGAGCTATCTTTTTCGATACTATGGCGCGTTCCGTTTTTTTTGTTTTGAAGAACTCGTCATAAATAAAATTTCAAATTTTGAATATAAATTTGCTAAGAGAGGGCCAAAGCTTTCAAATTGGTTGATTACGTTGAAAATTGGTAGCTGAAACAACCTAAAAAAATTTGTTGGATAACTAAGAATTCTCAGAAGAATATATTAAATCCAAGTTTGGTTTTAATTAGTAAAAATAATTTGACACAAAAATTAAAAACGAACCAAATTCGGGTCGGGTGCGCGGTTACATTAGAAAAACTTGCAAAAATTAATTTTGACAAATTTAGAATAGTCATAAGCTCAAAAATGTTTAGCTTTTGGAAAAAAAATTTTTTTGGATGCCTTCAATTTTGGGCATAGAGGTGGCCCGGTTGACGTGAAACGTCCCATATATATTATTATATGAAAATATATCTATTCCATTTTACAATGGAATTATAATATGAAATAGTAAGAGAAAGTTTATGTTATTTTTAAATAGTAAAATAATTTTTGTTGTTTTTGTTCGAAGGAGAAAACCAAATTACCAATATTTTAAAATTTTTCGTTCATAATCAAGAGCATGGCACATAAGATATGCCTCTTGGTATTTATTCTCTTGGACAAAACAATAAAACGGGTTGATTAGTAATGCTTATTTTTACAAACAAGACCTTTACTAAACCCCGATTTCGCTTTTCAAAATCCGTTTAAAATCTGACATGTGGCCGAGTTAATTGAATTATTTTGAGTAAAGTATTTACCGTATTTTAAAAAACAGGCAGTTATTGCAGTACTAATGCGTTTTAATATTTGTATCAAAACAATTAAGAGTTTAAGAATATATTTAGTGTAAACTTTTTATAACCATCACTCTCATAAGTGGCATTCTAATATTACCCAGGCTGTAAAAAACTTAGTCAGTTTGCAGTTGTTAAGATGAATAAATACTGAATAATTTTTTACCCGCCCGGAATCGAGCCCGGGACTTCCAGAGCTTGAAGCAAGCATGCTGACCCCTGTGCCACCTCGGCGGCAATACTGAATAATCTTTTTCTCTAAATTAGTCACTAGATTAGTCTCTAAACGGGTTTTCCTAATGTTATAATATACATTTAAGGTATTTGGCGATGCTAAAAATCATGAATAGTCGAATAGTAGAAAATGTTAAAACGTCAAAAATTTTCAAATTTGTTACTTCTTTGTTGCAAATCCAATCAGTTTTTCTCGCCTCCTTTAAAAATATTAAAAAATGTAAATACATGATAATGCCTTGTATAATCGTCGATATTAGCAAATAGAAAAATGGAACAGCAAGGCTCGAGATCATTTCCTAAAAAATTATTTAATTGATATTTTTGTCATGTTTCTCAATGTCCATTCAGAGAATTAAATCAATCAATTGATTGGGTAAAATTGCCTAACGAACCTTCGAACATAGAAATAACTTTTTTGCATTAAAATTTGTTATAAAATAAAAAATAATGGCATGATTATTGACAACAAAGTTTATAAAAGAACGATCGAACCGGCCTGCCGGTCTCTCAAATGCAAGCCAATAATCTCTTGAATAATCACATATCATGTTTACATTAAATTAACAAGATTACTAAACCAATCCGGCTTTATTCTGATTCACATAATTATTATTATTTAATATTTATAAAAACCGCAATAATTAGTACATTTTTTTGTTTGTTAATTAATTTTTTTTTTTTTTTTTTTTAATCCAAAAACCATATTTTAATTTTTAGTTGCATCTTATCGTATTATACCTGTGCGCACTCTGATATATGCGATAATCGACAATCGTGTCTAGAGGTAAAGGAACAAGACAAAAAAAAAATCTAAAGCAAAACAAAAACAATCAAATCATTTTAAATAAAATTCGTAATTTTATTGAAAACATGTTTTCATTTAATTCTCGTAAATTGGAATTAAATTTTAAATTGGAAAAATGGTGAAGGTTCAATTTACTTAAAGACGAAGAGAACGAATACAAAATTAAAGTTTTTTTTTTTGTTTTTTCGTTGTTCTTGGTTAATATTTTTTACTTAATTTAATTTTTTATTTTGTGATTTTTTTTTTTATATTATTATATGGCAACGGAATCGTTGTATTATATTAAACAAATTTTGTATTTTTTTTTTTTTTTTGTCTTTCTTACTTTAATCGAACAAACAAGTAGGTAATTTGCATAATCTAAAATTATTCTTATTTATTGTCTCTATTCTTGGTGGTTGTAGTGAATTTTTATTTTTTTTTGGTTTTTGGTTAGCGCGCTCGTCTTGCAAAATATAAAGAAAAATAATAATAATAATAAGAAGAAGAAGAAGAAGAAATGTGTATGATATCTTTCGGTGTATTATTCTTACGTTGGTAAAAATATAAATTAGAAGTTTCTTATTAAAAGAAAGATTAAAGTTTTTGATTTCATTGGATCTATGCATATTCTCTTTCGTTTGGTTTTGTATTGTAATTTCATAGAATCGATGAATATTATTCTATTATACTCATATCCATTTTTGTTTTCCAATTATTTGATAAAGTAAATAGAAAAAATATAAACGACTTTTGTTTTGTTGTAATACAATTTTTTTGAGGGGTTCAACTGATAAAATATCGTTACTATTGGTACATGGAGGATTACTATATAGTTAAATGGTAGATGATGAGGTTTTACCAGCACGATAAGAATATCAATTATGATGTAACGTTGCTTGAAGGTGAAGAAACCCTATATACAATACATAACGACATTATTAACACTCGCTTTAATCTATACAATGTGTCAAATTTAAATAAGTATGTACATTTTTATATTTTTGGGTTAAAATTCAAATGTATCGTATGCAATTTATAATCCATACGTTATGAATATATACATACACATATTTATGTATAAACAATTTAAAAATGAAAAGCAAGTGTTTTTTGGATAAAAATTAAGTTATATTTCTTGGAACGAATGAATGCATAACAGTACATACGAAAGGCTGCAAAATGAATAACCAGGCGTATAAGTAAAATATTGAAGGAAGTAAACAAGGTCCATTAACTTATTTAATTGTCAGTTTACATAAAGGGTTAATTACAAATATTAAATAAAAATATGAATTATGTTATTTTAATCCGCATGACAATTTAATTTTACGGGTTGCATTTAAATTTAGCAGATATAGCTTAAAGCTACACACAATACTATATGATTTAATGATGGGGCTTATAGCAAAACCAGACATGCAAATTAATTTTAGTTTTTTTTTATCCATTCGAAACCCAAAAACAGAAGTTCCTTTTAAATTTTTTTGTTTTGTTTTATTGGGTGGAGTGTACAAGAAGCAACAATGGTAATTTATTAAGGTTGTCGATGGAGTGGAAGATAATGAATTTTTTATGTTATTACGTTTAAGAAAAAGGGGTGAACTATTTATTATTTTATTCACCATTTTTTTATGTTTTGCATAAATATGAATGTGATAAAGAGTAACATTAAGGGTTTGTCTATTAAAGGTTTATTCAAGAATGCACTTTAGTTTTTAATAAGATCAATTTACATTTTTTAGCTTGTAGACTGTGTATCTCAAGCAGCTGTGAAATCGAATCGGCAGTGATCTAGGGTCAAATCATAATTTTCAAATATGCGTTCGGGCCAGATTTATCTTTTGTTTGTTAGCGATCACTATCTTCTTACAAATATTATTTATTTTCCAATAAATCAATATCAACAATTTTCAAGAGGATTTTTAGTCCTAATCTTAGTTTTTTTCCATGGCGAAATTAAAAAACCTAATTCAAATCGTAATAGCAATAAAATTTAGAAAGACATTTTTGTATAAAAATTTACGAATTAAATAAAATTCAAATAGAAAATATTTAATTAATTTTTTTTAACTTTAAATTAGCGAAATTGCAATTTTTTAAATCATCCAATTTCTTCCAATTAATGAAATTATTTGTAAAAGTGAATTTTCCATATAAGAATTGAAAAAATAGGCAAAATGAACTCGTTATAATTATTCATGAATATGAACAAATAATTATTGACTGAGATGAAAAGCGGATGGATTGGTATTAACCAATGAATGATAAACAATTTTGGAGTTTGATTTCGATAAATTTCTAGATTGCCGGAATTCGACGTTTATATTCTAGTTATTGAATCACGGTATTTGAGAATTTCAATTAATATTTCATTTTTGACTTCGTAAATCATAAATAAAATTCGTTTTAAATATTACCGATATTCGAGAAATTTAGTTTTCACTTAGATTGAGTTTGAGAAGTTTCGGATGATAAATCAAAATGCCGATTGATTTTTATTCACTGAACCAAAAAAAGTAGTGAATATGACGAAAAAGCCTACTTAAATAAGGAATTAGCGTACAATATAGGGTCAATGAAAGTAAGTGTGTGTTTTAATGATTGATTAATCAATATAACGATTCATTTTTTAATTTTTTTATGTAATGAATTTTCGTCAAAAATTTTTGTAAATGAGAATAATTTTTTTTATTTGACGAATATTTTTTCCGTATGAATATAATGAATAAATATTTGAGGAAATTATTGTTAAATGAACAATAGTTTCATCACCATTTAACGAAACTGGTTCGTCAATATTACCTACGATATTTTTTTGAGTGATTTATAAAATATTGCTTCCATGTTTATAATTCTAAAGCTCACATTATGTAACCGGAATGATTTATATGATTTTTGCTTTATTCACCGTAAGAACTTAGTTGTTTTTGGTTTGGTACTCGTACTGGCCTTAGATGGTTTAACCAATCCTACCGCTTACCGAACGCATCTATAGCTCAAATTAAGTCGTTTGAGTAAACAAAATAATAGAGATAGTAATTAATTTATAAGATTATACAATTAATAAATTTGAATTAATAGAATTAATTATTTTAGAATACATATTGATAATTTGACATGTTAATTAATCAAGGAATGGATGTGATTAGTGACATTTAGTAAACATACGTACACATATATAGAAATAATACAATTCAATATTAATTTAAGTTTAGGTTATGTGACTAATTAAGAAATTTAAAACAATTTCAAATTTCAGACTTTCGGATATAATTGATATCAAAAGGTACATATGTATTAAATTTTATTTAAATTTAAGATTTAAAAGATTTAACAATAAAAATAATATATCAATGTCTATTAAGACTGTATCCGATACCTATGATAAATATTTTTTAGTACATATTTTTGACATTTCCTTGAAAAATATTCCCCTCCATTAACAAATTTGAATTAGAAAATCATTTTTTTAGATATTCCTAGATATTAACAAAAACAATTTAAATTAAGGAAAATCAGGTTTACTTTGGAAATTATAATATCGCTTTCAAATGTTTCAAGAAATTGGAAATTTAGAAATTTAATTAATAATGAATTTAGAATGAAGAGTATTTTAAGGAATAATTTTGACATCCGAATTAAAGTTCTTAAAAAATAAATTATCTAGAAACTTTAAATATTAATTAATAAAAATTAAAATTATATGTATTTATATACGTTATGTGAGGTTTGCACTCAGAAGCAGAACATCACAAAATTAATTATAAATTATGTTTTAAACAATATGAAAATTAATGAGTTAACGGTTTATGAATTTAGAGAAAAGAAGTTAAAGATTTGGGATATTGTGAATGTAAAACTAAATGTTAATTTTTTTAATTCGACGTTAGTATTTTTCTGAAAAATTGTAAGCGAATTTAATCCAGTTTCAAACTTATGAGCCTATATCATTATGAACAAATCAATCCTCTCATCAGGCCATGGCTAATGGACTGATTGTACAACAATTTTACATTCCATATAAAGGATGCATTGTATACATGTAGTATTAGCGAATTGTACTAATACAGTTAAATTCAATTACAATTCTTCTTTTTCATATTTACAACAGCTCTATTCCTGTGTAAGCAATTATTTTTAATTCCCACTTTATTTACTTTAATTACAATCAATTAATTAATTAATTCATGTTAAAGTGGGAATTAAAAATAATTTGCTTACACAGGAATAGAACTGTTGTAAATGTGAAAAAGAAGAATGGTAATTGAATTTAACTGTATTAGTATAATTCGCTAATACTACTTGTACACAATACAACCTATATATAGAATGTAAAATTGTTGTACAATCAGTCCAGTAGCCATGGCCTGATGAGAGGATTGATTTTTTCAAGGAATTACATGAATTAATTAATTAACTGATTCTAATTAAGGCCACACATCGGGAGTTTTGAGTAAAAATAACACGTTTTTTATAAAATCGATTTAAAAAAAAGTTTAATAGATATAAACAAAATATTTTTTACACATAATTTTACATCATTGTAGATTATAAAAAAAAAATTTTTTTTTTTTTTTTTTGCAAAATTTTTCATTATTAAAGATGGCATTAAAGTTGCTGCCTCAAAAAAAAAAGGTGTAAATCGGCCCGCATCATAACTCGCCTCTGGGTGGTCCGAAAAATATAAAAAAAATGCATCTTAATTAAGACACTAAAATACACATCTTAACACTCAATGAACGTCAATGAAAAATGGACCAACAATGACGTCCATTTTGAATTTTTTTTTTCAAAGTCGCATAATTTTCTTAATTTTGAATATTTTTTTTTCATTGAGGGTTAAGATGTGTATTTTAGTGTCTTAATTAACATGCAGTTTTTTTATTTTTTTCGGACCACCCAGAGGCGAGTTATGATGCGGGCCGATTTACACCTTTTTTTTTGAGGCAGCAACTTTAACGCCATCTTTAATAATGAGAAATTTTTCAAAAAAAAAAAAAAAAAATTTTTTATAATCTATAATGATGTAAAATTATGTGTAAAAAATATTTTGTTTATATCTATTAAACTTTTTTTTAAATCGATTTTATAAAAAACGTGTTATTTTTACTCAAAACTCCCGATGTGTGGCCTAAAAGTATTGTAAATAAAGTGGGAATTTGAAACTAAATGGTTTAAATTCATAATTCATGTAGTACGAAGGAGTATTTTTAGTAATAATTAAATTGAAACCTTTATAGTTCTGGAATTGGCGGAATTTAAAATTAAAAAAAATAAAACTAAAAGAATTTAATTTTAAAGATTTTTTTAGAATATTGAAATAATTGAAAAGTCCTAAAAATACAAGGTTTGTTCATTTTAATTTAATTCTATTTTAAAATTGGACAATTATGTATAAATAATTTTGCAGATTTGAGAATTTAAAATTGGAAATTTTGGAGTGGTAGCTACACATCACATTAAGTTATTATTTTTATATGTATAAACACAACCGATTTCTTACCTGCAATTTTTGTTTAAATAGTGTTAATTAAAATCTCCAAATTTATTAATAGTTACACTGAGATTTTATAATTAATCTGTTAATTATACGTGATAAAATTGATTTTGATAGCTTGCCAAACCTTAAAAACCATTTAGATATTTTCTTAATTTTAAAAGTAATGATAATATGCGCCACTGAGTGTTGTAGTCGATCGTTTCAAAGTCGTTCCAGTTTTAAGAAATATGTGATAAAAATGCACCTTTTTGGTAATTAAAGGTTGAAGAATAAACCAGAAAATATCGAAACATCGAAAACGACTGAAAATGAAATGTAACGATTGACCGAAACACCTCCCAACATTTCTACTATGGGCCCAGAAATATTTGATTCAACTAAAACCATAAAATCTATTTATCAACATTTTTTTAAAATTTACTTCAGAATTAATTCAGAAGAATAACACTACAGCAAAAGATGTGCTGACAATCGCAGCATAAAAACGGATTTAATACATCCAATATTAATAGAATTAGAGAATTTGATCAAAAATTGTATGCAAGCTTGCAAAACACTCTTTCAATACTGCAACACAGAATACTGAATACGTCCCACAGCAACTGTCCGAAAATCAATTGAGAGCACGAATTGAAGCATGCAAAAAAAATCTTGCTAAGTAGAAAAAACATAGTTTAGAATTGTTATTGGCGATGAAAAGTGGGTCTATTACGACAATCCCAAACGTAAAGCAGCTTACGTCGATCTAGGCCAAGCAGGGCCATCACAAACGAGATATTCATTGTGATAATGTTATGCTGAGTATTTGGCGGGACCAGAAAGGTGTGGTGTATTATGAGCTGTTAAATCCAAATGAAACGGTTACAGGTGATTGCTAGCGACGCCAACTGGACAATTTGGCACGTGAATTAGACGAAAAACGGCCAGCAATAGCGAACAAAAGCTATAAAGTTTTGTTTCATGATGACAGTGCCAGACCACATCGTGCGAAAACCGCTCAAAATAAGGTAGAGCAACTCGGTTGGGATCGGCTTGAACAACCTACGTATTCCCCAGACCTTGCACCTTCCGACTACCATTTGTTTCGATCAATGCAAATAGGCCTGCTTGAGGTACGCTTCCAAAACGCCGGAGAAGTGCGAAATTGGATCGATGGCTGGATAGCTGGGAAAGTTGAAGGCTTCTTCAAACGAGGAATCCACAAACTTCCCAGGAGATGGCAGGAAGTCATAGCTAACTATGTCGAATATATTGGATAAAATATACTGTATCGTTATTTTTTAATAAACATTTCTTTTTTATAAAAAAAGTCTAAAAATTAATTCACACACCTAATACTAACTGTGTGAAAAACATCGACTAACTAATTCTAAATGGCGATGTTTTTTCTAAACGCAGAAAAAATAAAAAAATGTGTGAAATGAAAGGGAAAAACAAATCAACAACAGATATACGAAACAAAACAGAAAAAATATGCTCAAATATAGATGCAGTTGAAATTAGAATAACATTATGCAGATATGCTACATTATGCTTTAAAGGGTTAAATATGTATTTCCTACTTAAAATTTTTCTAAATATTTTAACTGGCGGTCCCATAAAAGCTCAAGACTTGAAGCAATTTGGTAATAGCATAGCCATCTTACATATATCATAGCCGTAAGGTAGAAATAGAATCTTTCTATATGAGGTGAACATTTTTCGGTTTCCCATAAGAACCAATGTAAAATTGTTAGTTTTGATTTATAAGTTTATTAATGAAAATTCAATTAAATGTAATAACATTTTTGTTAATTTGCATGTTTAATATGTTTCGTAGATATGGTTTTAAAATCGTAGAAGAAAATATGTCCACATTTTCAAATAAATTGAAAAAAGAAAACCTTTGTATTTTCAACAACTACACACAAACCAGTAAATCCTTATATAAAAAAAATGTAAACAAATAGCATCATCCTTGTCTTTTCAATATAAAATTAACAAAAAAACAAAGAAAGCGTAAAAGTAAAAGTTCGTAAATAAAAAAATAAAAGCAATATTTAGATTGTCTTTGTCTTTTCAATATAAAATCATTAAAAATGACAAAGAACACTTTAAAGTAAAAACGGGCAAACACGAAAATATAAAACAAAAAACAGATATCTTTGTCTGATCTACATATAGAAAACAAAAAGGCGACAACACGATAAAATAAAAATAAAAACACGTGTAAAAATACAATAAATAAGAACAATAGACATCCTTGTCGTTCTAATAGATATCCAATATATTAAATATTATATGAGTTGTTTATTTTTCTCGTTTAAAAAGCTTTTGTAGTTTTGCATGTAGTTGTGAATAAAATCAGGGAAATTTAAATTGTATTTTACGGATTAATTGATAGATTCCCAGTTTGGTTATCATATATGTCTAAATATGATTATTCACCTACAAATGGGTGAAATAAAATTGCCGAAAATAATGAGTTTTCATTCAAAAAATGTAAATTTAAAAAAGTGTTTTTTACACCGGCTTATGGAACATCACAAAATCTACACCTCTTATAGAAAGCACGTTTAAAAAATGGCGACATCATTAGGGCTCTTATATATACAGAGGGCTCTGGTAATAGTAACAGGTGCTTCCAACCACTACACCAAGAGGTAATTTTGAGGTCCGATTTTTATTCGGTTTAATTTTGGGTAATAATTTGGCCTTAAGGATGTAGTCTAGTGTTCAAGTCTGGGTTAGAGGCTTATTTCAGATTTTTTTTTATATAACAAAATAAAAGACAATCATTTCAAATTTTTTACATGTTATTTTTGGCATCGTAGGCTACACAAAAAAAATTTATTTTACTTAATTTGACAATATTTTATTATTTTTTTTTTAAGATAAATTAGACACCTTCAAAAGGAGGTAGATGGGTAGCGTACATAATTACGGAACTTGGAGACATCTGAAGCAAAAAATCGAATTGATTATTGTTTTGCATGCTTGTTGCCCTGTCCCGTCGCAGATTTAAACAAGTTTATTAATAAAAAGCAAAATGGTGGACTTTTACAAAAAAAAATTCAGAAATCGCCCTTTTTTTCGTGGGAAATCGGGAAAAAAAACAAAAAAATTCTTGTAATACCTATAAATAACTAATTAGGCTACCCGATGAAGCCATTGTTGTGTAGAATAACCTGAGGAAAAATAAGCACAATCGGTTAAATAGAATTTTTGTAATCATGTACGTCGCTCCAAAAAAAATTGTGTTTCGAGAAAACCTCATTTAAACTGTTGATTTCAGAATTTTTATAAAAAATTTAAAAATATCTCCTAATTACAAAATCTCGCATAAAATTTACCCTTTCGCTTTATAAATTTGTTACAGAATTAAATATGTAATCATAAAATGTATATTGATAAATGTCTATTAAATATATACTGGAATTTAACGGATAATAAAGTAATGGGCGAAAATAAATGGCGTCGCAATGCGACAACGCAAATAGAAGATCACTATGTAAATGAAACTGTCGTAAATATACAAATTTTTTTAAGCTTAAATTACGAAACTTAATAACATATTTCTTATTACAGGCAGTATATTTCCAACGTAGGAAAAAAATGAAGGCCAAATGCCAGCTATCTGATAGAAACAATAATCGACTATCAAAACTAAGAGCGCTCATACCGAAACCAAAGAGATGCAAAAATGTAGAACCGGACAATTAAACGATAATATTTATGGTGCGATTAATAATGAAAAATTGTAAAACATGTATTTACTTACAATAATTTAGTTTTAGTTATGCGAGGAGCTAAAATACAACAGACATGAAAACGATTTAGAAGGAATACTTTCAAAATAGGAATCACTATTGAATATCGCTCCAAATGGAGAAATTCAAATAAAGACACTAATATTCAGTCCATAATAAGAGAATAGCCAGCATACTCACACGCTTTTGGACTAGCAGCCTGCCGCGGAACATATTTATCTGAAATTTGATCGCTTTTGCAATGTTGTTCTTCCAATCTTGGAGGAAAAAATTATAGAGCCGATTGCAAAACACATGCTGAAAGAATTTAAAATGCAGAAATATACTACGCCAGGTACAAGCAAATCTAGAAAATTATTGTTAACCGCATAATAACTGAGTATTTTTATTTTTATTTCATAAAGATTATTGAGAAGCCCTATATACTTTTCGTTATTAAATTGTGTAGTGATAAATTTCATATACGTGCAGATTGTTTATGACCCTAAAGAGACTCCGTTTCAATAAAAACCTTTGTATGGGTTTTGTTCTTAAAAAATCCAGGTGAATGCTTCATATATATGGTTTAGCGCAAATTACCGTTTAAGAATGTTAATAATGCGTCAAAGTGAAATATTTTCTTACTTCATTTTGCTGCCACTTCCATTAGAACGCAAAACGTATTTGGTGTCACTATATCGGTGTAGATAGCTCATTAAAGTTCACAATTTCAATGAAGAGCCACTAGTTTTAAATCTGTAATGGAACGAGCAGCTGCATATTCAATTTTTTATACCCATTTACCTCCAATGTCTTTGCTGTGAATAAGTAAATCAACTAATTCACTAGCTTGGTTAAATATTTTCGGTTATGGAATGGCTTTAATGGAATAAATTTCTTCGATGAGTCTCTTAGGCGGAAACCCAAAATTTGATCATTGTGAACGATGCACTATAACAACAATATCTGCTGTAATCTCTTCCTCATAATGTTACTGTAAATTCACTTTGTGACTGACAATAATATAGTGGTGAATGGATTATAACAAACGATACACTTTGGATTCCAGATCATAACCCACAAATATCATTTTAATTGCTTTCTGGTGAAGTTATTTAAGTTTTTCATCTGGGATATGCACGTAACATTTAGATAAAAATCTTTACAAATATACTTTTGCACCTTTGATATGGGCAATCGCTTTTGAATTAAATTTGCCATCAAAACAGCTTCACCAATAGTCATATCTTTCATTTTCGCAACGCCATTTCCAAAAGGACCAAAAGCCATAGTAATTGCGTGTTTATTTTTAAAATTTTAATAAAACACAGATGGCGTTGTGAATTTGCCTAGTTCTTGTCAATTTAAGAAGAGTCATTTATGCCATTTATAAAAATGGCGCCATATAATAACGTGTTCAAATTGTTCAATTATTCTATGAAAATGTCGGTTCAGTGAGAAATGTTTATAGAAAATTAGACATAATTGTTCATCTGAAAGCACTATTAATCAAATAGTTAAAAGATGTTAACAAACTTTTTCGGTGGAAGAATATGGAAGAATATAAAAATACAGTCGTAACGGTCGTTCACAAAAACATATTGATTTGGTTATCGAAAGTGTTGCTGAAAACCCTGAAATGTTCCTTAGTCGACGTTCACAACAAGACTTTGTGAAACCACAACATATGGCGTATTTTATAAAAGGTTTTAGCTCTGAAGGCATATATGGTTCAAATATAACACAGGAATTAAAGTCATTGGATCATTCAAAATGTCGTGCATTTGTCAATTGGATCAAAGAACAACCAGCTGATTTTTCTCAAAACATCGATATCGTGAGATGAAAAGCTAATTTTGGTGGCCTCAATTGAATAATATTGATCTGGCGGACAAGTGGGTTAAACAGGACGGCGTGTTTTCAACAGGATTTTGCAAATGGAACAATTGAATTATTAAAAGAAAAATTTATGGTCGAGTTATTTTAAGAACTGCGGTGATGTAAACTGGCCACCAAGATCATGTGATTTGGCACCAATGGACTATTTTCTTTGAGGTTACGTGAAAAGTCGAAACTATAAAACAATGCACAATCGATTCCAGAATTAAAAGTAAAATTATTCGTGACATTGGTGAGATGGAACCACAATTATGCCAACAAGTCATTACAAATTTTAACAAAACAGTGGACATCTGTGGAAGTGCAAGAGTTGGTTAATTGGCAGACATTGTTTTTCGTATATAAATAAACGTCATAACTGATACTTTAATTATCAATAAAAAGATTTTTTTAAAGTCAAAGAAAATTGTGTATTTTCTATTAAAAACGCACAATTTGAAAGACACGTATATATTGCACATCAATGCCTCTAGATTTTACAAATAATTTAACATTTTTACTACCGTATTCCACGTATGTAAAAATGTAGAGTTTTTCGATGGTGCCTTACATTTCATAGGGGCACAAAAATCAGTCTGAAATAAATCTAAACCGGATATACTGAATGCTTTACAGGCTTCTATGGAATCTTGATTTTGGTCATCTTTCCCTCTAAACAAATACTACATACCTCATTCTTCAACAATATCAACACTTTCAATATGACCATCATTCACCTATTTATTGATAACAATATATCATAATCACCGATATACGGTGCCAATAATGAAATAGTCTCAATAGCTTTCAAGTGAATATGCCATAATATATTTCCATATATATATTTTTCCATATGCAATTGGTTCATTTCTAGTCAATTTCACAATAAACCCCTGTGCACAATTCCCCTTAAAAACTTTTCAAATTTCAATTTTAGTGTATTTAACGCATACTTGCGATGGATATTTATCAATCTGGAATATACCAGAATAATTTAATGTTTGAATATAAAAAAAAGAAAAAATGTTTTTTTAATTTTTAAATCTAAATTTTCGAAATTTATGTATTACGAATTTGGAATTCAAAATTTTATTTTATTAAAAATGTTGTATATCCTGAAAAAATTAAATTAAATTATCATAATTCTTAAATTACATAAACTTTAAATTTTCACATTAAAAAAAATTACAGGGATTTAAATTTTTCAGTATTTTTAATTATTATTGAAAACGAATTTTGGAATTGCATCGTTCATAATCTTAATTACTAATAATTGGGACTCATAGACTTAAAAACTTATTATTTATACCTTAAATTATTACATGACTACTACACCGAACCTCTATGATATCGTGTTTTTTGGCATGAATATATGAGCAATATATAAACAATAGAATTAATTATAGATATGGTGAGATTATGAGGACACAAAGAAAAATAATCTATAAATTAAAATGTTAAGATTGAGCCTAACTTTGTTCAACATTTTTCCCAAGCAACATTCTCTAAGAATGAGTTAAAATTTTTGAATAGAGGCTTAACATTTTTCTTACCCACACCATAATTTACGCCAATAGATGAAATTATTACAGATTTGGAGAGCAGTATATCAAAATTAAGTGTCGATGAGAGACAATTAATTCTTTATTACACAGGGAGAAACAAAAAATTATAAAACAGATTGCACAAAGTTTTTAAAATCAAAAAATGCCATTTACTTCAGCAGACAAAGGCAACTCTCTTGTTATATTGGACAAGACAGATTACGAGAACAGAGTATGGAAAATGCTAAGCGAAGGCCCATATCTGACATTCAAAATAAAAATGAAAATAGTAAGGATACATTAACTTATATGATAAGTCCGCAAAAGAATTGGCAAAGTTGTTAGAAACGTCACTACACTGAGAAAAATGTGTATTGGGGTTAAGCAAATAAAATATAGAAAACTAAGATTTAGGAGTTTTTCCTGAACTTAAAGTAATTTTCCCAAGTTATAAGAAATAATTTCTAGCCAAATTGTTAAAATTGATATAGTGTACAGAAAAATTTCCAATATATATTGGATGTGCTAGATAACATTTTGTTTTGGATTGGTATTACATTATTTAGATCAAAGCCCTATATGATATTGGTTGTCACCCAATAAACATAGCAAGTTCAGAATATTTAATAAGCATGACTAAATGGATAGAAATTTTACCTATACATATAGTTCTGCCAACTCTCTGTTAAAGTATTTTATAATTATTGAAATAATAAGTTATTTTAATTTTGGTTATGTTATTGAGTGATGCTTGTGTTAAATTAACCAGTGCAAGTTAAGAAAATCATTAAAGATCTAAATGAATCTCATCAAGTTATGAATGCATTATATGCGCTTAGGAAGTTATATTCTACAGGTACGAGTAAGTATAAATAGCAATAAATAAAATTATAGTTTATATATTTCTAAATATTAATCAAGTGCTCTATTTTCAAGATAATTAATAAAAATATAAGACGCCATTGAGTCATCATCTATTATGGGTATATTAACAATTTACATTGGATTAACTCCATATTTCCAGAGTTAACGTCAAAAATAATAATAATTAAAGCAATTTTTCAATAATCATTGGTATTTTTCCTATAACGTAGGCAAATATTGTAAAGTTTTTTGTTTTATTGGAAAATAATGCTTGTTGCAGCAGTTCTAGTTGTAATTTTCGATCGAACAGGTGCACTATAGTCTTTTTTGGTTGATTTTTTCAAATTAGTTGTGTGCCTTAAATATTAAGATTTAAAATTCAATAAACAAATATTTAAATTAATTAAAATCAAAACTTCGCGAAAAGTCAAGATAATCACTTGGTACATGTAATCTAACTTAATTTAGTCATATTTTTCACCTTGATATACGAAGAATATGGTTCCGATTTCATTAGCTCGGCTTATATATTAGCTTGCCTAATTTTTTAACAAATTTTTCCTCACTCCTTTCCTTCCTGTTTTTGTTTGTTTGCTTTACTATTTATTTACAGATAAAGAAGCAGATGCTGCCTCATTTGTTATATTATACTAAAAAAACTGTATATTATGGCATTATTATCAATAAAGCGGATCCCAGAGCAAAGTTGTTGAAGTTTTTTCAGCAAAATTTAGGAGGAAAGTCCTATTGGTAAGAGCGGTTTGCGCACTGATTTTGTTTGCATAAAAACCAAATGCATAAATACAATTTCTTAATCTTACTTTTTAATTTTTTTTGTTATCTACTATATATTACAGTAACATCATTGGAATTGGAAGTCAGCAGTTCTGATGTAGCTATCACTAGTCACTACACCAGCTCAACTTTTGTGCAACTTATGTGAAACGATAGTTCGAATGACTTTAAATTTGTACGCCTATATAAAAACCGTTTATTAATTGGATACGAGGAGAATCTTGAAATAAATCTTAGCATATAATTAACATACAAACAGTTAAATGATTTAAATTTGGGATACAATATTTGATTCATATGGGTTTCACAACTAATTTAGTTTGTGTGAAATGGTTTTTGTATTTTGTTCAAGTGAGTTTAATAAAACAATAATAATAAAATAAATGAATTTAGTTTTTATATCAACGCATATGTGCCTATCTCTATAGGTAAATGGGCCCTACGCTTACTAATTTAAAGGTAATCATTCAAAAGTATTAGCATACTACCTACACTATTCCTAAGATTATAGTAATACCACCACCTTATCGAGGCTGAACGTCAATATTATCTGGTTCATTCCGTAGTATTATAGCGATTTTCCCAAATTGGATTGTAAACATGCAATATTAATGTGCAATTTTCCTTTTTTGATAAACCAGTGGTCAATCACTAAAGGCTTGGTGACAGTATAATGGAATTTTTATCAATAATTATTGTAGCTTTATTGCCCAAATGTTTGATTAATTGCCATACATATGGGGGTTTCATTTATATTATTGGTAATTTTCCTCTATGTAAACGGCTTTTCTTTCGAATGCTGAAGTAGAATCGCCAATACTGTTTAGTTAAAATTCCATAAAATGCGGTCCATTACATTTTTTGAATTAGTTTAATTTCCTATACAATTAAGAGTTTCGCCGATTCGATTGTTTGGAAAAATATAGGGCATATAACTAGAATTTCTTGTTGTCCCAAAAACGCCTATAACTATTGTTAGAAAGTACGTAAAAAATAGGGAATTTTAACAATAATTTTTTTCAGTGTACAAGTACCAAATTTACACTTAAAAATGAACATACCAAACCCAAGAGTTCCTTACCTGTATGCTCTACCAAAAATTCATAAACACGGAAACATGACGAGACCGATAGTATCTAACGTAAGCACTCCTACGGAAAAGCTTTCCATGTGGCTTATATATGAGCTAAATGGAATGATGCAACCATCCGACATGTATACGTTAAAAACTGTCTTTGAGTTTGTGAATAAAGTGAAAAGAACTATGTAGATTCCATAACGAAGAGATAATTATCTCCTTTGATGTTACAGCACTATACCCGAATATTCCAGTTGATATTGCTATTCAGTGTATGGTAGATCACGAAATGTACAAAAAAGTAGCTCAAACCTGTATGGCACAGAGATTTTTCCAGTTCAGAGGGAAGATGTATAACAGACATTTGGAACATGCATGGACAGAAAAATATCACCATACCTACCTTAGTAACATCTTCATGTGGGTGTATGAGAAAAAACCGGCAATTCCACTTGGCTTCCCGCGAGAATTAATTCCGCTGAATATTTGTGTACGGCGAAATTAATTTCATTTTCAATATGAATTTAATTTTTAAAATGAAATGAATTTGCGAGGATTTTGTTCAGTTGGTAGTAGAACAATTTTTAAAAATTCAATGGTGCGGATTTAATTCGTTTTTTAAATGAGTTTAACTCCGTCGAAATAAATATGAATTTATTCCGCCACAAAAATTAGAAGGTTGAAATACCAATATTTTCATCGAAAGTAAAAATAATTTAATATCTTGAAATGAAATTAAACTGAAATGACACACATACATTCAGGGAAAAGTACTACAAATCTTATTAAATTATTAAGGTAATTCGCAAATTTTTCAAGTACTAATAGGAATATCCATATATTCTAAAATTCGTTTACCGCCTGCATCCATCGGTTGTATATTTAGAATTATTATTTTTAAAAAGAAATGGAAGTGACAATTAGTGACAACTATAATTATTAATAAAAACGTAAAAATTGCTGCTAAAATTGCTTTTTAGTGACCAAATCAACAAAACATTAATACGAAATAACATTGACCATGACCAGGGGCCTATTTAACCAAAAACTTATCACTTTGCACTTTGCAAAATTTTGCTAAGTGCTAAGAATTTAACTGGTCATAGAAACTTTGCAAATATAAATTCGTTGCTATTGCTCTTATATTAATGATTAGTAAAGAAAGAATCACCTATATTTGTTAATTTTACGAAATAACATTTATATAAACATTAAATTATTAGAATAATAAAGATTTTTTACAATAAACGCAAATTAACTTACAATTTCGATCGTGCAGTAACAGTATGAAAAATGCAAAGTGCAAAGTGATAAGTGCTAAAGACTGCAATTATAATACAAAACCAAACAGTTATTGGGTTTTTATTGTTCAGTTGTTTGATATTTTTTCATGTTTTTTGCTAGAGGAAAATTGGCATTGCATTTTATGATAAGTGTAGTAGATATACTCGTATAACGCACATATAGGTTGTAAAAATGATTCGACGTGAATTATATTAGTCGGAAACGATACAATAATTGGAAATGTTTGTCGAAACAGGATAAATGTTAATATTTATAACGAATATGAGTTTAAAGAATCGCTCCGAATAAATTATAATCAAGCAGAATAATTTTACAAAATATCAGGGATGTAATTAGGCACACCACAAAAAATTAAGCGCTTACCACAATACAACAAATTTTACTATAAAAGATTCTGTATTATGAAATAGGCGAATGAATAAGAAAAAAATTTAAATAAAGTTAAAAACACTTTGATTTTATTGTGAATCGAATAAAGTAAATTTTATCTAGTTGGTCATGAAAAAAACACATTAACCTGCAAGTGTATATTTGCTTTGAATTCTACTGAAAATTTGCTAAATGTTCATTTTACAGAAATGATTATCAGTTATCACTTAGCAAATAATATTGATTGCAAAGAGATTTTTGTACAGCGGTATTAATATTTAATTAGGTATATAAATCACATTAAACCTATAACATTAATATCTAAATCGCATCGACGCTTGTTTAATAATGTATTCGAAACTAAACATGTAATTTTTATACAATAATGTTATGTAATTTTCTCTTTATGGAACAAAATAGTTGAACTTATGAAAATAAATTTTTGCTTAGCAAAATTTTGAAAAGTGATAAGTGCTAAGTTGCAAAGTACGATGGTTAAATAGGCCCCAGGTCGTGATATTGAACAAGATGCCATTGTTCCATATAAAATATCGAAACCGGCAGTTTAATTTTAAATTTGGTCAGTCGGGATGCGCTAAGATTTTTTAGATGATTTAAAACATATTTATGTATTTTTGAAATATCCAGATACTCGGGTAACCTGGGTATTAAAATAAAAAATCTAGACAAGCCGAGACATTGAAACTCGAGTAATTTGGATACCCTAATCATGATAAGTGTTTACTGCGAAATATAGCAAACAACCAATCAACTGACGATAATTATTATATAACTATTATTATCACTAAGCATTTCTGATTCAACAATATTTTCGAAATAGGTTGCCTAGTGAGGATATGGTGAAATTTTTGCATCTTTAAAACCAAATTCACCAACTATAACTTTAAATTAGCTCTAAACTTTGAATATCGAATTTCAATTTTAACAATATTTCACGTAATAATGTCCTTGTTGTCGCTGGCACACAAAATGTCATCAACGTAAACAAATGTTCCCAACATCTGTGAAAATGTATAGACAACTATCGTAAACTTTGCACGTGTATAAAATCAAACAGATTATTTACAAACATAGAGACTCCGTTTGAATAAACAAACTATGTTTGGGTTTTCTGCATCAAAAACTTGGGGTAGCAGGTTCATATAAATAGTTTCACGCAAATTACCGTGTAGGAATGTTATTTTTGCGTCAAAGTGAAATATTTCTATACATCATTTTGGTGCCACTGCATTAAAATGCGAAAGGTATTTGGTGTCAATACCGGAGCCAATATACCTCATCAAAGTTTACTTCACTTTATTTTTAAAAAATCCAAGAGTCACTAGACGAGCTTTAAAACTGTTAATGGGATCATCAGCCGCATATTTAATTACTGCGCTTTAATTAATTTCGTCCTGCATATCATCTATAGCCATTGATTTTGTGTATGACATAATGGCTAAATCAATTTCTTCAATGATTCTCTTAGGCAGAAAACCCAAAATTTGATCATTGTGAATGACATACTGCAACAACATTGTCTGCTGTAATCTCTTCATCAATGTTACTGTTATCTGCTGCAATTTAATTTTCACTGGCATAGTCATTGTCATCATTATTTAATATTTCATTACTAAGAAAACCGCCAACAAATTTGCGACTGGTAATAATACCGTGAGTTAATGGATTATAACCACGATGCGCTTTGAATTCCAGATCATTACGAACAAGTATTATTTTAAATGCTTTCTGGTGAATCTTTTTAAATTTTCCATCTGGGGTTTGCTCGTAACATTTGAATCCAAATCTTTGAAAATAATCAATGTTTAGTTCTCATTCAAACCAACCTTAAATTGGCCCTCTGGTGGGCAATCAATTTTTATGAAATTTGCATTTCAACTAGAGTCCTATTTTTTCTTTCAGCAACACCATTTTGAAAACGTCTATAAGCCATATATATGTTGGCTCATGATTTTAAAAATATTTTAACATTTTTACTAGTGTATTAAATTTATGTGAAAATGTAGCGTTTTTGAAGAAGTCTCACATTGCATAGAACCACATAAATCAATATGAACTAAATCTAAACCGGATACTGAATGCTTTACAGACTTCTATCGAATCTTGATTCATATTGCAATCAACAATATCAAAAGTTTAATAATTTCTTGATAACAGTAATACAGTAACAGAATAGTCTGAATGGCCTTCAAGTGAATATTCCACCTTTGGTATTTTTAGTAAATATAAATTTCCATTCATATATCCAACCGCCATTGGTTTTACATTGAAATTTACTTCACACGTAATTTCACAACTAATTTTGGAAAAGAAATTAAATTTGTATCAAATTTTGGCACGTACAAAACATCATTCAATTGAATAATATTTTTATCACCGTTGCTGTTGACAATTTCTAGTTTAACCTGTCCATTACCTGCTGCCTCAACACGGTGCCCGTTGGCCAAGAATTAGTTATTGCTGAAACTCAAATCAATTTCACAGAATACCCATCCGTCGGGCTTGTTTGTTTTATGAATCTATCATCACCTTCATTTTGACTAGCAAATAAATTTGTACTGCCCTTATCATAATTTTTCGACAAACAGCCAATATGTCGACGGATTATGTTAATTGCAAAGCATTGTATTACCCCCATTTGGACAACTGCACTTTTTGTGACCTTCCACTTAAAACAATCGACAGATTTCTTCTTTGTCACCCCTTTCGTTGTTTTGAAACTTATTTGGCAACAAAGACCAATCGCAGAATATGCTTCTGTATCCTTTTTATGTCAATCCGATTAATTACCGTTTTCGAGTCTATATTTTAAATGGCATTCTAGAATTAATTTCACCATTTTAGAAATTTCCAGGAAAAATAATTTGTTTAATTAAATTTTAAATTAAAGCAAATGTCTTTCCGATTCCATCGTTTAATACAAGAAATCACTCGTACTGGTACAAACAAACCAAACAAAAAAAGCGCATAAAGTGAGCTGCCAGACTAATAAAGATTGGTTGGAATTAAGACAAATTTTCCGATATCTGAACCGCTGACCATCGTCTAATTATTGGTGTACATGAAACTAACGTGTAGTTAATAGGAAAAACACAAATAGGATAAGTTAATTAGCGGTCGCATATTCTTTGTATTCGGTGGTCCAATATTAAGGAATAGTAATAAACAAAAGCAACATAACATTTTACATTATCAAGTACAGAAGCTGAATATGTTTCATTGAGTGAAGCTTGTCAAGATGTTAAGGGATTAACGAAATTATTGTACGTTTTTGGAATGAACTAAAATAAATTTACAATAATTTACGAGGACATTCAGGCCCGTTGCACATTTCAGCTAAGCTAAGCGGGAAATGTAGTTTTCGTTAGCTTAGCTAGCTCGTCTAGCTCACCCCTTTGCACTTTCCAGCTGATAACTAGCCTCATACACAAATAAATGGTTCTTTTTATGTCTTCCCATTAAAATTTTGTATTTTCAACCGGGGGAAAAGAATTTACCTCACATCGCTTAGCTTAGCTTAGCTGAAATGTACAACGGGCCTCAAGGTTGGTTAAAAATGGCTGAAACTGAAAAACATTAAAGGCACACTAAGCACATACATAGATATTAAATCATACCAAGATAATGGCATTGTTAACTGCACCTTTTGCCGAACCGAAAATATATTAACAAAACAATTAGATAGGAATCGAATTAAAATGATTCGTGAATTTTGTGGTTTGAAATATGTTAAAAATTATTATTGAGCAAGAGTGTTGGAGAAATACAGCAATCATAAATTTATGAAGTCGATTTTGCTTAGTCGCAGCATTGAACTAAACTTAGCTACTTTGTTTATTAGAGTAATTGTTCATATATTTTTCTATTTTGATATTTTTGCTTTATAAGCCTTAGAACATGGACTTTTTAACATAATTATAAACATTGTACGTTCCTAAATATTTGGAAATATTGCTACTTCCACATTTTCCTCAGGTTATGGGTACAGAATGATTTCACTGCGCTTACAACATTAAAATCTCTGACAAAGCGCTGACCCAGTTCCTTTCATTTACTATGGTGGACGAAAGTAAAGTTTGTCAATTAAACTAGTTTGCAATTATTTGAAGTGTTTAAAAATGCAATCTGATTACTACTGTGTCCAAAAAGTAAAGCCAGTTTTCAATTTAAATCGCAAATCATAAATATTTTTTTTTTCTAAGTTGGCAGCATTCTGATAGACATCTGTGACAAATTTTATGTCAAAACATTTATTAATTTTTGTATTACGCTTGGTTTTGTACGCCACTAAAAGTGCATTCGGCGTTTTTTTACAATGTCTAATTAATAATTATATTGGTTGCCACAGTGGTTAGCATTCTTGCTTTAAGCTCCGGAGGTCCCGGGTTCGATTCAGGCTGGTTAATGTTGGGCCAATGAATTAATAACTCATTATTCGTTAAAAAAATGATTACGAAACTTCATAATGAAATGAAGCGGCCAAATCACTCTATGGGATATAGCGCCAGCGAAAAAAAAAATTGAGCAAAGAAGTTGCATTAAATTTTGTTTACAGAATGAAATTTCGGGTGCAGAAACGGTAAGGTTGCTGCAGGAAGCCTTTGGGAACCATTTCAAAGAAAGACGAGTTCAAAGAAGGTCGTGAAAGTGTTGAAGGTCTTGTCGACAGTTTTCATCGATATCGTGGTATTGTCCATTCAGAATTCCTTCCACCCGGCCGAACCGTCAACAAACAGTATTATTTGAGTGTTATGCATCGTTTGCGTGAAGCTTTTCGCAAGAAGAGGCCAGAATTGTGGGTATACAATTCTTGGGATTTGCACCACGATAATGCACCTTATCACACTGCACTCGTTCTTTGTGACTTTTTCGCCAAAAATTCGATCCATATCGTTCCACAACCACTGTATTCAGCTAATTTAGCAGTTAGCACCATGTAACTTATGGCTATTCCCGAAACTCAAAAGACCACTGCGGGGAAATCGTTTTGAGACGATAGAAGAAATAAAACGTGAATCGCTACGCGCCCTGAAGGCCATCCTGGAAGACAACTTTAATGCTTGCATCGAAGATTGGAAAATACGTTGGCATAAATGTACTGTGTCGGAAGGGGATTACTTTGAAGGCGACGAAGTAGATTTGAAAGAATAAATAAATATTTGGCAGAATATTTGGCAAAAGTAGTATACTGTAAATTATCAAGATTTTGTTAACTCAAACCTAATATTTTTTAAGGGGATCGGAGTAAGCGTTGAACGAAGTGTACGCTTTTTTGTTTTTCTGGTCAAAAATTATTTTCTAATTTAAAAAATAAAAATAATTAATTAACTTCTAACTTTAAACCTATGTATATAATATAAATAATAATGCAAAATGTTTAATGTTTAATGGTTTGTTCAGGGTTATTAATTGTGTTAAAGGGAAAAAATAAGTGCGCCTTCTGAATTGCATCGCAATGAGTGGTATAAAATTACAAAGGGAATTGTGTGATAGGAGCTGAAACTCCCTGCAATTTACGTGCTGAAATACGAATATCGTCTAAACGACCACCTATAAATCTGCTTATTTCCGAAGTACCATTAGAACACAGGTAAGAAACATCTTGCAGGGATATTTTACATCTACAACGGGACGAAAAGAATATACCAAGAAACGTGAACAGGCGTAAACAGTGAAAATGCCGACATAAACATCTGGAAACGAGCCAGACTGAAAATAAACACAATACAGCGACCGCTTCAATAATTAAAAGCCATCAAGAAATCATTTATTTTAAAAATTAAATTTCCACTCGGCTTATATTTTGAATATTTACCAAAAGAGGACAAGTATTTTCGAGTGTACTCCAAATCGGAGATATATTTGAGGGATGTGAGGTAGCATTCGTAAAACAGGAAACATCGATACAAGATAAGTGAATTATTTTATTATATATTATTGCACTATATTGCTGCATTTATACCACTGCTAAACTGGCCGTGCTGCAAATGTCAGTTTCATAGCAATGATATTTAGCAATGCTATTTTTGCTGGCTGAGCTATGTCGCGTTTATACCGTTGCTATAGTTGTCATTTCGGTTTAGCATGGCTAGTTTGGCTGCGGTGTAAACGCAGCATATGATAAATACTCTATAATTAATTTTTTGTGTATCCTTGCTTTATTATATTTCATGTATTTTGGTTTAATATAAATTAACTTAATTTGTGCACTGGCTGTGTGTGGGCAGGGTTCAATCGTGATATGAGGGGGAGCAGAACAAGCAAAGTTTTTTTAGCAGTTCTTGTTCCCCTTTGCTTTGCTTTGATTGTATGGGTACCAATGTCACCTTTGTTTAGAGATTATCGCCAATGAATGTGAAACAATTTCGATAGTTAATTTATAAAATATGATCTTCAGTTTCAGAAACATTTAGGCTGTTTCACATTACAGTCCTGTACACTCGCTGAAGTTCTGTACTCTAGCACTCATATTTCTATATATCTAGTGAAAATCCTTTTTTTCGCTTATGCCCGCATTTCTTCAAAAACCGTAACAAAACCTAAAACAATCACGTAAGCACAGTTTATATTGAATGAATCATTATTAGTTGTACTTAATTGAAAAAGAAATTAATTTAATGATAAATTTAATATATTGAGGTGCTACAAATTTTGCAAGGCGGAGGAGTGCAGGGTCAGGAATTTTCATACTGAGCCCTCAAATGGGACGTGCAACACCATGGAAATAAACTGAGCGCATATAGCTTTATTAGAGCTTATAGTTAAGCTTAACTGTAGTTTTGGGTTGCGTTAAGAACAAAAATGTGGTGGAAATCATTAGAATATGTAGCTGTTATGGGTTGTATCTAATTGTTAGGCTGTCCCTGAGCTGCAGGAGGGTTCCAGAGATTGAATAATTCTTTAGTTTAATTTTAATGTAGCATTTGGATTTTCAGAAATATGGGTGACTCCTCGATCAGCGTCCAGAAGCTCCAGGTTCCCAGCTGTCATGTGGCGTGAAGGTTGTGTTGTCTTGTGACAACTAATTTTTTATATTTATCGCTAGGAAATTTATATGGGTTGGGTCCTGTTGGTTAAGGAGTGAAGATTTGGCAATTGTAAATTAATGTTAATTTAGTTTTCAAAGATGCCCGTTGAGTTTGTTTGGGCCTTGTTTGTGAATGGCCTATGTACATGGATTGCTTGGATGGGCTGTTGGTGCATTCTGGGGTTTTGTTGCAGCCTCGCTTGATCATTTTTCAGATAATTGTATAGAATAGAATTTCAACAACATTAATTTCCTTTTTCAGGATTGGTAGGGAATTACTGATTGGTTTTATTTATTTAATTCACTTTTTAAGCTTTTTTTGTTATAATAAAATAATTTTCTTTGGTTTTTAACTTAATGTTTTATTTATTTTTATTAATTATTTAATAAAAACCCGACGTTTCGACGGTACATTCCGTCATTCTCAGGGGCATAATTTTTACTACACAATTTGAAAGAAAATTTTATTTTTTTAATAACGAATGTTTTCCTAATGTAACTAGAGTTCAAATTAAAATTTACGAATTACTCAGTTTAACCGAAAAAATTTACGAGTGGTTACTTCCACGCAGATGATTCGATAACGCACTGTGTGACGGTTTAAACTCATACGTAGAATCATAAATATGTTGACGAATTCGTTTTTTAAAATTTTGTTTAGTTTGACCGATATACTCTTTTCCACACAAACATTTTAATTTATATATTAGATTTGATTGTAACTCTATGGGAATTTTGTCTTTTAATTTAGTGAAAAAAGCCATATGTCCAAACTGTGAAATGCTCTACCAACAAGTTGTATATCATAATTTTGTAAAAGAAATTTTATTTTTTCGAAAAGAATTTTAACATATGGGATCGAAATGTAAAGTTTGCGATTATTTTCAACGATTAAATTTGGATTTACGCGCGTATTTTCCAAAATATTTCCCGAATTACTATGTTTGTCGATAGCCTTTCTAATTCCTCTAGTCACTACCCCTCTTGGATAGCCATTTTGAGTTAGAACATTACACATTACATTAAGTTTTATTTATTATTGATTATTTGTTTTTAAGTTTGGTTGCAGTGTGTAAACGGTTAATTAACCGGCTCATGATGCATGTGACTATAGTGAGGCAAGCGCCGTTTATTTGAACCGTAGCTTGGAGGTTTTGAGTTTAATGGAGAGAGAGTTTAAATCCTATTAATGGAGTAGCAAATATTTAGTGAGAAGGTTAATTTAGATTTATTTCAGAGTTTCCCGTGGAATTTGATTCAGCTTCCAGAAATCTCCAGTATCCAATGAACATGTATGTAGTTGAAATGGTGCTGGCTGAATTTTTGTCCTTTTAATTTACAAGCACTTCAATGCGAACTTCATACCTTAGGATCTAATTAGCGTCTTATAATTTTAATTTTTGTTATTAGTAACATTAACTACACCTGTCCCTCGATTAACACGGTAATTACGTTACCGTGTTAATCAAAACCGTGTTAATCAAAACCGTGTTAATCGCGACTAATAAATATGTACAATGTACATATAATATGAAAATTAGAAGATTACGTTCCCAAACTTTTATATTATTTGCTGTATTCCCCAAACACGGTTTTAAGGTTAAGTAGTGTGTGATATTCTCTGGAAGTAGCAGTGGTAAGAAACGAAAAAATTTGAATTTTTTTTATATAGTTTTTTGTAGCCTCCAATACACTTAACAGTATATATTTTTAAATGCGTGTAAGTTAGCTACATAACATAGTCAGGCTTCAAGAGAAAATTGTAGAAGGTTTTGATTTATATGTATTATCTAACTAATAGCATTGCCTACTGCGATTTAATAAATCGGATTTAGCCATTTTTTCGAGTTTAGCCGTAGTGTGGCAACCCTAATTTTTGCTAATCGTGTTTTGTTTCATAGAGTACCTGAACCAGTTTAGCTAACATAATCACCACCAATGATTTATTAATACTGGGTATGTGAATTAATTTTTAGACTTTTTTATAAAAAAGAAATGTTTATTAAAAGATAACGATACAGTATATTTTATCCAATATATTCGCAATCGTTAGCTAAGACTTCCTGCCATCTCCTGGGAAGTTTGTGGATTCCTCGTTTGAAAAAGCCTTCAACTTTCCCAGCTATCCAGCCATCGATCCAATTTCGCACTTCTCCGGCGTTTCGGAAGCGTACGTCAGCCAGGCCTATTTGCATTGATCGAAACAAATGGTAGTCGGAAGGTGCAATATTTGGAGAATACGCAGGTTGTTCAAGCCGATCCCAACCGAGTTGCTCTACCTTGTTTTGAGCGGTTTTTGCACGATGTGGTCTGGCATTGTCATCATGAAACAAAACTTTATAGCTTTTGATTGCTATTGCTGGCTAATGCACGTGCCAAATTGTCCAGTTGGCGTCGGTAGTAATCACCTGTAACCGTTTCATTTGGATTTAACAGCTCATAATACACCACACCTTTCTGGTCCAACCAAATACTCAGCATAACCTTATCACAATGAATATCTCGTTTTGGCTGTGATGGTCCTGCTTGGCCTGGATCGACGTAAGCTGCTTTACGTTTGGGGTGTTCGTAATGGACCCACTTTTCATCGCCAGTAACAATTCGATGCAAAAAACTATGTTTTTTGTACTCAGCAAGATTTGTTTTGCATGCTTCAATTCGTGCTCTCAATTGATTTTCGGACAGTTGATGTGGGACCTATCTTCCTAACTTTCGAATCTTTAGAGTAATCTATAAATAGTTTGTGTCAGAGTGGGGAGATAACTGCTTAAGGTAGTTTTGCAGAAAATCTATTTTGTTTTTTTGGAGTAGGCTTTGCAGATTAGTTTATGCCATATGCGTCTTAAACGGCGTTTCTCTGTTAGCAATTTTTCTATTTCAGTGGATGTTATGGTGTGCCTTGTATGTTTTCTGTTTTGTTTAGGCGAAGCTGAAATAGCTGCGTTGATCAATAACAGATTAAAGTTTTCCATTGCCATATTTATATCGTTTGCCGTCTCCAGTGTGGATGTCAAGTTAATATGCGAATTGATGTACATCTTGAATTTTAACCAGTTAGAGAAAGTGTTTGTTAAGAAGTTGATTGGCGGATATGGCTTTTAATCAGCCCAGTAATGTAGTAAGACCGGAGAGGGGTCAGGAGATAATTCTGAAAGTGGTTTAGCCTCGATCATATCTCGGTTTATTTTACCCGTGACAACAAAATCAAGCATAAGATCAATTTCGTGTTTTGCAAGAAAAGGTTGTAGTTCTAGTTTGTGTTGTCTTATACCGTTTGCATTCCAGTGACATATCCACTTACATTGTGTAAAATGATTTAAAATTTCTCGAAAAGCCTTAGACTTTCGGTTACGGTGTCTGAATGCTGTTTTACATAAAATATTTTTAATGAAACGCAAATCTATCGCAAGATAAAAAAAATGTGCACCCCAGAAGCTGAATCTACATGGTTTAAATCAGTTTTAAATTTGATGAAAATTCTGGTTAACAAAAAAATGTTAACACGGTTGAATTCCTAACAATTTAAAAAAAGCAAGGCTATTTTATGTGACCTTTAGAGTATGTAAACCATCTAAAAATGTCAAAAAACATCACAGTAAGAAAAACTAAATATAAATTCAATGTTATTTCCTGAAAAAAGGGTTAAAAAACAAATTTAGTCTGAGACTGAATTTTATGTTTTTACGACTCAAACCAAATTTGCCGCAAAACACATAAATAAAGCAATTTAAAGATAATTTTTATTTTAAACTTAATAATTGAAAAGAAATGGAATATGGGTATCCTTCAATTACTTTTACTTTTCACATACACACAAAAAAACATAAATTTGTGTTTATTTTATTTTTTAAACATATAAATAAAAATGAATAATGATATTTCTTCTTTCTCGCAATGCTGAAGATACACAAAAAAGTGAGCCAAAAGGGTAAAAACTCTTCCTGGTTATAAATTTATGAAGGACAAGGATCAAAATCATAAAAATATGAAATTATCATTATTGTTGTGTATTTTTTTTTTGTTTTATATTTTCCATTGAACTCAGCATGTTTGCCAGTAAATTGAATATTATGTATACCATGTCGATTTAGCGAGGTTTGTGTAAGTTATAAATTCTAGAAATTATGAACAATATATTAAAATAAAATTGTAACATTCATTTCCAACACAAGGAATTAAATTTTAGCACCATTTTTTGAAACATAAAAAGAAAACACCGAACACATTTTTATGCGGACTTAAAAGTTTTGTGATTTTACTGAATTTTGTTTATACGCTACGTGATTTTGAGTTGCAATATTTTTTTTTTTCATCTATATAATCATGTCAATGAAATTTATATACCAAAACCGATAAATCAAATTGCGATATAGACGAACAAATAAAGGTGAATACCTCTCGCTTTTTTTTTGGAATGAAAATATTGCAGAAATATAATAACAGGATTAAAATTGAACGTCACGTATGCGATTTATCTGTTCCGATTGATCTCTCTATTTAGTCTCGCATATACCCAAAAATATTGTTTAGCAAAATTTTATTTTGTACTGTTTGTGTTTTTTATTTTTTTTGTAGAATAGATAATAGCAAAATGAAAAACAAGGAAAAATATGAAGTAGATATGGCAATTCAAAACAAAAAAAAATGGGTTTTCTTAGATATAAGTTTGTTTACTCAAATCAAACATGAATCTATATTGATTTACTATACATATATTGAGAAACTTTTAACAATATATACCCATCTTAACAGTTCAATGCAGTCTGTTTTATATTGTAGATAAGAAGACATTGAAATTTTGAAGTTACGTGCACAATACTGGTAATATGATGGAAGAATTAAGATTCAGACGAAATAGTTTTGTTTCAAGTTTAGTTAAAAAGAAAAAGGAAAATCATGATACAAGAATATTATAGTACAGTTGCTCACACAACTTGCAAAAATTTTGTTTGATATAATATCTTCTAATATTGGTAAATATTCGGATGATTCAAATAGTTAAAATCGACATAACAGATTATGAAAATTTACATAATACCTAACATTTAAAAAATTCAATTTCGTCATTTATATTAGAATATAAGAAAACATGTAGCAGAAATAGGTATATGCATGCCTACCGAAAACGCTAGATAGGTCCCATTGGATGAATGTTGTCTTCTATTTTCATTGTGTGAGTTTTACCACTCCCTCTTTGAGAAAGTGTGACTTACGAAAATGAAAGTTTGTCAAAAACACCTCCACTGGCAAAACATGATGGGTGTGATACTATTTATTGTTCAGTATGAATATTAAAATTTTACTTTTGAGTATTTTTGAATATTATTAATGCAAAAAAAAGACTGCTATAATAATTTTTAATTATTCTCCTTAAAGAACAAATCTATATGTAAGGTTTCGGTATATCGTTGTCCTAGAGTTATTCTTTTCTATATTAATTGTAGTTAAAGTGGATAAAACTACATAATTAGTTCAAACAAAGAAGTGCTAATATTTGTGAGTGATTATTCTAACAAAACTGTTCGTTCGTACATGTAGAGATTTCGGTTCTAAAACTATTAATTTAGTGTAAAGCTTCAAACTAAAATAATTTTTAAATTATTCATGTTTTAATTTTTTTTGTCGTCTATATCCTCGTTTGGCATAATCTCTTAGTAATATATTTGGCTAACTCCTCAAAATTTTGTCTATATCCGTGAAATCCAAAAATTTGTCAATTAACCACTTCAACATGTTGAATGTGTCTTAGGCTACATTTCTATATTTGTTCAAGTTAGTTCTTTTTACAATATTTTTCCAAAAAGTATGAAATACTTGATCAATTTGTGGCATATAAATGAACACGTCTGATGTACCTATAGCTTTAAGAAATGTTTGTTGTTTTTTCGATAATTTTTACTGACCAGAAACCGTATCACATAGAGGTATTTGCTAATTGGAGAGCACTTTTCATAAATTCAATGTTTTACTTTACTAACTTGTATTTGTAGGATAATAATCCGATCCTTTAATTCTGTTGTATTAAATTTTTGTTTACCCACTTGAATCTCAATAAACTCTTTTACTAAAACGTACTAATTATGGTGAGTATGTCCTCTCAATATAACATCAATATCCTGAACATCACTATGCGCAGCTTCTGAAAAGTTTTGCTCTTTGCACTTTAGTGAAGGCGAAGGACATAAATTAGAAAAATGCTGTAAGGGGAATGCCATAATGCGATTTCTGTTCGATGGCACGCAGCTATACGACCAGCAAATAATACTCTTTAACTCTGGGTTACGAAAGGCATACAATTCTAATATCTTTGTTAATGCCTTAGCTTTATGGGTTCCCTCAAGCCCACAGATCAACTTATACCTCCAAATTATATAAACAAATGACTAACGATTAATAATCTTGTGTGCATACATTAAGAACTACTTACCAAAATAAATTGTATTAAATTGTAATAAATTGTAAAACGAATATTTTAATGTTATATACATTTGAGAATGGTTCTTAGCAACCGAAATATTATGTTTTTTGCTAAATAAATATGTTTATTATTAAATAAATATATTGGTTTTTATGAATGTTCGTAAAAGGCACATAATTGGTTTTAAACTTTTTAAAAAATTATTAAGACGAACAAAAAAATTATACTTAATAAAATGAATTGTAAGTAGCAAATTTTCTTTAAAAGAAAAAATTGGAATTTTTGACACTTGCGGTAATTGGAACACATTTTTCATATGAAAACTAAAGTCGCATAGTGTCACTGAGAGCACACTCAAAACAAAATAATTTCAATATATTTTGGTTGTAGCCAATAATTCGGCTTTTCGTTCTAGTATTGCTTGATCCTTACGGCGGATACATGGTTGCATTCGTTCGTTCGATCATTAGTTCTGATAATTTTTTTTATCCAATCAAACGGACACAAACGTAAAATAACGTCATTTTCAATCTTTATCTAGAAAAAATATCAAGTATGCTTGAAGACACCAACACGTATAAATTAATCGATAAAGACACCACTAAATCTATTGAACGTAAATTGAATTTGATTACTACCTGGCAGAAACATTTTATAAGAACGGCATATGAAGGAAAACGTTTAAGAAGTTACCATGGTGTCAAAGCAAAACTTTATGGACTGCCAAAAATACATAAATTAAACAGTCCGTATAGTCCCATAGTAAGTTCAATTGGTAGGACTTTCTTCTTTTTTATCTAAAATATTAAATGAAACAATTGGACTTGGATAGTTTCCCATAAGACAGGAGGTAGCTCGGGGAGAGCAATGGAAAAACAGACTAGCCCGAAGTAATGTGATAAACGGTCCCAGGCTAGTTTGAAGGAGGAGGGGGAAGGTGATTTAAGTCGGTAGTTCTAAATGAGAGTCCGACACATCGTGCGTAAATGCATTTCCACAATCCTCATAAAAAAATAAAAAAAAAAATTAAATATTAAATATTAAATATTAAATATTAAATATTAAATATTAAATATTAAATATTAAATATTAAATATTAAATATTAAATATTAAATATTAAATATTAAATATTAAATATTAAATATTAAATATTAAATATTAAATATTAAATATTAAATATTAAATATTAAATATTAAATATTAAATATTAAATATTAAATATTAAATATTAAATATTAAATATTAAATATTAAATATTAAATATTAAATATTAAATATTAAATATTAAATATTAAATATTAAATATTAAATATTAAATATTAAATATTAAATATTAAATATTAAATATTAAATATTAAATATTAAATATTAAATATTAAATATTAAATATTAAATATTAAATATTAAATATTAAATATTAAATATTAAATATTAAATATTAAATATTAAATATTAAATATTAAATATTAAATATTAAATATTAAATATTAAATATTAAATATTAAATATTAAATATTAAATATTAAATATTAAATATTAAATATTAAATATTAAATATTAAATATTAAATATTAAATATTAAATATTAAATATTAAATATTAAATATTAAATATTAAATATTAAATATTAAATATTAAATATTAAATATTAAATATTAAATATTAAATATTAAATATTAAATATTAAATATTAACGCAGAGGAGACCCGAAACTCTTTCATCTGAAGGTGGAGGGCTGCAGCAATTTAATAGAACCCCCAATACATCAGGGAGTCAGAAGAGACCTGCAGTGAGCCCTGCAGAGGAGCAGAATCAGCAAGAGAAGAAGGTTAGGGACGAGGCATCACTCACCCCAGGAGAAGTTGCCTGGGAAATACAGTTGCCCAGAAGGGGGAGGAGACCGGAAAATCCAGAAGCCAACAAGTTGGATACTAGGAAACCGGAGAGTACTAAGTCCACGGCTGAGCCCGGGGGAAACTCAACCATAAAAAAAGCGCAGAGGAGTGGTAAACGTCGTAGGTTTCGGCCCGAAGCGCTGATCATAAGACCAGCAGAGGGAAAATCCTATGCAGAGGTCCTAGGTGAGATCCGCAGCAAGGTCAGACCTGAAGAATCCGGGACAGAGATCCAGTCGATCCGGCAGACCAAAACAGGGGACGTTCTCCTGGAACTGGGGCCGAACAGCAAGGCTAAAGATGGCTTTTGTGGCGCGCTGAGAGATGCTTTAGGGGAACAGGCCAAGATCGTAAATCTGCAGCCTAAGGTGTCGATTGAGATCCGCGACTTAGATGGATTTACCACGGAACCAGAAGTGGCAGCAGCACTGAAAAGGGATATGCCAGACTCAGAGAAAATGAAAATTACTCTTTTCCCTTGCCCCAGAGGCCAGCAAGTGGCCATCATACAGATGAGCAGCAACTGGGCAGCCAAGCTCCTAAATGAAGGGAGAATTAAAATTGGCTGGGTGTACTGCAGGGTGCGGGAAAGGGCAGTTGCTACACGGTGCTTTAGGTGTGCAGGGTATGGCCATATGGCCAAGGAGTGTAAAGGCCCAGATCGAAGCAATCTGTGCCACAAGTGTTTCGGGGCCGGGCACAAGGCAAGAGGGTGTACCGCCGAAACACATTGCATGCTATGCAAGGAAAAGGGGTTTGACCAGGCGGAGCTCGAACACTTTCCAGGATCTGGCAAGTGTCAGGTGTACCGCGAAGCACTACAGGTGGCTAAGAACAGGCTATGATCAGAATCCTACAAGGAAATATGAATAGGAGCTGGACTGCTGACCGCCTCTTGCAACAGTTGGCAATAGAGAAAGGGGCCGAGCTGCTCATCTTAAGTGAGCAGTATCGAAATAAGGAAGCGACTGGGTGGTACTCAGATCAATTAGACACAGCGGCTATATGGGTACTTAAGGGAGGTGTGCATGTTGAACAACATGGTGCAGGGAGGGGTTTCGTATGGGTGAAAACAGCAAGCATAACCTACTTTAGCTGTTATTTTACCCCTAATGAAAGCATCGCGGAGTTTGTAGCAAAGTTGGAGGCACTGGAAGATGAGATCCTCAGGATGACGGGATATCTGGTGATAGCTGGGGATTTCAATGCAAGAGCACTTGAGTGGGGAATGCCAAACACAGATACGAGAGGGAGATTGATCCTAGAGATGGCTGCCCGAACAGGACTCCTGTTACTGAACAGCGGCTCTGCCACAACGTTTCGGAGGCCGGGATGCACGGGGACGATCCCCGATATCACCCTTGCATCGGAGGCCCTAGTGCCACACATCCTGAACTGGAGGGTTATGGAGGATTACTGCGGCAGTGACCACCAGTACATTGCTTTTGAGGTTGGCAGGAGACAAAGAAACGACTTGCGGGATAAACCTTGTAGATGGAACCTGCAAAAAATGGACGTTGAACGGTTCAGAGAAGTGCTAAAGAATGGCAAGCAGCAAATGGCGAGCAATGTAATAGGGACGGATGGAAGAGCTGTGACTGAGGCTCGGGTATCGTCCACCATGAGTCTTATCGTCTCGGCATGTGAGGTATCCATGCCAAGGAAGAGACCAAGGCACAGCAAACCGTCTGTGTATTGGTGGACCGCGGAAATCTCGGACGTACGAAGGAGATGCTTTACACTCCGACGAGAGGCCCAGCGAATAAGGGATCGTGCTGAAGCTGGCCGCGCTTTCGAGGAATTTAGGGTCGCCAAAAAGCTACTGCGCAGGAAAATAAATGAGAGCAAAAATCGGTGCTGGAAGAAGCTTATAGAGGATATTGACGAAGACCCATGGGGACTGGGCTACAAAATAGTTACGCAGAAACTAGGAGCCCAGATACCAACACGAGTAATGGATGTTCGCACCACTGAAAACATTGTTAGAACTCTCTTCCCAAGTCACCCAGTGAGAGAACTAATAACAGCTAGGCAAGAAATAGAGGTTCCACTTTTTACAGAGACAGAGCTACAGAACGCTATTTCGTCTTTAAAAAACAAGAAAGCTCCTGGCCCGGATGGAATTCCAAATGAAGTCCTGAAAATCGTTGCCCAGCAAGAACCTAAAATGATGCTGGAGATGTACAACGCTTGCCTAATGGAAGGAGTTTTTAGCCTTAGATGGAAGAGGGCACGGCTGGTGCTAATTAGAAAAGGAGATGGGGACCCCGAGCTACCCTCATCCTTTCGCCCCTTATGCATGTTGGATACGGCTGGCAAAGTTTTGGAGAAGCTAATCCGAGCACGACTCATATCGGCGATCCAAGCAGCAGGAGACCTCTCGCCTAGGCAATACGGCTTCAGAGCTGGGCGCTCCACGATCGGCGCAATCAAAGAAGTTACGGAAGCAATGAAGAGAGCGGAGGATTACAACCACTTTTCACGGCGCATTGTTTTGCTGGTGACCTTGGACGTGAAAAACGCCTTTAATACCGTGAGATGGAGGGATATAATCGACGCCATGGAGCACCAGTTCCATATTCCAGCTTATCTAGCGCGGATTCTGGATGACTATATGAGGAACCGCACCCTCACATATGACACGGAAGAAGGGCAGCGAAGCATGGCGGTTACAGCGGGAGCAGCCCAGGGATCAATACTGGGACCCGACCTCTGGAATGTTTTCTACGACGGTCTGCTAAGAATAGAGACACCCGACGAGACTCGTTTGGTGGGTTACGCGGACGACGTGGCGGTGATTATTGCTGCGCGCGATACAAAGCAGGCGCAACTGAAGTTGAACCAGGTAATGCGAGCCATAAATGGATGGATGGAAGAGCACGGTCTAGCCCTAGCACTCAATAAAACCGAAATAGCTATTTTGACGAAGAGGAGAATCCAGCCATCTCTCCCGATGTGGGTTGGTAGCAACGTCATAAATGTTAAGCCAGTAGTCAAATACTTGGGTATATACATTGACTGTAAAATGAGCTTTTTCGAGCAGATCAGGCGGACTGCAGACAAGGCTGCGAGGGGGGTTACAGCTCTAAGTCGTCTAACGGCTAATGTTGGTGGCCCGAAAGCGAGCAGACGCCGGCTTTTAATGTCAGCCGTCCAATCTGTCCTTCTCTACGGGGCGGAAGTATGGGCAGACTCCCTGGAAAAGGAAACATACCGGAAGAGGCTATCCCAAGTGCAAAGACGGAGTGCGCTACGAGTGGCATCGGCCTATCGCACAGCTTCCGAAGCAGCTATCCTCGTAATAGCTGGGTGCATCCCTATACACCTTTTGGCAAAGGAGCGAAAATATACCTACGAGCGAAAGTCGGAGGTTGGACGAAAAGCAGCGAGTCTCGAAGGGAGGAGCCGCACCTTGGAGCTGTGGCAGAGTGCATGGGAGCAAGGAATTACAGGCAGGTGGACAGCACGGCTTATTGAACAAATAAGCCCCTGGGTGGAAAGAAAGCACGGGGAGGTCGGAGGTCGGGTACTACCTGACGCAATTCCTCAGCGGCCACGGGTACTTCCGTGCATACCTTTTTAAAATGAAGAAAGTAAGGTCGGCAGAATGCCTATACTGCCCAGGTATGGAGGATGACGTAGAGCACACTTTCTTCCGGTGCCTAGCATGGCAGGACAGAAGAGCAGAACTGGAGCTAGAGGTGGGTATTTGGACGCCTGAAACGGCGGTAGACATTATGCTACGAGGAGCTGTTTGGTGGGATCTCGTCTCACGATACATAGAGGGAGTCCTTATGAGTAAAAAGAGGGATTTGGATAGCTTCCCATAAGACAGGAGGTAGCTCGGGGAGAGCAATGGAAAAACAGACTAGCCCGAAGTAATGTGTTAAACGGTCCCAGGCTAGTTTGAAGGAGGAGGGGGAAGGTGGTTTTAGTCGGTAGTTCTAAATGAGAGTCCGACACATCGTGCGTAAATGCATTTCCACCTTCCTCATAAAAAAAAAAAAAAAAAAAAAAAAAAAAAAAATTAAATATTAAATATTAAATATTAAATATTAAATATTAAATATTAAATATTAAATATTAAATATTAAATATTAAATATTAAATATTAAATATTAAATATTAAATATTAAATATTAAATATTAAATATTAAATATTAAATATTAAATATTAAATATTAAATATTAAATATTAAATATTAAATATTAAATATTAAATATTAAATATTAAATATTAAATATTAAATATTAAATATTAAATATTAAATATTAAATATTTAATATTAAATATTAAATATTAAATATTAAATATTAAATATTAAATATTAAATATTAAATATTAAATATTAAATATTAAATATTAAATATTAAATATTAAATATTAAATATTAAATATTAAATATTAAATATTAAATATTAAATATTAAATATTAAATATTAAATATTAAATATTAAATATTAAATATTAAATATTAAATATTAAATATTAAATATTAAATATTAAATATTAAATATTAAATATTAAATATTAAATATTAAATATTAAATATTAAATATTAAATATTAAATATTAAATATTAAATATTAAATATTAAATATTAAATATTAAATATTAAATATTAAATATTAAATATTAAATATTAAATATTAAATATTAAATATTAAATATTAAATATTAAATATTAAATATTAAATATTAAATATTAAATATTAAATATTAAATATTAAATATTAAATATTAAATATTAAATATTAAATATTAAATATTAAATATTAAATATTAAATATTAAATATTAAATATTAAATATTAAATATTAAATATTAAATATTAAATATTAAATATTAAATATTAAATATTAAATATTAAATATTAAATATTAAATATTAAATATTAAATATTAAATATTAAATATTAAATATTAAATATTAAATATTAAATATTAAATATTAAATATTAAATATTAAATATTAAATATTAAATATTAAATATTAAATATTAAATATTAAATATTAAATATTAAATATTAAATATTAAATATTAAATATTAAATATTAAATATTAAATATTAAATATTAAATATTAAATATTAAATATTAAATATTAAATATTAAATATTAAATATTAAATATTAAATATTAAATATTAAATATTAAATATTAAATATTAAATATTAAATATTAAATATTAAATATTAAATATTAAATATTAAATATTAAATATTAAATATTAAATATTAAATATTAAATATTAAATATTAAATATTAAATATTAAATATTAAATATTAAATATTAAATATTAAATATTAAATATTAAATATTAAATATTAAATATTAAATATTAAATATTAAATATTAAATATTAAATATTAAATATTAAATATTAAATATTAAATATTAAATATTAAATATTAAATATTAAATATTAAATATTAAATATTAAATATTAAATATTAAATATTAAATATTAAATATTAAATATTAAATATTAAATATTAAATATTAAATATTAAATATTAAATATTAAATATTAAATATTAAATATTAAATATTAAATATTAAATATTAAATATTAAATATTAAATATTAAATATTAAATATTAAATATTAAATATTAAATATTAAATATTAAATATTAAATATTAAATATTAAATATTAAATATTAAATATTAAATATTAAATATTAAATATTAAATATTAAATATTAAATATTAAATATTAAATATTAAATATTAAATATTAAATATAAAATATAAAATATAAAATATAAAACATTAAATATTAAATATTAAATATAAAATATAAAATATAAAATATAAAATATAAAATATAAAATATAAAATATAAAATATAAAATATAAAATATAAAATATAAAATATAAAATATAAAATATAAAATATAAAATATAAAATATAAAATATAAAATATAAAATATAAAATATAAAATATAAAATATAAAATATAAAATATAAAATATAAATTATAACTATAAATTGTAAATAATAAATTATAAAATATAAAATATAAAATATGAAATATAAAATATAAAATATAAAATATAAAATATAAAATATAAAATATAAAATATAAAATATAAAATATAAAATATAAAATATAAAATATAAAATATAAAATATAAAATATAAAATATAAAATATAAAATATAAAATATAAAATATAAAATATAAAATATAAAATATAAAATATAAAATATAAAATATAAAATATAAAATATAAAATATAAAATATAAAATATAAAATATAAAATATAAAATATAAAATATAAAATATAAAATATAAAATATAAAATATAAAATATAAAATATAAAATATAAAATATAAAATATAAAATATAAAATATAAAATATGTAATATGTATATAAAATATACAATATGAAACATAAAATTTAAAATTTAAAATATAAAATATTAAATATAAAATATTAAAATATAAAATATAAATTATAAAATTTAAAATATAAAATATTAAATATAAAATATAGAAAATAAATAATAAAATTTAATATAAAATATTAAATATTGGGCCCGATTCTGACAATTTAAAATTTAATGATATTTTTTTATGTTATGTAAATTTTTTAACATTGAAAATAAAATTTTCAATTTTTTCGTATTCTGTTCGATTGATATTATTTCCAATTTTATAATAAAATGTTCTTGTACAATTTTATTTTAGTAAATACAAAATGTTTATAAGGTACAAATAATCTAGTACATTTTGTGTTAGAGAATTATTCGACAGCTATATTCAGTGAACCCAAAAAAATAAGAAACACAAACGATTAGTACTTCAGCAGCAATTTTATTCCGAATTTTTAACGAAATTCTATTGACTTCTTCTTCACAGCAAACTAAAATATTTGAGCCGTTTTATTTGAAAGTGGTATAAGTCCAAATTTTGTTGAAATGAGATAATGGGCCCGATTCTGGAGCGATAAAATATATGTTATGTTATTTTATTTCCCCGCTTCCTATATGAATTTGTATTGAAAAAACAAAAATAACATAACATAACATAAAATTTTGGAAGGCAGAATCGAGCCTAATGAAAGAATAGAGAATCAATAAGTGCAAAAATATACGGGATTTTGAATTTTCTTATTTTTTGGACAAGTATTAGGGATTCATTTTTTTTACTATAAATTGTTTACCTTTAGAAAGATTTTACTGTTAATTGTCTATTTTTATCATTAACTTAATTTTTTTGAAAATTGGACTTATACCACTTTCAAATAAAACGGCTCATTTATGCTGTGATACATACCCCTTACGATTCCGAAATAAATTGCCTCTGTAAAACTCATCATCCTCTGGAGATGCAACTATTGATACATGACAACCATCTAAAGTTCCAATAATTTCTCGCATTTGAAATTTTTGATTGAATTCAGTTTTAATTTCGGCTTGGCACAAAATATTTTGCATAAATTTGATATGTTCATCTATCAAGTGATCAACGATAAGTTTGGTAATTTCTCTAGCCGCCCGAGATACACTTCGTTGTAAAAATGAGATAGGTTGGCAACTTCCAGTCGATACCTGGTAAGAGCCGTGACCATAAAAGTGAAGAGCACATAACAGCCGAAGTTTAACCTGGATATCTGTTTGCCTAGCTTTAATTTCCAGTTTTTGAATTAAAAATTGAACATATGGTTTTGATAGCCTGATAATTTTTTAAATTTAGCTCTCGGTAATTCAAAGCGGTTACTCATATCTCGAAGATGCTTCAATTCAAGAGTGTGTTTTTACCTAAAACAGTTAATTCATTATCATTTGTTTGCTTTTCGAAAAAGTTTTTATATTGCAAACCTTCTTCTTCTCTGGCCAACAAAATATAAATAATTTGGCATTTTGATTATGCAAATAAATCGTTGAAAATAAAATTTAAAAAAATTTAAAATATTTTTCAACTTTAAAATTTGATAAAATGACCTATTTTGATACTCTTATTTTTGACATTCATAAAAATTTCTATTTTATCACTTAAAATAACATAAAATGTGCGTACGGGAATCGGGCCCATTAAATATACAATATAAAACATAAAATCTAAAACATAAAGTATGAAATATAAAATAAATAGAAACTATCAAATACCAAATATAAAATATTAAATATTAAATATATAACATAAAATATAAAATATAAATTAAAAAATATAAAATATAAAACATAAAATTTTAAATATAAAATATCAAACATAAATTATAAATTAAAATAAATATTAAAATTCATTGTGAAGCTTTAATCAGAAAATCTAAGCTAGCGGTGTCCTAGGGTTAAACCTAAACATTTTTATTAAAGATTTTAGAATGCTTTAACGTACCGGAGCAGAAAAAAATCTTCGCGGGGTGAACCAGGAATTAAATAATGTAATAAAATACTTAGATGTAATTTTTATTTCTTAAGTTTAAAATGTTTAAATACTGTTTTTCCGAATTCCCCGGAAATTCTGTAATATTTCTGTAATATTTCGTAAGGCTCTATCAAATGGGGTCTGAAAAAATCAAATAGTAACAGCATTTTGCACCACAGGGCCAATAAGTTGCAATGCAATTCCATTGCATACCATACAAGTGTTCCATTCCAAGTGTAATGCAGCTGTTTGTCAGTAAAAATTTTTGTGAGCCAGTAAACAAATTTAATATGTAATGTTAAAAATAAATTTTAAGATCATCCATTTTTCCTAAATTAATCCCATTATGGAACCAGATAAACCAAATTCAAAGAGATTATTGATCTTGAAGAATGCAAGCAATCAGTTGCAGTCTAAAAATGAAACTGGAATTTTTATTTTCCGATTATTGCCATTATACAAATTTAACAATATTAATGTTACAATTTATTTCAAATCATTAAATCCTTCTGCATACTTTGTTGAATGTATATTTAAAATAGTTATTAACATAACACTGCAATTTTATTGTAAAAAGTAATGTGCCCACGAAACAGCTAAAACCATTTGGGCCTTACAAATCTATTACCCAATGGACCTCTTTAAACCAGGGGTGTGGATCCAACCTTAACGAATATTTTCAATAAATTCTTTAAACCAAACCATTTTATTTTTTTCGTTTTTAATGCTCATTTTCTTTTGGGGTGCAAAATATGTGAGCAACCGTTAGGGGTTTAACCCTGTTAAATTTCAACGCATGACACTATTTTGAACTTCAAATTTAGATGTTCTTTATAGTAAGAATCCATTTGGAATGTTGTCATTTGACCTAAGAAAAATTGTAAATCATCTTTTGGTTTTGACTCTAGAGCTCATTGGAACTGAATCTTAATAGTTCAGAATTTTTTTTTTAAACGGTAGCGCTGGGAGATGCTTGTTTTAGGTGAATTTTAAATATGTAAGCAATTTATAAAAATAATTTTAATAGGGTGTTCGTTTTAAATTATTCTAACAGATAAAACACAAACAACACTTCTCCTTCAGGAAATATTCTGATTTTCAAAAAGAGACCTATTGTCTTTAATAAAATCCTCTGCCCTATGTCGGTTTTTTATTAGTACACTTTATTTATCATAATTATCGAACGCAAGTCCATTTGCATGATTTGTCGAAGTTTGAGCTTTTTTCGGTAGCTATACATACCTATAATATGTTTCGCCAAAGAGAAAATATGTTACACACATAGCCAAAAAAAAACTATTTGGGGTTGAATGTACACTTTATTTACTCAATCAGAGGAAACATGATATATTTTAAATATTCACCCCTTTGCCCAATATCTCCTAACTAAACCGTACATACCATGCAAATATTTATTCAGCAGACAATATTTTAAGTCAAACAAATCCAGAACTATTTGAATATTTCGAAATTTGTTCATTTTGTAATCAGTCTGCTCATCTTTTAAATTATTGTTTTTTTTCCGTTTACATATAAGCACATATTGTTGAACTGAAAGCCAGACAAACCGACGTACACACAAAGATTGCGTCTGCACATACAATCTACGAAAATAACTAAAATCAAAATCCCTTTGCATCATCTATTTTCGACTAAAAATTATTTTCCATTTTATCATGAAAAAAACATTTGCAACAGAATGAAAATTTTCTGCTTGTCGTTTTGCTAATGTCACCGTTGTTGTAGTTGTTGTTGGTTTTGAAAATAGAAAAACTTTTTTTTTTGTTTTATTCTGTGTTTCAAATTATTATTGGAAAACTCAAAGCAACATACACACACACACAAAAAAAAATCGTATATTATGTTTATATACAAATGATATAACAGCAGAAAACAGGTGAAAGTTTTGTTGAAAAGTGATTTTTATATAAAATAATATGGAAATGAGAGGAAAATTCAATTTCGTTAGAATTTAATGAAACCGGGTGGAATTATTTAAAAAAAACTGTTTTTTAGGAAATGCATGTGAATAATTTAGTTTTTGGTGTATACCTATATTCGGTATTATTCACCAAGTTCAAATATTGGTGGTTGGTTTTTCGAGAATTTGAAATTAATTCAACGTGAAATTCACAAACTTTTGTGCGCTTATAAAACAGAATGAAAACTGTGTGTTCTGTTTTAATAGTCAGACAATTTTTTTATTTTTTTTTTTTTTTGTTCATAATAGTTAAATTATTCAAAAATTTAATCTCGAGATTATATATTTTTATATAGGTATACAAAACTAAGAAAATTGGCCCACGTGTTTTTATTTGTTTGTTTGTACACATAGGGATTAGGAGATCAGTTAAACAAGCATTTTGGTTTCACAACTTTTCATCTTATTCTAAATTAGATAAAATTAATGCAGGCAATTTTTTTTTGTTTTTGGTTTGGTTTTTCCTTCTAAAATGGAAATTTTTTGTAAGGTTCATCGTGGAGAGCATTATGGTATTTTGAGATGTTTTCTTGATAATTGTACGTAAATTGTTGTTAAATTATATCGTGTATTATGCAAATTTCATTTTTCTAATTTTCTTGTAATTTTGTTTAGTTTTAGTTGAATGAGAATGTGTTTTATGAATTTTGTATACCTACAGTGGAAAATATGTTTGTAATGTATTCAAATTTGATATTTTATGTACCTTTCGTATAATGAGTATCATAGTAATCGTTTGTCTGCGTATCTGGATATGTATATCTTAACTCTATTCACATTTAGATGTACAATACATATATGTATATGTATACACACAAGTAATTTATTCTTTGTTAGTTTTTCATAAAGGAAAAACTAGATATTTTTTATTCTATACAGTACGTACGTACGAATATATACAAGTATTATATACGTAGAGTAAATGTATGCACAATATCCAAACAAACAGTTTTCTTATAAATTCTGTTTTATTTGAAATTTAAGTAAACTACCGTCTCGATTAGATTATTTTCATCTAACTTTTTGAATTTTAAAAAACGTGGAATATATCATGATTTATATTTTGTTCTTGTTGGAAATTGAAAAATAGTTGTTCAAGACTACCAATCACAAAGATATAAGACTTCTGAATTTTAATTAAATAATCTTCACATTGAGGCAAAACAAACGAACTAAATATATAAGATTTGTCATAATGCGATATGTACATATACAGTCTGAATTTATGGGACATATTAAAATTCGCATAATACAATTTGATATACTAAATGCACAATACACCAATGTATAGTATACAGCAATGAAACAAAATTTTATAATCAAGACTAGAATTTTAATTTTTAGCATGAAACGTCAAAAAGTTTTTTGAAATATTCAATTCCCATGTAGTTTGAAACGAAGGAAATAAATTGAATTTCGTTGAAAATTGCTTCCATTTCTTTTAAATTATTTAATATTATAGAATTGGATTTTTTTCTATATTTACTAACATTTGAAATGTAATTTTGTTTCCGTTGATAGTGATACCCTGCAGGCAGTTAATGGATGGTTAGGAAATAATAAACGAGTATAAGAGTAATTTAACCAAATTCCCAGATCTAATCATGTTATCGATTATACCTAATATTTGTTTTTCTTGATGTAAAAGTTGCATTTTGTAAAAACTAGTGGTTAGGACACACCAATATCGTAAACCGTAGATTTTAAATATTAGTTTTCAATTAGAAATCGTCTACTGAAAGAAAAGTAGAATAACCTAGCCAGTTTAATGTGTTTAGTTATAATAATCAAGATTATTATTTTATGATTTGCTACCATATATCGACTGAAGAGCTGTGAATCCTCTTAAAATGCAGTCGTTTTTGAACTTCTTCGTTGACGTTTTGGGTGTGTTATATTTCAGATTGATATTTACGGTATACATTTTAGACTGGTTTATTAAACTAAAACCAGGCGCAGTGAGTCAATTTAACCCAGTTAATATTTTGGTAAAGTAGCATTTGAAAATATGAAGCACCCTGTAATAGCAACAAGTTAAAATGTTAAATATGTCTCTGTATTGGTTATATTAGTAATTAGATAAAGTTGAAATTGTAATGGTATGTAACGGGAGAGGGGAAAATTGCCATCTCCGAGGCGTTCGTTGTCATCAACAGTCAGTAAATGATGGAATAAAGTCATTACAATATCTTGTTAAAGAAGATTTTATTTAAATAAATTAATAATCAATAAATTACTATGGTATATCAGATTAATAATTTTTAATTTATTTGAACTTACTATTTCCGCAAAAAAGTAAGAGAACTTAATCCAGTTTCGAACTGACGAGCTTATGATTATGAAAAAATCAATCTTCTCATCAGACCGCGGCGACTGGACTGATTGTATCACAATTTACATTCTATATATACAGAATATACTGTGCAGGTTGTATTAGCAAATTTTACCAATTAACAATTTGTTTACTCTAATTTGAATTAATTAATTAATTCGTGTAAATATCAGATTAAGTTGTGTTAAAAGCAGAGACTGGAACCGAAACTGAACCGAAAACCGTAATTAACCGCTATTTACAATGAACCGAAAACCGGAACCGAACCGAAATAAAATAAAAAATTGAACGTGAACCGAAACTGGAATCGAAATTAATTTTCGTTCCGGTTCAAGGTTTTGCTATCCTTGCTAAACTTAAATGTAAATGCCGCTGAGGACTATGAATTTCAACAAAAAATCAATAATTTGATTTCACAAATAAATTCTTTTACTTCACCTCGGGAAACAACAAACACCGATATTTTGAAATATTGGAATCATAAATAGAAATGTTTTATTAACAAACAATTCTTGAAACGGTTTTGGAGCCGAACCGAAACTGAACCGGAACCGAACCGATATTTAATAGCCGAACCGGAACTGAACCGAACCGAAATTTAAAAATTAGCCACTGGTAACGATTTTGATTCATATACGGAACGTTTAAAACAATTTTTCATAATAAATAACGTAGATGATAGTAAGAAACTTTCTCTATTCATTACTATCCTCGGCGGGGAAGTTTATAAAATACTGAAAAATTTAACCGTGCCAAATTTACCTAATTCAAAGACATTTAATCATTTGGTAAATTTTTAAGGTCATATTTTTAACCAAAATTGAATAAACGTGCGGAACGCTTTAAATTTTCCAAGGCTACTCAAATGGACGGAGAATCGAATATTATTTTATACACAGTTGAAAATCTTCGAGGCGTAAGCGATTTTTTTATTTTTGTTTTATTTATTAAATTCATTCAACCAATCTATAGTTGAAAAAATCAACTGTGCTGATTGGTAAGCACTTACAATATTTACAGTATTATAAAATTATATTTTATTCTGATGTAAGACATAATATATCAAAAGTGTATTTCATACAATTTAAGTTTTATTTTGATTAAACTTCACTTTGTCGATAAAAAAATCCTTAGATTAGGTGAGTATTGGCCGAAATATATGATTATACTTTGTGTCTGTTTGGGAATGATTTAAATCATTGGTCGCGATCAGTACAGCGCAGCGATGCAAAATTTCCTTATGACTATAAGCAAAAACATTATAATTTACGCCTTTGTGTCTCATTACTTCACGGTACTCAATACGTAAAACAACACACAGTATGCTTTTCTTTGCAGAAAATATATTTGATACAAATATTTTTAAATGTATATTAAATTTATAGTCGTTACTATAACTATAACTCTTGTTAAAGTAAGAGTTTTCGTATTTATAAACCTTACTATAAAATTTGTTATATGTAACAACGTTTTTGTGATCAAAAGTCTGTTGTGATAAATTGTTACAAAATATCGAAATTCACAAAATAAATTCAAAATGCATATCGACTATCGAACTTTTGGCATGATTTTCGTAAATTGTTGCTATAATAATAGCCATAGTTATGGCTATAAATTCAGGCCTAAGTTTGCTCTTACGTTAACAGAATTATTTATCAATTTGAAACATTTTAAAAAAGTACAGAATTAAAAAATGCAAGGTATTTGAACAACCAAAAAATCTTAAAAATTTTACCAGTATAAGAAATTAAACAATTATAAAGAATTTAAAACATTTTACAACTAAAAAATTTAGACTAATGAATTTAAAAATTTTTAAAGAACTACAATATAAGGAATTTAAAAAACCTAACAAATTTAAATAATTTAAAGAGAAACCAATTTATAAATTTAATAAATTTTAATGAAATTCTAAGGGACTTATACATTAAATGTATTAATGTTAAATGGTTATAAAAACATGTTATTCAGCCACATAAATATTTTTATTTAAAATTCATGTTAGAATTTGATATTTTGAGCCAAATGCTCATTCTCAGTTTACTGTTTTATTATTACAAAAGAAAATCAAAAGTTATAAAAATTATTTAAAAGTACATATAAATTAAAATGTAAGGAAACTTACATAAAACAAATTAAAAAAATTTCTTAATTATATGTATTACTGGATTCTATTACTTAAGCAACACTAAAAAACTGTCACTTAAAAAACTTAATTTAATTATTCCTGAGAAATTGTCAATTTTAAATTTAAAAATTTTAAAAATTGAAAAAGGTTACTCTCTTGACAAAAGTAAAACGACAATAATAATGATGAGATCAGAATATGAAATTAAACTTAATAATTTACTTAGTGAGGATAATACCTTTATGAGACTTTGAGTAAAGGATCTTATACCACCAGAGTAATAAATGATTTAACTAAATTATTAAATAAAATCATCATTGGCAGTAATCTGGTTAAGAAAATGATTATTAAAAATACAACAGCATGAAGAATCTATGGGCTCCCCAAAATCCACAAACAATCATGAGACCTATTGATATACGATAAATTTACCTTGCTATGCGTTAGCTAAATACTAATGTCAAAATACATTATAAACTTAACATTAAACAGATGGACCGCCACCCAAACCTAACATTAGACAGTAGATATAATGTCAAAAATTCGTATATTCTTAAAAATATAATTGGCACCACGACACTCCAGCCTAACGACATCCTCGTTTCATTAGATGTTACATCACCTTTTACCAACATTCCAACTAAAACTGCAGTTGAAGAAGTAGGTAGGAGATGGGAAGAGATAGCATTTGCAACGGATCTGGATTGTGATACTTTCTTGAAGCTCCTCAATTATGTAATAGACAAAAACAATACATAACCACTATTGAATTTACACTGGAAGAAGAACATAATCAATCAATACCCTTTTTAGACCTAATATTAATAAGGAATAATTGTAAAATCAGGACATGTTGGTATAAGAAAAGTACTAGTTCGGATCGCGTTCTGAATTTCGTCTCTTCCACCCTCATAACATGAAGTTTAACTTGGCTGTGTCATTTTCCCATATTGTATTATAATTATCCTATAGTTAGTTTCATAACAATAACGTCAAAACCATCACGGATATACTTTATAAAAACTATTATCCATATACAAACTAATAAATAGAGCAATTTACAAAGCTAAATTCAGGTTGAATAGTAGTAACACCACCCTCACCAATAACATTACAGAAAACAAATTTTATAGTATGACTTATGTTAATAACTTATCTCAACAAATTTACAAATATACAAAATTATCAAACCGAAGTCCGAATTGCAAAATAGGGTACAAAATTCCTAACAAACTCCGACATTCCTTCTCAAACCTGAAAGACAAAATACCTATTGACCAACACAACAATTTAGTTTATGAAATTCCATGTGAGTGTGACAAAGTATACGTTGGTGAAACAAGTAACAAATTACGCACCAGAATACAACAACATCAGAGTAACGTAAGATGTAAAAGTAGTTAGAACGATAGCTCTAGCGATTCATTCCCTTGACAATAACTTGATTCATAAAGAGAATCACAAAAACAGTAGACGTATCTTAGAATCATCACCTTAACAATAGTATTAATTTTAAAACCGATACAAGTAGATTATGCGAAGATTTCTAGAAAACAATAAGAATATATAATAAAAAACGTATTTGAAATAATTAAACACAAATAATGAACAACAAACAATTTTTTAACTTCATCTAACTAATTTCTGCACAATTACATTTCCCAAGCTTAATACCCTCTGACAGTTCGCTCATCTTTTTTGGATTTTCAATATTCTGGGCACAATTAGCTCTTTGATGTTTTTTGTTACATTATCGATCGTCCGTAATATTAATATAGGTCAATATCAATACTGATCATGCGGCTTTTTGTTGTGATTATGGCGTATAATTTGTATGTCCATGAATAATGGAAGGGAACATACGTGAATGATTTATAAATTATTTATGTATGTACATATAAACAATAAAAAGTAACTTATCCTATCAATTTTTTATATAGACAATATTTTGTTAATTTTGTTGTGCTGTGACTCATCATTTAGGTATAGTACATAGCTAGTTGTATGTATTGTAATTGTTAAAACGAGTACATACAATTGGATTTATGTTAGTAAATACTGGACAAGTTTTCGGCGCTAGATTTTTACGCGCGCTCAAAACTATTAATATATAAATATCTCATGTGTTACAGCAAAGAGAGTAACATTTTTCAATTTTTATATTTAAAATTGACAATCTCTCAGAGATAATTAAATAAAGTTTGCTAAGTGAAAGTTTTTTAGTGTTGCTTAAATAACAGAATCCAGTAATACATATAAATAAGAAAAAATTTTAATATATTTTATGTAAGTTTCCTTAATTTTTAATTTATATGCACTTTTAAAAAAATTTTATAACTTTTGATTTTCTTTTGTAATATATTAATAAAACAGTAACCTGAGAATGAGCATTTGGCTCGAAATATCGTTATAATAAAAACAAAATTTTATTAAATTCTAACATGAATTTTAATTAAAAAATTTTATATGGCTGAATAACATGTTTTTATAACCATTTAACAATAATGTATCAGCCGGTTTTATAATTAATTATAAATATTTAATGTATTAATGAATTTGATTTTCTCAAATTTTTTCCATTTTTAGGTATTTAAACAATCTTAATAATTTTTGAAATATAAAAAATTTAAATATGTTAAACAATTTAAGAATTTTAAGAATTATTAAATTAAAAGGAGTTAAATTAAAAATTGAATAATTTCAAAAATTTTAAAAATTTAAAGAATTTAATGATTAAAGGAGTAAAGAAAATTTAAAAATTAAAAGAATTTGTCGGAATGGAACAACTTAAAGAATTTAATGAATTTATAAATTTAGAAAACATTTTAAGAAAATTTTAAGAAGTTCAAAATGTATTCTTAAAAATATTTGCGAACATAAAAATTTGAATATTTTTAGGAATTCAGATAATTTAAATAATTTAAAGAATTTAAAAAATTAAAGTTTAAAATAATTTTGAAGATTAAATAATTTAATTAAACGAAACAATTTAATGATTTTTTTGAATTCTTTAAATGCTTCAAATTCTAAGAATTTACAGAACTTTAAGAAATTTAATGATATAAACAACTAAAGATTCTACAAAATTAAAAGAATTTAAATAAATTAAATTGATTTAAGTAATTTAAAGAATTTTAAGAAATCGGTAGAATTTAGTGAAATGAAACAATTTAAAAAATGGAAAACATTTATGCAATATGGAAGATAATATAATCTTATTATTTAAAATTTAAATAAAACGAACAATCTAAAAAATTTAATGTTTTCAAGAATCTCAAAAAAATTAAGAATTTAAAAACTTTAAAGTATGTATTTAAACAATTTATAGAATTTAAAACATTAAAAAAAACGAATTTTATAGAATTTAAGGAATGTAAATAGAAAAATTCTTCTCTTTGAATTCTTTAATTTTTTAAAGTTTCTTTACATTTCAAGAATTTAATAAATTTAGAGAGGAGTTTTAAAATTTAAAGAATTTAACAAATGTAGAAATGAAAACAAGTTTGGATGATTTTAAAAATCCAAAGAATTTAAAGGTTTATAGAATATATAGAAATGAAAAAATCTAAAGAATTTCAAAAATTTTAAGAATTTTAATTACCTAAAAAGATATTGGAATTCGAAGGATTTCAAAAATAAAAGAATTTAAAGGATTTAATGAAGTTAAATTTTAAATAATCAAATAATTAAAAAAAATTTAAATAAAAGAGAAATAAAAAATTGGAGTTTACAGAATTAAGAGCTTTACAGATTTTAAACAATTTTGTAAATTTAAAGAGTTTATAAGCGAATAGTTTAAAAAACTTAAAGCATATTAAAATTCTGTAAATTAGAAGAATTTTGAATATTTAGTTTAAATGCTGTAAATTCTTTAAATTCATTAAATGTTTCTCTTTAATTTTTTTTAAATTTTTTATGGCATTTAAATGTCTTTCTAAATAGGAGAAGAATCTCAGGAATTTTCGGAATTTAAAAGTTAAGACAATGAATTTTTATAAAAATTTACCGACATTGTCTGTAAACATAACAACTATTCGGTCAGATTGTGCCATTTATTAATTACTTATTGGGGTACTCCGTTTTCTTTACGGAGAGAGATAATTTTTGAATATTTCAAAAAAACGATGAAAACTATTGGCTGTATAGTAAAATCGTGAGCTAGTGGCCGGTTAGAGCCGAAAAACGGCTAACAGAAATATATACTTTAGTCGTAAATAATTTGTAATGCAAATGATCTACTAGGAATGCTTATTCTTTCTGAAATTATACTAAAAGATAATTGCTATATCTTTAAAGATATTCAAAGAAGCCAGAATAGCTGCCTAAGATCGAAATGTATGTTTACCTGGCGCAAATAGCACTTTTAGTCCAATTTTTTCCCGGCATATTGTTAATGCAATTTTTGTCAAGTTCTACTCGTCTTCTTTCTTTTTTGTATTTATAAATTGAAACACGTTGAAGGACATTAGCGATAATTTTTTGTGTTGATTCATTGCAAACTTGTTAAATACTCGTATTTCCGATTAATTTTTTGCAAAAGTTATGCATCTTTAACATATGCACGCCCATGATGTTGTTTCGAGAAATATTTGGAACCCTTCCAAGCTGATTTCCCACATTTCACCTTAGACTTCTTACTTTGCTTGGTAAAGAGTATTCCAGGGACATTTTTGTGATTAAAAATTAAGTAATTATTAGTAGGGAACTTACAGATTTTGAAGGTACTATATTAAGTTGTTTCTATTTAATCTTTTTTTATGAATTGATGAATTGGTTTCAATTAAATTTAATTTTCAGCCACATTTTATGTCGTTTCGATATCTGCGGCCACATTTTATTTCGCGATATTATTTCTTACGCGAAATTTTTGCTTACGACATTTTTTCCGTGATATTTTGGAGGGTTACCGTTTATTTTAATCTAAAGGTATGAGAAAAATTTGGTTTTAATTACAATAATTTGATTTTATAATTTTAATTTAATCAAATGAGAAACGAATGAGAACCAAAAACAACATTTGGCAAATGTTTTAACAACAACAAAATTGGATTTTATCTGTTACAATTTCTTAATAAGTTAACATATTTTTCTAATCAACGGAAAATTATGAAAATTTTGCCTATTTTAAAACCAGATAATTTCATTCTACAATTTATCAGATATCGATCTTTTTGAATTGTGAGGTTCATTAAAAATAAAAGAACAATGTATAGCCGGCATTCTACCCATATGTCATTAATTGAATTAAACAGTGCTTTTGACTGATGGTCTTATCTGTAAATTAAATTATAAATTTCTGGTTTAGTTAATAAAAATTGTAAAATTTTACTTAACAGATCGATTCTTCTATGGTGCTGGGGTATAAAAAATGCTTTTTAGTTCTATTCACAGATATTACTGCTATTTAATGTAGTGATTAACTTTCATCGGTGATTATTGCGAACTTAAATAAATGTTTCAAATAGTGGAAATTACTGGTTAAATTACCGCAATGTAATATAGTGATTGACAGAGAAACAATTGTAGCTACGAATTATAGTTAATTATTCTCAACAACCTTCATTGGCACAAACAGATTCTTATGACATCATCTTACATTGACGTTCTTTACCACTGATACATTTTGCGATTGGCGCAAATCATGTATGCGTATAAGTGGCCAATTACAGTCGATAAACTTTTTAATGACTGATTCTCAGGAATCCTATGAAATCAACTATCCGCTGAGCACAGAGTCCAGTATCTATATGTTAAACATTTTAGGTAAATACGAGAATTGGGATTGGTCCTAAACATGCATAAGTTAATGGCCTAATTTATTTGAGACAGACTAAATCGGCACGAGGAACATTAAGTACATAATATGGCGACAAATTTAGGACCTTCCGTTTGTTGTAATTGGTGCTATAGGCGCATAAGCGTTGGGCCCATCATAATCGATAAACTTTTTAAATACTGGTTATCAGGAATATTGAGTGCTGAAATAAAATCCTATGAAATCAAGTGATCATGATATCCAATATCCACGAACAAATTTCAGTGTATGGCCAATTTTAGCTGATATACTTATTTTAATTATTGATTGGACTCAGCTTTTTATAGACAAATTTAATTTTGATTAAATCTAAAAATAATCAAATTTAGTTTTTTTGCATTTTATTTCCTATTATTTCAACGTTTCGGTCATAATCATAGGAATTTAACTTATATTATATAATAAAAACGTCCGCACTTCTAATCCCATATTATTATTTAAAAACATAAGAAAAACATTTTTTTAAAAAGAATTTTATAATTCTGATTTTATGTAAAAATTATTTCAGAATATTCTGAAATAATTTTTACATAAAATCAAAAGTATAAAATTCTTTTTAAAAAAATGTTGTCCTTTTTTTTGGTTTTCTAAATATAAATTTGGGATTAGAAGTGCGGAGGTTTTTTTGTTATATAATATTAGTTAAATTCCTATGATTATGACCAAAAGGTCGAAATATTAGGAAATAAAATTTAAAAAAACCAAATTTTATTATTTTTAGTTTTAATCAAAATTAAATTTGTCTATAAAAACCTGAGTCTAACCAAAAATTAAAAACTAATTAAAAATAAATATAACTTCGGAAGAAATATTGTTCGGACATAATTATTTTAATTAACGGTTTTCATTTGTACAGGCTTTATCAAAATTCCCGTGGAATTAAATTTGGCATGGAGTACACGAATGTGAAGTTTCTGACAAATAAAAATTGACAACAAACCAACAGCCAAAAAAGTGAAAAGTAATTAAAATATACTTTAAACATAATTTAAAAATAAAATTGTGCATACAAATAATTCTTAAACAAGTCAAAGTTGAATACCAAAATTGTAATGGTTCCTTGTATTAAAAAACCAAAGAATGTATGCGGTGGAGTGAACATAGATTTATTTATGTTTAAAACAAATGTTGCTCTAAAATTGTGTAGTGTTGTTTTCCGGATCCAAACATTTCTTGTTTTATTGACTCGGCATTCCCTGGACACTCTATTTGAATATTTCAATTCGTTGGTATAATATTTTTACAACTAAATTTATTTCAATTATTTTAAGTATTACAAACTAAAAAAATATATGTTTTGTCAAAAATAGCGAACAGTATTAATTTCATTTAATTAAACAATATAAAAATGTGCGAGATTGAATTAGCCTTATAATTCAAAGGCCATATTAGAATTATTAGAAAGTTGACTTCTTTTATTGTTTAATACTTTGTGTGTCCACCTTGGTTCTTAATTACCTCGAATAACCTATCGGGCATGCTTGAAACTAATTTCCGGAGGACTTTTACTCGGATTTCGATCCATACTTTCCGTACCCGATTTTTTAATTCAATCACTGATTGAAACTATTTCCTATTCATATATACTTTTTCAAGAAGGATGCCCATACATTTTCAATAGGGTTTAGGTCCGGGCTGTAAGCTGGCCAGTCCATCACCTCACTATTTTTCTCGTTAAACCATTTTTTCGTCTCCTTTGACGTGTGAATTGCTCCATTATCTTGCTGGAAGATTAAATTTGACCCCATTAAACCTTTTGCATGCTCAATTAGACTCATTTCCAGCATTTTCGTGTAATCTCTCGATTTCACTTTGGTAGAAATCCAGGCAAGTGGAAGTTTTCCATTGTAGCAAAATCCATTGCAAATCATAAGCGATCCTCCACCCAAGTTCCTACTTAAATGGATTTCGGTTTCTTTTCTAAGGTCATAGATGGCCCTGATGGCTATCAATATTAATGGCATGCCCTTAGAAAAGAAACCGAAATCCATTTATGTAGGAACTTTGGTGGATGATCGCTTATGATTTGAGGTGGATTTTGCTACAATGGAAAACTTCGACTTGCCTGGATTTGCCCGATAGGTTATTCGAGGTAATTAAGAACCAAGGTGGAGACACAAAGTATTAAACAATAAAAGAAGTCAACTTTCTAATAATTCTAATGGCCTTTGAATTGAGGCTAATTTAATTTCGCACATTTTTATATTTTTTAATTAAATGAAATTAATACTGTTCGCTATTTTTGACAAAACATATATTTTTTTATTTTGTAATACTTAAAATAATTGAAATAAATTTAATATATTTTGATTTTTTAAATAATTTGTCATTTTTTTTTTAAAAACGGTATGAGGCTAATTTAATTTCGCTCACTGAATTAGCTAAATTTATTAAAGTTTGATAATGGAAGGAAAAAATGGTTTTAAATATAATTATAAAAAAAGCAAAACCAATATCTCTGAGGTGGCACTAAGAACAGTTTTGTACGATTTGAAATATATAGGTGAGACTTTAACAAGCGCTCATACACCTTACATGAAATTAATATGTATGTCAAAAATTGAAAGTAACGAAAGTTTTAAAAAATCGATTTAAAATTTGTTTAATTTATGTGGAACTGAATAATGCAATTATGTGAAACTGATTAATGCTTTATTTTTTATCAATTTTACCGCAACATAATGATAAATGTACTGAGTAGCAAACAGTAAAATTCCCTACAAAATTAAAAACCTTGATTTCCTACAACCTAATCAATAAGATTAGCAAAAAAAAATATTATTAACCTTATCCAAAGACATCCTAACAAATTACCAATCGCAAGCTTGCCAAATTTTCACAAAAGTATTTGTCCAAAATTAATTTGGAAGTATCTATAACTTGGTAATTGTATTATAAGAATCAGCTTTACTTGAATAACAAAGATGTCTAATCAATTTTCGTTAATTATCGATGATCAATACATAAGTGATCCGTTACAAGTGGCGAACGCGTTTAATATTAATGTTTCAATTGTTGCAATCAATTTACATTCGCAGTATTTTAATAATCCAGAAATAATTGATGTAGACAGCGCTCTTATTAATCCTGGATTTTCCAATAGTTTTTATTTAATTCTATTCGGCTCTCTCTTGAAGTCATCAAAATTATTACGTCACTTAAAAATAAGCATTCAACGAATATATTAGAAATCAGTAATTATTGCTTGAAACAAATAAATTTTAACATTTCGGATAGCCCGTCATGTTATTTTAATTTCTCAATCTTTTCCGGTGTTTTTCCTGACTCGCTTAAATGCTCCATAGTGCTTCCTCTACATAAAAGAAGTCAAAAATGATAATTAAAGAATTTTAGACCAATTTCTTTGACGGTAGTGTTCTCAAAAGTATTTGAAAAGTTAGTTAAAATTCGATTAACAAATTTCTTGAGAGTAACAATATTTTTTCAACTCTGCAATTTGGCTTTCGTACTGGTCATTGTACTGAAGATGCTCTGGTAAAATTTTTGAATTTGTTAAACAGTGGAATAGAACAGGAAAAAATTACAGCTATAGCTTATTTGTTGATATATCTAAAGCTTTTGACACTATCGATCATCGTCTTCTACGCATCAAGCTTTATAATTATGGCTTCCGCGGATTTTTTTATGACTGTACTGCGTCGTTTTTATCCGATAGAACCGAAAAAGTTCTGATATGCAATCATTTTAGTGAACTTAAACGTGTTGAGTATGGTGTTCCGTGAGGGTCTGTACTTGGACCGTTGCTATTCTTACTTTATTTTAATTCAATTTACTCGCAAGCTTTTCAAGGTGCAATTACTTTATTTGCAGATGATATGGCTTTTATACGTTAACAATATCAGTATAGCATTGATCAATGCTGTGAATTCTGATTTGATCAAACAACTAAGGAAATGGTTTGATGCACACTATTTGGTTTTAAGTGATAAAAACAAAATAATGTCACTTAGTCTTACTGAACGTCGTGACATAAATTTTGATTTATCATTTCACGATTCTAGCTGTAATAACTCATTCTGTTTTCAGCTTTGTTTTAAAATTGAGCACGTAACGAGTTTCAAATATCTGGGAATTACATTTGATACTAGATTAAATTGGAAAGATCATATTAAGATTTAAAATCTTACTGTTGGTTGTTCATTAAGAAGTTATTTTTGTTAAAAAGTTTATGTGGTCCTGAACTGTTGTATTATTTATTTCGCTCTTGGTGCTTCGAAGCTTTAATATCGTTTATCATATTGAGGTGGTGGTTATTTTTCTAATATTAAACCTATTATGGTTTTGCAAAAATACAATGTTATACTATTATGTAATAAGCCTAAACTAACCCATTCATGGCTGATATTTATTAATAAGCTAATTTTACTAGTGCGGCATCTTTACGTTTATAAAGTACTACGCCTATTTTATTTTAAAAGTGGTAATCGGAATGGTCACGTTATTGATTCTTACCAAATTAGAGCTAATGGCCTAAGTCTTGTGAATGTTCCCAAATATAATACCACTTACATGTTTCGAACATTAGCAGTATTGGCCCCAATATTGTTCAATAAACTTCCCATTTCAATCAAAAATTTATACTATTTTAAATTCTTCAGAGAACTAAAATCTTGGCTGTTTACGTTAGAAAATATTGAAGAATTTTTGTTTTTGATTTAAATTTAGGTTATAATTAATTTTTTTTTAGCAACTTCAATTTAACCCATGTTTCTCCTTAAATATTTAAATATTTGAATTTTTTTATTCGGTTTTTTGTGAACTCGTTGATAATCGACACTGGTTTTTAACCACAGATTATCTCCTATGTTTATTTATTCGTTGTGCTGTGTTGTGATAAGCATGAGGGATCACTTTAAATTAATAAACCTCTACTTATGTTTCATAATGGTCTGATTGTGAAGCCTTATATTTTTTTTTATGAGAATTTGTATTGTTAATAGGTATGAGTAAGTGTAAGAGTCTTTCATTTTATCGTACCCGGTCACCCCTGTCCCATCGTTATCGTTTGTATGGTGAGGATGTAGTCAGAGTGGAGTTTATATCTGATCTGGGTATAATTTTTTCAGCTGATGCCACCTTTACTAGACATATTAACACCATTATACATAAGGCATACATTATGTTTTGTTTTATTAAGCGAAACTGTAAGGACTTCATCGACCCGATTACTCTAACATCACTGTACGGTTCTTTTGTTCGTTCGATTTTGGAATATGCATCGCCGGTGTCACGTCACGCATATACATATGCGTCCTACAGTTTTCTCTATAGACCAGGGGCGCATGTATGCGTCGTACTTTTTTATGCAAGTAAAATATTATAGTTTCCATACTGGGGGGCTATTTATGAATTCGATTCGATCGTATTCGGGTGTTCGAAATATTGGATTCTTATTTGAATTGAATCAGATTCGTTCGTTTCCTATTTAAATCAAATACGAATTTTATACATCGAAGAGTCGAACACGTCCGAATTGAATTCACAAACAGCCCCTCTGGTTTACTAATTCTCTTGAATTGTTTTTCCTTTTAGGGAAAGACTTGTATATGCGTCAAATTACTAATAATGCCACAAGCCCCACAAAACAGATAAATAAAACATTTATTCTACCATTAGGCTTCAATTAGATCATTTCGTGCAAATTTATCATCTGTACAGGGATTTTGCTCGCAAAATGAGGATTGAGGATTGAGAATTTTGTATATGTACACGGTGTATAATATACATTTTGCTATTGTGTGCCGTCAAATATTTGTATTGTATTAGTGTATTTTCTCATGCGTTTTCTCATGGCGTAAGTATCAAAAACAAGCTAAGCGGGTGAATCGGTTGAAATTTTTGGTGCTTACGCTCGCCTTGAGTTATTTTTCCCTTTCTTCTTACTAGTGGAATTCATTCGTTAATAAAAAACCAAAACAAAATACATTACCGTAACCAAAACAATTTCTCGCAAATAAAAATAAACAAAAAGCAACATAAATGAATGATTTTTAATTTATGTATTCTTCGTCGGCTCCATTCGTAATATTTTTAATTTTTAAATTTTGAACAAAGGAACCACAACAGAAAGTAAGAAAATAAAATGATTTTAGATTTTGTTTATTTTTTTAGTATTGTGTTCCTTTACAATGTTATGTCGAAGTGTGGGGACATTTTATTCTAAACAAAAAAAAATTGTATATACAAAAAGGTTACGCAAGTTAAAAAGGAAAGTAATAAAATAAACCATCTCGCTTTTTTATTTGCTGTGTATATGCTAGAATAAAATTTCTCCAACCTCGGACATAACATCGTATAGGAGCAACCGACCATCATGACTTGCAACACAATACTAAACAAAATAAACAAAATCGTTTGTTTTCTAGCTTTTTTGATTTTTTTTGGTTAATATTTTTTATTTTGAGTCTCTCTCGCTTCGTAATATTTTTAATTTTTTTTTTCTTCAGAATTTGTTGTTCTGTCTCAGTCTCTCTTAATACATCCTCTCAATCGTTCTCTTCTGAGCTTATTCCTCTTATTTGTATCATGTTATCCCTATTACTCGCGTCATTTTATCTCTTTTATTTGCATCATATTAAACGAAAAACTGAAAGAAAAAATGCACATTCAACACCAATACAATTTACCAATACTATTACCTTCCGGTAATCCTCAAATCAATCCTCATTTTGCGACCAAAATCGCTGTCCTGGGGTGGGATGTTGTAACATCACTTTCGATTCGAATTCGATAGATTTATGTCTCATGTTTCAAGAATAAAATTGTATTCTATTTCGCTTTTTGATTACGCTTTTTCTATTGTGATCTCTTTTTGTTGCGTATTTTTCTTTTCCTTCAATTCGATAAAGTATCACTAAACAAAAATTTGAGTGATAAATAATCATGAGTATAAGTAGAAACAGAATGTTGTTTTATTCGAGCGAACTGAGATAGCAAGAAAAAGAGAATAATTGAAAAACGAAATAGAGTAAAATTTTATTCTTGAAACATGAGACATAAAATCTATCGAATTCGAATAGAAAGTGATGTTACAACATCCCACCGCTGGTTTATGGCTACCCCTAGCCTGAACACCTCGGTCGTGAACGTGTTATTGAATAGAAATTTTTTTGTTTTCGTATATGGAACCAAATGAGTGTAGAGAGACAAAAACATGAATTCCTCATGTTAGAAGAAAGGGAAAAGTAACTCAAAAGGCGAGCGTAAGCACCAAAAATTTGAACCGGTTTCAACCGATTCGCTTATTTTTAAAACAATCAACCCTAGAACATAGAATATCGCGACCAAACAAAGCACAGGCGATTTCACGTCGACGGTCTAGACTTTGCAAATTTAGCAATAAAAGGCGATTTCGGTACGGTATACGAATGTATAAATTTTAATTGGGAGACGGTAAACGTCGCAGTGCATAAATCAAAAACTGTTTCCGAATGCTTTCCATAAAACATGCATACACCATAAAATTCCAAAACGAACCTATAATATAGGTAACGTAAAGAGACCTTAATGTGTCTTAATTAATCCTAACATGGAATGTGCCCTACTAATTATGTAATCAATGTGTTTATTGAAATTTAGGTTAATTGAAAAAATGACTCCAAGATCTTGAATGTCACAGGCTCGCTCTATTTGTTCATCCATTAAGACATATAGAGCCTCAATACCAGATGTCCGAGATCTTGTGAAGGATAGAACTTTATATTTATCAACATTCAAAGACAACTTATTTAAAATACACCACTCACAAAATATGACAACTTCATGCTTCAGACGTTCCGTGTCAGTGAAAGTATTAATGTTGGCATACATTTTTAGGTCATCTGCATATAGAAGACATCTACAAAAATTAAAGCACTGAGCCACGTCATTAATAAAAATTATAAAAAGTATGGATCCCAGGTAGCTACCCTGAGGGACACCAGAAGGTACGTTATACACATATGAAACATCGCCTGAAATATTTACGTATTACTTACGTGAACATAGATATGATGCAATCCAGGCAACTGGAATGAAATCAGCACCGAATGCCATCAATTTCTGTAAAAGAGTCTTATGATTTATTTTATCGAAAGCTTTAGAAAAATCGGTGCAGACGGCATCAACCTGCTCGCGAACTCCCACAGCGTCAAATACATGGCAGAAAAAAATCATCAAGTTAGTAATTGTAGAACTACCCTGTAAAAAACCATGTTGGTACTAACTGATTAAATTTTTCAAATAAAAATCAAGTCTCGATTTAACTAAAAATTCAAAAAGTTTAGGAATCACGGATAAAATTGAAATGCCCCTATAGCAAATAAAGTCGCTTCTTCTGCCTGATTTAAAAATCGGTCTAACAAAAAACAATTTCCACACCTCAGGAAAGGAAGCCGTTAAAAGACTTAAATTAAACAAATGAAGTATTGGCTGACATATATAGTATATGCGTTATTTGGTCAACATAAATGGTGTAATACCATCGGGACCTGCACCTTTGTCAGCCTTCAAACCCTGTAACCCATTGAGCACCTCAAATAAAGTAAACTGGAAACTGGCAGAAGATAACAATATTCTAGATAACTTTTTATTTTAGATTGGTATTATTAGATCAAAGCCCTATATGATATTGGTTGTCACCCAATAAACATAGCAAGTTCACAATATTTAATAACCATGACTAATTTGATAGAAATTTTACCTATACATACATATAATTCTAAATTTAGTGTTTTATTTTGGTTGGACGTTACTGAGTGCTGCTTGTGTTAAATTAACCAGTGCAATTTAATAAAAAATATCTATAAGATTCCTATAAAGTTGTGAATGCATTATATACGCTTAGGAAGTTAATTTCTACAGGTACACGAGTAAATAGCAATAAATAAAATTATAGTTTATATACATATATCTCTAAACTAATCAAATGGTCTTTTTTCAAGATATAATAATTAAAAATGTAAGAAGTCGTTGATTCTTCTATTATGGGTATATTAACAACTTACATTTTATTGACTCCATATTTAAAGAGTTATCGTTAAAAATATTAATAATTTGATGAAAAATATTAATGATTTGGAAAATAATGCTTGTTGCAGCAAAGTTCTAGTTGTGATTTTCAATCGACCAAGTGCACTATAGCCTTTTTTGGTTGATTTTTACTTTTCCCACTATAACGAAGTTATATTGGGTAAGTATTGTAATCGCGAAAAAAAATTTGTTCCAGATTTTCACATTTCTCGACGAATTAGGTTACCAGGACCCCGAAACACCGATCAGAAAAATGTCGTGTCCGTCCTTCCGTCCGTCCGTCCTTCCAGTCGCACATTTTTAGTATTTTTGTTTTGCCTCCCATTCTCACAAATATTGAAAGTTTTGGTCGAAATTTTGTACAAAGATAGATTTTAGTAATAAGCAGTTGGTGTTAAGTTTTAGGTCAATTCGAGTATAGAATAGAGGGGGTTGCAGTGGAAGAGAGAACTGCCAAACAGATTTTCTCAAAAACGGGACCGACGAATTTATTATTATGTTGATGATAAATTTGACAATTCATCATCTACTTGTTCACAAAATTTGACGTCGATTGAAGCATTGCGTGGGGGTTATTTTAACAAAAAGAAGTAATATAAATTTGTTTATCTGTTCACCGAGGTAATGTCGAACTTTCCGAAGGAATATTATGCTACAGTTAATACACCTTGCAAATTCCAACAATTGTCCTCTAGGTGTCTTAAAGATAAAATAAATAGATTACCATGTAGTATGGATTTTAAATTTCTAAATTTACCGAAAATACCTTACTGGTGACAAATAATATCGTCAACATTTAAAAATAATTATATCTAGTGAGCTTTTAAATATAGCAAGATATTCCCGTTTCTATGACATTAATATTTCTGACATTGACATTACTGTGACGTTTTATTGACATTTTAATGATTGAAATTTCAACGACATGTTGATCGATTCAATATTTGTGAATTGCTTTCATAAAATCGCTTTTAAGGGTATTATTTCTGAGTAATAAATTCTCTTGGTATTCAAAGTCGTAAATAACTCTTAATGGCAAATTACTATGGGAGGCTTTAAAAAATTGATCACGCCATTAGGGTGAAGCAGGTTTAGGAGAGCTAGGAGATATATAAAATGAAATGCTATATGACAAGAAGGTGGGATTTGGTAACAAATCATAATTTACGGTAATTCTGATTTTATTGTTTGTGTTTTGTTATTTTGTATTTTCGAATGGTCCATAGCTCGGTCCAGTCTAAAGCACTGAGTAAAGAATTATATCGACCAATTCTCACAGTGCTCACTTAATATTGTGATGTAAACAATCGGCACAAATTTTCAGAAAATAAATCTTTGAACGTTGTGGATGCTCTCTGAATGTAGTAAATTAAATTCTTGAGGATTTTCAACGGTATACTAGAGATGTATAACTGGATCTAATTGGGTAAGGTCGAAGATGAAAAATGGCGAATGCGACTTTGCTGTACAACCCGTGTCGGTTCTAAATACACCAATACCTCGCTTTACGACATGATTAGTTTCCAAAAAAATTGGGCGTAAACTGAAATTTCTTTTCTTTTTAATGGGAAATTTCGTAAATCGAGGGATTGGTGTAAATGTCACCAATCCCTCGACTTGCGAAATTTCCCAATAGAACAAAAAAAAATTCGATTTACGACCAATTTGTGTTGGTGTAATCTAACAATAGCCGCATTTCTTGACGTTTGATCTGATCCAGATCAGATCATGTCTCATGAAACGACACCAAAATGCGTAAAACAAACAAACATCAAATTTCAGTTTTCTGTCTCGTTTTGTTTTGAATCTTCCTCTACATACTCGTACTGTATTCATCTTATTCTTTGTCGCTTTACAAAATATTGTTAACACCATTTGTGATCCAAAATGAATGTTGGATCAAGTGTTGTTGTTGGTTCACATATAAATTTTGATCTGATCCGGATCACTATGCGTCAAGAAATGCAGCTATTATTTGTGAGTTTGTGATAAATTTAAGAAAAGCCATGACATATTTCAAGGACCTTGCCTGCCAAAAATAACGGAAAATATTTGTTTGGTGATCTTTAACGGATGCTTTATGGGAAAAATGTCGTCCGAGGAGTCGGATAGGCCCAATTTTTTCCAATTAGTTTTGTGTATTAAATATTAATTTCCAGTAGATTTAAAAATTAATAAACAAATATTTAAATTAATTAAAATCAAAACTTCGCGAAGAGTCAAGATAATCATACTTGGACATGGAATTTAACTAAATTTAATCATAATTTTTAAGTTGATATACGAAGTATGGTTCCGATTTCATTAGCTTAACTTATATATTTTAGCAAATTTAACCTCAATTCTTCCCTTTCTGTTTTTATTTGTTTGCTTTACTATTTTTACAGATGAAGAAACAGATGATGCCTCATTTGTTATATTATACTAAAAAACTGTTTATTATGGCATTATTATCAATAAAGCGGATCGCAGAGCAAAGTTGTTGAACGTTTTTCAGCCAAATTTAGAAGGAAAGTCTTATGGTAAGGGCGGTTTGCGCACAGATTTTGTTTGCATAAAAACCAAATGCATAAATACAATTTCTTAATCATACTTTTTAATTTTTTCGGTTTATCTTACATATATCACAGTAACATCATTGAAAGTCAGCAGTTCTGATGTAGTTATCACTAGCCTCTACACCAGCTCATCTTTTGTGCCACTTATAAATGAACGATATTTCTTGACGTCATTTGTTACGCGTATATAAAAATCGTTTATTAATTGGATACGAGGAGAATATTGAAATAAACCTTAACATACAATTAACATACAGACAGTTAAATGATTTTAATTTGGGATACGTAAGATAAGTTTGATTCATATAGGTTTAATAATTAATTTTGTTTATGTGAAGTGGTTTTTGTATTTTGTTTAAGTGAGTTTAATAAAACAATAATAATAAAATAAATGTATTTAGTTTTTATTTCAACGCATGTATGCCTATCTGTATAGGTAAATGGGCCCTAGGCTTACTAATTTAAAGGTAATCGTTCAAAAGTATTAGCATACTACCTCTTAGTAATACCACCATCTTATCGAAGCTGAACTCTAATATTATCTGGATGATTCCGTAGTAATATAGCGATTTACCCAAATTATATTGTAAATATGGACATAAATTATAAGCAAAAAATTGGTATGTTACTAATGTTAATGAGCAATGTTTCTTTTTCTTAAACCAGTGGTCAATCACTGGAGGCTTGGTGACAGTATAATGGCATTTATAATTATTTTAGCTTTATTGCCCAAATATTTGAGAAATTGCCATACATATCGGGGTTTCATTTATATTATTAGTAACTTTCTTCTATGTAAACTGCTTTTCTTTCGAATGTTTAAAGTTTAGGTAAAATTCTATAAAATGTGGACCATTACAGTTTTTGAAATAGTTTTATAATATGCTATACAATTAAGAATTTCGTCGATTCGATTGTTTGGAAAAATATAGACCATATAACTAGAATTTCTAGTTGTCCCAAAAACGCCTATAACTATGGTTACAAAGTACATACGTACAAATAGAGAATTTTACGCTACAAAACCAAAGTGCCGGGCCCTGATTGTTCGGGTAGCTACATAAATGTCGTTGATGGCACATGCGCTTATTCCAAAAATGAAATTTCATAGTTTTTACAAAACTGCGAATATCGGAAACAAATTGGATCAATATAAAAATTCCAAAATATCACTAAATTTGACTTATTTTGTTGATATTTAGAAATCTTAAGATCTTCCCAAAAATGTATACATCATTTATTAATTTTTGTATAGGTATAATTACAATAGCAAATATGAGGGCGGCGTACTTTTATGGGGAGGAGTTCTAAACTATTTGAGAGGTTTACTATAATGTATTGCTAATGAAGGTTTGAACATTATTTTCAAAACATCATACGCTTGTTTTGAATTCTTGTACTCACCTTCTTCTAATCGCAAACATCTTCTTCAGTTCTTTCATACAAACTTTAAATAAAAATACGAGAAATATTCAGATATATTTAAAATAAATTATTTTATCCATTTAACATCAAAAGCATATGTTTCGTTTAGTTTTGATTCCCACAATTTTCATATCAATTTGTTTCATACATTTCTTCTGTTGCTCTAATACTCAATGAAATAAAAACGAATACTCTTCAATTTTCGTACTTTCTGGAATCATTATCTCTGATGGGCAAACATTTTTGTTTTATTCTGTGTGTTCTGTCTTCAAAAATGTTTTTTTTTAGAGATAGACGTTTGATTTCATTTTTAAAAAAGTTTTTCGTTTTGTGCTTTCCTAGATTTTTAATCAAAAATCAGAAAATGTTGTAAAAAAAAATAAAGAAAACTAATTTTGCTTTTTTAGTTTACATTTTTTTTTTCGTCTGTTGATAAACGTGATTTTAATAAGATTTTGTACTATGCTGCTCTATATATGTATAATACGTTTATATAATATATGTACACTATCGACTATCTAAAATGAAAAACCGTTATTTTTCGTTTTACTCGCAAATATTATAATGAAAAAGAATTTCTTTTTTTCGTTTCTGCAATCGCTTGAACATGATGTTTGATGATGATTATTACCATGATGAAAATAGGAAAATATAACGTATTTTTCTGATGAAATTATAATATGAACTCGTACATAATATATGTATGTATAAATACATTGGCGAAAAGGTGAATGATAATATAAATTGCATGCCAAAATAATTGGAAAATTACTTATTTATGAAACAGTAATATTGTCCCGTCGGTTAATTAGACCGCGCCAACATAATTATATCGATTATTTATTTTATACTGTATAGCTACGTATACAATTTACAATGCACACCACCAACAACAAAACTTTATCAAAACATCACAAAAAACCATATTTTATATTACATTTCCTTCATTTTTTTTTATATATTTTTGTTATTTTCCTTCGATTTTCTTTCAAACAATATAATTTATGAATGAAAATTTTCTTTTTTCAAACACAACCATAAATCACACTAAATTGAGGAAAAATACGCACGCATACACAAACACTAAATACGATTTTCCCCCGCGAGACATACACACAAACACATCAAAATGAGTTTCACTTGAGAAAATCTTCGATAACCAAAAACATATGACTTTCTGAATTATGTATTAAGATTTAAGAGATACAAAGGTGACATAAATTATAAATAAATAAATAAACAAAATGATAAGAAAATTAAAATATCAATAACAAAAAAAAAATCTTGGATTTTGTTTAGCAAAACGAGACAATCCACTAATTTATGAAGTTATTTTAAGAGCCACACACTCAAAACGTATCTACACAAAACGCAAATTAAGAAGTTAAGAAAAAACGTTAAAAATGTTTTTTTTTTGTTTAATTTTATAAAATCGCTTTCATCTCTAAATTTATCTGAAAATTTCACTCAACTATACAAGAAAAAAAAAAAAACTAAAAACCACATGGTCCCAATACATATGCAGAGAATTTCAATGTTTTGGCATATTTGTTAATGATAAAACCACGCCCCCCCAAAACAATGTGACTTTCCCGTCGATGTGGTGGTAAAACATAATTTTAACCAATACCATGATTTCAATGGTATCCAGTATGTGGTGTCATCTATAGAGTGTTGTGCTGAACTACTAATATAATACTCGATTCACACGAAATATTAATATTTTTCCAATTGGATTTGTTTATTCGATCAAAGATCGTCAATTAAATCTTGTATCATTCCAATATGAATAAATATAGTGTACAGTACGCGTACAAAAATACCAAAATTTGGCTAATTTGATTTTCCGTCAAATTCCAGTTATATCATCTTAAGAATATTGTTCACAATACATTCTAAACTTGAATCGAGCATGTATTAGGTAGTTTTTTGTAAGTGTATTTGTAGGACGAATAATATGTTGGTGTTGGTGCGGAGATGCGTTTTTGAATATCTAATAAATGCAAAATACAAAAAAAAAAATGTTTTATATTTTTTTAATGGCCATTTTTGTGGGTTATAAATTTAAAGCAGTATAATTTACACATGTTGCGATCAAAGAGAATAATAGCGTATAAAAAATTGTTTTATTTAATATCAAGGTCAATGTCACTATATATTATTATAATGCTACAATACGATTGATAACTACAGTTGACTGTAAGAAATTCAAAGTATGCGCCTAGGCGCTGTGCGGAATGTAAGTATGTACATACACACACCAGAATCGTAAATCATAAAAATAAAAATAAAAATTTATTTGCATTTTGTTGTTGTCACTATATAACTTTTATTTTCTACGGTTGTTTTTATTTTAATCATAAAAATTTTTATTGCCGAAACTATATAGAAATTCATTGATGATTTAAGAAATTATTTTATGGTGCTGCGCGGCCGTCAATTAAATTACTATATACTTAGCGGATAGATTAATTAGAGTAAATTTATATTATATATGTTAATTAATTGATTAATAAGACAGGTATTTATATCGACATTATTTTATATTATATAGGGGCTTTGCCCTTTTGCCACACATAAAGTTTTATGATACAGTTATTTAATAGTGTTAGTCATAATAGTTTAGTGAAAGCTATAGACCGTGACTGAATCACCATAGGTACGAGTGTGTAACGAATAGGAAAAATGTAGAACAACTGCATTCCAATATTATTTATTTTAGTTGAGTGGTTTTTGATTATATACAGAGAAATAGACGTATATACATTCTACAAATTATATAGAAACAGTTATCTAATTTATTTATTTTAAATATTTTAATTGTTGATAAAACTTTAAATTCAACTAATTTTTTTTTATTGAGTCCGAAATAAAAATAATTGAGTTAAAAATATTTCTTTCAAATTTAATTTGTTGAATTTTATTCAAAATGTATATTTAAATTCGACTGAATTGAAAAGTGTTCTTATCTACTTGTACCACCACTCGTAAAAGTCGTTATCAACCAATTTCACTATATTCAAACCACCTAACAGCTTTTAGAAATTTGAGTATTTTTTTTTTGTTTTTTTTTTTTTTTGGTAAATGAGTGTTCCGCAACATTCTTCATACTATACATATATGACTTCCCCCAAATATTAACATATCCGTTTGTATTAAAAACATTTCTTTAGTCAATTAAGCTTAAATTAAATTGAGATTACAGTTAAAATAATCTCAAATTTCGTTCAAACGAACAACGCATTACTTTATTCTTTTGTATTGGAGATAACAAGGATTACCACGTGGAATGTTATGACTTGTGGCTATAAGCTTATACAATTAGAAATTTTGAAAAATCCAAATAGAAATAAAATGCATGAAATATTTTATAATTTGTTGGTTAGTGGCTAGATATTTATTGAATCAACTGATTTCGGATCAGTTGATTCAATAATCGATCATGATTGATTACCGAAAGAAAATATTGATTATGCGCTTCGAAATCTGACTCTACAAGAAAAAGATGAATTAAATGAAAGCGGCAATGAGCAAGTAGATGATGGCGAATCAGTGGCGCGGGGGGCCCACGGCTAAACGGGCCCACGAAAGTTATCAGGCGTTCGAATATTAGTTCAAAGACAAGATCAGATAGATGGTAGCTCAGATTAAGCTTAAAGTAGAAATCCCTTTCAAATTTGCAAAACGGAAAATTTTTAGGAAATTTTTATGAGAAGACTGTGTTTTAGTTTTTAGAGAAAGAAAACATCGTTCGTGTTGCTATTAAATAATTTCTTCTATTTTGTCCAACAATTTCTTCTCTGTTGCTGGAGGTGAATGTATGAGTAATAACAAGTAATCTGTTTCCATAGAAATTAAAATGGCTTTGGGTTCTGACGGATATTTAGATTTAGAATAAAATTTGCTAAACTTCGTTTTAAATCAAAGCTTTTGACATCAAACTGGTTGATTTATTTGTAAAATATATTTTGCACTCCAAATTTACCTCTTTTGCACTTCAAATTTAACCTTTTACAAATCAAGTTTTGATTAGACAAGATTGAATTGATTTGCAAAAGATTGAACGTGATTGATATAGTTTCTCGTTTGCCGAATCTTTTTTATTACCGGTAAACGGTAAATAAACACTTAATCTACCGGTTAACCCGGTAAAACAGGTTTAATTTGAAAACTATTTTAAATCAGGAAATTGAAAATGTTCCTGTTTCATATACCATTGTCTCGGATTTCATCTTTTGATCATTTTTTTTTAATTTCTAGAAATTATTGGAGCATAGTATGGAAATGGGATGCTTGATTGATGCGAGACTTAGCCTTAACTTGCTTCATAAGTTCCAAGTTCTTTTCCATTTATCAAAATTATCGTTGGAACTTAGGTAACCCACACCTATCAAGTTCTATATAGGTTTAGAATTTTTGTTTCACTTTTCATAGGAAATCTTATAATAAATTGGAATTCAAACTTGGAACTCAGTTCCAAAAAAATCAAAATATATTTGAAGTAGTAATAATTAGATTAGTATAGCATTTTGCTTAGTAGTATTAGTAATATTAATTACTTGACAAATAATTCGATATTTACACGAATTTTCGGAATTTTTCGAAATTTGCGTGGGATTTCTAGATTTTTACAGGCTTTCTGAAACTCTTTATTAATATTTAGATTTTTCGGTATTATTGAAATTTGTCGAGATCAATCGAGGTAATATAGAAATTAATCGAATTGGGGTGATCGAGATTGATCCGCGGTTTCTTCTAGATGTTTAAAGTTTTTCAACATTATTGTAGGATTATTCGAGATTTTCAAAGACTTTCCAATTTATTCGAATTTTGTATGGTAACGTTCTGTGCTTAGCTTTGGGTTGTGGGAACTTATAGAGTTACACATATAAATCTAATTATATATATATAGATAATTCGATATTTGAAAGCCTTATAGAATATTTAAGATACTTTCAAAATTCAATATTTTTGATATTTTTCAGTTTCAAGGTTGCTAGAACTCTGAAATTATCTTGTTTACCTGGCTATAGTGGTGATGAACGGATCTACATTCAACATAATTTGACTGCTGCACTGCATCATACAAAATTAAAAAAGCTGCTTTGAGATTATTAAGGGAGAATAAAGTTGCGAGTGTAAAAGTCATTGATGGCAAAATTGGAATTCAAGCTTCTAAGAATGGCAAATATGTAATCTGCGTTAGTCTCGAAGATATGAACAGTTCACTTCTTTAAGAGTCGAATTCACCGTTGTGAATAAATTGTACACATTGTTATGTTTTCTAATTATTTCTATTTGTAGATTTGCTAATATTGATTTAGAGCCTTGTTGCTTTTTGAATGTTTTGGTTATGGTGTTACATCATGCTACCCTTTTCTGCGGTTTGGGTATTGGAGTCGGCGTTAGTATATGGGGACTTTTATAAGTTTCCCTTTTTTTTAAATGTTTTATATTTGTGTGCTTCTTGAACGTATTGACTGGTGATGGGTATGTCTCCTTCGGGGAATAGGGATGGTTTTCACCACATGGGCATTCGCAACATAGTACTCAAATCATCTTATAAAACGCATAATGAGGGTCTGAAGTTTGCGCATATTAATCCAGGTAGCCTGCTGACTTATTTGGATGAACTTAGGCTTATTACTAGGGATGTTCCATTGCATGTGATTGGTATTTCTGAAACATGATTGTATCCAGATAAACATACTGATGGGTTTGTTGCGCTGCCTGGTTATGAGGTGATCCGTATAAAGACCGTTCTGATATGATGGGGGGTGGCGTAGCGCTTTATATCCGTAAGGCAATTAAATATAATTTAGTTTATTAAAACGCACCAAATTCTAAATTTGATGTTTCGTTTATAGAGATATTGAACTCTGTCGGCTGTAAAATTCTGGTGGGTGTTATCTATATACCGTCAGCTCGTACCAAATTTATTAATTCAGTGAGTAAATGTTTTGATAGGTTATTTAAAAATTATAATGATATTCTAATATTGGGTGATTTTAATCGGGATTTGTTAAGTGGTTATACGCACGTCAGGAAATTTAATGAATTTTTGCTAGTTATGGGCTATCTAGTGCCGGTCTGACTGAAGCCACTAATTTTAAAGGTGATAGTGCAACTCTAATTGATCTAGCATTGATCCAAAATCAGACAAAATTAATATTTTTTCGCAAATATCTATTGCTTGCGCCACAACTCATGATTTTATTTATGATTCATATGATTTTGAATTCAATAATTGCCAAAAGCCTGTTTATAGGGTGAGACATTTTAGTAATATTGACGCGTTAGCATTGAATTCTTATGCGGCTACATTAAACTGGAGTTTATTTATCACCTTCCTGATATTAATCATAAGCTTAAACACTTTAACGAATTGATACTCCATATATTAAATAAATTTGCTCCGTTAAAAAGTGTTCAGTTAAAGAGTAATAACTCCATTCAATGGCTAACCGAGGAAATTCAATGGCATATTAATAGGAAAAATTGTCTGCATTATTGTTGGCGTCGGTCTAGAAGAGTGGAGGTTGGTTGATTTTCTAAAATCCTTGCGTTCTTTAAAGTATTTGATGCTAATTTGCCATCAAAGACTTTATGGAAAAATCTGCAGACTTTTGGTGTTACACGGAAAAAACTAGAGTTGTTACAACGAAGAAAACGGATTTTTAATTGAAGAAAATGTACTTTTTCTCCATTTAAAAGCTAATTTTCTTATTTCTGACAAGTTTTTCTTCATGTAAGATTTGTGTTTCTTGAAATGATAAAAAAATTCTTGAGTTAAAATTTGTTTCTTAATTGTAATCTGAAATTTAGTTTCTTGCATCTATAACTGCTCAAAATTTTTGATTGAAGAAAAAAACAACGAATGGAGAAAAATATGAATGTTTTGTCCCCAATTTTTATTGCAACTAGAAATTGACTTTTTTCTCAAACTATTTTGTCCAATTTTCTTGGATTTGCTTATTTTAAAAATTAAAAATTTCCTTGATCAACACAAAAGCAATTTCTTGTTTCAAGAAACTATTGAAATGTTAATGATAAGATTGAATTTTTCTTAAATCTAGAAATAGAACCTTTTTTTTAAAATATTGGTATTATCCAATTTGCTTGAAATGATCCATTTAAAAAATTTAATATATTGAAATAAATCAATGAATTTCGTAAAAACATTTTTATTTTTTTATTCAAATTTAATTATTTATGATTTGCAGACATTTGTGGAGAGTATGCAATGAGACATTAGGGCATTTTGTACACATTCTGCTAACTTTGTTCTTTTTTGTAGCTGAAATAATTATGTTACAATATATGTACATCTAAGTTGGATGTCTCGAAATTTGATTGGCCGGTATAATAGTATGGTTCAGAATATAGAATAATTTGGAAAATATAGTACAGTATTCCGAATAATTTAGATTATTTTTAATTAGGAAAAGTTTACTCTCTCTTCGAAACAACCAATTTTTTTATGTTATTCTTGGACTAAGAAAAAAATCTTCAATTGAAGAAACTATTCCTTAATAAATTCTCTTAACAAGAAAACTGTTATTTTACGTCTCTCGGGACAAGAAAACATTTTCTTCTCTTAAACGAACTTATTTAAAAATCGCATTTTTCATTTGAACAAAAATTTCTTAATCTAAGAAAATATTTTTAATTCAAGAAATTATGTCATAATATGAAAAGCTTGTTTCTCATATCAATAGAATAAAGTATTTCAACGAAGTAAGCCTTTCTTGAGACGAGAAAATTATCGCTAAATTGTTATAATTGTACGTATTTACATAAATACCATTATATAATGGATGTTCGTACCGGAAAAAAGCATTCTATCACGAACCTTCAACAGTGAGAAACGTAAAAAAGTTTTGTGATTTTGAAAGTAGGATTTTGTGAATATTTTCTTTTGTTAAAAGAGAACCGAATTAGATTTTTTAAACGGTGGTGTTTCCACTTCAAAGTGGTGTAAAGTGACAAAAGAAAAAGGATTTCGGGAACTAGAAACATTTAAAAATGTGTTTAATATTTTCTCTCGCCTTGCTCGATATTCAAAGGTCTCAGATGTTGAAAACATATGTAAGTATTTCTGTTATTAAATACAATATAAATAAATACTTTAAAAAAATCATATTTCCTTTATTTTACAGAAAAAGGAAACTGATAAAAATTATTGGCATTCTAAACACTACTAACAATTTTTTCTTATTAGTACAAAGTTTTTGAATAGTCAAGTAATTATGTTGGCACAGAAGCAAGGCATATATAAATTTATTAAATGTAAAGACAACATACATTTAAATCATTTGTTTTACACTTCCAAATGGAATTAAAATATTTAAACTAAATTTATTATCTATTTAAAATCTACAAATTTTTTTCATATATTGATATTTTTTGTAATAATGATTGGTAATTAGATTCTTAGTTAAAAAACAAAAATTGAAAGTTAGAACTTAATATTAAATTACAACGATCATAATATTAGTTCTAAGTGAAAATTATTTATAAAATTATAATTATTTATATTTAAATATAATGAAACAAATAACAACCGAAATTATCAAATTTGTATTTAAATATTTTCTGTATCTGATGGTGAAATAAAAAAACACAAAAATAAATTGTCATATAATTGTTTTATTTTATAACCAACCATTTCACAAATTGAAGAAATATTTCTGAAACCAAGAAATATTGCTTTGTCACAAGAAAAGCGTTTCTCTAGTGAAGAATATTCAAGTTCCCTGGAAGAAGAAAACCGATGCATACAAGAAAACCCAAACAGTACATTGGTAAATGTTCACTCTACTCAAGAAAATATGTGTTTTCCAGCAAGAAAATATCTGTTTATTTACAGAAAATGCTACTTAAATAAAGAAACGAGATTTCTCACCATAAAAATTTCTAGTTTTCAATCAAAAGAATCGGTTTCTACAATCAAACCGATTTTGTTAAACTTAAGAAATAAAAATTAACCATGAAGAAAAACCATATTCTCGATATAATCACATTTTCTTCTATCAAGAAATTACTTTTCTCATATCAAACAAATAAAGATTATTTTAATATTTTAGCAGAATTTCAAATTGAGAAACGTAAAGTTTGTGATGAGAAAAATTTCGTTTAGCTGAAAAATGGTGTACAGATTTTCTTGAACTAATCCGCTTTTTCTTCATATTAAAAATTAATTTTTCCGTGTACTCAGGCCTCAGCACCACCCTGCCAGTTTGAGTCGTCTGATTTCAGTAAATTGTTTGCCTCTGTCTTTAATAAATCTAGTATTAGGCGTACTACACCAACTCATAGCAATTACAATTCAGGAACCCTTTTATTTTCAAAACGTTCATCAAGAAGCAGTTATTAGAACTGTAGCATCAATTAAGTCTATACTGTGGTAGGATCGGACGGTCGTGCTCTGCAAATAATAAATTTGCTAAGACCGACTATTGTAGGCCACCTAACTTTTATTTTAAATTGTTATTTAACCCAGTCTTTCTTTCCGGGTGCGTGGAAGGAAGATATCATCATTCCTGTCAACAAAACGAAGTATCCAAAAAGTGTAGAGGAATATAGACCTCTTAGTATTCTACCATGTTTATCTAAAGTCTTTGAGAAAACCATGAAATTGCAAATTAATCTTCACTTGTCGAATAATAATTTATTAAACGATTTGCAATCTGGTTTTAGAGAGGGTTATAGTACTGGTACGGCTCTTGCTCATGTGATTGATGATTTATCAGAGAACGCTGAAATGGGTAAAATCTCTATTCTGGTATGTCTTGATTTTGCCCAGGCCTTCGATACTGTCGATCATTATATACTGCTTCATAAATTGTTTCAGCAGTTCAAATTTTCTGTATCCGCAGTATCTTTCATTGAATCATATTTAGATTCTAGACGGCAAAGGGTTAATATTAATGGTACTTTTTCTGATGATGTATTAATTACATCTGGTGTACCGCAAGGCTCCATACTTGGCCCTATCCTCTTTAGTATGTTTATCAATGACATATCTTCATCTCTAACGCCCGTCAGATATCATATTTTTGCAGATGATTTCTAGTTGTATGATGCTGATTTGCCAAGAACATTTGAATATTGTATCAGTCGTATTAACACAGCCCTGTGTTTGACATTATTCGGTTCTAATATTCCAATAGTTAAGAAGTTAACTAGTTTGGGGCTGGTTATTAATAACGTCTTGAGTTGGGAGGACCATGTGAACATGATATGCGGAAAAGCTTATGGTATTCTTGGCAGACTTCGTGTTGCGGCTAAATTGGCACCATTAAAGACCAGAATTAGATTAGTGAAAGTTTAATTAGTTCCAATCTCGTATACTGTGCTCTTATCTTCTTTGGTACCTCGAAAATAACGCTGAGTAAACTGAGAGTAGTTCTAAATTCTTGTGCGAGATATATTTTCTCCAAGAAGTTGGGTGAACCGATTACTACCTTAGCTAAATCTATTATGGCTATGGGGTGTCATTTCTTTTAGAGTATTTAGTCTCTGTATTTATATATAAGTTAATTACATCCGGGCAGCCAACATATTTGTATAGTAAGCTCAGTTTCTCTAAATCATTGCGCGCGGACACTGAACTTAAATCTGCCTAAAAAATGTAAAACTGCAATTCGGCAGAGTTCGTTGCTCGTCCATGGGGTGAAGATCTGGAATCGCCTTGACCCTGGGGTGAGGTCCTCTTCTACGGTCGGTACCTTCAAGAAGCATTCTTTCTCTTGTTACTCCCTTAAGGAGCTTTAATTCTTAATTCTTTTTTTTTTGTCCCTTGCTAAAACTCCACTATTCTACTTTTGTTGGTATGATATGCATGATTTGCATTTATTAATAATGTTTCGGTCAGCAACTGGTCTCTTATATGTCACTTAGCGAATCTTCTTTATTATTATATTTTTTTTATGATTTTTGTTGTTAATTGCATTGTGGTAAATAATTTAAAGCATAGGTTAAAACCTAATAATTTTTATAATTTTTGTTTTTTCGATTTTTAAATTTTTAATTTTCTCATATACATATGCTTAAGTATCATAAGAAAATATCTAGCTATTTTAGCAGATATTGTAAAAAGACTTCGTCTTATTTGTATACTTGTTAATAATAATAATAAATAAATAAATAAGTTACTAAATGGTTAATTAGAACAATAAATACCAGTTTATTCTATGATTTCGCACCACTAAGTTATCAATACATTATTTCAATAATCTTTTTTAGTAATTTATAAACCGATACATAATTAGTTTAATCATATGTATTAACTGAAATTTATTAATATGTATTTTGTATATCGATGGATTAATTAATAAATATTAATTTGTAAAATTTTGAGGAAATTCTCAAACAAATATTTTTTAGATATTAATGGCTGGCAATAAACCGGCACACAAAAAATTAATATTTGAGATACAAAAAATTGATAAAATGGCACAAATTAATGAGCACCAGACAAACATTTCTGGGCATCATAAAATTAATTTTTTTGCAACAAAATATAAAAATTTTGCAATATTTATAATTTTTTGGGCACTATTGGAATGAAACACAAAAAATTATTTTTGGGCATCGAAATAAACATTTTGAGCGACAAAAATAACAAGCTGACAACAAATTTTCATAGATAAATTAATTAAAAATTATAAAATTGAAATTAGTTTTCAAATATTCTGGAAAACGCAGATTTATTTTTAAAATTGATTTGGAGACCTTGTAGGCACAGATCAAATATTAAATAATTTGTATCGATTAAATTTAATTTTTGGTCTCGATTTTTTTTTTGATCTTTTTACTACTAAAAATTATTTTTTTCTGTTCCAAAATATTATCATACATTTGTATCTCCACATCCTACATTTGTATCTCCACATTATTTAATTATGTCCTTCAAAAATATTTGTTTGTACATATTCTCGTAAATTGTTCCAAAATATTATTTGTGATGCCAATCAATTATTTTTGATGCTAAAGTTTGCCGCCAAAAATTGTTTCCAAAATTTTTTTCGTTTAAATTGTCCCGTTATTAATCCAGTTAAAGTTGGCTGAATCAAATTAAATGTGGAACGTGATGTATTGTGATTAGGGCATCCAATTTTTGGCCAAAAAGTAATTTCGGAATTTTCGAATTCAAATGTTCTCGAATCCGGAATTTATTTTATTTAAGTAATATATTAAAAAAAATTAAAAATCAAAAATTTACAAAAAAAAACAAATTTCTTTTATTTCGTTTAAAATATTAAATATTTTTATAATCATTGCTAATATGTACGAATGATACTAAATCGCAGTTACGATTAAGATATGCACAATTTTTAGAATGAAAGGACTTACACACAATTTTAAAATTTTTTAAAAATATAGAAAATTATGTATATAAATTCTGAAAATGTTGAATTCTTAAACGCAATAAATTATATCAATAAATTAAGTAAATTCTATAAAGTCTAAAAATCCAACAAGTTTCTTTAATTCTATAAATCATATAAACTCAAATTGATTGTTTTATAAATAAAAAAACTTCAAAAAATCCTATAAACTTTAACAATTCTGTAAATTCAATAATTTTTCTAAATTTTATAAGTTCTATAAATTCTATGAATAATTCTATAAATCCTATGCATAAAGTTTTAAAATTCAGTAAGTTCTTTACATTCCGCAAATCTCATAAATTATTCAATTCTTATAAATTCTATAAATTCGATAAATTCTATAAATGTTATGTCTGTAAATATTATAAATTCTAATATGTTTTTGAAACCTATAAATTCTTTAAATTTTATAAGTTATTTAAATATTATAGATTCTGTAGGTTCTACATATATATTATTCAGGTCTGTCAGTTCTATAAATTCTACGAACTCAAATTTGACTTATCTACATTCTACATGTTTCTAAACAAAAATTAATTTTTATAAATTTTATAAATTCAATAAATTCTGTAAAACTTACAAATTTTATGAATTTTATAAATCCTAAAAATTCAGTGAGTTAGGTTAAGTAAGTTGGAGTGGCACAGAATTTATTCCCTTCACCCTTACTGGAGCCATTTATCTTGCAGTTTAAGCTCTGCAATAGTACTCCCCGCAGACTAACTAACGATATTAAATCGCAGTTACAATTAAATGCACTCCTTATAAAATAAATGTGAAAAAATCGGAAACATTTTTAAACATAGATTTAATTGCTACTGCGAATTAGTAGCGTTCTTACAATTGGCAATGATTGAAAACAAGTGTTTCCTGTTTTTCTGGTTTTTTCATTAAACTTGACGCATCGAGGCTTGTGTCATTAAGGCTAGAATTTTGATGGCAATCATTCCCGCTGCTAAATATGCTCATAGAATATCATGGTTTTTGATATTTTTCAGCTAATGAACTAACAAAATTAAATGTTTTCTGAATTTGTTTCTTTGTCGGACTCGTTCCTTTGTCGCTTTATACGGAGCTGTATAGTTATTATTAGGGCTGTGAGTTTTAGGTCCTAAAAAATGCATTTTAGGTACCTAAAATATGCTCTATAAAATAAAAAAATGTGGTAAAAAGGTTCCAAAAATTAAAATTATTTGATTAAAAAATCGTTTTTAATTAATTTATTAACTTAAATTTGTTGTTTATTTCATCACAGTAAAATTCATAAATAAAATGTATTGACTATTTGATTTGGTGGTAGCTCCAAACCCGGTTCAAATTCTCTAAAAATTTGGACTCTCGAGGCATTTTTAAAAATAATTTTTTGACGTAAGCAATCGTCTCTCTGCATCGGGATGTATTGATCTTATAGTTTCGGAAAGTCGATGTAATCCCATGTGCCAAACAAATTACGTGTAAAATTTTCGTGTAGATAATTTTAATTTCGCCTAAAATTTTAACGGAATCGTCGAAAAGTCTAGTTACTGTGAAACTATTGGCTTTGATAGCAGTAGTTTAATAAAAAATAGTAATAGTAAACCGTATATATTCGAATTTTATCGCACTTTTTACTTCTAAAATAGTTTCATCGTTTATAGGGTTTTTGTAATTTTTTCGAAGAGTCGTTCATTCGGGTACTTTGAAGTTGTGTATTTGTAAATAAATTGAGCAAAATATGGATTTGTTAATTTATTTACACGAATGTCGGAAGCTACTAGCATTTTGCAAAGGTTTAAACAAAAACTCCGGGTACGTAATGTTTCCATTCTTCACCTCAGATATAGACGTCTGATTTGTAGTTCTGTGGTTTTTGTGGCATTTTTTGGTATTTTTGGGATCTTATATGCTGATATTTTTTTGATTTTTTGACTGCAATGATTGTCACATCATAAATTTAATAAAATAACATTGTCTATCGGAGAAACCGACTGAAAAAACCTATTTATGCCAAATTTAAAGTAGTTTTGGAAGTAATGTAAAAACTTCACCTTTTAGAAATCAAAATAATGCTCAAATGTGTTGTCTTATTCGTAATTTCAAACCAAGGAAATTTGTAATATCTCGTTTACATTTGTCCCTTGTTTTAAAATTCATTTCCTGAGACAAAAAATATACGATACCAATTTGATGTAAAACCCGAACATTTCATGATTCATGATCATAAAAAAATGATTTTGATTCCTAGTTTCCTACATAAGCTAACTATTTTATGTTTGTTTGTTTCTTTTTTTACAATCTTTTATGGGGCTCACGACACTCCCAATTCTTTCACATTTTGATTTTAACATCCTACTTTATACAGTAGCCAAATTGAGGATCTACGGATATAGAACCGTTTTTAGCTTATACGACTGACATCAAAACTTGTTCGGCCCTTGAGTACTGCCCTCTAAAAGATCATTACTGAATGTTACTATTAAACATATTTATGAATCAATTAGAGAAAAGTACCCAGTTTACCAATTTTGTGCAAGGTGATTTGTGGAAAAAAAGAGGGATATGTACCCTGATAGAATTTTAATACCGTATTTATTATATTCTGATGATATGCATAGAACTTAACAATGAGCGCATGCAGCCACCCATTATGGATATAATATTTATTATTCTTTTCCATCACTTCCAACGGATGCGTTCAAATTAGAAAATATACTTCTAGCTGGTGTTGTAAAAACAAGGGATGTAAAGCAATTTCGAAATAATAGTTGTTTTAGATCATTGGTTATTGAACTTATCTCGTTAAAAAAATGTGGTATTGAAATTATAGATGATGACAATAAAAGCCAGCGGGTTTATTTTGTATTGGGTTTGATACTGGGTCTCACAACCTAGGTTTGAATACCACGAAGAAGATATATATCTATAAAACCATCGTGAAACTGGAGTTGAATAGTATTGCATTTTTAATGATATACCATCATTTCATGTAGTTGAAAACATCAGTGTTGATGTCATACACGATTAATTTGAAGGAGTCTACAACTATGTTTTGTGTCAAATTATATCGTACTTTGTATATAAAATGAAATATTTAGATTTGGAAATTTTGAATATACGAAAGCAAAACTTTGAATATGGGTCTATAGAAATTGATAATATTTCTGGTGAAATCAAAAAATCTCATCTTGTAAACAAACATCTTAAAATTTCTGCCAGTGAGATGATGTGTTTCATTTCATTATATACTTTCTTATTATATTGGGGATTGAATACCAACAGACGATGAAGTTTTGGAAGTTCCTTTTAGACTTGTTAGAAATTGTTGATTTGCTGTTAAGTTTCGAAATATCAGACTCATGACTATTAACATTTGAAACCATAATCAAAATTATACTTAACTTTTTAATGATTCATTGAAACCAAAATTTCACCACTTAATCGATTATCCCACAGTTATACGGAAATCTGGGCCATTAAGAAAGTTGTGCTGCTTCACGTTTGAGGCAAAATATAAAGAAATTAAATTGTATGCTCATGCTATCATGTCTCGCTGGTTTTTATGTGTCAACACATTATAGACAAGATGTAGAACCTCATGAAATTGTTACAATAGTTCTACGCGAAGACAACATCATTATTCTGTTTTGCCAGAAACTCAATTAAATAGAATTTTAACCCCACCTATTAGTTTAGAAATAAATACGATGAATGTTGGAACGTTCACTTTTCTAGATATTGGAGATATTTCTGGGCCCCCATTTACTTTAATTAAAACTGGTAAAGGCAAATATGTATATATTAAGAATAAAAGATTATTATATCATATATACTCTTAATATTTAATTCAATTATGTAGTTAATAAAATAATAAGCTTTTAATTTAAAAATCATTATTTGTTGAAATGTATGTTACTTTCAAGTTTAGTTTAACGAAGCTTACAATTGTTCGAATATGGACGAAGACATTCAAATTGATTCCGGTTAATAATAGCATAACTGAAAGCGAAGAGGATGGGAACTCTGAAGAATTGTTATTTTTGCAACGAGCTATGTATAGACCAGTTATTGTACTAATATACATTAGAAATTCAAGCATTATTTGATTATCAGCTAGAACAATGGTGAAAACAAAATAAAATATCGGGCGTCGCGTCGTTGTGGAGGATTCTCCTAACGAATTGACTAAAGTTCTGGCAATAGACGGGCCTACATCTTCATCAAGATTTTCTCCATACAAGATACAACAGACCTGAGACTCCTGATGACAAAAACCTAGATAGCTTTTATAAAAGCTGTGTTTTTTTGTAAGTCTCGATAGCTCTCAATAGATCGCATCCAGATGTTCTCTATTTTTGTGGTTAAACTGCGATTGATTCAGTTTATTTTAATCAAGCATAACTTTTTATTCAACATTTTATCGTTTTTAATTCATTTATCGAGACTACAGATTTTCCCTTTTATGAGTAAAGACACACATCAAAAATTTGTATTTTAGCATGGAAGCATACCAAAGTCAATTTTTAGTACATCTAACATACAATAGGATAGCTGATTTACATTTAATATTTTGCTCTATTTTAAAAGACAGAAGATGTACGTTTAAAGTATTCATATTATTATTATTTCCTTCCATTATGAAAGAGGCATATTCAAAATGTGATTTGCAATCCCTAAATTTTTTTTTATCTGTGCTTAGATGTTCTAAAGGTCATTTTACACGATGCGATTTGCATACAATATTTATTGTACAATAGGGGAAATAAATCTTATACAATTTTGATGAGATCTGAATTTTTCGTTGTCTACACCGTACAACTAAAAATTGAATGAGCTTCCCAAAAAAATTAGAATATTGGTTTAATTTTCTACCTATTCAAAATGAAAAATCAAACAAATTTAATGTTCATCGGGTTATGCGCAGTTACGATTGCAATTATTAAAAACAGAAAATTAAAGCCGTATAAAATTAAAAATAGGACGATATAGGGAAGGAACTAGCTACAAAGACTAGATTTAGGAGAAAAAGAGGTTCAAGGTCTCGTTTTTAATGAATTAAGATTAGATGGTCCTAAAATGTTTAAAAAAAATTTCAAAAATGACTCCCTCGTATTTGAAAATATTATGAAAAAGCGTAAAATCATAAATATTACATCAACAAGATGCAATTTTAAGGTGTAAAATGACCTTAACATCACTTTTTTCGATGTTCGATAGTGTTCATGTCTCTTTCTTTCAGAATAAAATTGTATACTATTTCGCCTTTAAAATTACACTTTTCCTATTACGATCTCAGCATGCGCGCACAAAACATCATATTTCTACATACATTCATCACTTTTTATCACCCAAGTTTTCTTTATCGATGTGAAAAAAATGGAATAGCACATACATTTTATTCTACAATGATGAGACCGCAATAAAGAAAGCATAATTCAAAAATTGAAATATTGTACAATTTTATTCTGGAGAAAAGAGACATGAACACTATCGAACATCGAAAAAAGTGATGTTAGAACATCTCAGCACTGTTTATCATTTTTCGTAAAAGTTGCTCAAAATTTAAAAGATCAAAGTAACATTTTCAAAGAAAAAAAAAAGTTTTAGTATGTCCGTCTCATTTTTTTATATGGATACAATGTATTTGCACTTTTCCTCATGTATTTATACTTTTGGAATAACAAAATATAATAAAAACAACAATATGAGTTGTTAGTATTTTGTAATGCTCAAAAATCCTTATTGATAGTTCAAAATTGGCCAATACGTATGACATACAAGGAATACCTAAGCGATCCAGTGCCAAAGAAAATGAAAGAAAGTTTGTTTCATCATATTGTTTGTATAAAATTTGATATCACGTTTCAAAAACGTAAGAGAAGGTTCTCCCGCAAAATATAGAGCTTGAGCTTAAAGAAGAACAAAGAACAGCATGCTCAGTTCAAAACCTATATGAAGCTGTAGAAAGCTATTGACGAAGGAAAGGAAGGTCAGACAGACCGAACGTATTAAATTCAGAAATCGGCCCTGTGCTTTACTGTTCTAATGTATTTTTAATTTAACTAGTTATTTGAGTAGATGGAATATAAATTAGAGAAAGTGGATATGATATAACATCTGCACTGGTGAAAATTTTAATTAAAGTTTTCGAAGATAATAATGAAACCTGCGACTTAATTACCCGAAGTGGTTCGCCCGTGCCCAAAACAAAAACTCGTTCATATCAACAGCAATTTTTCATAATCATTAAATAAATTCAATTTGCATAAAATATTCAGTTTCACGTCATGGAATAATCCAGGAAGAAGACCAATCCTTAGTTCGATTGAAAATTCATTGGTAATACCGGATATGTATCTCTATGTGGAAGTTGCATATTAATGTCAAGAGAAGCACAATTTACTACCCCAAGCATAGAGGCGGCTCTTCACGATAACTCTATCTATCTGACACAAAAACGGAATCACAAAACGTGAGAAAGTATATTTTAAAATTATAATATTCAGGAACGGTTAAATCTGATGAGACAAATCCACCCTCATTCATAAGAGTTGAACTATTCGATATTTGGACCATGTATAAACAAGTTTTATGAACTAAGGTAGTAGGTAAAAATCATCCCTAATATCATCAAAATATATTGAAGAAGTTACTGGTATTATGCAGGATTATATATTATTTATATAAACCTTCCAAGAAAGATGACAGATGAATACAAAGAACATCTAAATTATAATGAAAACGACGTAAGTGAATTTGTCTACGGAAAGGATTAGGTACACCATAACAACTGCTTACACCTATTACCGAAAACGAAATTTATAATCTCATCAATCAGAGATACAAAAAATTCGAATTCGATACCATGTTCACATGTTTCTAATTATACGTATATTTCGCTTCTTTTATTCTTTTCTAAAAATGTTAAAAAGCGATTAAGCCAAGAATAGTACAATTTCCAAAAATGAATTCCTTTTTGAGTGTTTAGGTAGTACGGATATCAACATAATATCAGAACGAAGGACACTCATGAACCTCTTGTTCCCAATTTACTATATATACAGAATGTACCGTGCAGGTTGTGTTAGCGGATTTTAATAATAAAGCCAAATTCTCTTACAACTTTTCTTCTTCAAGACATTCTGTGTAAGCTAGTTTTATTTTAATTTTGAATGTTAATTAATAACATTCAAAATTAGGTCTGTGTGAATGTCGTGAAGAAGAAAAATTGAAAGAGAATTTGGCTATATTAGTAAAATTCGCTAATACAACCTGCAGAAGACTGATTTGTTCATATTCATAAGCTCCTCAGTTTGAAACTAGATTAAATTGCTTTACAATCTTCGAAACTTATAAAAATCATAGACATTAAAATTAAATACCAATGGGATAAAAACCATAGAATCCTGCCTATCAGTCGGTTTCGTTGAATGATTGTTCGTAAATACTAATATATTGTACTTCTACGTGTTAATTTGTAAAACACATTAAAAATGGTCTAAGGACCGGTTGCACATTAGAAATTACCAGAACTAATTAATTAACATCCAGTTTAAATTACGGGTTAAACAATCATAGGAAAGTTTCTGTCTATTTTTAAATATAACCAAGGCTTTTGCTATACAGTATCAGTACTGGGATCAGTTTTATTTTTGTTATATGTATTTAAATTCACTTTGCGATCTTAATTTTACAGATAAAGTTTAATTACTTTTGCTGATGATGCTGCTCTTTTAAGAGCTACTAGCAGTATTGCCTATTATCTATCTTCTCTACTTCTTCGAAAGTGGTTTAACTTACATCACATGGTAATAATCCCAATAACCAAATTCATGCTTTCTGAATTGGATTAAAATCGTCAAAGAAATTTACCAGAATTTTTTAAATGTCACAAAATAAAATGCAACTCAAGCTTAAATTACTGTATTAAATTGTCTGGATCATGTATTGAAATTAATAAAGTCTTAGAGCAGATATTCACAGAGAAACACTATTAAACTTAAGTTCACTTAAATTAATTAAGTCTTTTTAAGTTAATTTTTCTAGTAGAATTTAAATAATTGTTTTATTATAAAAATAGATTCAAAGATAATTTTGAAATATTTTGGTAAACCAAAGAATTTTTAAATATTTAAATTTGACAAAAAACCAAGTATACAAATTCAAAAACTTACATTTTGAGAATTTAACAGAATTTTCGAGTATGTGAGTTCTAAATTGTAAGAAATGATTCTGAGGCTGCGTACCAATATTGGGATAAATCATTTGGTACAGTAAATTTTAATTTTAGTACATATTTACCTCAATTGGCGTACCAATTCTCTAGAAGTAAAAATGGTTTGAAGGACACAAATTATGGCTCGAAGGGTCAAAATCGCTGGCTGCTAGGTGCAAAAGGAAACGTAAAATATTTTTTTAATATTTTTATTTCGTAAAATAAAAATAAAATTTATTTTATTACCATTGAGTACGTATGGTATATTACCCGGGATCTCTACTATGCAAATTTTCTGATATTTTCTATCATGCTAGCATTTTTTTCAATGTATGTGTCAGTATGCTATACTGACACACTAATAATTAATAAAATAATTGTCAGTATGCTATACTGACAATTATTTTACTAGCAGCAAATTATCAGGCTGATATTTTCTTAAAAATTATCATGATAATTATTACAATGTCATACTTTTTAGGTTGTGTTTTTCATTTTTTTAAAGTTATCTTAGAGTGAACACTTAAAACTAATAAATCTCTATTTCTCAGATAATTCTAAATCTCCATTTTCAAGCAAAACTATTTTTATTAATTCTAGCGCGCGTCATACTTGCCAAATTTCATCATAATCAGTTCAGAAATAGCCAAGTTACAGGCTAATTAGCCATATTCCGAAAGCTCATCCAAAAAACATTTAAGCATCACATTTTCATCATACTTGTCGAATTTCATCACAATCAGTTCAGAAATAGCCAAGTTACAGGCTAATTAGCCATATTCCGAAAGCTGATCGAAAAATCATTTAAGCATCACATTTTCATCATACTTGTCGAATTTCATCATAATCGGTAAATAAATAGGCAATTTACAAGCTAATTGGGCATATTCAAAAACTTCATTTAAAAATCATTAACAATCATATTTCCACCATACCTGTCAAATTTAATCACAATAGATTAAGAAAATACTAGTTATATTCCACTAGGCTAGTTTTATTTAATATTTTATTTATTTCGCAAAACTTGTCAAATGAAATATTTTCTACGAGCATTTGATTTAAATTTGATTGCTCTTTTTTGCAATTCAAGTTTTAATTTAAGAGGATGTCCAATGCTGATGTTTAAGAATTAGCGATTCAACAAGTTTCTAACGCTATCAATCACTTCAGCTTCTGAAATTTGAGAAAAAGAGGAATCTGTGGACTGGTTAAGATTACTCCTAATCAACATTTTAGTTTGTGCAAAATTTATGCAACTTGAAATCGAGGAAAATAGTATATTATTCAACGAGCATATTATAAAGATAGCTGTTATTCACGAAAATGAAGTTTGCCGACACGAGCCGATAGGCGAGTGTCGTAAATCATCTGAGTGATTAACAGCCAATATATGCGAGTAGAATACGATACTTTGTCCACGACCGACAAATATCATTATGTTTCATAATCAAATCTTTTAAATACTCTTCAAATAATTTTCGTCGACATTTTGACGTCACAGTTTAATAATAATGAAAATGGCAAGAGACTACTATATACAATTTCAAAAATTAAATAATTTACTTGGAAATATTGAATAATGAAAGAAAAGACTACTAGATAAACTAGCAGTGAATAATGGATATCATTATAAGTGATGAAACAAACGTGTAATGGGCATATTATACGTTAGTCGTGAACAAAAACTGTTTAACAAAATTTGTTGAGTATATAGGATGATTAACAGGAAACATTAAACTAATCAGCAAAAAAAATTGTTAAACAATTTCAGATATTTGTATCTCACGCAGGTCACTTCCCTTTGTATTAGTTTGATTTATTATTCGAATTCCAATATTTCTCATTAAATGTGCTACATATATTATTAAAACGTTAATTAATAATTCCCAATCCATAAGATCCAATATTTTAACTTCACAACTCTTAAAATATCTAAATTTTTTAAATGCTTAAGATCCGAAATTTATTAATTTGAACAAAGGTGTGGTTAATATTAAAATTTCCTAAATTCGATCCTATACCTTACTCGAGTAATAATGTATAGATAAATTGGGCAATATTAAATTTCCAAGACTCTCAATTTTTTATTTAATTTAGAAAGCATTATAGTACTTCCTAAATTTTTATATTTACAAAATTTTTTCTAAATCTTTAACTTTTCTAAATTTTAATAAAGCTGCATATCAAAATTAGAAAAACTTAAATTTTCAATAAACGATTTTCAGAATCTTTAACTTTATAATTTTTAAATTGTAAAACTCGAAAAGTATTGATTTTTTAAAATTTGTTCAAAATTCCTCAATTCTTTACTAATAAATTCTTAAATTTTCTAAGCTTCAATATATGTATGTATCTAAAAAGTTGCAATGTCTGTATTTTTCAATTGATTAATTCTGTGGAAATATGGCATAATGGAATAACTCTAAATTTCGCATTTTTCAGGAAAACGTTTTTAAAATTAAGAGTCGCTCAAAATCGTATGAGTTTTTTGAATTCTCGCTTTTTTAAATGATTATTACGGAGTTTTGTAGTTGCTGGATTATTACAAAAAATTGATATGATATGAATTCGAATATGGAGATTTCGAATTTGAAATAATACGTAAAAGTGTATAACTCGAGTTATCCCCTTGTGCCATATTTCCACAGAATTTATCGCATTTCTTTAATTTTAATTTATCGCATTTCCTTAATTTTTTGAGAAAAATAAATTTCACAATAAATTTGTGAATTTTCTACTTAAAATTCGAAATTTAATAACTACAAGCCAGAGTGAAAAGTCATGTACTTTTTAAGAGATGTCGATTCGATAACACATTACATGGATCTTAAGTGGTTTACTGAATTTCAATGTAGTCGAACCAGCACAAGTGACGCTCCACGTTCGGAACGCCGCGTTGACGTAACGCTCGTCAAGTAGTTATAATCTTAGTTAAATGCTATCGGCGAGATGGGTGTCTGATATCTCAACACAGACCAAAAATAGAATAACAATTTCGAAGCAAGGTTCGAACAAATATATGCATCACTGTGCACCAGAATGTGAGTTTCTCCTTGCTAAAACGTACCAAAGACGTTAAAGATGGTGCCGTTGGCCGCTAATGCATTATCTATAATGACAATTTGAAAAAGGGAATAACCATCAATGTGTAGTAATATGCTGATTTACTGGACCAGATTTGACCATTGTGACTTCTTTCCTTATCCAAACGTGACAAATGGTCCGGCACAAAGGGGTTCACGTTGATCAAGTAGGTCGTAACCAGCTTGTGTTAAAAAAATCGTATATTTTGAATGGCTAAAAAAATGGAATTTCGTTGGGCAAAGTGTATATCTAAAGTTAAGATATTTAAAAAAAGATACTTTAAACTCCTGAATTATCAATCCGTCTATTTTATCAAAAAGGTCAAAATTCTTTAAATTGACTTTAAATTTTACAATTTCCCAATACTGCCAATTTCTAAATTTGAAAATTATTAATCTTTTTTGCCCAATTTACTAATTTTCTATTGTAAAGTTTTAAATAATTGCCAAATTTATTAATTTTTATAATTTCCATTTATTAAGGGTGGCCCATAATTAACTGAACATTTTTTTGTGAAATGCAAACGATCTATGAACGATCGAGATGCGAACGATATATTTCAGAATTCTTAAATTTCCATATTTCAATATATTCTAAACTTTCAAATTTCTGAAATTACATTTTAGCTACCTAATTTTTAAATTCAGAGGTGTCTAAATAATTAAGTTCCTTACGTGTTTAAATATTTCTTAATTTGGAATTTTCTTAATATCTAAATTTTGTGCGTCTAAATGTAATTACTAGAAAAGCTTGTAGTAAACTCACGGTGGCTGGTTCCCAATGTTTCATATTTATTCAAGTAGGATAAAACATATGAAGCCGGAATGTGTTTAAATAAAAAATGATGTGCGGATTCTGGTAAGGGGCATAACTAGAGTAGTAAATAAATTAAATTTGGCCAAGAACATTTTTAGAAAATGCTTTACAAAATTAAACATCAGTCTCAATTGCAATATTTTATAGTTGAGAGAAGTAAAAATACGCAGAGTCAACAAGAAGACATATGGGATAATATTGAATGAAAAATGGCATGACTTGGGCTGAAGCTGGAGCTAAAGCATCGAACCTATATTTTTATCGTTTTGGTTTTGAATTCAGTTGCTAAATATTTTTGTCCCGGGATGACACCTGTAACGAATATAGCATTAAATTTAAGACGTTTATAAATTTAACTGAATAAATTTAATCAACTTTAAGACTGAATAGGTGGATTCAACATTCCGCTTGAGTCGCTAGTACAGCTAAAATTATTTTTGCAAGATCAATTATGGCTTTAGCTCAGAAGAATTTCCTCTTTATTACATATATACGTATTTATTTATAGTAACAAAGTCACACAATTATCATCTAGACCAACATTATTCTTCAACAATGCTTTGTGCCCCCCCCCCCTCCATTTCCATTTCCGTCAGATATTCTTCTAAACGAAAAAATTGGTGTTTATTGATAATTTCAGTTGAAAGTAAAACTCGAAACACAAAATAACGAAATAGAACGAAAGCATGTACCGTTCTGTTTACAACGTCGGTTTTAATTTTTTTAATTTTAATCGATTTAATGTTTCGGAGCAGTTTATACCGAGCAATGTGCACTATTCATGATGATCTTCTTCAATATAAGTAAAAGAAACATGTAACACTACTAGAAACATGTATTTGTATACACTATCCGTTTTTATTGATTTCACATGATCCTTGCTCTCGGTCACACAAATGAGGTTTCTCCTTGGATTTTGTTTGGTTTTAGTGAATATAATTCGCTAAGTCAGTACGTTCCGCTTGACACTTAATGTATTAATCGAGAATTGTATTTTTGTAGTTTGGTCGTAGCTACCTGATGAGTACACCTTACTTTCCAGTACGATACCGACCTACCAACATAATTGAATTAAAAGAGAGTTTTCATTTTTCAGAGTCGACATATTTGCGGGTTAAAGTAAAAGGGGAGTAATGATATTTCTACTTTTGCCAGTAGATATTATATAAGTTATTGGCGTCTGTATTTTTCAGATTTGCCAAATCGAAAATACTGCCAATGTTATACTACTAATATATCACATAATTACTAATATATTGTCTAAAATAAAGCCGAACAATACATTTGTATTTAAAGCGATGTGATTTTACGGTTTGTAAAAATGGTCAGAACAGACATTTAGGCAGAAGTATAAGGTATGGTTAAGGTCATATTCAATTTGTTTTTATAATTATCATTGATTATTGATCACGTTTAATTATTTTTAAGTATTACAATATTATGCAAAGAAAAAATTTATCGCTTACCATTTCCATTGTAATTGTTTCATCACCTTAATCTGGAGTCATCAAATCTGAAAAAAAAAAAAGAAATCCGTGTTAAAATTATTTGAATTGTTACAATATGTACATATGTGACAAACTTATAATAACGCAAAACTCGGCATGGCTTGTCATTATTGAAACACGTTTAGCTAGCTAATTTGTATCTATCTTATTATAACTTAATATAAAAATATTTTTAATTTTAAATTCTAGAAATCAAAGTTTCTACGGCATACTTTTTTGAGGCTAACAACCTTCATCGTATACCGAATTCATTTTATATAACAATAAATAACTTTATTAATTGGTTAATTAATAAATGCAAGTAATATATAAAAGAAACTATTAGCTATAGATTATGATAATTTGAAACTCTATCTGCTTTGATCTTATCTCCAAATATATACACACATATCAAAATATCTATCCTATCAGGTTTTAACCATAACGGAATACCATAAATAAAATGATAAAAAATGGAAAATATGATTTGAATAAAATATTTAGACATTATAGAAGTAATTAATTAATCAACAAAAATGTTCCCTAATTAATTATTTATGTTAAAGTTTAGTTAATTTATTATTTTATAAGCGACATATTTATAACTTTAATGATAATCAGATACGATTTTATTATTATTTTATGTTATAGTAAATCGGTTAATTGATATTACTACGACTGTTATTAGCACACTGTTTATATTGGTCGATTTATGTCCGTGCCTTTTAAATTGTAGTAAATCTTAAGTATGACAATTCTTTAGGGAATGGCTACTTATTTCCTCATCAACTTCAATAAATTAATAGCCTCGCGATTTCAATAGATGCTCAGAAAAACAAAATTATTTCGTCAACATACAACTTGTTCAAATGTGCTCGAAGAAATAAAATGAGTTCTAAATATAACAACGACATATTGTAACAAACAGCAATTGCATTGGCGTTAAAAGGGAGAAAATAAAAATTCTCATGATAAGGTGAGAACTTTAAAACACCATGAGACATAATTTGTTTTAGTAAAGTCGTTTTAACTTCAATATTCACCCTCGAAATTTTCAACATAAAGCACGAGATCGGTGCAATAACAAAAATGTAAAGGCAGCACAGGACTCAATAACGGATGTGGCTTTGTTCTCTCAAAGCTTAATGAAAAATTATTTTGTTTGATTTTTAGATTAAGAATTTGGCACAGTTAAAGAATTTAGTTGGGCTTTTGTTTAAGAGAAACCTCTGATATTTTTAGTATTTTAGATATGTATCATAATGGATCATAAATTTTACTAAACGTTTTTTGTCAAGGACCTTAATTATCTGAAGTGAACAAAAAGTAGAACAAGTTCACCTTCTTTCATTGTTCATCTTCGATGATCATTCTTGATGAAAGATTTGCATGGGTCATTTTGAATGATTCATCTATGATGATCTATCAAAGTGAATGCGCCTTAAGCAACAATTAGAGGATTAGAAAACCAAATTGACGAAAGTTCAATTTTTAACATTCTTAGATATAACCTTAAATAATTCGGAATTCTGTTTTATGTAACAACAACATTTATGGACAAATTTTTGGCTCACCAATGGGTTTAATGGCTTCAGGACGTTTCAGAATTTCCGTTTAGAACATTTCAGAATATTTCAAAATGTTCTAAAAAGTTTCAGAATTTAAAAAAAAAAATTCAGAATATTCCATGAGGTTCCAGGTGTGTTGAAATGTTCCAGGATTTGTAGAATGTCTCGGAATGTTTCAGAATTTTGAAGAGTTTTCTAAAATTTTCTAGAATGTTCCAGAATTTTTGGAATTTTCTACAAAATTCCAGATGTTCCAGAATTTTCTAGAAAGTTTTAGAATGTTCCACAATTTTCTAGAATTTTTCGGAATTTCCAAAATTTTGTAGAATGTTCTAGGAAGTTTCAGAATTTCGTAGGAATTTCTAGAAAATCACATAATGTTTCAAAATATTCTAAATAGTTCCAGAATTTTAAAGTTTGTTTCAGGATATTCCAGAATTTTCCAAGAAATTCCAGGTATAGAATGTTCCAGGATTTTTTAAAATATTTCGGAATGTTGTAGAATTTTTATGAATATTCTCAAATTTTCTGGAATTTTTCAGAATTTTCTGAAATTTTATATCTGAAGTACTATACTCAACTAATTTACTGTTTAGAGAATTTTTTTCATTTAGCAACATTATTGATCGTGAACTGCTCATACAGTGTTATCCTACAAGTAGATGGTCTAACTTTAGAATTGATCTTTTTTGCCACTTCTGCTAGTAGAGATAATGTTTTGTTTAGAGGACTGGCTAAGTTTAACACACCTCCAAGTGAAATTAAATATGCAAACTCAACCTTTTAAAAATAGGTTACAACATTTATTTGGTCACAGTAAAGATTAAACAATTTTAATTTTTTGGTAATTGTTAATATTTTTGATTATTTAATATACTTATGAATTTAGCGTCATAGTTAATTTAATTAAAATTTACACAGTGTAAAGTTGCAGTATAACCCTACGGGTTCGTGCAGCTGAAATAAAACTGATTTTATATGGAAATTATAAATGTATATTTTAATTAAGCAAATAAAAAAAAGATTCAGATTATTCCATAGTTTTTAGAAAGGTCCAGCTGTATTGGAATGTTCTAGGCTTTTTAGAACGTTCAGAATACTCCAAAAATTTCACGAATATTTCCAAATTTTCTAGAATGTTCAAGAAGTTTGTACAATTTTCCCAAAAAAATTTTACGTGTTCCAGAATTTTCTAGGACGTTTCAGAATGTTTCCGAATTTTCAAAATATTCTAGAATGCTCCAGGACGTTCCTGAATTTCATAGGATTTTCTAGAAAATTTCAGAATGTTTTAAAATGTTCTAAAAGGTTCCAGAACTTTATAGAAAGTTTCAAAATATTCCACAATTGTCTAGAAAATGCCAGGTGTATTAGAATATTCTATGATTATTTAGAATGTTTCGGAAAGTTTCAGAATTTTCAAGAATATCACTAAATTTTCTAGAATATTACAGAATTTTCTAGATTTTTTAGAAAATTTCAGGTATTCCAGAATTTTCTAGAAAGTTTCAGAATGCTCCAATTTTTTCTAGAATTTTCCGGATTTGCCAAAATGTTCTAGATTGTTTCAGGACGTTCCTGAATTTCATACGATTTTCTAAAAAATTACAGAATGTTCAAAATGTTCTAAAATGTTCCAGTTTGTAGAAAGTTTCAGAATAATCCAGAATTTTCTAGAAAGTTCCAGGTGTATTAGAATATTCTATGATTGAATGTTTCGGAAAGATTCAGAATTACCAAAAATATCGTTAAATTTTCTAGAATATTACAGAATTTTCTCGAATTTTCTAGAAAATTCTAGATGTTCCAGAATTTGATAGAAAATTTCAGAATGCTCCAAAATTTTCTAGAATTTTTCGCAATTGCCAAAATGTTCTAAAATGTTCCAGGACGTTCCTGAATTTCAAAGAATTTTCTACAAAATTTCAGAATGTTTCAAAAGTTCTAAAAGGTACCAGAAGTTTGTAGAATGTTTCAGAATATTCTAGTATCTTCTAGAAAGTTCCAGGTGTATTAGAACATTTTATGATTATTTAGTATGTTTCGGAAAGTTTCAGAATTTTTAAAAATATCGATTTTTTTGAAAATTTCAGGTAATCCAGAATTTTATGCAAATTTTCAGAATGCTCCAAAATTTTCTAGAATCCGGAATTTCCAAAATTTTCTAGAATATTCCAGGACGGTCCAGAATTTCCTACTTAGTATTTTCTAAAATATTTAAGGTAAATGATTCAAAAGTTCTAAATTGTTTCAGAATTTCCTAGAAAGTTTCAGAACTTTCTAAAAAACTTCATAATTCTTGAAAGTTTTTTCACAATGTTCTAGAAGCGGGAGTGAAGTGCATTTGAATATTCTAGAATGTTCGGAAAACGGAAATCAACTACATCTGAACGTTCTAAAATGTACTGGAAAATGTTCTCTAAAAATTTCGATCCTTGAAGGCGTAAGGCGAAGTCCGGTGCATTGTGTCAGAATTATTTTAGCAACATACAAGAACTAATCGAAATAGTGAAACTCCAACGTGAAAATCCAAGGTGTTAAGTTTTTTATAAATTTAATTTTATTAAATAATAATTTTGGTTGTTATTTATGTATTCTTTTATTTGTAGATTTTTTCGCTAAAATGTCAAAACGTAAGAGAGTATTTATACAATCTCGCAGGCAAAATCGCAAAGAAATAAGGCGGCATTCGGAGAAACGAAACAGTAGAAGGAAGAGAAAGGCGAAGGGAAGCAGCAAATAAGAGAAAGTCGTAATGAAAAACAATATGAAGATATTAGAGAAGTTGCGCAAATTAGAGTATGTACATTCAAATAGAAAAAGAGAATCAGACGAACCACAAAAATTGCGAAATTGGTAGTGCACATGGCAGTGCAAATGACCACAAAAATTGCGAAACGAAAGAAACAAAGAAAGGATGAGCATTCTTCGCAAAAATCGACGAGTCGAAGCACGTATAAGAATTACAGTTTGGAATTACAACATCCAACACTTCATATATATGTACATATTCCTACCGTGACTGGTCAAATGACCCGTTGTGTCAGGTAACATAGTCTACACACTTTTCGTAGAAACCAATTAATAAAAAAACGAAGTAAATATTGAAAAATTTATTCTACGTATATTATTGGAAAAATCGTAAAATTTAAAGGCGGTATAATTACGTTAAATATAGAAAATTTTAATCAGAATTTTAAAACGGGTCAAATGACCCGGTCATGGTAGGTTTAGTGTTAAAAATGGGTAAGACATGCGGCTGTTGAGCGAAAAAATTAAAGGGCGAAACACAGATTGCCAGAATTAACAGAAATATTCACGTATATGACTAGAAAGACACCAGAATCAAACAAAACAAAAATTCTGCCGTTATAATGCGTGCTTCCAAATAACGTCGTTGGGAGCTACATATATATGCGTCGAAGACACTTTCAGCCGAACTTTAAAGTTCAAGGACAAATATATCATCATGTGGGCTCGCCTCTATCGGCCCAAATGAAACGCCGAAATTCCTACTAACACATTTTGTTTGTTAACGACGAACAATTCGAAGTGGACCAGCGTTGAACCAACATCCGGGGACTATGACAAGAAATCATCCGGGAGTTACACGATCTACTCCATAACCATAACCATAAACGAACAAATGATCTCGAAGCAGTATATTGCAAGATCGAAGATCGAAGCAATATATTGCAACGTATCCACTGATATTTTTGCAGGCCAAGACGGTTACCACTTCAACATTAAACACATTTCCTGCCACATGTTAAAGATCCAGCGGTTGTCCAGTTAACCATCCACCAAGAAAATGAACAATATTTGTATTCCACCAGGGGGACGACAGAAAAAAATGTGACGGAACCACCAGTACGACCAACTTTGAATTCGTTTTTTCGAGCTACGCCAAAATGATCCATTTACCCGGACTATACTATACACGAAAGTGCCAAGCTCTAAACATGGAATCGACGAAAATGTGGGGCACTAGTACAGAGACACGATGGTTGCATCCAAGACACGCTTGGCGTTTACTGCTTCATACGATGGCCTGACATGTTTTGAAGATCTAAGAACTATCGACGGCTATATTTGTAAACTATCGAGAAGCATGTCAGCGATAGGGCCTGCTGGGCCACTGGGAATTTGCTATGAGAGAGGCAGTGCAAATGACAACAACAGATCAAATACGGGAACCATTTGCGATTATATTAACAACAAGTAATCTATCAAATATTACTCATCAATGGCTGAAATATAGGGACAGTATGAGTGAGGATATCTTCGCTAAACTACGACGACAAAACCCGGAATCCGAATTCAATTTTAACGATGAAATGTTCAACAAGGCTCTGATTTTGTTGGAAAATAATGTTTACCTGTCATTCAGAGATCGACGTCAGACAATGAAATAAATGAGTGCACTCAACCATCTGGCAGCACATAAAAAATATCAAATTAACTACAAATATGAGAGCGCCAATTTTCAGAAACGAAAGAGCGCACGTATTTGCCGAAAAACTGTTGCTAAAATTAGAAGGCATCGATCTACCCAATAAGCCAAAAATTTAGGTTAACTCGTATTGACGAACGAGTTGGGCAACATCGTTGGAATACCGGTACAACTCATTATTGAACGCACAATTTAACAAAAAAATGAACATTAAAAATCAACATTTACCGTAGTAAATGATTTACTCGAGAATTCGACCACAGTCTTAGAAAACAGTCTAAACATATTTAGACATTTACCAAAATGCCAAAAGCTGTAATAATAAGAATGGTATAATTGTAAATATATAGAATGGCTTAGGATCTACCAAAGAATAAAAAGCGAAAATCGTTAATTTAAATCCGCATCTAGACGATTTTTTTTAGATATACATATGTATATTACTACACAGTATGCGGCCTAACATCAAATTCCAACATTTCAACAAACAACAATCGTACAAACGTGGCTTAATAGATTGATGAAATATTCTGGAGTGGTGAGGTTTTCAGATTTAAAGATATTTTTAGACGCCCTACTCTGAGAAATGTAAGGCAAAATAATATTTAGAAAAATAAGAAATAATTGTTGATGTTTACGTTCTAATAAATTGTTGATTATTTAAATTAATATAAACCTAATCGGAATATCAATCCGAATTTGCAAAAAATATTGTTAAAATTCAAACTGTTTATATTTTTATTTAGTCTGAACGATTTGCTTCTTTTCAGCGCTCATATAGAGAAAAACAGATTATTTAAATCTGTTGCATATAAACACAAAAGATATTGGTAAAATAAGTCTTGATTTTGCCAAAAATGTTAAATGTTGCAAAGATTCAAAACGTTTTAAATTTGTATTTAGTTTGAACGATTTGGTTCTTTACAGTTCGGCTTTAGAGAAAAATCGTTTGCTTAAATCTGTTGCGCATAAATAGGAAAAATATTGGCAACGTATCCTGATTTCTGACAACTCATAATTGGCACAGCCGTGCCATATTGTGTAGTGTTTGCGTGTTTATAAACAATATTAAGTAAATCTGTTAGGGACATCAAAATTTGTGAATTTTTGTTTCTGACATCTTGAGATGAAGCATAAAATCGCTTTAAAGACCAGCGATACCTCGCACATTACTGTACGAAGATCTACTCTGACCCGCAGCACTTCCATCGATTGAAGTACGTTATATAGGGATCCTCATTAGGTATAGGTATACAATCCTTTAAAACTAAAAAAATAGATCCTATACAGATCGAATTTTCAAATTCCAATATTTCTCAAAACCTTCTGCTTTTGCTTCACGATCATTTGCTTTGCCGAATATTAAATACCATAGAAGTTAATTATGCAACGAACGAAAAGAAATCACTATCAATTATATGGGCAGTAAAGAAGTATTAGCCATATTTATACATCAACAAATTTACACTGGTGACCGACCACAAATCGTTAACATAAATTAAATCATCAGAAAAGAATTCTAAAGTTCTAAGATGGAAATTAGAACTTGAGAATTATTATTCCGACATTATTTACAAAAAAGGAAAAACAAACTACGTCGATGCTCTTATATAGTAGAAGGCCTGTGCTATTAAAGAAATAAATATCAATGAACCAATAGTGACCTATAAACTGTTCATCCAGCAAATAAATCAGACGATTACTACATTCACTTTCCAGATCGGCTCCTAAACTATTACAAAAACACATCTCGACACAATAATTTTGGAGGATGTATTCCCCAATTTCAAAAGAATCATAATTTCTAAAAATTCATTTGAAAACGATGAAATTACAAAATATTTAAAAAAAAATTCACAACGAAAAACAATCTACACTCAGCACCCGAAACGTAATATGAAAAATTTCAAGAATAATTTCGGGAAAATATCTCCCAAAGACCGTCAAAATATCATTATTAAAAAGGAACAAGAAAGGGCACACCTAGGGATTAAAGTGAAACGATCGTACTTTTTCCCAAAAATGTTACATAAAATTAAGGTACATGTCAATGTACGCAACAATTTCAACATGAATCAATACGATCGCAAACAATAAATAACATCAAAATGTCTCCCAGACCCTTATAGGTTTTCAAAAACTTCTGGAAATCGGTATCGATTTATTTTCAAAACATCTACGGATGAAACCGATCAATTCCAAAAATTTAATAGACATTACTGATGGTTTGACTAAATATTTTGCTAAATAGTGTGTCTTTTCTGTCTGCCTATTATATTCCGAAGATGTTACATAATCTAGCTTTATATTTAATTTATTTAAATATTCCTTGAATTGTAAGGTTGGAACGTGGTTTAATTTTCTGAAATAATTTCTTTCGGAATCCATCAGTAGTGAAACTACATATAATTGAAATATAATATTAAATACAAATAAAGACAAATTCCTTAATTATAACAGTCACCCTTAAAGAATGTATACACACATCTATTGGCTATAAACCAAATAAGATAAATGTTAACCAAAATAAAACCAAAATAAACTCACAAATCCAGAAAAAATCCGAATCCAAACAAACAATACCTTCAGTGTTGTAGCTAGGGAGTCCAAAACCGGTAGTCGGTAAACCGGTAAATTGGTTGAAATTAACAGTTCTTACGGTATTTTTAACAGTTTATAACCAGTAATTCAGTAAAAGTCACTTTTAAAATTCAAATTATATTTTCGTAAAAAAACAACTCTACAATAAAGCAAATGGACGCTAGTTTGAGAAACAATTGCTGTGTTTATACCACTGCCAAACTAGCAGTGCTACAAATATCAGTTGCATAGCAATGATATTTGGCAATGCTATTTTAGCTGGCTGAGCTAAGTATATGTCGCGTTTATACCGTTGCTACAGTTGTCATTTCGGTTTAGCAATGCTAATTTAGCTGCGGTATAAACTTAGCAATTTACGATTGTAAAAGTAGGCTTAACGCCTCTAATAGTCTCATGGAAAAATTGTTTATTTAAAATAACCATCCATTTGAAGTTTGTATTGCATAGATAAACAATATAGGAAAAATTGAATGGAGGAATTGCGGTTGTTTCAGCAATAAAATAAAATTTTAAAGGTCAATGGTTAGATAATTTTAGTATAGAAAAATTCCGATACGTGGAATCCGTGATGTTGTAAACGTCAATAGAAAATTAAATCTGGTTTGAATCTAAGAAAAATTAAATATGAAGTTAGCAACAATTTCTCTTTTTTCATTCGATCACTCAATCTCGTCTTAATGACAGATGGCACGAGCATACGTAACAGAACAAGATTTAATTTCTTTTTTTGTGGAGATCCGGCAGACTTTGTAAGTAAAATAGCGATTAGTGTTATATTGGTTAAAAATTATATTTCGTCAATAATACAAAACTTATTGTTTTGAAGCCATTCATTATGGGAAAAGAAACCGATGTAAAAAAGAGCACTTGACCATTTCAATATTTTGATCGAAATAAGATTACTGAAACGGTTGTCTGCAACATTAAAAATTGCGGAAAAATAATAAGAACTGGTGGTGGAAGCACACGTGGCTTGCAGGCACATTTGAGGAGCCACCATAACATTAATTTGCTACAGAGGGAACAAGCTAACAAATCAAAACTAGCAGGCATAAGTCATTTTGGAAATAATTTAAATACGTCTACCATCAGCAATAAAAGAAAACTAACATCGTACTTCACAAAAATTTTGGATGAACCTTTCCCTGCCGTTATTTCCAAAATGATAGGATAAGATTTACTGATACTCCAAAATCACCGAGCTCTGTTAGCAAAATTGTGAAGGAATATGGAAAAAAAATCCAGGATTAATTAATGATCTTAACGGTTATAAAACGTTGAAAAAATGATTTAGCATGTGTTTTACGAATGAATGTCTTTAAAAAATCATATCTTCATAAACAAAAATGCATGTATGAACATGCAACTGATAAATGCATATATATATGCAACTAATGAATTTAATTTATCATTTAAAGATATTGAGGGAACTGTGCTTGACCCATGGAATCCAACTAGCTGTTATATCAAAAATACGATATAGATGAGGAACAAAAATACGAGGAAGACGGAATTGAAGAATTTTCCGGATTTATTGAAAATGATTCTTTCGATGAGGAAGATATTGAGAACGACGAAGGCATAACTATAACTGAGGAGATGTCTAATAATCCAATATTGAATGATATATCTCATTCGCAAATATGTCAAATTATCGCCTACAAAAAACGACATATTGCAGAAGTACGTACTGAAAGAATTCGGAAAAGAATTAAATTTATTAATGGATTCTAAGTCTTTTATAAGATAAAGAAATCAGTGAGTAAATATTTGATCGATTTGAATATTGATTTAAATTTCACAGAGGATGAGCTATATTTGGTATCCAATATTATTTCAGCATTACCACCAATTAAATTGGCCGTTGAATCATTTTATTGTCAAGATGCAAATTTATTAAGTGCTGATATCAGATTAAAATTCATGTTGGATGAGCTCTCACAACAAAATGATTTGTTAAGCAATGAATTTAAATCTGAACTAATATATCGAATAATACAACGACGAACAAATTTATCCGTATGTTTCGCAACTCCTGCCTGATCCAAGCAACATTATGTCAGGCGAAGGTGATTATAATATATTTAATATTACAAACGAAACTAAACTTACCAAAATAATCAAATATTTGATAGAACGTAGTCAGAATTCAAACAATTCAAATGTCTCTGAATGTGAGACTGAATACGATAAACAGACAGAAGATGAGATCATTTGTATTGAACTTGAACAGGAACCAATTTTAAGCATGAAAGAAATATTATTTTTAAAATTAAAGCAGAATTCTAATATTAATATAGAAATACTAGGAACTGTGGCTCACCATGCCAAATATTGAAATAAAGCCATTAAAAGTGAAATCGTGCTTTTAGAAGACGAGAAGAGACGAGGTAAATACTTGCAATTAGCGTAAGAAAATGCTTTTTCCTCAGCTGGATTATTAGTCTAAGAGCTGGTAGACAATTTTGAGTAGGTATTTGAGGCAGCATGAAAATTTGTGTGCCGCTTCTTTAGCAATGTCTAAACATAAAATCAAAGACCTGGCTGGAGGGTAGCGGGGCATTGTTAACCTTTGATTTTTTTAAGTTGCGAAATTTTTTTGCAAAAAATGTATTTGAAGCATTCTGAAATTTTAATGCCTTTTAGTTTAGTATTTAATAAAATATAAAATAAAAAAGCCAGATCATTTAGTCGGGTCTAAAATGTTGCCAGGCGGCTTCAAAGTTGAATTTTGTAGACTTCTAAAAAATATATTTGAGGCAAGCTAAGACTTAGACAGATAAATATATATGTGTATACCTAAAAAAATCTAACTTCAAAAAGACAGGTCATTTTGGTGGGGCTCTTTAACTGCCAGGTGGTCGGGAATGTACTGAGTTCTTAAGAGCTTTTGTCGTAATTCTACTTTGCAGTTTTCTGTTTCGCTTATTCTATTACATCTAGTTATCATCAACACTACTTTATTGAACCTTATTACCTGTTTCAAAAGTTTTTTTTTCATTATATAAGCAGAAAAATTCATAATATTTACCTTTGAAATAGATTTTTCGAACCTATCAGCAGATTCGTTACATTCAGAAATAAACATTTCATGTAATTTTGCATCTACTTCTTCAATATTTATCAAAAAATCTTGTTCTGCATAAGCTACTTTTCCTCTCGAAATATTTAAAAGTCGTTGCTGGTCGATGCTAGTATCGAATGGATTCATAAATTTGGAAAACGCATTGACAAATAATTGAATTTGTTTAGTGTCTTTGTTTAAATTATATTTTTCCACAGCTGAAACATGTTGCCGTTTCCGTAGACAAGTAGTATGTATATGATACAACAGTTGATCGATTCTCGTGGCTCTTATAACAGCGCTGTCGAGCAGAAATGGAGTTAATAAAATGTACTGCACCGGTTAATCTTCTTTCAGCATCTGTGTTGATTATCTGTTCCAGAGTCAGATGAATTGGCTGTCTACAGCATCACTTGTCCGTCCTTTGGATTCCAAAATAACTTCTTTCCATGGATTCTTGTATTCGTGGATGAGTTTGTTCTAGTTTAATTAAAATATCGTGATATTATTTAACCAACCAACGTGAATAATTTGGCTGGTTAAAGACAAAGAAAAGATTGGCCATTTTTGGTTAAATAAATTTAAATAGATCAATATCGCCTGTCCGTATACTGCGGCTTAACTTCTGACAATAATTGACGAGATTTATGTACGTCACATAAAATTGAGGCTTTTTACCATAAGCTCCATTCAAACGGGCTTCTTTATGTTGGAGATATGAAGATATGAGGTTTGAGGCTTCACTATTTTGTAATAAAGCACCATAAGATAATTTTTGATCATTAAACTCCATCAGCTCTGTACGTAGATTTTCTATAATCGGTATTTTTTTCATTTTTCAAGAAAAATGAAAATGCAAAATTTCTAATCCAACTGCCATCAGTGGGTGAAATCGTTTATATCTATTAAAGTGCTTGCCAGAAAGGAATGAATCAACAGATCCATTTGCTATTTTTCACTTTCAACAGCAATATTCATTAGTCCACAGCTTTGAAATATGCAAGGATAATATGAAAAGATCCAAAATGAATAAATATGTTATCAAATAATGGCTGCTCGCTAGCTTGGATTTGCATCGCAACTTTAGCAATAGCTTAATCTTAAGTAACTTCAATATGAGACTGCAGTACTTCTTCAGCGATTTTTTAACTTTCTTTCAGTGTTTCGAGAACAACATTTTTAGAAGTAGTGTTGATGATAAATAGATGTAATAGAATAAGCAAAACAGAAAAGTGCAACGTAGAATTATGTCAACAGCTCTTAAGAATTCAGTACATTTCCGACCACCTGGCAGGTAGAAAGTCCCACCAAAATGACCTGTCTTTTTGAAGTTATGTTTTTTTAGGTATATATATTTATCTGTCTAAGTCTTAGCTTGCCTCAAATATATTTTTTAGAAGTCTACAAAATTCAACTTTCAAGCCGCCTGGCAACATTTTAGACCCGACTAAATGATCTGGCTTTTTTATTTTATATTTTATTAAATACTAAACTAAAAGGCATTCAAATTTCAGAATGCCTCAAATACATTTTTTGCAAAACAAATTTCGCAACTTAAAAAAAATCAAAGGTTGACAATGCCCCGCTACCCTTCAGCCAGGTCTTTGATTTTGTGTTTAGACATTGCTAAAGAAGCGTCACACAAATTTTCATGCTGCCTCAAATAAATACCTACTCAAAATTGTCTACCAGCTCTCCATCTATATTTTGTAATATAATGCGAAGCCAATTAAGTGATCAAAGCATTAATGTTTTATGCTATTTAAGAGCTCATTTTAATGGACATACAGAATTATATAAAATATGAATTATTAAATGTTTTAGTTATGAATTAAATATTATTTATTTTCTAAGTCGATATTTGATATGTATGTGAAGTTAGCCCGAAAAAACCTTTCAGCCCGAAAAAAGTCTTTTCAGAATGTGTCTTTGCTATAAATCTAAAGTGTCTTAGCTCTCAGCCCGAAAAATTGAAAATTAGTACATAAAACGAATATCAGCCCGAAAATCTGACTTGGGCCAGAAACTTTGATACATCAAACGCTGTGGTGAAACTCACAGGGATTGATCTATATAACGGGATGTGGCATGGACACAGAAGGGCCCTTAGCTACGTAAAACTACAAGCCCGATATCTATGCGATGGCGAGAAGGGTGATTTAAAGAATTATTTCCATGGTAACTGACTTGGGCCAGAAACTTTGATACATCAAACGCTGTGGTGAAACTCACAGGGATTGATCTATATAACGGGATGTAGCATGGACACAGAAGGGCCCTTAGCTACGTAAAACTACAAGCCCGATATCTATGCGATGGCGAGAACAGAGATTTAAAGAATTACATTTACAGCACCTTTTTAGAATATATATTTTATATATAACACGCAAGCCCGTTACAGTTTTCGAAGCCGTTAGCCTCTACAATTCTAAGTTAAATTATGATAGTTGTTGTCATTTTATTTTAATGTAAAATCTATGATATAATAAAAACATTATTAACATAAATAAAGAGTATTTTGAAAACAAGATTATGAGAAACAAGATTTTCTCCAAAAATCTCCCTACCTTTGCCGTACGTCTATATCACGTACGTAATACATTTTGGGTTATAAAAAATGTTTAGGGTGGCCCGTTTTCTATGCCGGTGAGTGTAGTTTTTAAGCTATTTTATTTATGTATACAGAGAATAATCTACAAATTTGACTTGAACTTATAACTTATTGAACAGGGTAGAATGAAAATTAAATTAAATACATATATAAGAGAGTTAAAATTGACATACAAATATTTTTAGGTTGGAGCATAATGTTGCTTCAACCTACGTTTAGAGCTGCGTCTTTGCTTAAGTAAAAGTCGAACAGATGGTCGATTTTATAAAAACTCCTCGACATCATGTTTACCGGTTCGTTGTCACCATAGTTTGTTCTGTGTTTATTCAGATGAAGGAACTCATGCCACATCCCGTTATATAGATCAATCCCTGTGAGTTTCACCACAGCGTTTGATGTATCAAAGTTTCTGGCCCAAGTCAGATTTTCGGGCTGATATTGGTTTTATGTACTAATTTTCAATTTTTCGGGCTGAGAGCTAAGACACGTTTAGTAAGAACAGAAATATAATAATAATTTTTTTGAAAAGTTTTTTTTTCGGGATGGTTTTTCGGGCCAAGTTCACATCGGTATATTTGATGTTATAACTATTACAAAATAACAGATTATATTGTAATTGATTGTTTCTTTTTTGTCCTATTACATTCGATGAATTACTTTTTAATTTACTTTTGAACATGTATTAAATTTTGTTGTGATATTAATTTTGTTAATTTTTGTTTTTGCAATAAAATATTTTTTAAAAGTGAAGTAATTTCTAAATATTTTATTTTATTTTTACAAAATTTAAACTACTGATAATTTACCGGAAACCGGTAATGCCATTGAAAATTACCGAATTACCAGTACCAGTATTTTGTTGAATCTTGGACTCCATAGTTGTCACTAGCAACCTGTAATTTTCTAAAAAGGTAATATAAAAACTAAATAAGAATAAAGAAGAACACCCCAAAGTTAATATACAACCAAAAAGTATTTGTAAAACCAAACGTAAGAATTTCGTTTCAGAATACTGTTTATAGTAGGTACTAAGATTTTTAATTTTAATTATCTCAATTCAATATTGTAAAAATCAAAAATAAAAACTAGAAATCCAATATTTTCCAACAATAACAAACCAATGTAAAATTCAAATAGGAACAATAAAAATAATTCATCCTATAAATTTGACAAATTTAGAATATACATACCTACATTAAAATGTCAGGAGGAAAAGATGGGATAAATTGTGTACTGCCACAGATCAATGCATCAATAACAGAAAAAAAAAAAACTGAAAGAGCTTGTATATAGAAACAACTAACAAGTCCAAATCATTAAACAAATAAATGATATAATACAATTAATTAGGCATACGGAGATATGGCCAACCAAATAATGCTCACAAAGATCGAAATGTTGATGGGCTTATTCCCCATTGATAAATCCAAATTAAATTTAATAAGTCAATTTCGAGTTGCAAATTTTATTTTATACAAATATTAAATAAACTATTAACTAATTTTCATCTTGACGTGATCATATTTACACTCCTATACATATCAAAATGAAACATTGTTGAACTAATTTTGTTAAGCAGCAAAACAAAAACATTTTTAATTGATCCATTTTTAAAACTCCTCGCATATCTTCCATTTTGCTAAAATTAATTCATCTAATTTATTTTATTTTTCTTGAATCTAAATTTTATAAAAAAAATATCGTTTGCTTGTTGTTATTTTTTCTAAAAGTAAATTTCCTTTATAAATATATTCTAAATCTATTTTGGTTCTTAAGGTGAATAAAACAAACAAAAAAAAAAATATTACAGAAAACTCAAAAAATACAAAACACTAAGATTTTTTAGATACGTAGGTATAAACGAGCAAAAAATAACGATTACACAGTATAAAGAATAAAAATTTAATTAAAAAACAAAAAATATTGTAATTTGATTGACTAGATATTTCCTCTCTAGAGTATAATTGCTTTTATAAAAAAAAAAATTAAGGTAAATTAAACAATTCTTGTTTCTTACTCATTTAGTTTTTCTACTTTCTTGAATTTTTTACGAAAACATTATTTTATAGAGATTATATTCATTATATAGTAGAATATTATAAGAATAAGGTGAAAGTTGAATTTAACCCTTTAAAAATCTACGAAACAAAATGCGAAAAGCTGATTAATGCAAATCACATAACAATCTATTTAAAATAAAATACGTTCTGGTTGTTGTGTTTTTTTTTTGCTTTAGATTTATTCTGCTGGAACCAATCACTATCATCAACATCAGCTAAATTTACATTTCATTTTTGTTTGATTTTTTTGTTATGCAAACAAGAAAGAAAAGCAAAAAAAAAATAGTAAGTAACCCTTTTCCCCATCATCTTTCAACCTATTTAGCTGGAGTTCAACATAATGCTGTTTTCAATTTGTTTGCGTTTAGAATTTTCCAAAAAAAAAAAAAAAAAATCTGGTATGTACATTTAAATACAATGTGTATGTATACACATCGAAGAAAATCGGTAAGTTTTCCATCATTTAACGGGTGGTAATCAAGCAATATATGGCTGGTATTTTATTTTGTAAGCGCCCCGAAATCTTAAATTTTAGTCTGAAAAAATTTTGTTTTTGTATTCTGAGGATCAATGTGAATAGTTGCCACCTTGTCACCCTTTCGGTTCAAAAAAGTTCACAAACAAACCAAAAAAAAACTCTAATAACGGCAGTAACAAAATTGTATCGATAAATATAGATCTCGAAAATTTGATTACATTTAGTTTTTCTAGAAAAACCACACAAGATTACAAAAACAACGAAAACCCGAAAGATTTGAAAGAATTTGTTTGTTGATTTTGATTATTTTAAGCAAATGGAAATTTTAAGTTAAATCATTTTTGTTTTTTTGTTATAGACGAAATCAAACCAAAAAGTAAATAAATAAATAAATGATTCTGTATGTGTGAGTCTGTGTTTGTGTACATATACATATAAAGATTCTACTTTTATGTAAATTATTTTGATTTTAGTTTAAATAACAAAAATCGTAATTGTGTAATTTTATTTTATTTATTTACGTACTGTACAATATATGTGTAATGTGCACGTACAGTTCAATAATCTTGCAATATAGAAAACAAATCTTAAACAATTCGAAACGTATGCAGAGACAAACACCATGTTATACACTTAGCATATGACAAATTTATAAATATTTTTAATTTAACGCACCTGGGATTATACATTTGTTTTGTTCAAAGGTTTACCTAATTGGCTTTATAATCACGCGATTTAAAATATTTTAGCGCAAATTAAAAATTTGTGTTTTAACAAACGTATAAAAATGTCTACTGAACCTATATAGATATCATATCTTATGTTATTTTATTTCGGTTCAACATTTTATTGTGTAGGATCATTTAAAAACTCGGCAACCGGCATCCCAATTGGGTTTTAATTGATTTTGTTTTGTATTTTATTATTATACCTATTAATGTGGATTTACTAAAAAAAAATTTTGATTTTAGTGATAAGTGATGAACCCACGTGTTTCCCCAATGTTTGCTTTATTTTAGACAAAATCAATAATTGTTTTAATTAAAAAAATTCAAATTTTAAGTCGCAAGAAAAATGTGTTTTAATTTCAACTGTGCACAAAAAATATTTAGTAAATAAAAAATGTTGTTCCCATTTCAACTATGAATTATGTAGACATTTCTTTTCAATGTAAAAGACGATTATGGTACAGGGTTTTACGAGTAGGTACCAGAGAACGGAACAAGCGAAATCGAGTCTAATCGAAAAACCATAATAAGTTTTTGGTTTTTGTTTGATTTTGTTCGTTCTTGAGTTTCCCTATTCGTTTTATTTTGTTTTTTGTACTGCTTGATTGTAAAGGTTTTCCAAAAAATTTGCTTGTAAAATCTCAAGCACACTCGATCTTACTTGTAAATATAGGTATGCTAGCTGAGGTATCCGGCGTTGCCCGCGGTAATTAAAATATTTTTATTTTAGCAAAGATGGCACCAAAAGCTCATTGTTTTTTAAATTAACTTATATCGTTTCTCCAGCGTACTCTTCAAAATGTGGTAAAACATATTTTAACTCCTCTAAATGAAGGGGACCACCCCTTTGGATACGAGTAGACCGTTAATTTAATTTAACCATTTATCTAAGCTCAGTCCGGTATTTTTTTTTAAATTGAAATTTTAAAAAAATTATTGGGGGCACCTGGACCAAGGGACTAGACCCTTTTGATAATACCACATTTGTAGAGTAAAGACTCGTGAACATCGGTATCTCTCCGTATCTCTCTCAATATATTTTGGGATTTTCGGGAATGAAAACTTCAATATTATAAAATTTTATTACATTTTTTGTTTAAATTTATTAAATGCTAATTTTTATTTTTATAAAATAATTGTTTTAAAAATTTGAGTAAACCTAAAGAATGTAACTCGACTGTGTTTTATCTGCAACTTTCTGCTTTATAATTAATTTCTGTAGATTAAACGTAAGTTTCTTTGGCAGAGCCTAGCCAACAACCCGAAAAATCGGTAAAATCTATAGCCAATCTACAGGGAAATTAGTACTCTATAGAATGAATCTTTTAGAAGAACCAGAAATACGTGAACATATTAGTTATAATAGATGGAGATTTGTGAATTTTTAAAAATGTTATGCTTTAGTTTTTAAAGGAAATATATATAGGCCCCACTCGCTATTCAAGTCACATTGATGGTAGATATAAACTCATCATCAAACATAAAGGAACTTCCACATTTTTCGTAAAATTCCAATTCCTGCAAATTGGTCAACTTTAGAGATTTTTTTTAAATTTTTTTTTGCTTTAAATTATAGATAATTATATCTGTGATACAGTATACATTTTTAATGCAACGCCACTCAAACTTCTTTTAAATTGATATAAATAAAAATCTTTTTGAAACTAATAATTTTTATTTAGTTAGCTTAATTATTTTGCTGTATAATTCAATAAAAAAAACTGTTAATTTTAATTCTAGGAAAAAGTACAGATGATTTAATTTTATACAAAATTATTTGTGCATACAAATTTGTATTCATGATTATTTGTGCACATTAAAAATTAAGATAAAAAAATATTCCATTAATTAAAACTAAATTTTTTTGTTTGCTAATTAAATAGCGATTTAGTCAATTAAGATTTGTATGCCCTTGTTTAGATTTTATTACTTCTCTTTGACATCTCGCGAGCGGTCCAGATTTGTTGATAAAATCTCGTGGAACCTTATCGCTTATGGTTTAATTAGCACCCTTCTATAAATGTTTGGTCTTCCTATATCGTGACTATCATCTTTCGTTTTCATTTAAATCCTCGCGAGTTTAAATCGGTACTCTGCGCTTGTCCTGGCAACTAATTATGTATATTCAAATTTGTATAATTTCTCAGCAATGATTCTTCTTGCATATGGGAACATTATTGCGCTGAAGAGCAAATTGTGGGCAGACTAATTTATTATCATTAATGATTGTCACCTCATTCAATAAACCTAAATTGAGCTTTGGTCTTGAACAGTTTTTAGGGCCGCTTAACCTTTAATTTCTCGCGCAAGGTTAACTGTCAAAAGTAGTATTTACCATATTTAATACTCTCACGATTAATGTTATCAAAAAATGTCTTCCATATTATCAAATTAACGCAAAAATGCAAATATTTAGGCATAGATAGTTGTCTAGAGTTTAATGGACGTATAAATACGATGACGAATACATTTTTTGGATGGTAAACCATATTGCGTTTAGGTGTACGTTTCATAAACTTCAACTATTCAAGGTCAATGATCAATTCTTTGTCCAGCTCAATAATGTGCTCTTACACAAGAAAAATCATTGCTGAGAAATTGCTCAAAATTTAAGAATATAATTGAATATAATTAGCAATCACGACCAAGGTGAAGTTCCGATTTAAACTAGCGAAGATTTAATTCAAAGCGGAACTTAATAGTCGCGATGTAGAAAGTACAAACATTTATAGAAGAGTGCTAATTAAACCAACAAGCGATAAGGTTCCCGGTGATGTTATAAACAAACCTGGACCACTTGCGAGATGTCAAAGAAGTAATAAAATCTAAACAAAGGCATAAAAATCTTAATTGACTAAATCACAATTTAATTAGCAAAAAAAAAATTTAATTTTAATTAATTGACTATTTTTGTATCTTATTTTTTAATGTGCACAAATAATTATGAATAAAAATTTGTATGCACAAATAATTTTGTATAAAATTAAATCATCTGTATTTTTTCCTAGAATTAAAATTAACATTTTTTTTATTGAATTATACAGCAAAATAATTAAGCTAACTAAATAAAAATTATTAATTTCAAAAAGATTTTTATTTAGATCAATTTAAAAGAAGTTTGTGTGGCGTTGCATTAAAAATGTATACTGCACAAATACATATGACTACGATAGTATATGCTCTATATAAATGCATGTTTGAATTTCTTTTATTTCGTATCCAATTTTTATTTTTGAATTTACACCGTTTCTTTCTATAATCTCATATGTACCAGCATAATTTCTCTCGAATTTCCATCTACATATTACCTCGTTTAAGAAAAATGTGATCACACCTACTTTAAAATCGGATGGATTTGCTTTTTTGTCATATTCTACTGTTCTATTAACTGTTGAATGATGTCGTAAATTATTCGTCTTTTTATGTGCTTCTTTCAATCTGAATCTTACTTCCTCCGCATATTTATCAAAGTTGAAGATGGGTTTTTATACTACAGCTTTTATAGATGTGGCTAATTTCTCAAAAACCAATTCAAATGGGTTCTGTGTGTGGTGTTATATTAAAGCAAATAAAAAGTAAGAAAGCCATTCTTCCCAATTAAAATCTGTTGTGAAATTATTTAAATACATGTTCATTTAGCACTCTGTCTGGTTTCGCTCTATTGCACCTATTGTCTCATCATGATAGGGCGTAGAATTAATTTGGTTAACTTTTAGTAGTAATTGCTTCTTTATTTCTCATAGGGATTGCTTGAATATATTTTGTTAATTTGCATTGTACTGTATAAGGATATATCTGCATTCATTAGAGATTTTAAGTGGCCCTACGGTATCTACTGATATTACTTCAAAACTACTTCCTGGTGTTTCAGTTATCACCAATTTTTCTTTCGTGTGTTTTGCTATCTTATTTTTCTTACATAATTCACACTTATCTATGAATTTCTTAACCATTTTACTCATATTCTTTCACACAAAGGTTTTGATAAATTTTACAAATGGTTCTTTTTATGCGAGTATGCCCTCCGATTGGAGTCATATGATTTTTTCAGATTTTTAACATTTTTTCTGGATTAACTATTATCTTAGGAGCTTTATAAATTAATATTCTAAAATCATTTTCACTATAATTCCCTACCTTCTTTATCGGCAGATTTTTAAATTTTTCTTTAAATTCATTTATAGTCATGTATAACTGAAAATTATATCATTATCTTTGAGCGCTAATTTATTTATTCTTAACTCATGCATTCTTTTTTTTAGTTTCTCCAACTTTGAATCCACTTCCAAAGCTAGATTATTACTAGCAAATACAGTTACTTTTTTTAACCTTTTTATATCTCCTATAAATTTATTTTATTTTATTTATTTATTTATTCATTTAAAAAATACATAATAAAAGCTAATAGGTTAATACATTATGTTTAAGAATCATTTAAATTTATTTAACCTAAGACAACAAAAGAAAATAATAACATACAATTTATAATAATAATAATAAATGTCCAAAACCCGGTGCAGATTTAACACATGATGGTAAGTGATTCCAAAAACCGCACCTCCCTTAACGTAAAACAACGAATTGAACACAGATTTGTAAAATTAAAACTTTATTGCGAGATAAATTAGATTTCTCAAATCTATCAAACAAATATGATGGTGTATGTGTATATCAATTGGCACGTGCGAAATGTATAGTACCCTTCAAGTGTGCATGCATTCAATTACATTTGGCAAAAACAGAGAAATGTGATCATATTTTCGGAGACGATAAATGTATCAGGTATCCGTTTTAAATGCCTTAACTAATTTATCCGGAATGATATCAAAGGGCCGAATGTCGAGCGGCCGAAATGGGTCGAAGGGCCTTCGACCCATTCAGCCCTTCGTACCCATTCCATTTATCCATGTTGTAGCCCTGCATGCCGTAAAGTACCGTATCCCCAAACGAAAAATGAGGAAAAACATAGGCCAAAAATAGTATCATCGGCAAACAAATGATAACTACAGTCCTGTAATACTGTAGGCAAGTCATTAATATACAGAGAGAACAAAAGCGGGCCCAATACTAAACCTTGCGGAACAACACACTCATTCGTAATACAACCTGAGTAATTCCCATCACCAAGTACCCTAAATTGTCTATTAGAAAGATAACTTGCAATAAGCTGTCCGAGAAAATTTAAAGTTATTGCATAATTTCTTAATTAAGATACCATGAATAATGGAATCAAAGGCCTTTCTAAAATCAAGTAGAACCAAAATAGTAGCTTTATTAATGTCCACATTCCATCTCATGTGATCTACAATTTTTAAAACCGCTGAAGTGGTACTGTATCCCTTACGGTATGCAGATTGATAAGGATCTAGTAAATTAAAACTATTTAAATGCTCGACCATCTGCTCTTTTAAAATCTTCTCGAATACCTTAGACAAACACGGAAGAATACTTATAGGATGAAAATCAGATAAGAAGACAGGGTTTTTGTTCTTAGGAAGGGGAATTAGTTTAGCCTGTTCCCATGCTTAAGGAAAACACGAGGAAGTGATGATATTATTTATAATTAGTAAAATAAACTTATGATCAGAAATATAGAATTATTTAATAAATTTAATTGAAATTAGATCAAGTCCAATACTCTCACTGGTAACAGACAACAGAATTTTATAACATGTAACATAATCAACACACTTAAAGGATAATTCCATATCACATGATTCTCTATTCAATGACACTTCATAGTTGCTATTATTAGCAACGAGTGTTAGCATTATTATTTTTAAATTCTTTTGAGAACTCATCCGCGGTAAACGGGCAACTCTTGCTTGAACTTTTACTGTCCTTACAACCAATTTTCTTAATTTAATTTTTTTTATTTTTTTAATAAATTTTTGTTCCTCTTTATTCTTATTCTCTAAATTGCAATTGCTTTAAATTTTTTACTTCTGTAATCGAAGTAAATTCCCATGCATAGAGTTGATCAGTCTCTCGCTTCGGCTTTTCTAAACTAACACTAATACTACTTTCTTCTATTTTCTTCTTCATAATTCTTGTTACTACATTTATTGTTTTTTTTTTTGGGATTAACGATTTCAAAGCTTGTGTATCCCAAACTATACTTGAGAGTGCATCCGCATTCGTATTTAATTTCTCTTGCTTAAAAATTATTTTAAAATCATAATCCATTAAATCTAACCTAATTGTAGTGATGTCATTTTATTGTAGTGATTGTCATTTTGTAGTAATGATGGCATTTTATTTGTAAAAAGGCTTACTAGCGGACTAGCGTAAGTAATTACAGTAAAACGGTTACCATACACATACGGTCTGAAAAAATGTATGGCCCAAAGAATTGCTAAGAGTTCCTTCTCTATTATCGGCTTATTTAATTCATGTTTACCCTGATCTACTGGCATACGCAATCGGTAGATCTTTTCCAACGTCTCCTTGAGATAAAATCGCTCCTATAGTGTGAAATTTGATGCATAAGTTGTCAAGACAAACTCCTTGTCAAAATTAGGGTATTGGAGGATTGCTGGATTCATTCGTTTTTTTTATTAAAAGATTGAAGGATTGTTCGCACTCATCTGTCCAAACGAATTCTGTACCTTTTTTTAACAATGTATTTAAAGGTTTTGCTAATAATGGAAAATCACGAATGAATTTTCTATAGTAATTACTCGTATAGTAATTACATCTGCATCGGTTGAGCAAGGACAATTTTTAAATACTTCATATTTCTCAGAATCTCGTTTTACACCTTCATCGGTAATGCGATGACCTAAATAGGTAATTTTTTTTAGAAAATTATGTTTTGGTGGATTGATTTTTAAATTATGGGACCTCATACTCTGTAATACTATAATTAAATTAGAATTATGATATCGTCGTCCCAGGAATAGATTACGCTAACCACCAAATTGGCATTTTCCGGGTTTAGACGGTTTTTTAGGTTTCAAACCATCCTCTTTCGTTTGCGCGTATATACGTTTTAATCAGACTACCCGTTGCTGAGGAAACTGGTGTTATGATTTCCGATATCCACCATTTTCAACATTTTGTAGCGACTAAATTACGCCAAATCCTGTTTAACGCTAACTCCACTTTGGTTTTTCTGATTTTTGCACTAAGTATATGTATAATCTAATTCCACAAAACCGAAACACGCTACAATTTATTTTGCGCTATCTCCAAAAGTTGAAAACCTCACAATAATTATTGTTTAACAATTAAACGAATTTTTAAGCTAACCCCATGAAAATTATTTCAAAAGCAAATTACGCTAAATCCTATTTTATGCTAACTCCACTTTGGTTTTTCTGATTTTAGCACTAAGTGCATTACAATTGAATTTTTTTAGGCGAACTCCAATTTACATTGTTTTTTAGAAAAGCGATATCGTCGTCACAGTGTGACTAAGTCAAATCGATAAAATTAATCGATAAATTACACTACCCTGCAAAATTTTAAAAATTTGGTGCCCCTGGACAATGAATAGTTGTTTCCGAAGTAATTTTTCACGCTGATTCCGAATATGGGCTCAAAATTTCTCTATCACGTCAGGTTTATGAGATATTCTAACCTAAAAGTGCAAAAAACACTGCTTTTTGACATATTTAAGGTTATCTAACACCGCAATTTTTTTTTCTTCAAAAATCCATGTATGGGATCTTATAGTACAAGTCTTCTTCTTTCAAATGCTGTTGCTCAAATTTTTTTTTTTTCGCCGAGATATCGCATTTTCAAATTTGCATGTTCGTGAATTTCTCGGTATACGGTATAATAACACTACCTTTTATACCTACGGTATATATATGCACTTTTACGTTAGAATATCTCAAAAACCTGACGTGATAGAGCAATTCTGAGCCCATATTCGGATTCAGCGTGAGAAATTACTTCGGAAACAACTATTCATTGTCCAGGGGCAACATTTTGCAGGGTAGTGTTATTAAAGTGTGGTTAAATAATGTTTATTGTAACATTAAATTAAACAATTGTGTTTTTATTTAATAAGCTATATTCGAAAAAACATTTACCTTATTCGGCTACAATTTAAAAAACGATATATCCAAACTCAAATGAAGTTGTGTTGTTATTTTTATTGAGTTTTGTTCAGCTACATATATCCAGCCGTTGATATAGTTTTCGAGTTTTTGTCATTAATTTTATCTGTCTAACGGTACAAACTAAAATCTATATAAAAGGGAATTTCAGCTCGGAAAAAATTCACTTTACAAGAGAAATTTGAAAGAGTGGATCATAAAACACGTGATTAGATTTGTTTCCCTAAATTATTTCCTAGTTTTGTGTTTAAGTAAAAATGGATGGCTGTATAATCAAACCAATCCAAAATCGTGATAAAAGAAGTTCACCTGTACCAAAATTTGATGTTGATCAAATGAGGTAAGTGTCAGAAAATGAGTAACTAAAATTTAATTAAATAACCTCCTTTACGGTTAATTTAGAGCGTTCCGTTCATTTGAAAATTTATTGAATGAACTTGATGAAAATGATGGTTCAATGCATACCTCATGTACCATAATCCCAGCAACACATGTAAATGGTCAAGGTTCTGTGAGCCCAACTATAGAGCTTATAAGTGTAAATCAAACTTTGTTGAACAAGCTACAACAGCATTCCCCAATGCACTCCCCCATGCACTATAATTCCACCAACACCTGAAAATAATCAAAATTCGGTGAGCCCGACAATGAAACTTATACATAAGGGAAAATGAAGATTTTGATTCCAGAGGTATAATTTTCAATTTCAAATATTTAGATGTATTATCTATAAGTACTCTTGCAATTTATAGAATCATCGGTTCTTGATTCGGACGCCGACCCTGAATATTTTCCACCTGATCCTGAAAGAATGATTGATGTCTTACGTAATGGTCAAAAACTTGTGAAATTGAATGTTTGTATAATATGACTAACTTTGCTAATAATCTTAGATGTACCAGGTTGCTCTAAAACATTGACCAGTAAAAGATATAAGTGCCCTGAAGAATGGGAAAAAAATGTAAGAACGGTAAAATCTCAGAGAGGGGACCAATTTACTGATAGTTTGGGAATAAATCGTAAACGACGAGAAATAAAAATGGGTTGTGGGGAAGCTTATGCATATGGCTGCCATGAAGAATTCAATTTGTCAGAGAGAACATTAATATTTGACAATTTTTGGCAACTAAGTTCAAAATCTAAAGGCGAATTTTTCGGCAATTTAGTGTTTAAGGTTCCAGTAGAGCGATCAAGAACCACTAATAACAACTCTCGCAGAAAGAATACGTTCATCTACCATTTCCTAAAAGCCAGTAAACTGAAGAGAGTCTGCCAATTGTTTTTTACCAGTACATTGGTTATAAATAAAAGGCGAATTCATTACTGTTTCGCACATCTAATAGATCCAAATACTACTACATCAAAGTCCCCAGCTAAAGGAAGATACAAGAAGAACGAATTGCCACCAAATAAACTGGATGAAGTGGCAAGTCATATCAGTGGATTTGAAACAATGGATTCCCATTATTGTCGTTCTTCATCTACCAAAAAGTATTTGGAACCACATCTTGGTACTAGAGGTGGAAAACTATCGACTATTTCAACTATCGATAGTTTCGATAGTAACATAAAAAACAATCGATAGAAAACTATCGACACAAATTAAGTGACTATCGATATACTATCGATACTATCGGATAATAAATTTATAAACTTTATTCATTTACATATAGGTTGATTACAACCAGAAACTATAAAGTCAATGGAAGGTTATTATAATCGGAAAGTTTCCCAGTTTCCCACTTTGTTTTAAAAGCAGCCAATCGTTTTTATGGAAGAATATCACCATCCCGACATTTTTTGGCTTTCAGACCGTTTGGGATCGTTGATCACCAATAATTTGACTAGCATATAAATGATAACAAGAAAAACGTAACTAAAGTTATATCGCATAATAGCAAAACTCTCTTGTACGTATAAAATATCAATATCTACCTATTCAATTAACCCTTTGCTGCATTGTACATCTTATATGATGTAACCAAAAAATATAGGTATAACCTCTATACTATATCAAAAAGTACTAAAATTTTTATTTTTTTTAACTGCGGCAACATTAGTTTTGTTCTAAAAATGCATTATGGCAGTGTGCGTTCAACCACACTTTAAAAAATCATTTATGAAGTTTAGTCTGTCAAGTTGGTGGTTTGGCGTCTATTGGAAGGGGCTCCGTAAACTTCCAGTAGGCGCAGGTGTACGTACTGCCTCCTCGTGGCAACCACCGGTAACTGTAACCACTAGGCTGAATGTGGCCTTTGGTGACAGGCTAAAGTACGACGCTAAAGGAGAAAACCTTGACAAAAAATCCCTAATCTAAGGTGGAACAGCATATGCCGATGGATGAATGGCTGATAGGTTAATCAGTCTATATATGCGGACTCTGGATACCAGGCACCCTCCAGTTTTATTTAGCCTTCCTGTAGTAAACCTGGGTGACCTACAGGCGACTTTTTTATTCCCAGCAACTCGCAAGAGTTAAATCAAAACGGTAGACGAGGCACGGGAAGGAATACACGGGAGTGGGTCTGCCCTCTCAAGTCCTTGAGTCCCAATGCTACCGCTTTTCTAGCAGAAGTAAATGTTATTACATCTAGGAGGGAGAGCAATGAGCCCAGATAGTATGTATCACACACCGGTCGGCAGTATTATCAGGTTCTTTAAGAGCCTGAATATTGGCTGGACGGATAATTAAAACATCTAGGAGGGAGAGCAATGAGCCCAGATAGTATGTATCACGTACCGTTAGGCAGTATTATCAGGTTCATTAAGAGCTTGAATATTGACTGGACGGATAATTAAGTAGGGCTTAATGCACAAAAGATCTTTTAGGTCGCAGTGCGGGGTGGCTTGAGCCCCCACATGGCCCTCAAGTAATAATAATAATAATAATAGTCTGTCAAGTTGCGCGCGCGATTCGTGTGTGAGTGTTTTTTGTTGTTCCAGAAATTTGTTTAAATACAGTTTTTCTGATAGGTAAGTTGTGTTTTTGGGATTATAAATGTTTTGTATTCAATTTTCATAAATGAAATACATGGATACAATAATAATTATTGATATATTATGTGTTTAATTGTATTATATCGGATATGATGTGGCATGCGTTAGGATCAATAGAAAAAATTGTATCATATTTGATATAGTATCATAAATGATCAGATAAACAAATATTTTTATTATAGTCATGCTAAGGGACCGAGGCCAGGTATTCTTTCCGAAGCAGAAATTATGAAAATTATCGATGGCTGGGACGACAGTGAGGATGAATTTGGTGATGGCATCGCTGATGAGGATTGCGTTCAGGAAGTAGCAGTGCAACATTTAATACTTGATGAGAATTTGGTAGTAGAAAATGACCCAACTGAAATCGACATAAACCAGAATTTTAATATAGAAGATATGGAGGTTATATTTGCTGGCGATTTGGAAGTTGGAAATACCGGGAGTTGCCCACAAACTAGAACACACCAGCAAGACGTTGAGGAATTGCAAAAAATGAAAGAGATTGTTTCCAATTTACGCTGGCGAAACATTCCTTTTGAAGTTACCGAAGATGAAATCAAATTCAAAGGAGACGATACTTTACCTTCAAATATAACGAAATTACAAACGCCGTATGAATATTTTAAGTTTTTATTTAATAATGAGCTGCTGGAAATGATCGTAACTCAATCCAATCTCTACGCATTTCAAAAAAATATTAATAATGCATTTAATTTAACAGCCATCGATCTTTAAAAGTTTATTGGAATTTGTTTGCTAACATCGGTAGTCCACATTTCAAATACCAGGAAATATTGGAGTCAACCCATCGGAAATCAGCTAATCCAACAAACAATGCCCGTTAACAAATTTGAAAAAATTAAACAAACGTTGCATTTCAATGACAACGATAAAATGGTTCCTAGGACGCATCCGATTCACGACCGAATTCATAAAATTAGGCCACTTGTAGAAATGCTGCAAACAAATTTTGCAGAAGTTCCATATGAACAGTACGTCTGTGTTGACGAGCAAATATGCTCCACTAAAGCTAGGCATTACATCAAGCAGTACATGCCAGCAAAACCACACAAATGGGGCTATACATTTTTTATTTTAGCCGGAATTTCTGGATATTGCTATAATTTTGAGCTTTTTATCGGACAGGAAAATAATTTGTCAAATCGATTAATAAGCGAAACGAATATTGGATCGAGTGGAAACGTTGTGATCCGACTAACCAGAAATATTCCCAAACTGCAAAATTACAAGTGCTACTTCGATAATTACTACAGCAGCATTTCTTTAGTTATCGAGTTAGCAAAAAATGGAATTTTGAGTTTGGGAACTTTAAGAAAAAATAGGATATCCAGTTACAAACTTCCTGATGAAAAGACCTGGAAATTGAAACCTCGTGGCGCTTCACTAGAATTTAGTACCAAAACAGACAATACAAACCTTTGTGTGGTATCTTGGAAATACGTGAAAATTGTAAATCTTATTTCAAATTTCATTGGAGAACAACCACTTCAACAAGCCGAACGGCATGATAGGAAAAATGGTCCCGTCTCTATACCATGCCCAGCGATTGTTTTGGAGTATAATAAGTTTATGGGTGGGGTTGACTTATTGGACAGCTTTCTGGGAAGATATAAAATAAAATTAAAATCAAAGAAATGGTATCTGCGAGTATTCTTTCATCTGCTTGACTTAACTGTAAGCAACAGCTGGATTTTGTATAGGTAAGCCAATAAAACCATAAATAAATTTGGTTTGCTAATATTTTTTTTTTATATTTAGGAAAGTTGAAAGATCAAAAGGCACACCTGAAGCAGCTCTTTTAACATTGGCCGACTTTAAAGTATTAGTAGCGGAAACCCTTTGCATGTTCGGGGAACGAGTAACAGTTGGAAGGCCGTCAACTGTTAGTAAAATGATTGATTCAAAAAGGAAGAAACCGAATACGACCCATATTCCACCGAAGGAAATTAGAAATGATAAAATGGATCATTTTCCAGAGTGGATGAAATCTCGCCTTACATGCAAAATTCCAGGCTGTGGAAAATTAAGCTTTATTAAATGTTTAAAATGCAGCGCTACTTTGTGCCTCAACAAAGATCGAAACTGCTTTTTAAATTTCCACAAATGAATTTTGTTACCTTTTTATTTATTTTATATAATATATTATATGCCTTACCTATTTTAATTTTCATGTGATAAGTGATAACTATGTATGTGATTTTGTAATTGTGATTGTGAAACATTTATTATTTATTTTTTTATTTTATGTAAATCAAAGAAATTTTTGAATTAAAACGAGATTTGAATTAAAATGACTTTTTCTTTAAATATTGCATGGAACATCACATATGATCGGTACATAAAAATGGAAATTCTGGAAAACCCATGAAAATTATAACCTTTGTTTAACCAAATATCAATATTAACTATTTTACATCCAAAAATAATTTTTTAATCAAAAAAAAAAAAGTCATGCAGCAAAGGGTTAAGACCTTGAAAACGTCAGTTATCATAGTTTTAAGAGAATACGGTTTTTGGACTCTACGATGTCGAATTCTTATTATGATAAAATCTTAAAGTAGTATCTGTAAGTTGATAAGGTTATGACTGATTTTATATTCTTAAAATAATGCGTTTTTAACTAAAAATCCAGTTAAAAGAATTCAAAGTCACTTTATAATACTCGTCAGTCTAAACGATACAATTAACGTTTTATAAACGATAGGTACAATTAAAGTGATCCGCTTATTCCTAGCAGCGAAAAGAACTAATTAATCCTTTATACTGCCCTCCTGATAAAACAGTATTTTTCACTTATCATATTCTTACTTGGATAGGTCGATATATCGATAGTATATAAAAAGTATCGATTGTTTTCGATAGTACGAAACTATCGATATATCGATAGTACTATCGATATATTTCCACCACTACTTGGTACATATAAGGAAAATGTACGAATTACAAGCACATATCGTCCCTCTAGTAATGAAACAGCGTATAAGAAAAATAGTAGTTTTAAAATAATTCGCATTTAAATGTTTATTGAAAAAACTTTTTGAATTAAAATCTTTTATTTTATAGAAAATTTAATTTTCTATGAAATAAAATATTTTATTTAAAAAAAATATTTCAAAAAACATTTAAATGCGAATTATTTTAAAACTACTATTTTTCTTATATGCTGTTTCATTACTAGAGGGACGATATACGAAATTTAATTTGGCTTTCTTTGTTCCTAAAAAGGACTTGTGCAACAAATGTGAAGAGCACAAGATGAAGGTGAATAACCGTGAAATATTAAGTGAAGCAGAACAAAATGAATTTTCGAATCACATGCAGAACAAGTTGGCCGCGAAATCGGAAATAGATTTCGACAGAACAAATTGTGAGCCAAATACTCGAATCCTTGTCGTTGATTTGCAAAATGTTTATGCATTACCCAAAGCAAATATCAACTGTTTTTATTATAAAAGAAAGCTGCTGTTTCAATCTTACTGGATACTGTCAGGATAATAGAACTACCTATTGTAGTTTCTGGAATGAAACAATGCATCGACGAGGTGGAAACAAATTAGCGAGTGTTTTTGTGAAAATTTTGCAAGCAGTGATGTCAGATTTTCCACAAACAGAAATAATTATTATTTGGACAGATTATTTGGACAGGATCTGGGGGTCTACTACGTATTCGGACTGGAAAGTTAAAACGAAAAGAAAGTTCAATCGGAATTTCCGATTGTTCGGTACTATATAAACTTTTCCGAACTCAAATAAGTGTTACCATATGAATTCGGAATGTTAATGTCAAATTTTTGTTAGAAAGTTAAGTTCATTATGGTGGAAAAATTTCAATATTCAATCAGTTGCTTTAATTTTATCTAAATATTTTTAAATTGCATATCATATTTAAATTTAATAATATTAATACATAAATGGATTCAATTGCGTACTATTTAAGTAGTAGTGAAAGCGAAGACGAAATGCCGATAAGAGTGCAAAGAAGGATATTGCGGGATAAACAAAATATTTTGGAGATTCCTTCGAAAAGGTTAGGTGTAAAAATAAAACAATTACATATAAAAACTAAAAAATGTATTAAATAATTTATAGATTTACAAAGCTCTTTCGAATATCGAAGGAAGCCTTCACCTATTTATTAGAAGAAATAAAAGTCGATATAAAGCTGAATTATCGTGCAACTGGAATTCCAGTCATAATTAAATTGGCTACGGCGCTTCGATTTTATGCTGAAGGTGGGTACCAGCTGAGTGTTGGTGAAGATTTCAACATTAGTCTGGCTCAACAGACTGTATCAGTTGTATTAACGGAAGTGTCTAACGCAATTCAAAACCGAATTTGTGAAAAATGGATTAAGGTTGAAATGACACAACAAGAAGAAAGAGAGGTCAAAAGGCATTTTTATAATAAATTTGGAATTCCAAACGTTGTAGGTGCAGTAGACGGGACACATATACAAATAATACGTCCGCATGAAACTGAACACCTCTATTTCAACAGAAAGCTGAAACATAGTATAAACGCTATGTTGGTAATATTATTTAACAATATTTATTGTTTGGTTTTATTAATTCCTAATTGTAATTTTAGATATGTGATCATAAATTAAATATTAGAGCTGTTGATGGTCGTTTTGGTGGATCATCGCACGATTCCTTAATATGGTCACTAAGCTCCGAGAGAAAATGGTTCCAGAATCGTCATGCACGAGGAGAGCGAAACTGGCTGTTAGGTAATTTCTGTTACTTAGTTGATATATCATGTGTTAACAATTATTTTATTTAACTAGGGGATTCTGGTTACCCTCTCGAGCCATGGCTTATAACGCCTTATCGTACAGCACCAGAAAATAGTAGCGAAGCAAAATTTAATGAAATTCATTCAAAAGCTCGATCTGTAGTGGAAAGAGCAATTGGTTTACTTAAAGGCCGTTTTCGCTGCTTATTATCTGCACGTGAGTTGCATTATACGCCGCAGAAAGCAGTAAAATTTTTAAATGTGTGTTGTGCGTTACACAACATTTGTGTAGCTTACAACGTTGCTCTAGATGATGAAATTACAAACAGCTAAAATAATGAAATTGATGACTTTGTTGAAGAGGAAGAAATTGGAAGTTCCAGTATATTAGATGAAGCAAAAAGAATCAGAGATCAAATCAAAAATTTACTGTAGTTTTTAATTTTTTATTTAAATTTTTCATATAACAAAAAATGTAAATAGTATGTAACTAATAAATTCAATTCAATAAAATTCAATTTAACAAATTTTAATTCAACAAAATTCAATTTTAAGGTATCACTTTTCCACAGCTAAAACTTTGTGTTGGTTTTCAATCTGTTGCCCTCGGCGATTTGCTCTATTATAAGTTTTAAATATTCTTCTTGCTTTTTTAAATAGTTTTCAATTATATTAACATTTCTTTCTCGTAAATTTAATTCTTTGTCGTATAATTTACATTTTCGTCCCTCTGTTTCTGAGATGTCTCTAAGAGATCTTTTGATGCTTCCTAAATTGTTCGTAATATTTGTATGGAACTCAGACTGCATTTTGATTTGCTTTTCAAGCAGACTAGAAATATGCTCCTTTTGAGCTTTTTTACCCCTAGGCATCTGAGGAGTAGCAGGAGGTGCAATGCTGGTTTCCCCTATTTGTTCCCCTGTTTCTACCTCAATTTCATGTTCGTATGGCAGATGTATTTGTTCGACTGGTTCGTTAACATTTTCGGCAAAGGTGGTCGATCTGTCCTTCTGAGCAGTGCCAAACGATTCGGCACCTGGGATACCAGTTAAGCTAAGCTCCATTTGAAGAAGCTCTACAACCTGTTCTTCGCTTGGGGTTAATGGAACAAATTTGCTTGGCCCACCGCCGGTTCCTGAAATACTTTTTTTATTGTTCCTTAATTTATTTTTTATGTAGTCCTTATGACCAGCCCAAACCTAGAAAAACGTTTATATGTTAAATATGTAAATATTTAATTATAAAGACACTCACCTTTTTCCACCCTTTTATATCTCGCATTGGTGGGCCCAACAAATTTAGCTCTCTCTCAATTTCTGCCCAAAGAGTATTTGCTTTTTTTTTGGCTTGGTCAGTTCTCGCATAGCCTTTGGCGAATTCTTTATTTCTAGCCATTATGGCTATTAGAGTTTCGAACTGTGCTTGCGTTGTATTTAAATTTTTATTGCTCCTGAAAAGTACAGTTAATTTGAAATATAATTCATGCGACGTATATATTCATATATGTAAATACAAAAATTTTGAGCGTTTTAATTTAATTCTTTTATTTAAGAAAATCAATAAAATATTTTATTTATCTATAAATAATAATTTAAATTGGTTTGTTTAAAAATTTTATGCTGTTAACTTATAAATTTTTCCACTTACATGTTTGTATTTCAACTTTCCGGAACAGCTAGGAATGCACAAATGCATTCCGATAAATTTTTGACAAGTTTATTCCGAAAATCAGAATACGTAGTAAGCAAAAGCTGAAACCGAATTATGAAAATAACTTTCCGAAATAAATTTCGGAAAGTAATATTCTCAATTCGGAATTTCCATTTACATGGTATAAAAGTTCGGAAAATCCGAAATTTTATATTCAGATCCGAATACGTAGTAGACCCCCTGGTCATAGTCCTAGTATTATAAGGCATCTGGATAAATAAAAACAAATGTTTATGGTAAGTGCTTATTTATATAGGTAAAACTGATTGGCTAATTTGTTAAGTTCTCATATTAGATTTATATTATTCCGTTTTAAATCCATTTAGGTCATAAAAGTTAAATTAAATGTGAATGAATAAAACTATAATAACATTCATGCCAAATGGAGATTTCCAACTAAAGAACGTGAATCGCATATCAGTATAGATTAATGTCAAAATGATTTCTTTTCTTTTCTGATAACACAGCCCTTTAGCGAATGCTCTATTATGTTTGCGAAAGTTTGCAAAATCGCAGAAACGTTTTACAAAATATATTCTAGGAATAGAGATTTATGAAAACGGAAATATCCCGATCCATAAAACAAATCGATATAACTGTTGGATGCAACTCAAAGTCAACTCTTGATGTAAACGCAATCATCATATATTTGGATTTTTTACTTTTCGTGGCCAACTTGTTTTTCAATCAATTTTCTTACTTACTTCCGTTCCGTCATATGTAAAAGTTGTATTGCATAATTTTATTCTAAAAAATAAATATTCTAAAATCATCAAGTGTTTCAATTAATTAAAGAGTTAGATTAATTACACTCTAACAGGTTATGGGCCCAGCTGATCGTTATATAAGCTAAGTTTGTTGAAAACAAACACATGATGGCGGACATTTTAAAGCAGAATGCCATAAGTATACTAGATGGCTTCAAAAGGGTAAGGTCAAACAACTATTGGGAAAATCTGAAAAAGCGGCGGCGGGTGAGAAATCAGATGACGATATTTTGTTTATGACCGAACACATCGAAAGTCAAAGTGCAGACGATTGGATCATTGATAGCGGCGCTACGTGTCACATTTGCGTGAATAAGTCTAAGTTCGAGAATTTGATTTTCAATAATCAAGAAAAAGTCAGGGTGGTTGTTGGACGCACATATTCGTCACGTGGTACCGGATCAGTCAAATTACAGTTTTTGATGGTAAAAGTAATTCGGTATAGACCATATTAACGAATGTATTATATATACCAGAAATTTCATCAAACATCTTATCGGTAAAATTAATGGCGGCTCGTGGATATGAGATCACATTTGGTACGCATAAGTGTTCAGTGCAAAGGAAAGGTGGCAGGTGAATATATATTGGCGAAAATTGTGGCAGCCAATACATTCTCAAACAATCAAAGGAAGTCTATATGCGGCGCACAAGAGAACTAATCTATGTATTCACAAGTGGCATCGCATTTTCGGTCATCGTGACATTAATATGGTCAGGCGTCTAACCAATGACAATTTAGCCACCGATGTGTGTTTTGAGACGTGAAATTGCAGCGACAACTGTGAAATATGTACACAAGGGAAAATGACTAGGTTGACCTTTCCAAAAAGGTAATTGACATCAACGAATGCTGTGATGGATCTAGTTCACACTGATTTATGTGGGCCGATGCCAACTAACTCACATGGTGGAATGCGCTACATTCCAACATTCATAGACGATTTTATGCGATACACGGTAATTTATTTGCTGAAGGAAAAATCAAAATGTTTCATGAAGCTTAAGGAATTCAGTAAAATGGCGCGAACTATGTTTTCAAAGACCATAAAAGTTATTCGCTCAGACCGCGGAACAGAATATAAAAACAAACAGGTCATTAAATACTTAAACGGCATCGGGACTAGAGTAGAATACACGGCTGCATATTCACCAGAACAAAATGGAGTAGCACAGCGTAAGTACCGAACGCTAATCGAGATGGCTCGATGAATGATGATTGAGGCTAAATTGGACCATTCGTTCTGGGCGGAAGCAGTTACAACGGCTAATTTCATGCAGAACCGTTTGCCAACAAAAGGAGCTCCGAAGACACCACTAGAAATCTGGTCGGGTACATTACCGATTTTGAAAAATTTTAAAAACTTCGGGAAAAAATGTTTTGTGCATATCCCTAAGGAGAAACGAAGAAAATTTGACATAAAGGCACGTTTTTTGGGTTACGACGAAAACTCAAAGGCGTATCGATGTTTCGATGTAAAGACGAACAAGTTAATTATAAGCCGCGATGCTCGTTTCTTGGAAGGGGAAGATAATACCGTAACTGTCGAAATAAAACCACAAGTTCACAATACCACTAATGAAAATGAACAAATAGTGAAGACACCAGACGCTGTCTCAGGTCAAGAACATATCAAGCGAAATAATGAGGGCCGCGAAAAAGGAATTGTTTCAATCCCAATTGCCAAAAACCCAGTTAGATGAGCGGAACGAGAAACTAAAGGGGTCAATTCAAAACGATTAATCGAGGAAATCGAAAATATTAATTCAATAATTACTGAGCCAAAAACACTGGCAGACGTACTGGAGACCGCAGAAAAGGATCAATGGTTTGCGGCTATGCATGATGAAATGAAATCAAATGCAGAAAATGGCATCTGGGAAATAGTTGAATTACCAAGTAATCGAAAAGCAGTGGGTTGCAAATGGGTGTTTAAATTGAAAGCTAATGCAGACGGCACTGTAAAGCGGTTTAAGGCTAGACTGATTGCTTAAAGGTTTACGTAACGGTTTGGCCAGGATTACGACGAGGTATTTGCACCAGTTGCTAAGCAAACAACTTTTAGAACGTTGTTGACGGTGGCAGGCAGAGAGCAAATGCAGATTATCCATTTGGATGCAAAAACGGCTTTCTTAAACAGCAAACTGGAGGGAAATCTACATGAAGCAGCCGCCATGTCTCGAAACGGATGATAAAAGCATGGTATGTCGATTAAAAAGGAGCTTGTATGGGCTGAAGCAGTCGGCACGCACCTGGAATATGTCATTAAAAAAGGCAATCGTTGACGCAGGATTTTATCGCAGTGAAGCAGACCCATGCTTATACTATCAGCAAATCGGCAATGGGCGGTGTTATATATTAATCTACGTTGATGACATCGTGGTGGCTTGTAGTGACAGCAACGCGATCAAACGGGTTGAGGAAATTCTGAACGTCGAATTCAAAGTTGATAGTTTGGGCAAAATAAAGACGTACATTGGAATAGAGGTCGACCGGGACATTAATGGAATATTTAACATAAGTCAGAAGTCATACATCAATCACGTAGTGAATCGATTCAATTTAGAAGGTGCAAAAATATCTAAATACCCGTTGAAGCCAGAATATCAGAAGGGTTCATTGTCTGATCTGCTGCCAAATAACGCGTAATATCAACAACTGATTGGCAGCTTGCTGTATGTATCAATAAACACTCGGCCAGATGTTGCAGCAAGTGTGGCGATACTCGCATAAAAGACAAATTGTCGGAATGAAGAAGATTGGACAGAGCTGAAGCGAGTTGTACGTTATCTAAAGGGTACAAACGATTTAAAATTAAGCATGGGAGATGTTAAATGCGAGAACAAATTTTTTGGGTATGCAGATGCCAGCTGGGCCAAAGATCGATGCGATTGAAAATCAAACAGCAGTTATTTATTCAAGTTATTTGGAGCAATGATAAGTTGGAGTTGCAAAAAGCAAGAAGCCGAGTTTGTTGCATTGTCCGAAGCATGTGAGGAGGCGATTTGGCTGCGAATGTTGTTGAACGATTTTAGTGTCAACATAAACAACTCGACTTTGATATACGAAGACAATCAAAGCTGCTTATAGCACTGATCAACCAAGAAGGTTTCTCTAGCCGATCTAAGCACATCGACACTAGGCGACATTTTAAAAGCAAACGATTCGATGTGAGTATTGTCCTACCAACGAGATGCTTGCAGATATGTGCACCAAGCCGCTGGGCACAAATCGGTTACAATCACTTCGAAAAGACAGCGGGTTGTTTTAATTTCATTAATTATTCAAGGAAAGAGGGAGCAGTTGTTATAAAGTAAAAATTGAGAAGGAGTGTTGGATGCAACTCAAAGTCAACTCTTGATGTAAACGCAATCATCATATATTTGGATTTTTTACTTTTCGTGGCCATCTTGTTTTTCAATCAATTTCCTTACTTACTTCCGTTCCGTCATATATAAAAGTTGTATTGCATAATTTTATTCTAAAAAATAAATATTCTAAAATCAAGTGTTTCAATTAATTAAAGAGTTAGATTAATTACACTCTAACAATAACCTTAATCAAAACTCAAAACGTGGTACATTTAAATACACGCCAGGTTACTTACCGCCATAACATATCATGTTAATATTAGCTGCATTTCTTGACGCATTAGTGATCCGGATCAGATCAAAGTTTACATTGAAAACAACAACAAAAATTAAATTTTTGTTGTTGTTTTCAATGTAAACTTTGATCTGATCCGGATCACTAATGCATCAAGAAATGCGGCTATTATGAGGTTAACAATTCGGAGACAAACTATCACTATATTAGCTCAAAGTAGCCTGCGTCCCTTGTTAAACATTGCATTTGAATTAATTTCCAGGAATTGTTTAAAAAAAAAACAATTTTTTATAAAATTAAGTTTCCTAAAGAAAATGGCATTTTTGTATCTTTGTGCATTGCCTTAAGTGGCGTTATTCTGTATATGTATGTGTATACACACAGTATAAAATGTATATGATAGCTCTTAAGAAACAAACACAATAAACCATAATACATTTTTTTGTGTATCAGTGTTGTTTAGAAATCACATTGAACCATCAATATTCACAAGTAGAATAAGGTCTGTAGTCTGTTCTTCATAAATCTACGTAGAAAAGGAATTATAATGAGGCTCACGTTATTTAGTGTAAACACCAATGAAAAATCCCTATTATACAAATAAATACCGTTACGTAAATTTTTTTTTTTCGACGAAATCTTTCGAATTGCATACAAAAGTACAAATCTTCCTTATTACATAAATTTAAAAAAAAAAATTCTTTCTAATCGTTTTGGTCCCTCCTATTTCTATTGTCGTCACATAATTTGTTCATCCCATATCCCTCCTTACTTATACTTTTTGTAACCGTTCCAATAATTTCGGTTGCATTTTTTTTTTAATGCCGCATAGAGAATCTCAGGTAGTTGTCAACACGCAAGTAAAATTGAGTAATAAAAATAAATCAGTTGAGTGCTGTTTTTGCGATTTTGAGTGAAAAAATTTAAATATTATTCGCTTGTGACGTGTAAATTTATGTAAATTGTGTATTATGTTTGATATGGCCTTGTGAATCATTTTAGTTCAATTAAAACAGAAAATTGATTAAAATTGTTGGAATTAAATTGATTTTGTTTGTTATATGCGAATTTCATTTTATATATTGTTGTGAACAGTAATTGAACCATGTATAAACAATAGTTAACTCGGCAGTTTGTTTTTTATTTATTTAAATTAATTATTAAGATAACTTTATATTTAATTTCACTTTGCCTCTTAAATTTCAACATGAATATTGCATTGGTTTGAAACCCTAGTAATAAAATATTTCTTTTTCAATCGATTCAAGTTTTGTTTGTTTCAAATGTGTGTTTCAAGTGGAATTTGTTTATTGTAATGTAAATATATAAAAATTTCGATTGTCATTAAGTCATTGACATTTTACAAATTGAAAACTAATAAATATTTCTATTTTATGGTTATGCGGTATACCCCACAATTGAATTTATTATATATTGTAGTATAAAGAATAGTTTTGATTTGAAAAACATACCCATATCTTCAATAATTTGTGTATAGAAATGGCGACACAATTGTGCCATGAGTTATCTATAGTAAATAAAATGTTGATATACATCCATTTAAATAAAAACATTATTATTATAATGATAGTAAAGAATTAAAAAAATTATAATAACAACAATAATATTCCCAACAAAATAGTTTACGACAGTAGTTTTTTTGGTTTAATATGTTATACATCCATATATGTCTTAATCTTAAGTAATTTAGATTGAAATTAGAGATTTAGAATTTCAGTCAAATTTATTTATTTTTTATTTCTAATTTCAAAAATGTTCCATATACAAGTATATACAATTAAGTTAATCAAATATGGAAAATAGTAATATTGGCCAAATTACATTGGTAGGCGAAAGCAATAAACTTGCGTATCTACAACAAAAAATAAATAAAAATAAGTTACCATGTTAATGTAAATACATTTTATACAAAATTGTACAAAACCAGAATATCTACCTGTTCGTTGCCGGTTTTCAAGTACTAATAATTTCTAATTTATAGGTTAGTTACTCGAAATAATTGCTGTTTTCTCAGACTCTCAGATTAAATGAAACTGCATTTTATTCAAATCGTATAAAATTAACTTCATTCAAATGATTATTTGAAAATCTAATGGGAATCGATTAATTCTAACAGATTTCTAATGATAATGCATTACAAATTACAATTAAATTAATATTTTGTTAGTTTGGAATTATTTTGAATGTGTAATTCGCTATAAAATGCAACAAAGAATTTTATAGCGTTAATATAAATTTTAATTACTTATAATCTTAGAATTTTAGTACTAGTTTACAGATATTAGCGTCCAATTTGAAAAAATTTGAATGCTTGAAGCAAACAGTTTCTTACTAAATATAACAATTTTATTACATCTAACTATGTATATCAAAACGTTTTTTTTCTGGTAAGAATTCAGCACCCCAACTATGCAGGAAGAAAACGAGCTTTATGGACCTTCTAATTAAAAACGAATTTTTTTGATGCCTGTCCAGTGATAGTGACATTCTGGTGATTCATTTGTAACCTACTATATACTAATCTGAAATTTGATTAGATTAAATTAATTTGCGAAACCAAAAGAAGAAAATGCCAAAATAGCAATTAGAAAAAACGATTAGAAATTAGAGAGGATTCAACTATGAAATGGCAGCCTTTTCGATAAACTAAGAGTTAAATTACTGATTGATTTGTTCTGATCGCAAAATTCAAGGGGAATGTTATTTTGAACCGATTAACAGTTAGGTATATGTTGAGCGCTATAAAATATGGTTTATATAGTGATCTTAGCTATATCTATTAACATTTGAAACAATTTAAGTGAATTAATTATTTTCACATATTTTATAGAAATAGTTGATCGTAATGGTATATCCCGTAAAGTGCGTCGTGAAAAAGTTGCATGCAAAGTCCCAGTTCCAAAATTTCAGAAAAAAATTAAACGGAGTGGGGATAATTTTGTTTTTTGAAACGTAGAGCGGTCCCACATACCGCACAACGCTCTTTACGCGATAAAGAGGACTTGACCCATCTTTATTTGTTAAAGAAACGACCTCTTCAAACAGGCTTTGCTTAACTTTAAAGCAAAATTAGCATATGAATTGGGCAATGAAAAGACGGCTCCAAGGATATTTAAAAAATTTTTAAATTTTAGTTACCTAAATTTTCAAAAAATAAAAAAATTATTAATTAAAATTTTTTTAATTTAGTCGATAAGATTACACCAACATTTATTATCTCACCCAAAAAATTTTGACGAAAAATACAAAAAAAAAATAAATAAATTTATTTATTTTAGATAGATACCTAATTTCGAAAATTCTGAAAATTCAGATTTCAAATAATTCTTTAATTTAGAAAATCGGGAAATGTAAAATTCAGAAACGTCGAAGATATTATAATTTGCTATAGGTAATACTATATATGCGAATGGTGGTTTGGCGTCTATTGGAAGGGGCTCCGTAAACTTCCAGTAGGCGCAGGTGTACGTACTGCCTCCTCGTGGCAACCACCGGTAACTGTAACCATTAGGCTGAATGTGGCCTTTGGTGACAGGCTAAAGTACGACGCTAAAGGAGAAAACCTTGACAAAAAATCCCTAATCTAAGGTGGAACAGCATATGCCGATGGATGAATGGCTGATAGGTTAATCAGTCTATATATGCGGACTCTGGATACCAGGCACCCTCCAGTTTTATTTAGCCTTCCTGTAGTAAACCTGGGTGACCTACAGGCGATTTTGTTATTCCCAGCAACTCGCAAGAGTTAAATCAAAACGGTAGACGAGGCACGGGAAGGAATACACGGGAGTGGGTCTGCCCTCTCAAAGTCCTTGAGTCCCAATGCTACCGCTTTTCTAGCAGAAGTAAATGTTATTACATCTAGGAGGGAGAGCAATGAGCCCAGATAATATGTAACGCGTGTAGAAGTACTTCCTACAGTAAACATTTAGGAGGGAGAGCAATGAGCCCAGATAATATGTATCGCGTGTAGAAGTACTTCCAACAGTAAACATCCAGGAGGGAGAGCAATGAGCCCAGATAGTATGTCCCAGCAACTCGCAAGAGTAAAATCAAAACGGTAGACGAGGCATGGATAGGAATATACGGGAGTGGGTCTGCCCTCTCGATGTCCTTGAGTCCCAATGCTACCGCTCTTCTAGCAGAAGTAAATGTTATTACATCTAGGAGGGAGAGCAATGAGCCCAGATAGTATGTATCACACACCGGTCGGCAGTATTATCAGGTTCTTTAAGAACCTGAATATTGGCTGGACAGATAATTAAAACATCTAGGAGGGAGAGCAATGAGCCCAGATAGTATGTATCACGTACACTGAAAAAAATCCTACATCATTGTAGACAAAAACTGCATTAATAGTAAGAAAAATTCGTTAAAAAGGAGCCAACACGACCCTTCATTAATAGTACGAAAATCATACGTTAATATAGTGAAACACATATTTTTGTTTATTTTAATCTTTACTACTTACGTTGTGGTATTTATGAATTGATTCATATAAGATACGAACAATTTTATGATTTTAATGCAGTTATTTGCATTTGTGGATGAACAAATTCTTATTATTAATGTAAGAAAATAAAGACACAATGAATTTTTTCATAATATTACTGAAATGTTACATCATATTAACGAAAAATTCATACATATAATTTTAAAAATTCATTATTTCAATTTACGAAATTATTCATTTGTAGGAAGAATGGGATACTCAGTGGTTACGAATAATACACAAATATGATGAATATTTTCATTAATATATTGAACGAATGGGAGATATTTACGAATCGGTTCATAATTGATAAATAAAATTACATAATATTTGTGTATGGTTCATAATAGGAATGTACATTTTTGGGTCGTTTTATGAATAAATTCGTAAAATGTAGACAGCACAGAGCACTGTGTAAAAAAAATAAAACACTTAAAATTTCCTTTTAAAATATTGCTTTATTTATTTAGTTTATTAATACCTAGAATAATTACATTGATAAAATGTTGTGTAATAATATAATTCTGTATTCAAGAAATTAAATTACAATCACATTTACTTTTACAAATTTGCTTATTTTTGTTACCTGATCTGTTCCCATTATTCCAAAAGCGATTTTAATTCATGGTCTTCTTCATGTGCTGCTAAAATATTTTAATTTACAGGCTCGGCAAAATTGCGAATGGTAGATATGGTGAAAGGTTGATCTTGGCTCATAGTCCTCCTAGCTCATCTTTGAATCGATATTTGACATCTTTTCCTTGGACGCAACTATAATAAAACAAAAATGTTACTAACACAATAAATTTTTTATCCCATTTAGTTATCACATAACTTATAAATTTACACATTATTTATATAAGTATTTATCGCACAAAAATGTTCTCATTTTAATTTACGGTATGCCAATTGATCAAAAATCATGGAGGCGATGATTTTATTTTAACAAGAACACGTTCAAAACAAAAACACTTATATGTCCAATACTAATATAAAATACCCTATTTACCTGATTTTGAACACCAAAAATTATTATCTTATTAACTTTATTTTATTTATAAAATTTTCGTCTTGATTGTAAAAAAACGGACGTATTAAGGCATGTTTCACTATGTACTTCTGCCTAACTTTAATATTTGGTTTACTTTGCTAAAAAATCCTAATAGGAGAAGTCAGATGATAAAAGAAAATTTTTTATTCATATAGTTGTCATGTTATCGTAATATTCATATAATATAGAACGAGATTCGTGAATACTACGAACATTAAGTATTTTCGTAAATAGTCTTATTCATAAATATTATGAATTGTTCATAAATGTGATTTTTTAATAAAATTATGCAAGTTGCACTAATACGCAAACAACATGTGATTGTATTTTACGTATAGTACAATAAACTAAACAATTTTTTAGTTTACGAACTATGATTCTTACTATTAACGCAACCATTCTTATGATTTTTTTCTAAATTTCCTTTTTTTACGTAAATATAGCAATTTGTACATTAATAGTACGAATTGTGGTTAACGAACGCCATTCGTAAATAAAACGCAGTATATTTTTTTCAGTGTACCGTTAGGCAGTATTATCAGGTTCATTAAGAGCTTGAATATTGACTGGACGGATAATTAAGTAGGGCTTAATGCACAAAAGATCTTTTAGGTCGCAGTGCAGGGTGGCTTGAGCCCCCACATGGCCCTCAAGTAATAATAATAATATATGCGAATCCGGAAAACCTCTCGATCCACATTCGAATGTTAAAACGCTTGACAAAGCGAGATATCTACTTCTCATTCATGCTACTCGAGGTAGTATCGGCTTTTCATTTACAGAGTCTTGATTCAAAGATTAGTAATAATATTAATTACGTCATTTTAATTTTTGAAAATTATCCAAATTAAAAGTTTTGAAATTTAAAAAGTTCTTAAAAGTCGAGGAAACTAGGAAATTTATAATTTAATGTAAAAATCAGACAAATTTAGAATGTTTCTGATTTTTTAAAGCACATTTAATAATCTTAATTAAAATTATTGAAATTTTGAATGCACACCTTGAATTAAAAATTGGATCCGACATACCGAAGTTCGACCGATGGAAGCGGAGATTAATTTCAAGGTCTCGGTGCCTGAGTGATCGCATGGAAGTACGTAATGAATACAACGACAGTAGTTGTGAAGGCAAACATCAAAAATCGCTTCTGAATTGATTCTACACGGCTAGAGGCATTATTATAGTACAGATTCCAGATAATTGAGGCATATTCCAAGTGTGAACGAACAAGTGAAAAAAGAGGACTTTTAGAGTATACGGATCATTTTTTTTATCAATTTATTTTATTACAACTGAGACCGTGCTCATTTAGCAATTTTTCTTTCAAATACAAATTTTTATATTTCTAGTAAAATTCACGTTTGTTGGGGTGTAACTAGGGTTTCCAAATATCCGGATTTTCTGTAACCGCGGATATTGAATTGAAGTTTATGAAGTATCTGACGGATACCGGATAACCGTAAAGAATAAACAAAAGGAGTTAAAGTTATGTAAATGATTTTTTTAATATTTCATATTTGTATATTTAAATAACAACAGAGTTGATTTTGATCACATAAACATAAGTTATGGAATTCAATTACCTAAGACAGGTACGATTTTAAAAATAAATTACAACATTTTTAATATTTCTCGCAGGAAAAAGAAGCGCAGGAAAGACGGGACCTAACTTTCGTGCAAAAATTACTTGAAACCGAAAAGGTTTTTTCTGAATCTGTCGATGTTGGCTTTGCAGTGTTTAATACCTTAAATAATAAATCAAGATTTAGGCTTCTTTTACCAGTTTTATTGAAGATGTTAAATTATTGTTTTAAACTGCTCGGAAAATTCGATGTTGTTAGCTGTTTAACGGTCGTCGCATTTGAAATATAAGAATTTTATTCTTCGGTTAATGACAGTCAAAGTAGTTTCATTGCAATGATCTACTTCGTCATCCTTCGAATTTTGTTGGATTCACACTTGGATTAACAAGACATTTTATTAACGCTGAAATATCGTCATTTTTTCGTAAAGTAATTCTCATTCTTTCCGATTTAAGCAAATCACGACTTATTTCGGAATTAATTGCTTCCATTTTATTTCTTAAAACTGATAAAACACCGTAAGCAGCAGAAAGATTGGCGTCTCTAACTATTTAAAAAAAAAATTATTTTCGGATACCGTTGAAAAATATTCGCGGTTACCGGATACTGTTAAAGACACAAATATCCGCGGATACCGGTTACGGATAGGAGAATTAATTGAACCTATTTACTAATTTTAATTTGGTAAGTTCACTAGGTCAAGTGGCCTCGTTCTTTGGAGTCTTCTTTCGACGACAGGGTTATCTATCATATGGCGAATATAGGGGTTTCCATGTTCCTATGGAGCCTTATTTCATGTTTTGCGGCATGCATTTTTATTTCATCTTTGATGTATTCCATCTGTAGGTCCCTGTGAAGGTCTTCATTTCTTGAGTACCACGAGGCATTGACGATGCTACGAAGAACCTTGTTTTGAAACGTCTGTATCATTTTCGCATTTGTTTGCTTGGTACATCACCAGAGTTGTATACCGTAGGTCCATCCCGGCTTCAAAATTTGCTGATATAGCAGCAGCTTATTGTGAATTGTAAGCTCAGAGCGTCTACCTATGAGCCAATACATTTTTCTGAACTTTATGTTAAGTTCTTCATTTTTTTTTTTGACATGCTCTCTCCACTTAAGCTTGGCATCGAGGGTCATCCCAAGGTATTTAGCTCTATTTGCATATGGCACGACTCGCGAGTTGATTTCTTTAGGTAGATGATAAGCCTTTTGATACGTAAAGTTAATATGCGTGGATTTTTTCTCATTAAGCTTGATTCACCAACGCTTTGTCCAGTTACAAACCGCATTGGTCATCCTCTGGAGTTTGCTCGTTGCATCAGCTACATTACTTCCAACTGCCATAATTGCTGTGTCATCTGCAAAGGTGGCTATGGTTCCTTCATTTGTGGTTGGTATGTCCCTTGTATATAGTAAATACAGGATCGATCCTTACTCACTCCCCTGCGGGACACCGGCAGAAATTTTCTTTAGCTCAGAGTATTCATCCTCATCACTCGAAAGTGTTTATTGGATAAATAAGATCTTAGTATGGCATAAAATTGTCTTGGTAGATCTCTATGCAGCTTGTATTCCAGACCACTGTGCCAAACTTTATCGAATGCTTACGCGACGGCCAGATGCTTGAGCATACTTTTTTACGTTCTAACGTTCTTTCAATTATGTTGGTGATTCTATAAACCTGTTCAATAGTAGAATGCTTTTCTCTGAATCCAAATTGATGTGGAGGAATTAGTTGTCGGTCCTCAATTGTTGGTTTAAGTCTCTATTTTTTATCATTGCGTGCTTTATCAGGTTTTAGTATCATGATTACTTCTGCTACTTTCCATTGATGCGAAATATATTTTAAGCGAAAGGTCGCATTGATTATGTGTAGTAGCTTACGAAATCCTTTGTCTGGTAGAGCGTTGATAATTTGGCAAGTAATGAAGTCATACCCTGGGGCTTTATTAACATTCATGTTAGTTTTCACTTCTTCTTTTAATTCTTTGAGAGTTACTGGCCGTATTTCAAACTCATCCAGCTTGTGAATAGATATTATATTTTCATTGGCAGTTTGTCTTGGTAGTGGTTGGAAGGTTTCCTGGAGATACTTCGCTAACAGATCAGCCCATCATCTTTTTTAAGTGGAGGCACTTGCATTTTAGGTCTTTTGAGTCACTTCGTCGCCTTCCACAGTGAGTAATCAGAACTTTTTATGTCATGTTGATTGATTCATTTTTAATTGTAGACTGTTACATAAATTGTTAAGAATTGTTTTGTTCTCCGGTGTTCGATTAATTTGCCAGGTTTTACGAGCTCGTGGTTTTCCTCTTACCAACTCTCTAACTTCCATTGGGTAGGATATGTTAAGCGTCTTCTTATTTTGTAAAATGGGAGTGCTTGCCAATGCAGCATAGTGAATTATTTCATTGAGTTGTTCCAATTCGTCTTCCAACTGTCGAGAATTTCTTATCGGTACCTGGAGATTGATTTTGTCCTCCATTATTTCACGAAAGAGATCTCAGTTTGTTTTTGAATTTGTTAATCTGGGTGCACTTTCTCTTTGAATTACTGTTTCACTGACTGTCATGATAACCGGTGAGTGATCCGATACTAGAGAATTGCTGTTTTCAATGTGAATATAGTTCTGAGATATACCTCTTGCTACATAAAAGTCGATTAGGTCCGGTATCTTAGCTTCGTTACTGGGCCAGTATGTTGGGGAACCACCAGAGTAAAATTCACATTTTGATGTCTGGGCTGCTTGAAACAATTCTTTATACCCTCTGACGTCGTAAGTCTAGATCCCCAATAGGTGTTTTTTGCATTAAAGTCTCCTCCAATAATAAAATCACGTCCTAGCGATTTAAATAGTTTAATGTAGTCCTCTCTTTTTAAGTTATTCCGGGGAGGACAGTATATTGCGGAGACAGTGAGCTGTCTGTGTTTAATGTGAATCCTAACAGTGGTGACTTGCATTGTTTCTTCTTCGATTTCTGTTTCTACATGGTGTTTTCTTTTATTAGTAATGCCCAACCATCTCTTGCTCTTTCCGCTGGATGAATGGAATGATATAAGTTATAACCTCGGATTTTAACAAGCGAAGATTTAACAAAATGGCTTTCGGATATTAGGAAAATGTCGATTTTTTCTGTATTTAAAATATTTATATTTCTGGAATATGTTGCATAAGCCCATTCGCATTCCAGATTGCTATTCTGAAAGTTGTTTTTTAACTTAGTATTTATTATCGGATTGCGTTGTGGGAGTTACTTGGTCATCTAGCCGCTTTGTAATAGATTCAATGCTGTTAATAATGTTTTCCATAATTCGATTATTTTCAGAGCCCATATATTTGGTTGAACCCGAGCTTTTCACTACCTGAGCAAATGTTCTTTTCTGCCCTACGTTGCTTGGTTGTGGATTTTGATCCATCCGATTTGATGTTTGAATCCTTCGAATTTCATGATTTTGCGCTTGATTTCGTGATTTATCTCTTAATTTTTGTAGGTGTTTAGCAACCTTACAGTTCCGATAATTGGCCGGTTGTTGACCTTTACAATTTATACACTTAGCTGGCACATCTCTCCCTATTGTACATGCCTGGGTAAAATGTTTACCTGAGCATTTTACACATCTTGGATCCCGGCTGCAATATTTTTGGGTTTGAGAGGTTTAACAGTATTACATCTGCAAATCATTAATTTTTTTGGAGGGGCCGGGCGTGTCAAGTTTTTAATGTTAAATTTGGCCTAACTTTTTTAAATAAAATTCTTGGTACACTTTTTGGGAAGGACTTTATTTAAAAAAAAATTAAGTCGAAATTAGCATTAACAATTTTAAGGCCTCTCCAAAAAATTAGTGATTTGCAGATGTAATACTCTTAATTGAAAGCGACCATTTACGTTACACCAACAGAAAATATTTAATTACTGTTGCTAAATTTGCATTTGATCGCCCTTATTTTTAATTTAGCAAAATACTTTTACATCAACAGCATAAATCAAAAACTGACAATGTATGAAGCATCGCTTCACATGGTCTATGAATGTAATAAATAAAAGAGGTTCTAGATGGCTACCTTGTGGGACACCAGACAAAACATTTATGTCTCTAGATAAAATAATATTTAAAAGAATTTTTTGAGTACTGTTCGTTAAATATGACAAAATCCATTTTAATGGAAGGACATCGCACTTAAATTGCTCTAGCTTCTTTACAAGTAAGACATGATCAATTTTATCGACTGCTTTACTAAAATCCCTCTAATGCTTATAAGTCAAAAAAAAAAACAACGAGCGAGTTCACCCTCAACTCGCGAAACATTTATGTGAAAACTTTTTTGTATAAATATTTATTGAATCATTTCAAGCCATTTCGTTAAGGCTCAGAAACCCCTCCATAAAGACGGATGTTGTTTGCTTAGTATTTAAACTAAGTTACATTTTTGGTCCAAAAAGTCAGTAAGTTATGATTCTATTTTGAATTTGGAGGACAAACCTAATTAAGCATGAGCAAAGTACAGTTCTGTTAAGTTAATCATACCTAAACCTCCATAGCAGTAGGGCAAACTCACTGAACAAAGCAAAATCAGGTTACACGTACGTTAAATGATCGTTACAGTACTTGATCAAAATTCTCAAATAAACATCGAACTCGTATACTGTAACAACTCATTTACCGCCCTTGTAACGTAAATAACTATTACACTTCACAAGCATAATTTGTGGTCCTTTTACTCGTATGTAATTTTCATTTTCAAAAACACTTACTGCTGCGGCCATATATAGCAGATATTTTCACAACAAAATAAATTAAAGTAGGGCGGTTTTTTTTTAAATTTTTTTTGTATTCAGCTCACGATGTTTTTGAAATGCCGGATGATGTTGTATATTGCATGTGTATGCGTAGATTTTGCATTGATATTAGGTTTTATTAATTTTTTGTTCTGTCGCGATATTCACACGTACCTGCAATATTTTTTGTTCGGCACTTTTGTTTCCGTCACCCGGCTTCTATACAATTTTTTACTTACTCCTGCCGCTAAAGATGTTTTCACATCAAAAATTTGTGAACAAAACAATATTTGGCACAGTTGATCGTCCAGGGAAAAACTCATGCTAGTTTTCAGAAATGGAATTTTTTATTAAGAAAAAGATATGGACTTTGACCATCGATTGAAATAATTCAGAAATAGCCGGTAAGATAGAAATACCTCGGTAATTTTCGATATCTGGTCTCCGTTCACTCTTGAAAATTGGCTTAATGAAACTGGATTTTCAAATTAAAGGAAATACTCCAATCGCTTACTGAATTTGAATGTTTGAATATTTACTAAAATCAAAATCGATATCCTCTTTCGAAGAAAGGACATAGTACATACACATTTTCAAAAAATGCTACAAGCATTTCAGTGATTATGTGGATCACGAACAGTCACAGAATTGAGAGACATTTGATAGCCGTTCAATTACCGAGTCCATTATTTTCTAAAACTGATCAATGTACACGTCCAAACTACCTGTTTTACATCGATCCCAATTAATATTGGCCGGAAATTCATTTAAAGCATGATAGTCTCCCTTTTTAAAGTTGAAAGGCTCACTAGAATTAAAATTTATGTTAACGATTAACACAATTTTCAAAAGATAATTGTATGTGTAGTGGTGTATGAAAAATACTCGAAGAACTGCCTAGATTATCACAAGTAATGATTGTGCCATGTAATTCCACTGGTATGAACACTAGATCAAAGATATTGCTGCTCTGGTTCTTAATGTTGTTAATCTATCTTAGTTCGATAGTACAGATATAGAGCCCATCATGGGGTCGTAGATTAAATCACCATTTCAGAAGATCATCATCAACAGTAACTCATTTTATTTTTGGCTGTTAAAATCACCCAAAATCAACGTAGAATCGAATTCAGCAGCTACAACTGGAAGTTGGTTTGAGAAACACGCAGACAGCTCTCCGTACATATAAGCTGAGGTTCCACATGGAATATAAATACTTACTATCAATATCAGCTTATCCTTGAAAGCAAGTTTAACAGCCAAAATCTCTAACTCGTTACTCTCCAGGACAATAATATCGGCACGTATATTTTCGAGAAAGCTATCAGAAATCCCCCACCTCTCGCCATCGATGCACGCTCCGAATAACGATTGCATCTGAAGACTAAGTAGTCCGGGGGAAAATATCCTGCAGAATTGCCCGGACTAGTCAGTCATGTTTCCGTGATAAAAATGACATCATATAGTCATTTTCCAATACCGATAAATACATTTCATGCAATTTAGACCGAATACAGCTCGCTAGAGTTGTGATAATAAATATATAATGTGTCAGCACTGGCAGAAATCAGCATTGCCGGTTGAGCGATAGCACCTATCGCTCAACCGGCAATGCCGATTGTCTGCACCAGACAGCAGCATCGGAATTGATTAAGGTATATCATCTGTTGAGGTTGCAGTATATGTTATAACAACGTCGGAAAACCTGTTGACGAAGTCCGAAAATGTTAAGATCGCTGTACGAACTCACGAACTAGAACTTTTTTAAATAAAGACCGGCAATCAAGACCCACTGGATTGGAACGCTCCACCTTCTTGCAGATAAATCCAACTACTTCGGCATCTAGTGCAATTAGGAAATGTGCCGTTTAGAAGGAAATTTATAAAATTAAAAGTCAATCCGGAAAAATTAAGAACCAGAAAAATTCGAAATTTTAAAATATTTGTTAAAAAATTGAAAATTTCTGAAACTCTTAAGAAATGCTTTTGGGGGTATTCAAAAAATTATAAACCAAGAATTTAGCTTATTGACGATTGTAATTTTATAATTTATAAAACGATCGTTAGGATCTTTACAAGTTCAACTTAAAACAATAAATTTGGAAAGTTTCAAAATTTAAAATATTTTTAAAACTGAATTTGAGAATAAATTTCGTAAATTTAGTAAATTCAAAATTCAGAAGATTTAGAAGTTTAGATGTAAACCTATAAAGTTAAATTTGGTTTTAACATTCCGTAAATACAATTTCCCTGGAAATTAAAAATTAGGGAACTTTCATTTTATTTCATAAATGGTTAACAATTGCTAGAACATAATAACAATAGAAAACTAGTTAAGGATTTGGGAAATTTGGGGATTTTAAATTTAAAAATCACCGACCAAACGGCGCAGTGGTTAAAGCTACGGCGCGGCGGTTCGATCGGGAGGTACCGGGTTCGAATCCCTATAGGGGCGGGGTGAAAAAGGGATTTTTCATCATCTGATTACGATCGGTGATGACGATGAACACATCTATGACCCCCTGTTGAGAGTGCGGAATCCATGAGCCGACCAGTTTACCAAAAATCAGAAAGAGAATCAGACATCAAAACCTTAAACGATTCTCTTGAAAAATTAAAATCAAAAATCGATCGTACTTTATTAAAATGAGCCGAGACAATATAAACAGGTGCATTCCTAGCTAAATTACTCCTCCGTATTGGTAAGTTAAACACACAATCACCGCTCGATCGTAACATACGTATATTGGAACGTAAATAAAAAACAAATCGAGAATCTCACTACAACCAATCCTACAAACGGGGAGAACACGAACAAAAGTGGCACACGTCCAAATTCTAAGAATATAGAGAGGTTCCAATCTTAATAGTTTACATCTTCCCCTATAAGGAGGAAGAATATAATTGGGAAGATTATTGACCCTCGGTAATCTACGCAAGGCATATTTTAAAAACTATTTTTGTACGCTTTCGATAAGATCCGAACCCTCTTGATAAAAGAGGTCCCAAATAACTACGCCATAATCTAATTGTGAGCGCACTAACGTAATATACAAAATTCTAATCGCATAAGTATCCCACAAGTCTTTAGAGAATCTTTCAACAAACCCTAACATGGAATACGCCTTAGGAACAATGCCCTGTATATGAAAGTCGAAGGATAAATGAGAAGCGAATGTGATACCCAAATCCTTGAAAGTGTCCACTTTCTCAATTCTATGGTCTTTAAGAAGAAATTCGTAGTTAATGTTCAAATCATTCCTTCTAGTTACGGGAAAATCGCATTGTTTGACGCTTCTTAGTATTCAATAATAAATTATGACAAGTACACCAATTTGTAAAATCCGATAAACCAGATTGTAAATCTTCTACATCCCAAATATTCGAAATAGTTTTAAAAAATTTAATATTATCAGCATATGAAAATTTCAGAATACTTAATAGTAATACAGTCAATCACATCATTAATAAATAAAATTAATAAAAGGGTACCCAAATGGCTTCTATGACATTACATAATCAATCTAGACATGTAATCCCAATCTTAACGATTTGAGTTCTTCAATCTAAGCACGATTTAATCCACCTAATAGGTAAACTATTACAATCCAAAGACTCTAATTTATTGAATAGCATTTTGTGATCAAGTTTGTCAAAGGCCTTGCTAAAATCTGAATAAACAACCTGTACTTCCTTCCCCAATTCGAAAGCAAAATAAAATTGATCAGTAAAAACAAATTTGAAACAGTTGATCTGTCAGGAAGGTAGCCATGTTGCTTAAAGAAATAAACTCACCCCATAAACCAACCCCTTTGACTAATTTTTCAAAAAGCTCCGGTAAAACGGATAAAATACTAATGGCTCGATAATTTGTAATATCACTTCTGGAACCAGACTAAAATATTGCTTAATTAAAGAGCATTTCCAAAGGTTCTTAAAGTATCTTTGCTGAAGAATTTTGTTAAATATAGGTCGGTGATTGGAAAATCGACAGCATATGTCTCCGAAATACAGCCAACTTCATATTCTTCCTTAAGTAAAGATAAATATAGATTCCTTGATTTAGAGCATATACTGCTCACGTTATGATAATAAATATTTAGAGCTGAGCTTTGATGAAATGTATTAACTGGATGTGATGGTGATAATATAATAGAATCTAATGGTGGTGGTGATCGAACCGGACACCAATCTCGTTTTTTGATCTACGCGGATGATTCATGAAAGGTCGAATTAAAATACCTGGAGGCCACATGTCTGAATTATTTAATTTATTGTAATGCTCCTGAGTCAAACCGATTTTAAAAGAAACGAAAGTCAGAGAGCTATCCGCAGCAAGATCCTTTGGCAGTAATTATTTACAATCCACTGAGGCAAAAGTTTATATTGCTTCCTGTTTCACCGAGGGATGAATCCCACTAACATACAGATACCTCTTTTTCTGTACAACAGCTGGTATTGATGTATTCACAGGCCGCTCCGTCCCGGTAATACCATGATTAGAGGAAGGTAACTGCAATCCTGAAGAGCATTTACTCCTAAGCACCATATTTTGCTTCATTATCCCAGAATACAACAGCAAATAGATTCTTTAAAAACTACTAGCTGTATTCGGTTTGAAGCCAAACATCAAGAACTTAAAAAATAGCATCAGCTACTAAATCTAGAAAAAATATAACCCACAGAATAGTTCTAAAAAATCAATTAAATTGCGATTTAAGGCACTTTCTTAAGATTGGGTTGCGTAGCGATTTTATATATTGCGTGAAGTAAAAAAGTTTGAGTAAAAGTAAATCAACTTTGTTTAGTGGACGTCTCCCTGAAACTAAATATTAGGTCTTGTGTGTGTGTGTATGTTTAGTACATGATTTGTAGTTGTCATCTTATTAGCGCGACCCTCAACAGACCAGTTACCGATTTTAAAATAAAACATGATATCTTAGGAACAAATCAACGGTCGATTTTAATTTGTTTACACTACATCTCATCATAGAACACCCTGTTAGTCCCAAAATTTTGTTGAAAAAATTAGATATCATCGTTTGGTCCCATTTCATCGCAAGACACAATTGGCAATGCTGATAAATGCTTAGAAATAGTTAGGACAGCTTAGGAACAAATCAATGGCCGATTTTAATTTTTGTACACTACATGACATCAAAGAATACCCTGTTAGCCAAAAAATATTTTTTATTAAACATACACACACAAGACCTTATATTCACTTTCAGGGAGACATCTCTACGATGGCCTGTCATTGGCCACTACAAATCATCTACTATACATACACGTACAAGACCTTATACATATTCACTTTCAGAGAGATATCTCTACGATGGCATGTCATTTGCCATTGAAAATCCACTAAAACAAATTTTAGTATACGGTTTTACCGCAGATAAGAATAGACAGATGTGGATCTTGTATGGGCCATATTTACATACTAAATTTCAATAACCAAATTCCAACCCAATTCGTTTAGAGCAGGACGTATCTATTATAAAATAAAATGTTTTTTGAAGTTGTTTTGTGTTTGCTTTGATATAATCAAAATAGCCATGCGTAAAAAATGATAAAAAGAGACAGAAATGTAAATTTCTAACCCTAATCCTATCATATTTGTAATGCCCCTCTGTTTATTTCTTACCTTCTAATGATGCATTTGGCTTTCAATATCCGATTCTTTAATTGTAACAATGAAATTTTTCCGAAAAGCCTACAAATACATATGTTAAGTTATCCTTTCGTTACAGTTTTACATTAGTTTATTTATAATTTTCTATGATAAAGGATATACATTTTAAAATGATACTACCGAATATAGTAAAGAAAGAAGACTTTCGACAATATGTCCAAATATTGTTTGCGAAATTCACTAAGTAATTACTACCGAAGAATATCACTGTTCCGTTTTTCGGCAGGATCTGAACAATTTTTCGGCACTCAATATACAAATAATTTTTCTCATTGGTGGTTTTAATTTTAACACAAAAACTCTGTCAAAAATCAATTTCTTAATTTTGTTTATGATTTGTTTGTTTGAGCTGTCAAAATTAAAGATATCATCAAAATAACCTTTTGAATTAAGTTTATCAACTATAAATATTATAAACGACATGATACGAATACAACAAAAAATATAAGTTTTTATTTTTTTCGTTATTGTGTTTGACAACAAAATTCATCTAAACTAATGAACCATAAATAATCACGAGTGTTTTTAACGTTTAAAATTCCAACATTTAACCTTACACATGAGTATATCGTATTATGCGCCCATTATACCGAAATCATGTCATGCCTTTCTAAATAAAAAAAACGTTTGTCTAACGAATGATGTATACGGTCTTGTATATACCAAAAATATTGTAATGATATACTATGAGTATTCTAAGATAACAAGAAAACTTAAAACCATTTTCCTTCATTTGGGATTTTGATGAAAATAGAATGAACTCAAAGAATAAAATCAACCAAAAATAAAATAAAAATACAAAAATGGAAAACCATGGCAAAACGAATAGAATATAATGAAAGTATGAGAATGTAATATTAGAATAAATTTATTCAAGTACCAGTTTGAACGTATTTTTGTATGTTAAATTTAGTTTCTAATATTTTTTTGTAATTTAATGCTCTGATTGTGTATAATCTATATTCAATTGCAATGCAAGCTGATGTGACATGATTAAAAATTTTGATGGAAATGAAACGTTATGCAAAAATGGGGAACGATTTTTTTACAAACAATATATACGAAAATAAATGGCAGATTCTTTTAAATTCGTTCAACCAAACCCCACAAAATGTCGCAAAAAAAAAAAAAAAAAAAATCTAAGCTTATTTCAAACGGAAACTACCCATGACTAAAAAATTAGAAAATAAATGAAACAGATGGGAATAAATTAACCATTATTTTGTGTTATTATTTTATATTTGTACTATTTTGTTTTTGGTTTCAATGAAATTTTAAATTTCTACTTGAATAACTATTTTTCATATTTCTTCCACAACAACAATATACGAAGAAAAATATTTTAAAAGAAATAGCAAGACGAACATTTTTTTTTGGCTATATTTTGTAATGGGTGTTAATAAAAATGAAACAGTTCGCAGAATTTTAATCAATAATAGGAACAAGCGGTGCTCCCGCCGAATATAATACCGCATGCACCCAGTACATATATGTATATGCACATTGTACATGAATATATGGTAAAATAGAAGACGTACCACAAAGTACAACGGTGATTTGTAATTGAATGAATTTTTCATGATATACAAATGTTGTTTAACATGTGTATGATAAACATAGAGAGGAAGGAGATTGGCTGAATAAATAAATTTATTTAAATTTTGTCAAAATTTTGGTTTTTTTTACTTTGAATTTTTGATAAACAATTCTTCCTCGGCACATCAAATAATGTCACCACAAAAAACTCATGGTTGCGATATTTTTTTTTGTTTGTGGTTTAATATTTCTGTATCAAAATGAAAATATTTTCATGTCACGAACGCAATGTGTTTTGCATCTATAAGTTTTTTTTTTAGACAACAAAATAGCGTATGTACGAGCATATATATTTCTATGTTCGAATAATTTAACGATATGTATATGTATGTACAACAAAGTAGAATTTCTTTTATATTTTTTGCTATAGTTTTCCATTTTCTATTTCCTGAATTTTCTAAATATATATACAGTATATTTATTCGCAAAACGAGAATTGAATGCGTCCTATAGAAAACATAAAAATTTTGGATCATATACATTTTCGTGAGCTTCGTGAATATTTTACATATTTTTTTGGTAATATGTACATATATAAATCTTGTTCAAATCAACATATGGCAAAAATATTAAAGTTTCATTTTATTTTGGTTTGTTAATAAATTAAACTTAATTAATTCAAATGATGTTTATTTATGGTTAATATTTTGTATATTATACACAAATAGTATGCTTAATTTAATTCTGACAGCAGATTTTAAATTTTGTGAATTCAAATGTTTGATGGTCTTTTGAATAAACTTGCACACTAATAGGATTGTTGGGGTTTCATTAAACAGGAGATAATACAAATAATGAGCTAGGTTATTCTGTTATTAGGCTAATCAGTTTTGAAGTTAATCATATATTTTCCTTAGAAATATTTTAGAAGTATGTTTTAATTCCCCGAAAAAGAGAGATTCCAAATTAAACTCGACTTATAGCTTTATAGAACAGCTGGTAGCGAAATCGAAAATATTTAGCAGTAATTTTTAAAATAATCAAATTAGCTTAATTCGAAAAGCAAGTAAAGTCGTAATCAGAATTTGGTACTATAATATGGATTGCGATAGTTCAAATGACGTTGAAACCATTGGTAAATGTGTTTACTCCTTCATCGGTTATTCCACTGTCAAATAATTATAATAGTTTTAATTTGTTGTGTCGGTTTGATATAATTTATGAGAGGGATGTTTTCCTTGTGATTAGTAAGATAGACACTAACAAGGGAAGTTGTATTTGATGGTTTACCTAGTCCTAGTGGATTAGTGATTATTTTTAATAAATCCGTTAATAGCTGCATTGTCCCTTAAGTACTGTTGCTGATACAAGAACACCGTATTAACAACAGTAATGTATTTATGTACTTTAATATTATCACATACACTCGCTTATATTTTTTTATTATTTTTATTTAACAAATATTACAACTGAATACAAATTCATCTAGTATCATCTATAATAAATGTGTTTAGTTATTTGAGGAGTATAACCAGAACCTTCTAGAGTATAGAGCCATAATCATCTTGACGTATTTTTAGAGGTTTTTTAGTGGTATAACTTTTCACTGATTTCCATAGGCATCCATAGTAAAAATGGTGTTTTCTAGCTTCAAGTTTTCCAATGAAATATGTAAAAATATTACAAAATGTGTATACAAAAGTGTTCTACATATGTGCCGGTAATTATGGCAATGGACAAATGGAAAGCAAATGGCAATGGAAGTCAAAAATAAAAAAAAAGAGTTTAAGTGATATTATACAGGGTGAGGAAAACTATGGAAACCCCTAAAAATCTCGCGGAGTTTGTTCAAAAAAAAAAAAATGAGCAAGGTTTATCCTTAGGTAATTTTCAACAAGGAATTTAATGGTGAGCTTCAAGGTCATTTTTTTAAAACTGGAACTCCTATTTTTGATGACAGAATCGAAAAGAGCGATCAATTTTACGTTCGAGTATGTATTTTCCATGATCTCCCAAGATTATCTGAAGGAATTTACATTGCGAGGTCAAAGTATGAAAACCCATAGAAATCTCGCGGAGTGTGTCAAAAAACTTGATCTTCATCTTCAAGGCCATATTGATGTCAAGGTCATTTATTGATAGGGAAACTCCTGTTTTTGATATCGGATTCGAAAAGAGCGATCAATTGTACGTCCAAATATGTATTTTCTATGACCTCCGAAGGTCATTTGAAGAAATTTAGGGTAACTGTTTGTAAGAATTTTTTTTTGATACATTAAAAATATCTGCCGGACGGTTGCATTGAGATCTTAAGAACCTAAATCGAGCGACGGATTTACGCGGGTAAATACCCGGTTCGTCCAGGAAAACAAGTGATAATGACATGAATGCGGTTAAAAATCATATTTCGAGCTCTCCAGGATTTGAAAGACATTATACGCGAAGCGCGAGAACATAACACTGCAGGTCGAAAATATTCGAATCCTATACTCTTGATATTAAAATATGTATGCTATTTTCGTTGAAAAGTTGTAACGCAAATGATTGCTTTCGTGCACACGCTTGAAATCCGGCGTACTCAGGGCTGGGAGGGTTCTTTTGGAGTTCATGGCAACCAGCATTACAAATTCATGTGCAATAGCTACTTAAAAAAAAATTAATCACCCAAATACCATTTCTCCAACGCAACTGTGTTCCACCATACGCTCTCCGATCCTTCCCAATCACAAAAATAAAATTAACAACACATCTTCTTTTAAACAACCTCATCTAATTACTACACATTTAAATTTACAGTATTAAACAAATAAATATCCTTCATATTTGTTTTTATTATTATTACTATTATTCTTATTATTATTATTCTATTTTTATGTAATTAACTTTGAATCAAATCTTCACAAAAAAAAAATACACAAAATCAAGCCGTTATATTCACAAAACAAAAAGCGCGATCGTAATGCGCGCTACGGTGTTTCAAACAACGGTGAATAATGCGTAAATCAGTTGGGTTAAATTATTTTTTTGAGAAGTAATTTTGTTTTATTATTTTTTTTTCTGGAATAGTGTTTGTGTCAAATTTTCCTAAACGTGTAAATAAAACAAAATATAAACAAATACAAAAAGAGAAAAACTCACAAACAAAATCCGAAGCGCTCTGATGTTGATGGCCGAATATTATCAGTTAACCTAAATCTGAGGAGAAAAAACGTTAGGAGAATTATCCGCGCGAATACCGTCCACTTCACGTCAATGTTATTTTTGTTTTTATTCTTTTTTTAATTTTTTTAATTGTTTGGTTTTCCAAACCAACTGACCACACAAACTATCGGTTTGAAGAAATGACCGCGTAACTGTCTGTGAACAAACCAACAGACTTTGAAAAAAAAAACTTTGTACACTAACTTGATTTATATTATTTTTTTTTGTATCACTAATAATAACTCTTAATAACTAACTCACAAACTCTTAAACTATTAAAAAGAAAATTAGACCATATTTTTTAAATTCTAATGGCCGGCACCGGCAACTGGATGCAGAAATTCCTAGTATCTGTATTTTTTTGTTTTTTTTTGTGGGTATGTGAGTATCCGATATTTCTGGAAGGTAGACTTGATTAACCGACACGGTGAGGCCGAATCCCACCCGGTTATCTTATCGCTCGGCCGGCTTTACAACACCAATAATTTGTCGGGATTTATTTGTTTGTGTCTAAAGATGCCTACACCAAAACAACAAAAAAACATATTACTTTACATTTTTTTTACGCTACATTCACGACCGTTTTAATTTTATTTTATTTTTATATATTTTTTTAGAACATACCTTATGCGTTGTTTTGTTTCGTCAAAAAAACATTAATACCGATAGGCCAATAAATATTTAAATATCTAAAATAAATTATTGATACATATTATATTAATTAATAGGGATGCGCTGCACCAAACGACTCGAATTCAATTGACTGACGAGAAGCGAGAACACGTAGACGTTTAAAAAAAAACCATACGCGAAATCGGATCGGCCGGCGAATACAAAAAAAATAACGGTATTATTCGATAAATATTTCTGAAGCGGTTGAACAAAAACATGACTACCCCTCATTACCTGTTCATTAACGTAAGTTCATTATAAAGCTGATAACCATAAAAATTCATCACTGCTAAAAAGCAATAAACATCATTTAGGCTAATTCAATGCCGTAGAGAAAAATAATATTTACCATAAAATATTAAAAAAACGATCGATACAAAGTGTAAAGAAAATATAATTACAACTAATGGGACAATTTAAACATTAGCATCAAAAATAATAAATTGGCACCACAAATAATATTTTGGAACCACATATGAGAATACAAACAAATATTTTTGAAGGACATTATTAAATACTGTGGCGACAAACATTGGCATCAAAATTAATAAATTGGCAACAAATATAATATTTTGGAACAGAAAAAATAATGTTAATAATAAAAAAGTAGTAATAAGTAAGTAATAAAAAAATAAAAAAAAATCGAGATAAAAAATTAAATTTAATCGATACAAATTATTTAATATTTGATAGGACATCGATATAAATTATTGAAGTGTTATTAATAGATTCTATATAATCCGCTCCTACGTGCGGCACGCAGTGCGACATGTTTGCTGATCCTGGCTCCTACGTCCTCCGAAGATCAAATCTAAAGCCCCTCGGAGTTACCGAAGCCGTTAGCCTCTACAATTCTAAGTTAAATTAGCAATCTCCATTTTCCAGAATATTTTAAAACTAATTTCAATTTTTTAATTTTAATTAATTTATTTATGAACAATTTGTTGTCAGTTTATTATTTTTGTCGCTCAAAATGTTTATTTCGATGCCCAAAAATAATTTTTTGTGTACCCTTCCAATAGTGCCAAAAAATTAAAAATGTTGCCAAATTATTATATTTTGTTCCAAAAAATTAATTGTATGATGCCAAGAAATTTTTGTTTGTTGCTCATTAATTAGTGGCGTTTTATTATTTTTTTGTATCTCAAATATTAATTTTTTGTGTGCCGGTTTATTGCCAGCCTATGTTATCGAGTTGACTTACGGAAAAATATTTAACATCCAAGTTAATTTACATTTTCATATTCCTCGAAAGGATACCTGCCAAAAGGGCGATTTATTTCAAATTAAAATTCAATCATCTAGCAATAAAAAAGAAAAAAAAAATCTGACACACCAACATGAACCGCATTTGAAAAATGCTGCACAAGCTATAGGACTGCAATTAAAGAAGATCAGGAAATGGGTGTTAGTGAACCATTTAAATATTTTGTATTCACATTTGACCTAAAGAAGGCGCTTCCTTACCCCAAACTGGTATCATAAGGGGAATTTGTACGTTTAAAATTTAGATATACAACTTTCATAATAAAGATGGGGACATGTAGGTGAGACTTTAGCATCACGGGGATCGCAGGAGATATCTTCATATGCTTCACAAAACATACTAAAAATGCCATTACTCAACCGCATGTAATAGCTTACAATGAGTCAAATTCGGAATATTAAAGCTGCATTGACATGGCTAAAAATTGTTCAGTCTTCAGATTGCAACGTTAACGGGTGTAATAAAAATGAATATGTATTGGTGCATAATAATACAGTCGATCAAAAATTAGTTATTTAGCAAAAAATTATCATTCTTAACGTTATACGCTTCGGCCCAGAAAAGTGTATAATGTACAGAAATCTGCCACATTGTAGAGTGGTATGAGTAATTAAAATATTTAGAAAGAGGAAATTTATGTGAGTTAAATAGAAATAAATAAGATATTAAACCAAACATATTCACAGAGATGTTCTACGGGTTCAACATATTAGAAAAATTGGATATAGGCCTCCTAAATGGACTACAATCATATTCGAATACGATGAAATAGGACCATTTGTTGTTGACCTCGAATATATGGTAATTCTCATATGATATATTGATGATTTTCTTAATTGTTGAATTATTCATAATTTCGTTCGTCGTAAAATTACCAAATTCGAGGTCAACAACAAATGGTCCTATTTCATCGTATTCGAATATGATTGTAGTCCATATAGGAGGCCTATATCTAATTTTTCTTATACATCGAACCCGCGGCACATCTCCAATACGAAAATTGCAAGTTTTATCTAAATAAGTTTTTGTTTATAGCAAATGTATTAGTGACAAATCGAAATACAGACATACATTCAGGCGTACTTATTTAACAATATAATTTGAGCAATTTATTAAAGAATTTGCACAAATATACGATAAACATAGAGCTGTTATAGAGCTGTTTAAGCCAAAACAAAAATACAATGATTAATTTCAAAATCTAAAAATGATAAAAATGAAAAAAAATCGCTTATAAAACCGATACCATAGGAATTGAGAAGTTCAGCAATACTAAACCAAGTTATCGCTCTTTTACGCACCTAAAACTATATTTTTCTTTTAGGCCATTTAGTTTTACATATTCTGGCAAAATTTCAGCTTCCTATCTTGGATATTTGATATTCAAAAATGTAAAAAACCGCTTATAAAACCGATAACATACGAATTGAGAAGTTTAGGAATACTAAACCAAATTACCGCTCTTTTACGCAACTAGCACTACATTTTTCTGTTAGGTAATTTAGTTCTTGGTATGCTGGCCCAATTACAGCTTACCTTGGTTATTTATATTGAAAAATGTAAAAAATCGCCTATAAAACCGATTCGATAAGAATTGGGAAGTACAGGGATACTAAACCAAGTTAGCGCTCCGGTACGCACCTGGAACTATATTTTTTTGTTAGGCCATTTAGTTTCACATAATCTGGCTCAATTTCACCTTTTGTTACAACTTCTGTTCTAAAATAATGTTAACGGTAACAGGACAGTTCCTCGCGCACATTTCCTCGCGAACATTTCCTCGCACACATTTCCTCGCGGTAATATTTCTCCGCGGGAATATTTTCTCGCAGGAACATGTCCTCACTCCTAATTTATAGTTTTTAAATTTCCATTTTCCAGAATTTAGAGCGATTGTGAATCACCATTTCCCAGAATTTATAATTTTTGTTTATTTTCGTTTTAAAATTAAAATCTCCCTTTTCCAGAATTTATAGCGACTTTAAATCCCCATTTTCTAGAATTTATAATTTTTGTTTATTTTCGTTTTAAAATAAAAATCTCCCTTTTCCAGAAACTATGGCGACTTTAAATCCCCATTTTCCAGAATATATAATTTTTGTTTATTTTCGTTTTAAAGTTAAAATCTCCCTTTTCCAGAATTTATGGCGACTTTAAATCCCCATTTTCCAGAATTTATAATTTTTGTTTATTTTCGTTTTAAAACTAAAATTTCTATTTTCCAGAATTTAGAGCGACTTTAAATCCCCACTTTCCAGAATTTATAATTTTTGTCTATTTTCGTTTTAAAGTTAAAATCTCCCTTTTCCAGAATTTATAGCGACTTTAAATCCCCATTTTCTAGAATTTATAATTTTTGTTTATTTTCGTTTTAAAATAAAAATCTCCCTTTTCCAGAAACTATGGCGACTTTAAATCCCCATTTTCCAGTATATATAATTTTTGTTTATTTTCGTTTTAAAGTTAAAATCTCCCTTTTCCAGAATTTATGGCGACTTTAAATCCCCATTTTCCAGAATTTATAATTTTTGTTTATTTTCGTTTTAAAACTAAAATTTCTATTTTCCAGAATTTAGAGCGACTTTAAATCCCCACTTTCCAGAATTTATAATTTTTGTCTATTTTCGTTTTAAAGTTAAAATCTCCCTTTTCCAGAATTTATAGCGACTTTAAATCCCCATTTTCTAGAATTTATGATTTTTGTTTATTTTCGTTTTAAAATAAAAATCTCCCTTTTCCAGAAACTATGGCGACTTTAAATCCCCATTTTCCAGTATATATAATTTTTGTTTATTTTCGTTTTAAAGTTAAAATCTCCCTTTTCCAGAATTTATGGCGACTTTAAATCCCCATTTTCCAGAATTTATAATTTTTGTTTATTTTCGTTTTAAAACTAAAATTTCTATTTTCCAGAATTTAGAGCGACTTTAAATCCCCACTTTCCAGAATTTATAATTTTTGTCTATTTTCGTTTTAAAGTTAAAATCTCCCTTTTCCAGAATATATGGCGATTGTGAATCACCATTTCCCAGAATTTATAATTTTTGTTTATTTTCGTTTTAAAATAAAAATCTCCCTTTTCCAGAAACTATGGCGACTTTAAATCCCCATTTTCCAGAATTTATAATTTTTGTTTATTTTCGTTTTAAAATTAAAATCTCTCTTTTCCAGAATTTATAACGACTTTAAATCCCCATTTTCCAAAATTTATAATTTTTGTTTATTTTCGTTTAAAACCAACATTTCCATTTTCCAGAATTTATGGCGACTTCAAATCCCCATTTTCCAGAATTTATAATTTTTGTTTATTTTCGTTTTAAAATTAAAATTTCCCTTTTCCAGAATTTATAGCAACTTTAAATCCCCATTTTCTAAAATTTATAATTTTTGTTTATTTTCGTTTTAAAATTAAAATCTCTCTTTTCCAGAATTTATGGGGACTTCAAATCCCCATTTTCCAGAATTTATAATTTTTGTCTATTTTCGTTTTAAAATTAAAATCTCTCTTTTCCAGAATTTATGGCGACTTCAAATCCCCATTTTCCAGAATTTATAATTTTTGTTTATTTTCGTTTAAAAGTTAAAAACTCCCTTTTCCAGAATTTATAACGACTTTAAATCCCCATTTTCCAGAATTTATAATTTTTGTTTATTTTCGTTTTAAAACCAACATTTCCATTTTCCAGAATTTTTAGGAACTTTAAATCCCCATTTTCTAGAATTTATAATTTTTGTTTATTTTCGTTTTAAAATTAAAATCTCTCTTTTCCAGAATTTATGGGGACTTCAAATCCCCATTTTCCAGAATTTATAATTTTTGTTTATTTTTGTTTTAATATTAAAATCTCCCTTTTCTAGAATTTCTGGCGACTTCAAATCCCCATTTTCCAGAATTTATAATTTTTGTTTATTTTCGTTTTAAAATTAAAATCTCCCTTTTCCAGAATTTATAGCGACTTTAAATTCCCATTTTCCAGAATTTAGAACGACTTTAAATCCCCATTTTCCAGAATTTATAATTTTTGTTTATTTTCGTTTTAAAGTTAAAATGTCCCTTTTCCAGAATTTATAGCGACTTTAAATCACCATTTTCCAGAATTTATAATTTTTGTTTATTTTAATTTTAAAATTAAAATCTCCATTTTCCAGAATTTATAGCGACTTTAAATCCCCATTTTCCAGAATTTATAATTTTTGTTTATTTTTGTTTTAAAACTAAAATTTCCATTTTCCAGAATTTAGAGCGATTTTGAATCCAAATTTTCCAGAATTTATAATTTTTGTTTATTTTCGTTGTAATATTAAAATCTCCCTTTTCTAGAATTTATAGCGACTTCAAATCCCCATTTTCCAGAATTTATAATTTTTGTTTATTTTCGTTTTAAAATTAAAATCTCCCTTTTCCAGAATTTATAGCGACTTTAAATTGCCATTTCCAAAATTTATAATTTTTGTTTATTTTCGTTTTAAAATTAAAATCTCCCTTTTCCAGAATTTATAGCGACTTTAAATCCCCATTTTCCAGAATTTATAATTTTTGTTTATTTTCGTTTTAAAATTAAAATCTCCCTTTTCCAGAATTTATAGCGACTTTAAATTGCCATTTTCCAGAATTTATAATTTTGTTTATTTTTGTTTTAAAATTAAAATCTCCCTTTTCCAGAATTTATAGCGACTTTAAATCCCCATTTTCCAGAATTTATAATTTTTGTTTATTATCGTTTCAAAACTAAAATTTCCATTTTCCAGAATTTAAAGCGATTTTGAATCACCATTTTCCAGAATTAATAATTTTTGTGTATTTTAATTTTAAAATTAAAATCTCCATTTTCCAGAATTTATAGCGACTTTAAATCCCCATTTTCCAGAATTTATAATTTTTGTTTATTTTTGTTTTAAAAAATTTCCATTTTCCAGAATTTAGAGCGATTTTGAATCCAAATTTTCCAGAATTTATAATTTTTGTTTATTTTCGTTGTAATATTAAAATCTCCCTTTTCTAGAATTTATAGCGACTTCAAATCCCCATTTTCCAGAATTTATAATTTTTGTTTATTTTCGTTTTAAAATTAAAATCTCCCTTTTCCAGAATTTATAGCGACTTTAAATTGCCATTTTCCAGAATTTATAATTTTTGTTTATTTTCGTTTTAAAATTAAAATCTCCCTTTTCCAGAATTTATAGCGACTTTAAATCCCCATTTTCCAGAATTTATAATTTTTGTTTATTTTCGTTTTAAAATTAAAATCTCCCTTTTCCAGAATTTATAGCGACTTTAAATTGCCATTTTCCAGAATTTATAATTTTGTTTATTTTTGTTTTAAAATTAAAATCTCCCTTTTCCAGAATTTATAGCGACTTTAAATCCCCATTTTCTAAAATTTATAATTTTTGTTTATTTTAGTTTTAAAATTAAAATCTCTCTTTTCCAGAATTTATGGGGACTTCAAATCCCCATTTTCCAGAATTTATAATTTTTGTCTATTTTCGTTTTAAAATTAAAATCTCTCTTTTCCAGAATTTATGGCGACTTCAAATCCCCATTTTCCAGAATTTATAATTTTTGTTTATTTTCGTTTTAAAACTAACATTTCCATTTTCCAGAATTTTTAGGAACTTTAAATCCCCATTTTCTAGAATTTATAATTTTTGTTTATTTTCGTTTTAAAATTAAAATCTCTCTTTTCCAGAATTTATGGGGACTTCAAATCCCCATTTTCCAGAATTTATAATTTTTGTTTATTTTTGTTTTAATATTAAAATCTCCCTTTTCTAGAATTTCTGGCGACTTCAAATCCCCATTTTCCAGAATTTATAATTTTTGTTTATTTTCGTTTTAAAGTAAAAATCTACCCTTTCCAGAATTTATGGCGACTTTAAATCCCCATTTTCCAGAATTTATAATTTTTGTTTATTTTCGTTTTAAAATTAAAATCTCCCTTTTCCAGAATTTATAGCGACTTTAAATTCCCATTTTCCAGAATTTAGAACGACTTTAAATCCCCATTTTCCAGAATTTATAATTTTTGTTTATTTTCGTTTTAAAGTTAAAATCTCCCTTTTCCAGAATTTATAGCGACTTTAAATCACCATTTTCCAGAATTTATAATTTTTGTTTATTTTAATTTTAAAATTAAAATCTCCATTTTCCAGAATTTATAGCGACTTTAAATCCCCATTTTCCAGAATTTATAATTTTTGTTTATTTTTGTTTTAAAACTAAAATTTCCATTTTCCAGAATTTAGAGCGATTTTGAATCCAAATTTTCCAGAATTTATAATTTTTGTTTATTTTCGTTGTAATATTAAAATCTCCCTTTTCTAGAATTTATAGCGACTTCAAATCCCCATTTTCCAGAATTTATAATTTTTGTTTATTTTCGTTTTAAAATTAAAATCTCCCTTTTCCAGAATTTATAGCGACTTTAAATTGCCATTTCCAAAATTTATAATTTTTGTTTATTTTCGTTTTAAAATTAAAATCTCCATTTTCCAGAATTTATAGCGACTTTAAATCCCCATTTTCCAGAATTTATAATTTTTGTTTATTTTCGTTTTAAAATTAAAATCTCCCTTTTCCAGAATTTATAGCGACTTTAAATTGCCATTTTCCAGAATTTATAATTTTGTTTATTTTTGTTTTAAAATTAAAATCTCCCTTTTCCAGAATTTATAGCGACTTTAAATCCCCATTTTCCAGAATTTATAATTTTTGTTTATTATCGTTTCAAAACTAAAATTTCCATTTTCCAGAATTTAAAGCGATTTTGAATCACCATTTTCCAGAATTAATAATTTTTGTGTATTTTAATTTTAAAATTAAAATCTCCATTTTCCAGAATTTATAGCGACTTTAAATCCCCATTTTCCAGAATTTATAATTTTTGTTTATTTTTGTTTTAAAACTAAAATTTCCATTTTCCAGAATTTAGAGCGATTTTGAATCCAAATTTTCCAGAATTTATAATTTTTGTTTATTTTCGTTGTAATATTAAAATCTCCCTTTTCTAGAATTTATAGCGACTTCAAATCCCCATTTTCCAGAATTTATAATTTTTGTTTATTTTCGTTTTAAAATTAAAATCTCCCTTTTCCAGAATTTATAGCGACTTTAAATTGCCATTTTCCAGAATTTATAATTTTTGTTTATTTTCGTTTTAAAATTAAAATCTCCCTTTTCCAGAATTTATAGCGACTTTAAATCCCCATTTTCCAGAATTTATAATTTTTGTTTATTTTCGTTTTAAAATTAAAATCTCCCTTTTCCAGAATTTATAGCGACTTTAAATTGCCATTTTCCAGAATTTATAATTTTGTTTATTTTTGTTTTAAAATTAAAATCTCCCTTTTCCAGAATTTATAGCGACTTTAAATCCCCATTTTCCAGAATTTATAATTTTTGTTTATTATCGTTTTAAAACTAAAATTTCCATTTTCCAGAATTTAAAGCGATTTTGAATCACCATTTTCCAGAATTTATAATTTTTGTTTATTTTCGTTTTAAAATTAAAATCTCCCTTTTCCAGAATTTATAGCGACTTTAAATTGCCATTTTCCAGAATTTATAATTTTGTTTATTTTTGTTTTAAAATTAAAATCTCCCTTTTCCAGAATTTATAGCGACTTTAAATCCCCATTTTCCAGAATTTATAATTTTTGTTTATTTTTGTTTTAAAACTAAAATTTCCATTTTCCAGAATTTATAGCGACTTTAAATTGCCATTTTCCAGAATTTATAATTTTTGTTTATTTTCGTTTTAAAACTAAAATTTCCATTTTCCAGAATTTAGAGCGATTTTGAATAATCATTTTCCAGAATTTATAATTTTTGTTTATTTTCGTTTTAATATTAAAATCTCCCTTTTCCAGAATTTATGGCGACTTCAAATCCCCATTTTCCAGAATTTATAATTTTTGTTTATTTTCGTTTTAAAATTAAAATCTCCCTTTTCTAGAATTTATAGCGACTTTAAATCCCCATTTTCCAGAATTTATAATTTTTGTTTATTTTTGTTTTAAAACTAAAATTTCCATTTTCCAGAATTCATCGCGACTTTAAATCCCCATTTTCCAGAATTTATAATTTTTGTTTATTTTCGTTTTAAAGTTAAAATCTTCCTTTTCCAGAATTTATAGCGACTTTAAATCCCCATTTTCCATAATTTATAATTTTTGTTTATTTTCGTTTTAAAACTAATATTTCCATTTTCCAGAATTTAGAGCGATTTTGAATCACCATTTTCCAGAATTTATAATTTTTGTTTATTTTTGTTTTAAAACTAAAATTTCCATTTTCCAGAATTCATCGCGACTTTAAATCCCCATTTTCCAGAATTTATAATTTTTGTTTATTTTCGTTTTAATATTAAAATCTCCCTTTTCTAGAATTTATGGCGACTTCAAATCCCCATTTTCCAGAATTTATAATTTTTGTTTATTTTCGTTTTAAAATTAAAATCTCCCTTTTCCAGAATTTATAGCGACTTTAAATCCCCATTTTCCAGAATTTATAATTTTTGTTTATTTTCGTTTTAAAGTTAAAATCTTCCTTTTCCAGAATTTATAGCGACTTTAAATCCCCATTTTCCAGAATTTATAATTTTTGTTTATTTTCGTTTTAAAACCAAAATTTCTATTTTCCAGAATTTAGAGCGATTTTGAATCACCATTTTCCAGAATTTATAATTTTTGTTTATTTTCGTTTGAAAATTAAAATCTCCCTGTTCCAGAATTTATAGCGACTTTAAATCCCTATTTTCCAGAATTTATAATTTTTGTTTATTTTCGTTTTAAAATTAAAATCTCCCTTTTCCAGAATTTATAGCGACTTTAAATCCCCATTTTCCAGAATTTATAATTTTTGTTTATTTTCGTTTTAAAGTTAAAATCTTCCTTTTCCAGAATTTATAGCGACTTTAAATCCCCATTTTCCAGAATTTATAATTTTTGTTTATTTTCGTTTTAAAACCAAAATTTCTATTTTCCAGAATTTAGAGCGATTTTGAATCACCATTTTCCAGAATTTATAATTTTTGTTTATTTTCGTTTGAAAATTAAAATCTCCCTGTTCCAGAATTTATAGCGACTTTAAATCCCTATTTTCCAGAATTTATAATTTTTGTTTATTTTCGTTTAAAAATTAAAATCCCCGTTTTCCAGAATTTTTAGCGAGGAAATGCCGAATATGGAAAAAGCAAAGCTTCGCAATAATGGTACTCTACCAATATCCCTACTTTGCTTGCAGACCAGAAGCGATTCTCACTGCTTGGCAAAATATTGGTGAGCAGGCCCTGTAAAATTAATTACTCCTATTACCTCCTATTATCTATTATCTTTAATGAAATGTTCTTATATTAAAAAAAGCTTGAAATTCGTTTCAATAATAAATAAAAATACAAAAAGTCATGGCAATATGTAATCATTATTTTGGAACAGAGGGAGTATTTGATATTGAAAAATGTAAAAAATCGCTTATAAACCCAACCCGATACCATATGAATTGAGAAGCTCAAGAATACTAAACCAAATTAACGATCTTGTATGCATCTGGAACTATATTTTTAATTGGGCCAGATGTAAAACTAAATGGCCTAACAGAAAAATATCGTTCCAGTTGCGTACAAGATCAGTAATTTGGTTTAAACTTCTGAATTCGTATGGTATCGGTTTTATAAACGATTTTTTACATTTTTAAATATCAAATATCCAGGATGGGAAGCATTAGTTGAGCCAGAATATGTACAACCAAATTATATATATAGAAAAATATAGTTCATGGTGCGTTCCAGGGCGGCAACTTCATTTAGCAATGCCTCAATTTCTCATTGTCATCAACGTTTGTTTTTATATACACAACATTTATGCATAAATTGTAATTGTTTTGGCTCAAGCAGCTCTACATTTATCGTATATTTATGTAAATACTTTGTTAAATTACTCAAATTATATTGTTAAATAAGTACGCCTGAATTTATGTAAGTAAATTTGGATGTGTCACTAATACATTGACTATAAATCAAAAGTTAGAACAAATTTAGTAAAAATTTTATACTTCTATAATATAGAAGTGCGAAACTTTTACTAAAAGTGTTCTAATTTTAAGTGGCGTCATTTAGAACATTTTTAGAACAAACTTTTCGCGCATTCCAATACAGTGAATCTCAAATATTTCGGTATATCGTATGAAAAATTACCGACTTTCGAGGATGCCTAAATATCCTTAAATACCCTTATATGGCGAACCAGCAGGAAATTTTTATGATTTTGGCCTTGGCTTACCAACCAAGACTAAAAAAGCTTTTCGAAATTCAGCCATAATGCCTTATTCCATTTAATACATGTACATTATGAAAATATCAATACATAAAAATCTTGCTAATAAAGTAGAATTTTCCAAGTGAAAACCTGCAAATTTATTTTATTAATAATTTAAATGATTGGGTGTAAAGTTTAGAACTCCGCCTTATTAATTACCTCTAAATTTTCATATTTAGTTATATTTTCAAATCAAATTGTATGTGTCGGATGAGTAAAATTTACACAACCGTTGTATTGTATTCCAATTTATATTGGAAATTAGCATATTTATTTGTGTAATTGTACATGATTGGTTGAAATTCTACAGGTTCGTACTTATATTATATCTAAATTTAAATCCTAAAACACAATTTTCCACAAAATAATATCTTAAACTTGCACAGTTTTCTACAAAATTATACGAATTTTGGTGTATTTATTTATGGCACCAAATTGTTATTTATAATAAACGTAAAATTACAAAAAGAAATTTTTAGAGTGTAGAAATTGACTTTAGAAAATGATTTAGAATTGAATGTACTATACGAAAAGAAATGAACATGTTATTAATTTTTTTGTTGCTACAACTTAGTTCGTAAAGCCCGCCTGTCAACACAGTATTACAGACAAAAACACGTACATATATTTTGTGCTTCCCATTTTTTAATTTTAAATTTAACTAAACTAGCCCAAAGAGTAATGCAAGTTTTTGAATAAATAACATTTTTTTGTTGTTGCCTTTTATTACTAATATTATTTTTTGTTTTTTCTTTAGGATTTTAGAAGCAAAACAAACTTAAAAAAACAACCTCCTTGAAGCAACGATAAACAACTAACTTATGCATGAATATATTTATCAACAATTTTCCATCTAAGTTTCATCCAACTTTTCAACAACATGAATCATGCTACATACTATATGTTTGTAGAAATGTATAGTACACGACGAAGAGCAACAAAAAAAAAAAACTAAAAAATCTTATTAAATTTCAATGCTTTGAGACAAACCATGTTGTTATGCTTGGACGAAAAAAAAAAATAGTAATGATAAGCTCACAAGAAAGCATTTTATTTAAAATTTCATACAATTTTTTTTTTTTTTAATATATTTTAGTTTCCTAGAAAATATATGTAAGAAACTTTTCTTATTAAAAAAAATATAATAAATTTAAAACTTTATATATTTAAGCTTCTTTATTAAATTCAACAAAATTACTTTGGATCCATTTTTTGTGCTTTGCTTTAGGGAGCTTATAATATAAATGCAATCGGTTTAATAAATGTTCTGTATTGAAAAAAAAAAATTGTTTGATTTAAGATTTTATAGATATTTATGCTCGCTTAAGCTAATTGATTGGATTTAAGATAAATAAAACAAAATTTTTGAAACCAACATGGAGTCACAAACAAATTTCAGATTGATTTATTTATTATGTTGTATATTATGTAAATAATTGATTTAACTAAATTATTTTGTCAGACAACAGATTACATATAGAGTCGTTTGGGTACTACTATATATTATAGATGTGTGTTCCCTACATCGACAAAAAAAAAATTTTGGTTTTGTAGACAGATTTTGTTTTAATGAAATTAAAAGAGTTCTGCTATATCGTTTAAACCATATAGTATAGCATAAAAGTTCATGACCTAAAAAAAAAATGTTGAAACTAACATCTAATCTTATACTGATGTATAAAATAGAATTATCTGATAGAGAAATGGTATTTTGTGTTTTTTAAATCGGGATTTGGTAAAAAATCGAAAAATTCTATTAAAATTTTAAATTGATTTTGTTATATTTATGATAATAATGTGATTAGGTTTTTGATATAAAGATAAATCAAAATAGGTCAAAATTATTAATCAAAAATAATATGATAACGTTAAATTAAAGTTTTTTGGTTGATTGCATATTATAAAAAAAAAAATGTCAGTACACATAGATATAATAGGATCTTATTATATATTCAACGTTCCAACCAACCATGTATATCTATAAGTATGGAATATCTGTAGGAAAATTGACTACATTTATTCTATCTCCCTGAAAATGAAGACGGAAAAATTGTAGTACATACGTATATACTATATATTATATATATTGTACGTATACGTAATTGACGAAGTTGAACAGAAATATATATTCATAGAAAAGATATTAGATAAAAGAAATGAAAAGATCACGTAGAGGTTTTATTTATACATATAATAATATATTTATTTATAAATGAAACTTCCACTTTTGTCTTCCTTCGATTATAATATATACTGTGCTCGTATCAAAGCCATAGAGAATACGGATACAGTTTTGGATTTAAAATATATTTTATATGCCGTATACATGTACAAGAAGTTTTCTGAAATGGATTCTGGTATTGCAAAAGATTGAAAATATTCTTAAAGTTTATAACATATAAAACAAAACCTTATCACAACACCTGTCATATCAACACAAAACTATTTTTCCGTCTAGATCTAGATATTACATTTTCATTAATTTATCTTTAAAAAAAAAGAAACTTTTGCTATAATACACCTATAGCATTACACGAGTATGTACATATATTGTAGATTCACCCTAAAAACAAATCGGTGAATAATAATATTATTGTACATACATGAGTGACAAGAAATGTGTACGATAAAAAAAATATTCTGAACAAAATATATAAATTACATGAACACGATCAGAATTATTATGAAATAGTAGGAGTAGAGTGTGGAAAGGAAACCGCACAAAGAAGTTTGAAATATTTTCATTCTGGGTAATATTCATCAAACTAATATGCGAGTATACATTTTTCTGGTGTATGCGGTTGCCTTAAATTTACCTTTTATCATCATCATCAACCATTTTGCACTAAAAACTTTCTCCCTGTTTGTTTTTGTGTGTGTCTATTTCTCTAGTTACCCATTTTTTTCTGCTTTATTGGTTTTTTTGGAGATAGGTTAGAATAGTTGTACATACGTAAAATAATAAGAACAACAACTGACAAGTTAAAATTTATCTTTTTGTATTAAGGGTGGAATTTTATTTGTCCTTTTATTTTGGTAACTTTTTTTATTTGTCATGGATTCTGTGGGTTCTTTATTTTGTGCTAAATTGGTGTATTAAAATAACATATTTGGTATTCGAAGGCAAATATGATAACAGAAGTAAAATATTCATATGAATACCATTTTGATAGTTTGTGGTAATAATTTATGCCAGCTTATCATATCGTTTTTTATAATAATTATTTAAGTGTTTATATATTTAAGTAAACGTTTTAAATAAGTAAAAGAATTTCGAATTAAAATTTAAATATTTACGCAATTATCGCGATATTTTTTTAATCATGTTCGTTTATCTCAAATATGTAGAGGTTAACGAGTGGAATTCTTTATGTTAATCAAATGCAATTACAGGGATCATGTATCACGGCTTAATTAAACGTTTCTTTGCTCCCCGCCCCATATTATTTTAATATAATAATTTGTTGGTCATCGTTTTTTTAATCAAACACTTATAATTATTAAAAAAATTCTGTATTTTTAATCTTAATTTAGCACCTTATTTAGATAACAGTTTCCAGCAATTCTAATTATTTTGAAATTTCAGCATTGTTAATAATAAAAAGTTAATCTGAATAAAAAAAAATGTTTTTAGTGGAACACCGACAAAAATTTCAAAATGGTCATAATACAAAATAAGAAGCACTTAAACAAAACTATAATTTTACTGGAAAATGTGGGGTGGATAATATTTATATGCCTATAAAACCATTTAAAATTATAGTTAGTAAATTTTGAAATAAGGTTACTAATAGGTTTACAAAATTTCTATGGAAATAAAATTGTACTTACAAATGTGGCCTGTTGATTGACCTTGACGTTTGAAATCGCTTAAGCCTTTTCGAAGAAAACTATAATGTATGTGTATGTCACTGGATTATTATCAATAAAGTTGTGTTTTCCCTTAAATGAACTTTACCCCTGAGATATGCTCGGTGCGAACAACGCATATATGTGTATTCTTTAGGATATAGTGGGAAATAGTTGGAACCAAGGGGTACACATCTCTCCATAATCGGTGTACAAATGAAATTTAATCTTTTAAATAATCTTAAAAATTGTAAACAATCAACAATAATCGCAAAATCGAATTAAAAACTAAAATAATCGTCAAATTAATCTGCACAATCATATCAATATTGGAAAATGACCAACATAATCAAGAAATAATCTGAAAAAATTCAAATATTCAATATGAACAATAGCAATTAAATTTTTGGGCAGGTATCGAAGAAGAAGCGGAAGGCCTCTTACCAAACTATTTAAAAGTAATTATAGAGGTAAATGGATACAAAAGCTTCATCGATTTACAAGCACTAGATGATAATGACATTGAAGAAATGGTAAACTATGGCAAGTCAATTTGCAACGCGATAAACTCAAATCAACCAATTAATAGCAAGTTAAATTTTGCGGAAAATTCTTAATTTTTCGATTAATTTTAAAAACAGTGAATTTAAAATTTATCGTGGGTTTAAAATTTTTTTAAAAAGTTTGAGAAATTTGATAAAAGAAAAAGGGTTATTGGATTATTTCTACGAAAAATAAGTCAAAAGAATCTTGAGTATTCTAATGATAAAAGAATAAATGGGGTTCAAGCTCCACCTGAACCGCAAATGTTTGGTAAAACATAAGATCAAAAATAGAGGTAAATATTGAGACGATTTTGGCCATCATATAACAAGCACACTTTATGAACAGCAATAGCTTAGACGGATAAGTGTTATAAACACGACCGATGGCAAGCAGAGAACAGTTTTTGGTTTATTTTAAATCGTTAAAAATAAAGAAATAAATCTGTTGTCATAGTCCCCTCCAGTAGCAAGAGACAGAATTAAATAGTAAAGTCAAAGCAAATATCAAAGTGTATAAAAGTAGAGTGAAATAAAAAGTACACAGTGTTTTTAATTGCAAAATCCGAACGATCTCAGTAGCCCAATTCGTAACAATATTTTTGCTACATGACATGATTTGTTTTTCTATTTTTTGTATTTTGAAAATGATGATCATTGTCGGACGCACAGAAATATTTAGCCTCAAACGTGGTTATGACATTTTCAATACAGCACACATGTAACGTGAACACTGAAAATACTCTCGCTATGATTTTTATCGTTTTTGTTTCTATTTTAATGTGATAAATAAAAAGAGACAAAATATTTTTATTTAATATAACATTTTACATGACACGCAAGATTTTAACGCAACATTTAACATAATATTCTAACGCAGCTTGTAACATGAACCCAAAACTAGCATATATACCCTAAATGTTTTACCAAACATAAAATGTGATGTCTCAGAGAGTGTTACTAAAAATCCTATATAGAAAAGGTGCATAATAAAGGTAAGATTTTGTAACATTTTGTTTATTTACTTTTTCCAAATTTTAATGATTATTTGTCTATATTACTCAGGCACAAGCTCAGGCCATAAAATAAAGAGTTCGGAAAATATAAATGTACCACAGCATGAAAATAAAATTAAAAAAATTACAAATAAATGGATTAAAGATTCTTTTATATGTAATGAGAAAATAAAAACCCAACTATTAAAAACCGAATTGGAAATCGTTGCAAACATAACTTGTATGCCATATGTTTGAAGCCGGTAAAAATTCAGCGTAAATATTTAAATTCTGGTAAAGTTGTGTGGATTATTTCGAATATGAGACACTGCAATACGCACGCCAAAATGGGAATTCAAAAACAAAACATAAAATCGATGAAGGTATCCGGCGAACAAAGTGTAGAAACAACAATTCAAAATATAAGTGTTATTTTATAAAACCAGCCTCGTTGCCAGTATCACAAACCAATAAACAACCACAAGCGATTATCGTCACGGGATCGTTAGTAGAAAACGAAACAGAACAACAAAATACCTCAGAAGTAGAATTGGTGATTGACATGTCATTCGAAATGTCTTCTACTAATCTTAACTCAACCGCTGCAGTCTATTTGTATGTCGAAAATGTCGAAAATGAATTTAAAGGAATTACATCGAACGAAATCAATACACCAGCCGACCCTTCCGTATACACTCTGAATCTCTCCACGAAAATATTGTAGATAATACTTCGGGGAAAATCGTGGATGGTTAAACAATGGAGCTAGTTTACCCATCCACCACAATAAAGCTCCAGAAAAATCCAAATGAACGTGAGCCTCGAAAACGAGACAATAGATTTTGTTGTACCTACTCAAATTGAAGTTTTAATAAAAAAATCGGAGTAGGCTGTGTCTTCTACACGGCCGTAGGTGTTTTCCGTGATAACGTTTATAAGAGGTGCGAGAAATGGCACGATGTGGGTTTGTTAAAATAAATTTCTTTATTATTAGCATCATGAAATGAGAGTACAGTGGTTGTTTGCAAACGATGAAGTACTGGGTGATGGTACGAGAAGTACGATATGAAGCGCGTGTGTGCCTAACGAATGTGAGATCCAGACAAGTGCCTCTCAAATTCGTCAAGGCTAGTATGTTGGAGGCGCAGTCTGGGCCCAAGGTGTCCTTGATGAAGCGCACGAATTCGGGTTTGGCGATGACATCGATGTTGAAATCGCCGCAGAGCACAAGAGGTACATCGGAGTCCACAGTGATATATGGCGGTACGTACTAGCTCCGGGAGAATGCCTCATCTGCTCCTATCAGTTGAGGCCTTCTCCCTTTACAGTGCTCTCTAGCATTGTAAATCGTCACTTTGTAGTTCTAAATTTTAATTAAAATTTATGTGAAAATTAATTATTTTAATTTACAATAAATTATCTGGCACAGATTCTTTACGCGCACATTGACAGCAGAATTTTTCTGATGAGATGAGTCGTTCTATTGCTACAGTGCTTTCAAGCAGTTTTAATCGCTGTTTTGTAGTTTGTAATTTTATTTAAAATTTATGTGGAAATTAAATAATTATTTTAATTTAAAATAAATTATCTGCTACAAGTTCTTTACGCACAAATTGACACCAGAATGGCTCCGATCATATGATGCAATCTCCCATTACAGTGTTCTCACGCTTTGTAAATCACCATTTTGTAGATTTTAATTTTAATTAAAATTTATGTGGAGATTAATTATTTTAATTGACAATAAGTTATCTACCACAGTTTCTTTACGTACAAATTGACACCAGAATCACTCCGGTCAGATAAGGGATTCTCATGGTTGATTGTAAATCGCTGTTTCGTACTTTGTAATTTTAATTAAAATTCATGTAGAGATTAATTATTTTAATTTAAACAAATTGAGGTGTGGCCAACACACGACTTTCTTTTACGAACACCGAATTTTAAGAAACTTTTATAATGCAAATTTCTTGCAAACTTAATTAACCCTTAAATGACACACTTAAGAAAAATCAAATAAATGCCACACTGGGCTCTTTTAGACCCCAGCATGAAAATTGCCTAGTATTCCTTGAACTTTTCTATATCTAGCTTTAACAATTTTTTCCAATATAGTTTAAAGCTTGCTAAAGGAGATTAAATTATTACATTAATGAAATTTTAATTTTATGATACCAAAAAAAAACAGGTTTGTGAAAAAAATAAGAAAATGACTTGTTTTACATAAAATAACCGTATTTTTTTAATTTTGAATATTTTTAGCTAAAAGTTTAGCAGTATACCCTTGAGATAGTATCTTTTTAGAAAAAAATAAGTCCGATACTGAATCTTTATAAAAAGGTATTTATTTTGCAATACCAAAATTGAACTTTTTCTTATCGTCGAAGATGGCCAACCACGGCTCTGGCCAGCCGCTTGACGCTCTCCAACATACAAACGCCGTTGACCCAAAGTACCCTCACCCATACCTTTCTGGTCTACTTCCATGGCACTCTCTAAAGCACTGCACATCAAAAAGTCTGAATCATAGTCTTTACTGTCCTCAAACACGTTATCTTGTCCTCCTGAAGATGCTTCGTCGATGGGTTCTAGCACTTCTCGGACGGTTCGGCTCTGCAAATTAAACGCCATCTAATAATACGTCAAAATCAAAAGAAGTATGATAAACTAAATACATTTTAGCAACGAGCGCAGTCTTACCCACGACCAAAAAGCAGTAAAACAACATTGAAAAATTATTTCATATACAATACAAAAATTTTCATTCAATTTTGATAAAATCCGATCACTTAGAGATCTCAGTCATATCACATTTTTCTTGTCTGGTCAAGGTCTATTAGTATGTCTCTGTTTCTTGAAAATCGGATAAGTACATTTCGAATTACATACTATGTTTACAGACAGATATCAGCAGCGGGGATATAAGGCATCTCCCTCGCTCTAGGTCTGCTAGAGTTGAGATGCCTAAAAATTATTCCGATTTTCACACAAATATACGTATATGACACACTGGGGTCCGTTTTACCCCACCGTGATTTTGGACATTTCTAAACAGCTGCTAGCTGTCAACCGGCTTGCGCTGAGTACGTATACAGGTAGTGCAATATCTCAACTTTAGCAAGAAATGGGTCACGAGGTGCATTTCCGGAGGAAACATTTAAATATGAACGAAAGAAAAAGGTCTGGGGTCCACTGGACCCCATGTGCCATTTAAGAGTTGAGATTGTTTCTATTTTTTTATGTTTTCTGTAAATTGTATATTTTGGAAATATTTGCAAAATAAATTTTCTGTTTATATTTTATAAAATTTTTAAATTTTTTTTTTTTAATTTTTTTTTTTTAATTTTTTAATTTTTTTTTTTTAATTTTTAATTTTTTTATTTTTTTTAATTTTTATTTTTTGGAAACATTTTGTATTAGTAATTTTTTGTAAACCTTATACTTTTTAAGATATTTGCAAAACAAATTTTCTGGCCCAAGGGAGTGGCCACTTCCGGTTGACCGATTTCGAGTAAAATTCACTGGGACCTCCCAATTTATCAAAAAAGCTTAAATCTGAAGTTTCAGTTCGATTGGTTAAGCCATCTGGGCTGTAGAGTGGACACAGGCTGACAGACGGACAGACTGACAGGCGGACAGACTGACAGACAGACATCATTCCGAAACCCACTTTTTCGGACTCAGGGGACCTCAAAACAGATAAATCTTCAATAATCTCAAGGTCGAAAATTTTCATGATTTCTATACTCTATTTTACTTACGTAAAAGAAAGTAATAAATTATCGGTATAAGCACAAATTAATACTCGCATTGCTTCCTTCCAATTTCCTTTCCAATGTGCCAGATTCACTTGTAATATTTCTTAGTCTTTAACATTTTTTAATTTCATTATTCCTGAATATACCCTCACTTTTTCTCTAAGTTTCAAAATTTCAAAATTTTCTAAATTTCGAGTAAAAAAAATTAAAATCTACTGTAAATTTCCTAATTCAGTAATTCCTAATTTATAAATTTATAATAAACTATTTTTAAATTTCAAAATTTCCTAATCAAAATTGGTAAAATTCCCCTAAATTTCCAAATGGGTATCGAAATCTTAATTCTTAAAATCTTACTTTTATCAAAATCTTAGATTTTGACGAATCTTACTTTCTTGAAACGGATGATTCCTCATATCCCTTTCAAAATCTTACTTTTTCTGAAAATAATGATTAAAAATATTCGAATAAACAATAATATTATGAGGAATAGTAAAAAGGAATCCTTTTAATAAATTATTTCTTTTTTTAATTGAACTAACTATATTATATGGTCGTTCTGTAAAGAACGAAAAATAATTCATTCATAAAACAACGAAAAAATTTCACTTTTCGAAATAAATAGTAAAGTAAAATAAAAGAAATTCAAGTTAAAAATTATTAAAAAGCATTTTACAATTCATTTTCGCAGTGTCATATTGTAGGCTATATTTTTTAAATAACTAGTTTTATCCATATTCTGTCCTAATTCTGTCATATCCATGTACTTGCTGTATTTGTATTTTAGCTATTATTAGTTCCTTTCCTAACTCAGATACAAGTTGGTAAATCCCAATTTATGATTTCCCAAGTACTACTTGCAACCGCCTATGCCAACTTTCCACGGAGTTCTGGGTACTTTGGCTTTAAATGAACGTTCCATTCGCTTGCTAATTTACAAATTTCATTAAATGTCTCGAAATATGCGGCTTCAGTTCTCGAACTCATCACACAGAACAATAAAGGCACAATTCCATGTTGAATTTTGCCATGAATGGTAAATAGTTAGCGCATAGTGAATGCCCATCCATAAGCCAACATTATGATTCTCCCAGGAGTTTAAGGGTTGATTACGTTCCTAACAAAATAATTTTTTGATTATCGAACATATTTTCCGAAAGTACAAATAGTTCTCCTTCTAAATATTTTAAATTTTCCGGAACGCTTGTATTAAAAATACCATCAGGTTGTCTTATTACAGTAGACCTGGCTCTGCTAATTTTTTGCTGTTGAGCCTGTCTGCTCGGCAAGTAAACGCGGACTTCTGGGAAAATTTAATGACGTTATCTCGAATAATTTCAGAAGGCAAATTAGTTGAGTTTATTGCGTTATTTTTACGTTTCCATTTGTCTCGAATACCGATTTCTCATAAGGAGACGGATCATGGGTATGTTCGGATGGCCCCTTTCTTATATTATGTGAACCGTTTGTAATCGCGGTCGCTACCCTTGCCTCACATAATAGATATTTTGTGTTGGCGCACATCTATTGGAAAGTATCGCCTTTTCTTTGTAAATGGTACGCATATCGGCCGATAATTAATTTCTCTTTCCCTTTATTTGTTTTCTCAATGTGGATATTCATCATGGGAACAACTTCAATAACACTCACGAAAGTTTTTCTCACTTCACTACTGTCACTGGTTTATTTACTTATCACAAGCGAACAATTTAGTAAACGATTAAATTTTGTCACTTTAGTGAATAGTATTAAATGCAAGAATTAAAAATGTTTTCACCTTGGGAATCCCCGACATTTAAATTTTATATAGTTACGGGATTTCCCTACTTTCCGCGCGGCCGCGAGATTACATGCAAGAATTAAGAGTTTTTCCTGGGAATCCCCGACATTGAAATTATATATATTTAGGGGATTTCCCCTTATGAAATTGCTCATATGTAATTCATTTCAATATTATTATTTTTGACTGTTATTTTTAGCTCATATCAGATTTAAAATTTTGATTTTTAAAATTTTAGTTTTTATAACGCCATTTTTATTAGTTCGGGCGCGTGCCCTTGTCAAAACTAAGATTTTGAAAATAAGTCAGAGAACGAAATACACATAAAGGAGTTATTGTACTTAAAATTATTAAACCAACAAATTTAAATAACTTGGGATTTATACACGCAATTTATAATTGCTTACCAAAAAGTTTTTATTTTTTTTGCAATTGAGAATTGCCCCAACATCAGTACAAAGGTAAGATTTTTGAAAAAATTAAGGTTTTCAAAAGTAAGATTTTGTAAAGCAAGATTTAGACTCCAACCTAATTGTCACATACTGAGAGCGATTGGTAATGTAACTACGAAATAAATTTAATTGATATTGAGTTTTCTCCTAGTTTCTTAACTTTAATAGAAGTGTTTCAGGGTGCACGCAATCAAAAGCTATTCTTATATCTAAAAAAATGCATCCACAAAACAATTTTTTATCTAAAGTGTCTACTTAGAAAATCCATCATATTCATTCAAGCGGCAGTGGAATTTGTTGCAACAATTTTCTCAAAAACTAAAGATAATGATGATAGAATAGTTATCGGCCTGTAATTGCTAACATCCAACATATTACCTGATTTATGTATCAGAATTACTTTACCGATTTTTAGGGTATCGGGAAAAAGGCTGTAACGTGAACAACTTGGGGTTGTCCCCGTTAACAGAATGCCCCGACGTCACCACCTGCAGCGTTTGCTCCGGCTATCGCGCAGTCTGTCGTGGGGGTGGTGGTGGTGTCCATTCAGGGCCTTGTGAGCTGCATTAAGGTCAATTCCCCATTTCACCCAGTCACACACACTAACATCATGATCATCACCTCCTGAACACAAGAAATCTAACGCTTCATCGTTTAACTTGTACAACCAAAATTTTTATAATATTTATTGACAATGTAAAGAACAAAAAAATGATCAATGATTTTACATAAAACAAGCGTCATACAATATTACATATTATTTCTCAATTCACAGAATCTACTTCTAGGAAAAAAAAACACAGTCGCGTCAGTTGTAACATCCCGTGGATTCGATGAGCTCTTCGTATCCAGAAGACACCTGCAAGGAAAAGAAACAAAAACAAAAAAAAAATCGCGTGAATTGATTTGAAGGAAATAAATTCCGCAATTGAATTTTATCATATAACTGTATTAACAAATAAAAGCACAAAAAAAAAATTAAACTGAAACTATAAATACCAATAAAAAAAATGGAGGTGTGGCCAACACACGACTTTCTTTTACGAACAGCGAATTTTGAAAAACTTTGATAATTCAAATATCCCGCAAACTTAATTAAGATTGTTTTTATTATTTCATATTTTCTGTAAATTGTATATTTTTGAAATATTTGCAAAATAAATTTTCTGTTTTACGGAATCTGGGAGCTGGGAGCTGGGACCCCAAAATTTATGTAAAAAGTTTAAACATGAAGTTGCAGTTTGATTGCTTAAACCATTTGGACTACAAATTGACAGTCATATGTATATACCAACAGACACCACTTCAAAACTCAATTTTTTGAACTCATTAGTACACACGTAAAAGAAATAAAAGGTGATATTTATGAATTTAAGTTTTTTCTTTTAATTTTTTGGAATTTGTATTAGTGATTTTTTGTAAATCTTATACTTTTTAAAATATGTGCAAAACACATTTTCGGGCCCAAGAGAATGGCCACTTCCGGTTGACCGATTTGGCAATTTAACATACATGTAGGCTAAATATTTTTATAACATACAGTACGTCACTGAAGTGTGCAAATTAATTATAATTAGCATAATTGGGCTAATACACACAATAATTAAAATGACAAATGCAAGAACTGCTGTAACTCCCTGTAAAAAAGTGTGGGGGGGGGCAGGAGTTGCGAAATATTTTTGCAATTATAAAACGATATATATACTTAAGTATTACAAACCCTAATAAGTCGTTAAAAAAGTTAAGAAACATGAAAAAATGATCCACATTCAATTATGTAATATTTGCATTAAAAACCGGAAGTATGTCACTGTAGTGTGCAAATTAATTATAATTAGCATAATTAGGCTATATATACACATATATTTATGTGTTGGCAAAACAATATTTAATTTTTTTTTTATAAAATTTTTAAATTTTTTTTAAATTTTTTTTTTTAAATTTTTAATTTTAATTTTTTTTAATTTTTAATTTGTTTATTTTTATTTTTTTTTTGATTTTTGGAAACATTTTGTATTAGTAATTTTTTGTAAACCCTATACTTTTTAAGATATTTGCAAAACAAATTTTCTGGCCCAAGGGAGTGGCCACTTCCGGTGGACCGATTTGAAGTAAAATTCACTGGGACCTCCCAATTTATCCAAAAAGCTTAAATCTGAAGTTTCAGTTCGATTGGTTAAGCCATCTGGGCTGTAGAGTGGACACAGACTGACAGACAGACGGACAGACAGACGGACAGACAGACGGACTGACAGACAGACATCATTTCGAAACCCACTTTTTCGGACTCAGGGGACCTCAAAACAGATAAATCTTCAATAATCTCAAGGTCGAAAATTTTCATGATTACTATACTTTATTTTACTTACGTAAAAGAAAGTAAAAAAAATTGGTTATACAGACATTTTGTTAATAAACTCTGCTGAAGATGTGGCTGCTGTGGTTGACCGCTACTTGGAAACATCCAATTTGTAAGGAACACGTCCGCCGGACGTATAATGTGCCTGCCGGATGACTTCCCGCTTAAGAACAAAAAAAAGATTGGAATGCCTTCAATCTAATAACCTCCCCAAACGCCTTGGTAACGGGGCAACGCTGATGTTATTTATAACAATGATGAGAACCAACAAATTTTGACGTGGATTTGTATTGTATACACACGTACACGTCTCATACACCAAAACACGACAACTGGGTTTTATCTTCTTTCCCGTTTTATTGTTCGGTTTTAATATGTACTATGTACTTAAAATTTTTAATGTTAATTTTAGTTCAACTTGTTTATTAGAAACAAAAACTATAATTTTCTGTTTTAATTTAGTATTTTGTATTGTACGTCTGAACTGTTTGACGTTTCGATCTTGAATCCCCTCCTCACCAAATTAACATTCGCAAAAACAAAAAAAAAACCCTCTTGCTTATCCGCGCGCCCTTTTCATCAATTAATCTTCATCGGCGAAATTATGCAACACTTGTAGGCCATCTATCTCTCAATACACACATCATCTATTATTAGACTGCGTTCATGTATCATTTACCCAACGCACAGCGCAAGTGGAAATAAAAATGTCGTGACACTCAATTCATCAAAAATAGACATGCCAACAACACAAAAAATCATGACGAACACACAGGTGAACATTAGTAACGACCAGTTCGTTACAAGGCCTTGGTTTAAAGATTAGTTTGTTAGCTCAACAACAGTTTTAGCTACTAAGCAATTAACCGAAAATTTTAAAAACTTAATGGAAATGTTATCATCTCACGTGGCTACATTACTATCTAAAGTTGAAATAATTCTGCTTACTTCCCTTTCGTTGGTTGCATATACAGTGAGTCACAGTGAAAATCGTCCACCCTTAATAAAAACAAAATTGGTGAAAAATTTCTAGAAAATCGAATAATGTAAGAAACAAAAATGAATATTTTTAAAGTTCTTTTTATTCTAGTTCTAATAAAACAAAAAATTTATCAATTCAATATCAGCAACAACAGTAAATAACATATTCAGGAAAATAAATTAAAAAATCATATCACAATGAAAATGGTCCATGTTATTTTACAGTTATAAAATGTATAACAAAAAAGTCCTAAGACTACTTCAGTATTTTGTTGGAAACCCTTTCTGCTTAATAATTAGTTTTAAGCGGTTTGGAATAGATTCAATAAGTTTTCTGGTGTATTAGGGGCTAATTTTATCCCATTCCTCCAATAAGACCCTTTTTAAACCATTTTTATTGGATATATTATGTTTCCTAATTTCACACTCCAATTTATGCCATCAATTTTCAATTATATTTAAATCAGGCGATTGTGGTGGTGTTTTGATTATTCTAGGGCAATTATACAACAGCCATTCTCGTACAATTCCAGCCGAGTGCTTGGGGTCATTACCTTGATAGAAAGGAAAAGTGTCTATAATATCCAGTATATCAGCATTATATTTTAAATTTTCTTTTAATATATTTAAATATTAGTAAGGACTGTATCGAAAAGAAAGTATCAACAAAATAAAGCCATTTTTTTAAACACAAAAAACCAATTTTAAGTATTATAAAATGATGTTTTATCATAAAGCAGACTTCTAATTAGCAGATTTTATGTTTAAAACATTTGAGGAATTATTTTCTAAATACATAGCGAATTTTTAATTTGATGCCTTCACTTAGATTCTGCACAGTAGTTTTATTCATTTGTCTGGTTGCTTTGGACTAACTTTTTGAACTTTGTTAAATTTTCTGCTAGTTTACTGTTATTTTTCAAGTAACGCTTCGCAATTGCCCAATATCTTTCAATTGGTCAAAGTTCTGGTGAATTTGGGGGAGTTTATGGTTTTTCCACAAAAGTGATGCAGTGGATTTTTAACAGCTCCAAATTTATTAATGGGCAGTTGCATAGTTTTAACATGCAATTTTTTGTTTTCACTTCGTTTCGGAACTTTATGTTTCTTATATGTCTTCAAGTCACGCCTTATTTTACCCGCTGGATCATTCCTATGCTAGTACCACCCTCATAAATCTCTGACAGACATTGATTTGTTTTTGCAAATTTCACTCACAATTTTGGCTCTAACTTGGGATTGCAGGGACCTTGTTTTCGACCGTTTTTTCGTAAATCCTTTACCGTACCATGTTCCCCAGACTTATTAATTATTTTTCTCACTGCATTTTTACTTATATTTTCGCGCTTAGCTAAATTTCTAAACCAAACACCGTTTTAAATGCAAAATTTGTGCAAAATAAATTTAGGCACTTCTTCTTTAATTCGTGACAATATTACAACTGGGTAACAAATTGTAAAAATCACACGCAATATTTACCTACAAAAAGCTATTCTATCTAACGGCACTTTTCCGTTACAGTAGAATTAGAGCAAGGCGAAGAAAACTAAATTTTTTTGTGGATACTTTCTTTTCGATACAGTCCTTATTTGTCCATGTTTTCGTCAATAAAATGAAGTTTCCCAACTCTAGCCGCCGAACACTCACCCCAAACCATCACATGATCGCCATCATGTTTAACTGCGTGGGACGCAAACAGTGTGGATTCATTTCTTGGTTTGGTTTTCGCCAATCGTTTATCCTGCCATTAGACCCAAAAAGAGTAAATTTGCCCTCATTCGTAAATATGACATGTTCCAGAACGAAAAATCTTTCATTCAATAGTTTTCGATAGTTATGGATGAACTCCAACCTAACCTTTTTCGTTTTCTCACTAACGAAGGGCTTCTTCCTGGCAATTCTACCATGTAAACCACTTTTGCGAAGGACTCTTCGAACCGTTTCAGCATTGCAATTAATTTTTAGATGTTGCTCCACCATATTTCGAAGTTTCGGTGCGCTCAGTCTTGGATTATTCTTCGATTTGTTCGCAATCCAACGTTCATCACGATCAGAAAACAGTTTTTTGGGGCTTAGTTTTGGTTTATTTATAATTATTTTCTCACTGACGTACCTGCCAATAATATTTTGAATTGTTGTGCGAGCTTTGCTAACATTTTTCGCGATTTCTCTCTGATTTTTTCCATTTTATAATGCGTAATAATTAATTTTCGCAACTCAATTGACGTGTGAGGTCCCATTTTGAACAACTAAACTTAACAAAAACCTATCGACAATTAATGAATTTGCATTGAACTGCAGGAGAGCATAAAACACAAATAAGAAGAGAACAAAACAAAATTTTGAAAACGTACCCTAATCTGAGAAAGTTCTGTTAAGTGGACTATTTTCACTGTGAGATTAAATTTTGTGTCTTTTTGTTCATTTCTTAATTGTAGTTGCTATTGCTATTAGATTCACAACATTTTTTTTTTAACAGAAAATTAATAAGCTTTTATACAAATATATTTTGTTTTGTGTATTGTTTGATTTTTTAGAAATTTTTCACGAATTATTTTTTTTTATTAAGGGTGGACGATTTTCACTGTGACTCACTGTAAATCGAGTGGTTCATTATCATTACTATTATAATTAATATAATTAAAGCAATTAACTGGAAGTAGTTGCAAATGGTTGGTAATGCTGGGAAAAATCGTATTAAAATAATCGGTAAAAATATTAGCATGTTCTTCAGGGTCAGATACTAAACTGTTATTTCTTTCAATATACATTTTTTTACTAGTATTAGTAGTGGTCTGCTTTTAAGATAACTTTTTTTTAAAAACTGCCAGAAATATTTATGATTTTGATAAGATTTTCGATATAATTTTTCATTATAATCCCGCTTTGCCTGTTTGATTAGTTTAACTATTTTCTTACTAAGATTGTAGTGTGCACCATTAATGTATAGATCGTCTGGCAAACGTTTCCTATAATAAAAAAAAATGATCTCGTTCTTTTATGAACCTCAAAATATTTTTTGGCATCCATTCAGGTTGCCCTTTTTTTAACAGCTTTTTGTGAATAATAACAGTGTTTTTATTAATAATTTCAGATAAATAAAACGTGAAATTTTTCCAGGCAACTGAATTGTTAACTTGGCTCCAATTGGAGTCGTAAGTGATTTATTATATTATGATACGCTTGGTTGTAAAAGGTGCTTTCCTTTTAATACTTTCCTATTTGAAAATATATATATCCACCTAATGATAGTTTAGTATCATTAAGATTAATTTGGTAACTGAAAGACATAGTGTCAGTAATCAGGTTATCTATAATAGTTCCTATGCTGTTTCTAGTTGCATGTAAGTTACTTGTCTTATTAAAAACCAAAAAATCATTATGTACTTAGTAAAAGTTCACGATAGGAAATAACATCGTATTCATTTATATTCAATAAATTCAGATACCAGGTTCATATCACCTATGATAAAACTGCGTTTATATTAGGTAATGCAGCTTTCTATTAAATTGAGGAATTGTATTTTTCTGCGACCGATAAACTGCAACTATGTTAATATTTGAATCTGATAATTTAACAACCAATATTTTACGATAGTCAATACTGACACTCAACAATTTCCCAGATGAGACGTTTTTTTGTTCGTGACATGTCATTATGGTTATAATTTATTTGACCCACTGTTAGTAGGAAACCTTATACTAAATTGGAACACAAATTTGGAACTCAATTCGAAAAAATCAAAATATATTTGAATTGAAGTAATGATGCTTGGGATGTACGTATTTGTCAGAATTTATTTCTGCGGCACTTTTTTGTTAATTAAAACAGAAATTTAGAATTTTATATGATTTTGCTCAATAATCTTAACTAAATTAATTATTAATTACGAGTTTCTTTATAGACTATTTTATTAATTTATTAATATAACATATTAAAACATAAGTTTTAATATAATAACAATTATTGGGATATTTCGACCTTTCATCAGTCAGTTACGTTATCAATCAGTTACGTCATCAGTCAGTTATGTTATCTAAAACATAAATTAAAAACAAAACAAAATTAAAATTATAAAAATATCTAATATCACCAAATAAGCTAATAAGCTACTCACTTAAATTAAAAATAATACATAAAATTAAAAAATTGGATAAGACATCCAATTACTTATTAAAAATAAAAGACTATAGTTTAATGAATAATATCAACTGCAAACCAAATTTTATGTTTTGCAATTCTTATGTAAAACAACATTTTAAATAAATTGGCCAAAACTGACCTATCGCAAAACCATATTCATCTTACTACAGAGTACCAGAGTACGAGAGAGAAAACATATTCAAAATAGATGTAGGTATGTATTGCTATAAAAATAAAAATAAAAACAATGAACTTAAAAAACAAAACCTTTAACGCCAGTGTACAATTTGTCTCATTAGGCTGGCAATAAAGCGGCACACAAATAATTAATATTTGAGATACAAAAAATTAATAAAACGTCACAAATTTATGAGCAACAAACAAACATTTCCTGGCATCATAAAATTAATTTTTTGGAACAAAATATAATAATTTGGCAACATTTATAATTTTTTGGCAGTATTGGAAGGAAACACAAAAAATTATTTTTGGGCTTCGAAAAACAGGTTTTGAGAGCCAACAATTAGAAACAAAAATAATAAATAAGTATCAAATAAAATTTTTGAATGATTCCAAATGGATATACAACAAATATTCTTTGAGGAACCAAATAAAATAAAGTGGGGACAAAAATTTAAATCTCACGGGCACGCGGGAGGTCACTGCGCCCCCCCCCCAAATAGCCAAGAGGACCTATTTTCTAACAATAGACGTCCGGTATGATCAGGTAGGACACTGGTGTATTTTCAACGACCGCTCAGGCAAGAAACAATGCAAGTTCCCTAAATGCACCGCTGAAACACAAGCATTTTGTGTGAAATGTGAAATAAGCTTGTGTAACTCACCAACAAAACCTTGTTTCTACGAATTTCATAATAAGCCAAATAATTAAAAACTCTCTGAATAAGTCCAAATTTTCTAGCAATTGAATTGTTTGCAGCATTGCATTTAATTTTATTATTTTGTACTGTCTTCAGAATAAAGGACATTACTTTTATTTATTTGTTTGATTTCGTTTTAATGCATAGGTCCGCCTAAAGGCGGACTTCCTGATATCAGCTGGTGGGACCGACACTAAAATTGTTTTTTCAAGTTGTATTCGTTATTTTCGTCACAAATTCATTGTAATCTGAATTTATCAGATAAAAAAAAAAAATTAAAATGTTTTTGATAGTTCTACTTTTCTATTATTTTTTATTTATTTACATTTTTTTGTGAAATTGAATTAGTATAATTATTGAATTAAGAAAAAAAACTAATTTCCATTGAATTTAAAAAAAAATATTAATATAAATTTATAAGTGATAAAAGATTAGAATGCATTTTGGAAAAATTTAAAATAAATAATAATAAAAATATTAAATAAATAATACATCAAAGTATTTTTTACAAAATTTTTTTTAGAAGGAACATACAAATTTTTGTACGCATAATAGCATCAAACAAACCAACAATTATTCACAATATTGTTGTTAATTGTGTGATACATTTATCATAAAAACCTATCGTATTTTGTGGCTAAACTTTCAACAAATAGTTCAAAATTAGTTCCACAGTTAAACAAACCACCAATTATTCACAAAATATCGAGAAATATTTGACTTTATTGCTATAAAAAAGCTGTCGAATTTGTGAGTAAATTTTCAATAAATATTTCGAAAATGTTCCACCAAAAGACCGTCAAATTTAATTTACAAAATGTTCGTTTTCGCGTAACAACCACCGTCAACCCTATCCACCATTTTTCATCAATTTTGTGACAACTTTTTGTCACATATTTTTTTTCACTAATCACCATTTTATGTGAAATTTTTGTCGCTTTTTTGTGACGCCTGATTACTCGGGAATGATTTTGAAATTGGTTTTGTGTGGAGCAAGTTCAAAATAAGTCTAAAAGATGCTCCCCATACCGTGAGAACCTATATTCACACCTAAAAAACACTTAAAGCCATAGATTATTTTTCGGATAGTAAGTGTAAGCGTATACATACGTTTAACAAGAAATTGGGTTTGATTAAATTTACTATACATACATACTTATTTCAAAAATTTGGCAAATTTTCATTGATCGTCCATTTCAAAGTAATCAGTTTTTTCAGATATAAAGTATGTATAAGTATTCAAATTTTAAAACTACGATTGAAATTCATCTATTTAATTATTAAATATTAATTAATTTTAACAATAATCGTTGATTTACGATATATTAACACGTCAAAATGACGGATTGTATATATGTTACATTGAATTAATTTTTTTATTATTAGTATTGTTTCGGAAATTTAGCATGAGTTTTAATTAAATTACTTTGTTGTCATTACAACCGGTCATTTTAACCGGTCGGTACTTCTAGTGTTAATAGAAGTCGGAAAATTTGGATGCGATGCAGAAGAGGTATTTAACAATTGATAACGTTTTAGCAACTGGATTTTGTTAACCATAACTGTCAGTTTCGTAAAATATTCAACAATTTATTCTATTCTAAACTGGATTAATAATGTACAGTTTATTTAATGTTGAAACATTTGCTTTAAAATTACTTAGAACATACTCACCCAGTATATACTTATAAAAAACAAATAAAATTGTAAATCATAATAAATCATGTAAAAATTGTTTTCAATAAACAAAAAGCTGTTTGGTTGGTACATATTTAAAGTACCAGTTTGTTTTCATAAGCCAAAAACTAGGTTAGTACTTACAAAATAATTATAAAAATCACTTACCATTTACATTAAACGATTCGTTGTACTATAAATACATCTTGTAATAATTTTTATTTATGATCATGGTGGTTTGAGATTTATTAACAATTTTTTTACAGTTAACATTTTTTTTAAAAGGTTAAATATTTTTATTTTTTGCTAGCTACGAGATTCATGTCTGCGGTGATTTGCGCGCATTCTGTAAAGAGATGAAAAAGAAATATGCGTGTGTAAATTATTTTTAATTAATCGTGGTTGTTTATGCAAAATATTTCAAAAATTTAAAAAAAAATTCTTGTTTTAAAAATAAATTGTATTGTATTTTTGTGTAATGTTAAAAATCGTCGAAAAATGACTAGACCTAGAGGTAATAATTTAGACATTTATAAATTAAAACATAATAAGAAATAGAAAGTACTTTAACAACAGGAAATTAGGTTTTAGATCATAAATTTTATTTTTGTAAAATTTCTTTTAGAGCTAATTGCTCTATAAAATTAGTTTTCCGCTATGCAGCAAATGACGAGATGTGGAAGGGACAGGTGTGTCGATGAACTTTGAATGTCGAAGTACAGTCTTCTGGCTGTTTAAACCGCAGATATATTGTGTGGTTTCGATATTTTTAACTTGACAGCTTTATAAGTAGTGGATGCTTATTAATTAATTGCTTATTTTATAAATAATTTTTTAAATTTAATAAATTTTTATTATTATTTATTTCCGTATAACAAATTTGATAATAAATATATGTATGTAATTTAGAAAACTTAGTGTAAAATTAATTATGTAACTGTCAACTAATTAATTATGTAACTGAATAACTGCGTAAGAGCTAAGCAACCATTATTTGGTATGTTGGTACCCAAATGTTAACCGTAAGTTATGTTGACCGAAAACAAAATAAATTTAGTTATATTTAAATTTTCTAAAATTGCCTAACATGGAGTTCCACGACAATTTTTTATTTGAAGGAACTTCAAGGAATTTTGAAACAATCATATGATTTTGTGCGTATAACGGAATAAATTCTAAAATTGAGAATAAAAAAACAGAAAGGTAAATTGGAGTTTATTTCCGAAAACGGAGTATCCTAAATATTGTTTCGTAAGTGTTGATCTGCTATCTACATAAATAACTTAGTGCTAATAGCATTTCGGGTCATTAAATGTTTTACCCCATGAAATGTATGCCAAAATCTATCTTGACAAAATCCATTTTTGACCAAATCCACTTTTGACTTTTGCTAAAAAACCCTCAGAATAAGTTCTGGTGTATATTCTGGATAAGGGAAATTTAAATGACGAAAAATTCGGTTGGTCCAAAACCACTTTTCTCGACGTTTTGAAAGTACCTGAGTCTAAAATGGCAAAAAAAAAGTCCGTCCATCTATCTCGATCACCCCGTCCATGGTATCTCGAGAACGGCTTGTACAATTTAGAATTTTTGTCGGGTACCTGCCATACGAATTGACCCAAAACACCGGGTTATAGAAATATTTACAAATTTTTTATTTATGCTGGTTTGATTATTGAGTTGGGCATTGAGTTTGGGGTTGAGTTGAAGGTTAAGTTAGGGGTTGGATTAAGATATAGTGAGCAATTGAGTTAAAAGAGAGTTTGCGTTTGGGTTAACGGTTGAGTTTGGGGCCGTCTGCGGGTTAAATTGGGGAATTGGGGTTGAGTTGTGGTTGGATTAGTATTTAGTGAGACAGAAAAGTGAGTGTTATACATACATGTATATATGTACATGATATTTAAACAAATCCACATGCCTTGACCGATTTGAACCAAACTTTACACAAATATTGTTTAAGACAAGGTCACTGTTAATATCTCAAACCTCAAATTGAACCTTTTACATTTCAAATTGAGCCTTTTATGTTTAAAATTGAACCTTTAACTAATTATACGAATGGCCAATTATGATAGAACTTATCTATTTCTTAAAGGATTTTAGTGAAATTTGACATCCGCATTCCATAAAATGATTTGTAGATAAAGTACTGGAATGTGGCCAAGTAAGATGGAACTTTGATATTCCTTAAACGATTATAATGAAATTCGAGATTGGGAATAAGGATTTAAAATAATATTTATTATTCTGAAACTCTACACTACCGTCAGTAATTTCATTACTGAGGCGGCGTGTGTCCCCCAAACACTATATTTTTCTAAACTTACCGCTCTGACAGCAAAGAAAAATTTCTAACCGAAACTTTATTACGGAGATAATCTTGATAAACGATCAAGATTTAAATAGTACGTTCACGCTATCTCAAAGAAACTTTAACAGCTGCATGATTCACAGAAACCTAAACAGACAAAATTATAGAAGGTATATTGACAACTTTGCGGTTAAGGAATAGCCAAGTTTCTTTCTAATTGGCCATTCATATAATTTGCTAAAGGTTAAATTTGAAATGTAAAAGGTTTAATTTGAAGTGTAAAACCTGTATGATGGTACAATGGTACAATGGTATAATGGTATGATGGTATGATGGTATGATGCTATGATGGTTATGGTATGCCGGTATTCTGTTATGTTAGTGTGATGGTATGATGGTAAAAAGGTATGATGAGGGATGAATTTGGGGACGAGCTTATACAATTTAGTGGAAGGTTAAATTTAGTTGAGTTCATACATGCATGTAGCTTTCGAATCAAGTTGATTTTTACATTGGATTGACCGTTAAGTGTCGAGTTGAGCAGACGGTTAAGATTTAGAAGGAGCTAAGTTGAGCTAAGTTGACCCTGAGTTAGGGTTTAGTTAGCTTGCATTGAGGTTAGGTGAGTTGCTCGGTTGGGGAATTATTTAAGGGTAGATTTGTGGTTGGGTTAAGTGTTGATTTGAATGTTATGTTGGGTTGATTTGGTGATTGAATTGAGGGTTGGGTTAGTGGTTAATTTGGTGATTGCGATTGATTTGGAGGTTTAGTTGTAAATTGAGTTGAAGGTTGAGCTGAAGATTGATATAGGAGGTTCAGTGAGGGATTGATTTGAGAGCTGACTTGACCGAAGTTCTGATCACCTCAAGAGGTTTTAGCCCTTTACATTTTAATTTTAAAACCCAACCACAACGCGTTCTGAATGCCAACATTTTTATCGAAAATGGATTTCAACATTCAGATAAAATTATTAAAAAAGACAGATTTTGATTAGAGGAATCCCAATTTTTTGGTCAAATATATCCCTCAGGGATTATTATCATTTACAGTTAGTTAGGGTAGGATTTCTCATTCAAAGTTAGTCAGGACCTCAGGACAGAAGAATAATTCTCGGTTTCTAATTTAAAAGCATGTGATCGTCAATACCAAAATGGCTAGAATAAGAAATTCTCGAGAGATGAGCATCTTTACATTTGGTGAGTAATCGATACATTACGAGCAGCCAGATTTCGAATTATATTTTTGTAGTTTTCGAAAATTTCGATAAATTTGGAATTATATTTTTGTAGTTTGGTCGTAGCTGCCTGATGAGTAGACCGAACTTCCCAGTACAAAACTAAACTACCAAGAAAAAAACTTAAGGAAAGTTTTTGGTTTTTTTAAAGGGTATATTAGTGGAGATGATATTTCTATTTTTTTTGTTAGAGTAGATATTATGTTATGAGTAGATGGCTTCTTTATTTCAGTGGCTCACCAAGTCGTAAATATTGAAATGCTGTTAAAAAAAGCCGAAAAATCATATTCATATGTGTTATGTGTTTTACTATGGAAAGTTTGGTTCTTTCTTCGTTCCTAGCCCCCTTATAAAAGCTCCATTTTTTAGACTATGGCTTTGAATGATCTAGGTTGCTTTGCATCAACCCACTTTAAAGCTTTTGTCATAATTTTTATAAGTGTGGGCTGTAATGAAGTCGCTAAGAAGAAAAAAATAGTGTATTGGCTTTTAACATGTTAGGTTTCTTTTTAATTTTACAATTATATTGATTGACATTTAAAAAATATGAATCAGACAGAACTGAAAGGGGCAACTAAAAGGGAACAATGGATAGCAATTCCGACGTCATATTTTTAGCCTAATTGTAGTCAGTTAAACTACATATATATAAAATATTATTAATTGGGTGCCTATCACTGAAAATATAATAAAGAAAATTCTCTTGTCATAATTTTAACAAATTATTTTATGACCGTTGTTTGAATATAAGTACAGTTTACAAAACAAATTCGGTTAAAAGATCCCATCGTTTAGTGAAATTGTCTTAAACTGAAACCAACAATTCGTGAATATTGTATAATTGAATCGTTTATTATTGAAAGGGCACATGTCCACTTCTAGTCAAAATTGATAGTATTATGACAGTATTGTAGCACAGACAGGTAAATACGTTCTGTGACAAGATAACACTACCATATGGTTAATGATAGGTGTCCTTTCTTTAACCATATGCTAGTGTCATCTTGTCACAGAACGTATTTACGTGTCTGTGCTACAATACTGTCATAATACTAATTTCAAAAAAATGGACATGTGCCCTTTCAATAATAAACGATTCACTTCGTTCTAATTTTTCGTAAATGTATGAAAGTTATTAAATATTTAATTGGAAAACCTCAAGTTAATGAGATTTTATCGCATATAGCAGACTTTACGTAATATAGGGGTCGCCTGGCATATTTGAGATATTGTGATGTATGTATGTAAGTATGTAGGTAATTTTTATTTTTGCTTGTATAATACATACATTTGCATTCAAAAGAATTTATCAATATTGTAAAATTTTGGTTCATAATGTAAGCTCCCTTAATCTTTAATAAGATTTAATTCCCTTAATAGCACTTTGATCATTTATTCGTATTTGTGGGTGTTCTGGATGGAAATTGGATTCTCAAATGATTTTTGGACAAAGTTATGGGATATGGCCAATTAGGAAGAAGCTTGGCCATTTTTTATCCAATTTTGATAATGTTAAGCGTTTACAATGGAAATGGGATTCTCAAATGATTTTTGGACGAAGTTATGGGATATCGCTTATTAGGAAGGAACTTGGTCAATTTTATCCGATTTTGCTGAAATATAGCATTTAGTAGAAATGGGACTTTTAAAGGAATTTTGGACAAGGTTCTGGAATATGGCCAATTAGAAGGAACTTGGCCATTTTTTATCCGATTTTGATGCAATTTTGCATGCACTATAGAAATGTGATTCATTCCATTCAGCTTTCATTTTTCGCGTTTTCCAAATTTTTGATTGACTTTAGATAAAATCTTCTGAAACTTATTCGAATTTACCGTAAATAACTAGTTAGAAAAATGGTTAATTGGTTTGGAAAATTGAATTTTAATTTTTTCGGTCAGAAAACCTTATTTGATACAAAAAAAATTGAGCTCCCATTTTCTACAAGATTCGATAAATTTCCAGTAGATTTTAGAATTTTTAATATAAAGCAAAATTTGGAAATTATTCTGAAAAAATCAAACGTTTTTGTTTTCTTTGGATTTGGGGTTTTATTAAAGAGCATTAAATTAAAGAATTTTGACAATATCAAGGTAGTAACTTGTGCTATAAATTTAATTCGAAAATTGTAAATAAAAAATACAGGATGTGTCAACAAAAGTGTGCGATGAAAAATTTTAATTTGAAAACCTATGTATACAATTTTTTAATTTTCTACTTATTTTTGGTCGCCTTTTGAAAAAAAAAACGTGAAAGAGTTGTGAATATTCGTAGCATAGAAGCTCCATTGGATTGGTTGGAATGCTTTGCTATATAGACACATCGCAAGGGATATACTTAAGTGGAGAATTTCGGTTCAGAATCGGTCCCATTTAGACATACATATATTAAGAGGTACACATAAGTATATACACTAAAATTATTTCTAACTAAAAATAACTGAACCGGGACTATTTGGGACAATTATTATTTGAAACTGCAAATAAATGGATTATTACGAAATCGCGCAAATCAAGCCATTACTGTATGATCTGCATTGAAATTGCAATTATATATTATTATAATATCATCTGTAATAGCAATGGAACCTGAAGCTTTTATTTCCTCTATGAAATTTACGCAAATAGATGGAGGTAACCGCTACATTTCTATGAATCTTTTGTAAAATTATTTTTGTTCATACGTCATTTGTAATAGTAATTATCATTTATTATTTCAATTTTTATCTAGCTTCCGAAATGTCAAACGAAACCATAGTGTCTCGTAAAAATTTACGAAAACAATCAATTCATTTCGTCCTCGACGACAAGACACAATACGGCTAACGGCACTCATCGTAAAATTTAAAATTAAACTTCAAAATTAGGATTTATCTAGCCAACTTATCTAACTTACAGAACTTTATCTAAAAACCAGTTAAGAATTGGCCATATTCCAGAACTTCATCACAAAATCATTTGAGAATCCAATTTTTATTGGAAAGCCTTAATTTCAGCAAAATCGGATAAGAAATGGCCAAGTTGCTTTCTAATTGGCCATATCCCATAACTTTGTCCAAAAATCAATTAAGAATCCCATTCCCATCTAACGTGCTGTATTTCATCAAAATCGGATAAGAAATAGCCAAGTTTCCTTCCTAATTGGCCTTTCCATCGTAAATGCTTAACTTCATCAAAATTGGATAAGAAATGGCCAAGTTCCCTCCTAATTGGCCATATATCGTAACTTCGTTTTGAATGATTTCACAAATTATAAGTACAATTTTTATATGAGGAACACCCACAAAGACGAATAAATGATCAAAATGCTATTAGGGGAATTAAATCTTATTAAAGATTAAGGAAATTTACGTTATGAACCAACATTTTACAATATCGATAAATTCTTTTCAATGCAAATGTATGTATTATACAAGCAAAAAAAAAAAATTACCTACATACTTACATAGTTACATACATACATCATAATATCTCAAATATGTAAGGCGACCCCTATATTACGTTAAGTCCGCTATGTGCGAAAAAATCTCATTAACTTGAGGTTTTCCAATTAAATAATCAATAACTTTCATACATTTACGAACAATTAAAACGAATTGAATCGTTTATTATTGAAAGGACACATGTCCACTTTTTTTCAAAATTAGTATTATGACAGTATTATAGCACAGACACGTAAATACGTTCTGTGACAAGATGACACTAGCATATGGTTAATGAAAGGGCGCATATCATTAACCATATGGTAGTGTTATCTTGTCACAGAACGTATTTACGTGTCTATGCTACAATACTGTTATAATACTAATTTTGACAAGAAGTGGACATGAGCCCTTTCGATAATAAACGATTTAATTATACAAATATTCAATGAAGTGAAATTCTTCCCAAATAACAAAAAAATATGTATGTATGTGTTTGTACAAATTGCACTCATTCAAGTGATATTTTGTGCAACAAAAGTTGCATATAAATCCCAAAAAAGTTGCTTATTATATAAGAATCACAAAAAAATTAATATTAGGGTTGGCTAAATGCCAACAAGCCTATAGGCTTTGAAATAATAGTGCCAAATGGTCGATAAAAGGCAATATATGTATGTATGATGCACTAAGTATCAACGAAAAATTTGTTCAACAAAAGTTAAAAGATTCATATACGATACGGGCTTCTGAAATACCAACTGTTTAGGTTTTGTATAAAAAAAGTCAAACGGGAGATCCCTGGTGTCGGCGATATGAATAACAGGCAAATAATATACGGAATGTTGCAGCACGTTTCAATGGCGAAATCTCTTCAACAAAGTCAAAAAACCAAAATACGAATATGGTTTCTAGAATATCTGTTATATTGACTTTGTACTGGAAATTACAAAAGGCCGATCCCTGGGGTCGGCGATATGAATAACAGGCAATATGTATACGGAATGTTGCAGCACGTTTCAATGAAGAAATCTCTTCAACAAAAATCAAAAAACAAAAATACGAATATGATTTCTAGGATATCTGTCGCATTGAATTTGTACTGAGAACTTCAAATGGACTCCCAAGTGCAACATTTTCAAAGCATGCAGCATTTCGAAACCCATTCATATTGCTTGCAAGAGATTTCAGACAAACATTACCTGTAATTCCTCGATCAATACTAGCGGACGAAATAGATGCTTGCCTGAAATACTCTAGTTTGTGGCGGCACTTAAAGACGCTGAAATTAACTACAAATACATAGTTGCAAAATGATCGATCAGCTGAAATATTCTCACATAAATTGCTGGAATGAGGGAACGGAAAGGTGCCGATTGATCTGACCCCAGGACGAATTTCATTGCCTCATAACTTCTGTAATTTAGTGACGTCAAAAGAATAATTGGCTGAAAAAGTATTTCTCAATATTCAGACCAATTATAAGAATCACGATTGGCTCAGTGAACGAGCTATCTTTGGTTCTTGGCGGCAAGAACCAAGACGTCTACGAACTTAACAATGTTATTCAATCTAAAATTCAAAGCGAGGCAGTCACATACAAGTCGGTCGATACTGTTGTGGAAGCCGATAAAGCGGTTTAACCATTAGAATTTTCGAATTCACTGGATCTGCCAGGGATGCGACCGCACGTACTGCAATTGAAAATCGGCATGCCAATTCACATGTTGCGAAATATCAACCAGCCAAAGCTTTGCAACGGAAAGCGGCTTACAGTAAAAAAATTAATAATCAACGTCATAGAAGCAACAATCTTGACAGGACCATTCAAAGGGGGATTTTATTGGTGGGGGGATCTTTTGTGGGAATGATGGGATCTTTTGACCGAATTTGTTTTGTAAATTGGAGGTCAACTGTACTATATTCAAACAACGATCATAAAATAATTTGTTAAAATTATAACAAGAGAATTTTCTTTATTACATTTTCAGTGATAGGCACCCAATTAATAATATTTTATATCGACACTAATTCGATCAAAGGGCTCAAGCGACACTTTTTCTGAAATTGCGTTTTTAATTGTTTATTTTTCTCCGCTCTTTTCTCTTTCGATAACTGTAAACAGGAAAAAGATAAACAAATTGGTTCCGTTGTTTTTACCATTTTTCTATAGGACGAACGGCACAAGTTTGTGGTTTCGCTACATTCTTTCCACTGCAAGTGACTCAACTCAAAGAATCTAAAAAAATTGAAAATAAATATTTTCTTTTTAAATCTTAATTGGGGTTAGTTTTAGTAAAAATAATGTTTCAAAATGCTTCTTTATAACGTTCAATAATTTGAAAACATATTTGCTGATCCTGTTTCGTTGTAAATATACCCTTCACAGTATTTCGCTTCTGGTTCACAATTTACGTTTTGTCGCTTAGGCCCTTTTATTAAATTAGTTTCACTACCTTCATTTAGGCTAAATATAATGCTTAAGAAACTAACCCAAAATGCAGTCGGAATCGCCATCCAGTACTAGAAAATAAACAATGGTAAAACTAAGATTGTTATGGTCAACATTTAGGCGAATTATTATTGTACATATTATGCAATATAAGAACCAGCTACTATGTAGGTTATTTTGGAACCATATTTTGTTATTTGTTGGAACGAACGAAGTTAAATTTGATTATTCTTATTTGGATTGCGATAGAGAATTACTGTAATAATGATAATTTTATTACAATAATTATGAAATAATTAAGTTGTGTTAATTGAATTTTTGTGTTCTAAATAAATCTGTTTGTTTATTAATTTGGAACTGTTATTTTTGTTCACAAACCACTGACTCAAACCTTAGTTTAAGTCGGCTCGAGTTGAACTAGGGCAGCATGGTTTATCTTCGAGAGCTCTTGGAGAGCGAAAAGTTAAGTTCAACAAACCCTGGTTGAAATAACACATACACAGTCTCGACGTTTCCATTTCTGTTAAGCACTAAGTGGCCGATCGAGTAACTTCCAGATAGCCAAACATGTCGAAGAAAAGAAAATTTGCAACCGGTTAAAAAAGAAGTGTAACAGAGGTCTCGCGAAGAAACTGTTATAATTGATAACAAATTAAATGGAACCACTTCGCAAGCGGAACACACCATTAAGATAAAGTCACCAACGTTGGTGATCTTTCGGAATTTTAATGTTTTAATTTGAAACGGCGGGCATCAATTCAAATTTAATTTTAACTCGAAACATTACAGAAAATACCCGAAAATAAAATATGATTATATCGAAATATAAAGGCGCTGTTCGCTAAATATGGGACCACAAAAAAGAAATTATTCGTATGGAATTCAAAGGTCGATATTAAAAGGGTGGAAGAAACTATATAAATATGCATAGTTACATAATATATAGATAATATATATGTTTCACTTGGAAACATCAATAAGTATTTTAATTTTATGTCGCCATATTTTGTAAAAATTATTGTGCGCTCTTATAAAATAAAAATATCTAAATATGAATATTGTATAATCAGATACAATTTACTTATCTATTCAATCTCCAAGTTTCAAGACGCACCCTTGCTTATGTTAAGCCATCTCAGCAATATGTCCAATTATCGAAAAAGGTTCCATATACTATACGAGAAATAATAAATAAAATATCAATAGAAATATACAGAAGCTATCGAATTTAATACAAATTGAGAAACCAATAATTTATAATTTTCATTTGATATAATGTTGAGAGTATAATACGTACGATAGAATAAAAATGATAGAATAGAAAAATTTTCCGTTCACCATTTTCTCTTGGGTCGAATATTTTCTATTTTCTACATATTATATAAAATATTGATAATATTGCATTTTCCCATGAAACCCATCTAAGATATGTATGTTTATATATTTGTTGTATATATAAACTTAAAAAAAAAAAAAACCTAAATATGTATATACAAAGTATAAACGTACCAGAGAAAATGAAAATGATATCAAAACTGAAAAAAAATTCTAGAAAATTGTCTTTTCGTGATATTGAATACGAATTGGATCCTACATTTTTTGGATTACATTTTTCCGGCTATTTTAATAAATAATAAATAAAAAAAAATGGATAAACTATTGATGATTATCAAGATTGTCATCATTGTGAAGAAATGGTAGAAATATTTATTATTATTATTATTATTTTGGTATACACATTCAATTTTTTCTCGTCATCATCGAACAGATAAAAACAATATGTATATGGGAAGCGTTGTATATGAATTACAAAAAATTCACATCATTTCAAGATTAAACCATGGATATATACATATAGTTTGATACAATATATCCAACGGGTATACTTATGCAAAAAGAGTTTGTAATATTATCTGTGTATGCATACATTGCTTTTACTTTAATTAATTGGACTAAATTTTATCTGTATATATGTAGCTAAAGAACAGTGCGAGCTTATTGAATAATCATCATACTAATGAGCAATGACGTACGTCCTATGAACAATTTAATCGGAAACTAATTTAACTTTATCGATATAATTTTACTTTGCCCTAGATCGATCCGTCCATATTTTGCTCGTTCAATATTATAAGACCAAACAAAACAAAAGTTGGAAAAAAATGGTGATTGATTTTCATTTGTTTTTCAACAATTCCTTCCTTCTTCTAATGAAAACTTTGACGATGTACTTTGAATCTAATGAGTAAATTTAAACATTTTTCTTCGATATTACACCACAACAAATCGTTGAATGATTTTTTTTTTTTTTTTTTGCTTACAGTGTTTGCTTCTTCGTTTTAAGTAGCATTACAAAATTCAGCCACATAAAAATAACATAAGGAAAAAAAAAAGCAATAAATCACCAAAATAAAAATAAAGACAGCAGCAAAAAATGTCATAAAATTCGTCTGGGATTGCTTTCGATTGTTGTTGTTGTTGTTAGTATATATTTCAAGTTTATTATTTATTTTTATTTTTTATATATTTTACGACTTTTTATTATACCTTTTTTGTCACAATTTCTTCTTGCGTTCGTTTGACGATTTTTATGAGAAAAAATAGGCTCTGATTATTTAATTTACGTGCATATAAATATACATAGCAGCACAGCTGATTTTTAAAATAGTGTCATTTGAATTATATTTGAATGCAAATATTTATAGGTTTGTTGCGAATTCTATAATTTATTCGTATTACAAAAACCATGTATTATTTATAAACGGATTAGGATAATTACGATTAGCTTTTGATTTTTAGAAGAGATACATTATTATTATTATTATTATTATTATTATTACTTGAGGGCCATGTGGGCGTTAAGCCACCTCGCACAGCGACCTAAAAGATCTATTGTCCATCAAGCCCTACTTAATTATCCATCCAGCCAATATTCAGGCTCCTAATGAACCTGATAATACTGCCGACCGGTACGTGATACATACTGTCTGGGCTCATTGCTCTCCCTCCTAGATGTCTTCTGTAGGAAATACTTCTACACGTGTTACATACTATCTGGGCTCATTGCTCTCCCTCCTAGATGTAATAACATTTACTTCTGCTAGAAGAGCGGTAGCATTGGGACTCAAGGACTTCGAGAGGGCAAACCCACTCCCGTATATTCCTTCCCGTGCCTCGTTTTGATTTAACTCTTGCAAGTTGCTGGGAATAAAAAAAGTCGCCTGTAGGTCACCCAGGTTTACTACAGGAAGGCTAAATAAAACTGGAGGGTGCCTGGTATCCAGAGTCCGCATATATGAACTGATTAACCTACATATCAGCCATTCATCCATCGGTATATGCTGTTCCACCTTAGATTAGGGATTTTTTGTCAAGGTTTTCTCCTTTAGCGCCGTACTTTAGCCTGTCACAAAAGGCCACATTCTGCCTAATGGTTACAGTTACCAGTGGTGCCGCGAAGAGGCAGTACGTACACTTGCGCCTACTGGAAGGTTACGGAGCCCCCTCCAATAGACGCCAAACCACCTAGAAAAGATACATAATTATACAAAGTATAATTTTGTATCATTGTTAAATTTATTTGTTTATTTAATTATTCCATGATGGAGCAACACACACACAAAGTCAAATTACGTGTTGCCCACTAAACTTACATATAAATACATCAACATTAGAATAATATAATAATAATAAATATATGAAAATATACTAGATACAGTAACATCAATAATAGTAAGAATAATACAAAAAGTAATGAATTCGAAATTTACCAAAAGTTTATAAAAAAACGTTAATTATGACATTAACAAACAGGCATCACCAGCAATTAATATTTAAATATCTAAGTGGTGAATTCAAACACTACCAACTGACCAAATTGAAGAGGCCCGATCTATATTGGTTCAAAGAAAGAGAAAACAAATCCAAATTAAAGAATAATTCATCGTGGCTGCGCTGTAGTCTGGACAGTAGATTCGCAAAACTTAAATTTGTTCGCGACTGTATAGGTAAGAAAAGTTGATTATTTCTGAGCAGGTAACGTGGAATATAGAAATTTACATCACATAGCACAACAGTATCCATTTTAGAATTTAATAGCTTGTAAAGCAATAAATCATCTAACACTAACCTTCTATTCCGTTAGCTAACCATGCCAAATAACTTAAGTCTAGTAATATAAGGGATACTTTCTACATGAGGTACAGTTTTAAAAATTAAGAACTTCGTAAATTTCCTTTGCACTCGCTCGACTTGCTCACTATAATTTTCGTAGAATAGATTCCAAATTTGCGAAGCGTATTCTATTTTACTTCTTACAAGACTATTGTATAATATTGTTAGGACTTCGGGATTACGGAATTCCCTTCCTCTGCGAAAAATAAACCCAAGAATTTGATGTGCTTTCGCACAGATTGAGTCAATGTGTTTTTCGAATGTCAATTTGGTGTCGAAAATAATACCTAAGTCAGCAATTTGATTAACTCTCTTTAAGTTAACATTTGCAATATAATAACTGACTAGCAACGGGCGAGTTTTCTTAGTAAAGGTAATTACCAAACATTTTTCAGTATTCAATTCAAGTTTATTTAAAAGGCACCAGTTTTGCAGTTTATCAAGATCCATTTGCAGAGAAAGAGAAGCAGCCCCATCGGTAATTCTTCTAAAAAATTTCAAATCATCGGCATAAAATAGATGGGGACAATCAAACATGTTTGAAAGGTCGTTAATGAATATCGTGAACAAAAGAGGGCCCAACGTAGAACCTTGTGGCATACCGGAAATAGCTAACAACGGTCTTGAAAGTTGTCCATTAAATTTTAGTTTTACAAACCTATCGCTAAGATACGAAGATATGATACGAGTTAATCGGAAAGTCCTATTTTGAAGCATTTCTTTATGAGAACATCGTGAGAGACTGTATCAAACGCTTTTCTAAAATCAGTATAAATACAATCGACTTGAAAGCCCTTGTCTATACGCCATCGAACGTGTAACTCGAAAATTCCAGAAGGTTCGACAAAACTGAGCGTTTTTCGTAAAATCCATGCTGTGTGCTACTAATACTAGATTTTACTTCTTGAAAAATTAAATTATACATAAGTTTTTCAAAGTTTTACTAAATGCAGTTAAGAGAGAAATGGGCCTATAATTTGCAATGATACTTTTATCGCCTTTTTTGAAAATTGGTACCAAAAGTGCCGATTTCCACCTAGAGGGGAAAATATCAGAATTTAATGATAAATTAAAAATATATACTAGGAGTGCAGCCATCTGTTCTCTTAGCTGAAAGACAAAATAATTCGTTATGTTGTCAGAACCCTGACCCTTGTTTAAGTCAACAGAATTTAATACATTAAGTACATCTTCAACAGTAAAAAAGGAAATGGCATTAGATACTCAATTAGTATTGGGTGCATTTAGTAAACTGCTATTGGAAGGAAAACTGGGTGTATAAACTGACTCAAAGTAATCTGCAAACATATTACAAATAGTTTCACTATTGTGAGAATCCCTATTACCAAGTCGCATAGAAGTAGGATAATCCGACTTGGAAGTTATGGAATTAGTAAAATTCCAGAACTGTTTCGGGTTATGTTTTAGGTTTTGCTCGATTGCTCTTAAATATTGATAGTAAAAAATGCGAATTTCCTTTTTAACCAGTTTCCGATATAATGAGAAAATTACATGGTCATTGTGATTTTTGTAGATCCGGTAAATCAAATGAAATTTATGTTTTTGACTAATTAAGTACTGTAATTTTGAAGAATACCAAAATGGAAACTAAGAGCGTGAATTCTTCAATGAAGACTTAGGTTCTAGATAAATGCTAATTGTAGAGTACAACTCATTAACAGCGCTGTGAACATCACGATTAGTCTTAGCAAACTGCGAGTCCCAATCATAGACGGATTGTTGTTCTCTAATTCGAACATAGTCTAGATGTTTTAAGTTAATATACGGGGAAATAATAAAAGCTAATTTTGTTTTAGAAAAGCCTAGTATGTTGATAATGATAGTAGGATGAAAACTGTCTATCTTTGAAAGAGGATCCGAGCAAAGCTTGACTTCAATAGTAGTACTAATGAGCAGCACGCCCCTCATAAAATGAGGGATCAAGTTCATTACTATTCACGACCCAAGTTATGCATGGCAGATTGAAGTCACCAATAACCAAAAACATATAGTTGTCAGGTGCATTTAGGATACAAAACGAGAGGTGATCACAGAAAAATTTATAGTTATCATAAACATATAATTAGAATTTTCCCATTAGGCAGGATAAATTTCAACCAAACGTCATCAAAACCACTGTTAAGACTAGCAAGCTCACTTGCGATGATTGATTTTTTAATAGCGATCAGTGACCCGCCACCGTCTGATAAATTGGTGAGAGCAAGATCGCGGTCTTTGCGAACTACATAGTATCGATCATCCACAAATTCACTATCGCGATCGAACCGTTTAACCATGTTTCGGTCAAACAAATTACATCATAATCGTTGGCCAGCAAATTCAATTTAAAATTCACTAATTTAGATCTCAGTCCTCGAAAATTTTGGTAGTATATTTTCATAGTGAAATGAACAGGAATTGCCGGTAGTGCGTGCCTGCCAAAATCAGAGTTACCTAAAAAATGAAAACAATACGAAAAGAAAAAAAAAAATAATTAATCAAAAATAGAAATAAAGAGTAAAGAAATAAATATAGAAAATAATAAAATATAAAATAATTAAATATATTGCAAAAATTAATCAAAAATAAATCGAAACAAATTAATAACAAATTAATTTTTAAACTTGTCTAAATCATCTGACGAAAGTATTTTTAAAACGTTGCTATTCTCATCTCTCTTTACGTTTATAATACCACGATTGGCCCAAACAAATTTAAAGTTAAACGTTGATGATTGCAGTAATTTCTTGGTTACGTATAACAATTTTTCATGACCAGTGACAGATAGTCAGTTAATAAAATACTGCAATCAGTTCCATGTAGTGTTGTTTTAGCTAAGACGCTCCGGTTTAATTTTGCAATAGTTAAAAATTGTTGATGCAAAATACGGGTGTTCCAATTAACAACAACTGGTTTATTAACAGACTTAGCCTTGATCCGAAAGATATTACGAATACTGTTACTATTGTAATCATATTTTAGAATTGCACATAATTGCTTGAAGAGCTCACTGAGGTTGACATCTTTGCTGTATGGTAGACCGTAAATAAACAGTTTGGTACCGTTTAATTGCCGCTCCAAAAAATTGCATTAGTTTGACACTATAGACAATTGCGATTTAATATTTGTGTTAACATCTTGAATTGAAGAGATATTGACCGAGTTCAATTCGATTTGGGCAACATAAATAAACTATTATTTTTTGACTAGTTATTGTTAACCATAAACAAAGTTTTTGGAAAACTCGTAAACAAATATTTATTGAAAAGTCAAATTTTTTTTTGCATCGCTTTCGATAAAAAAAAATGTTATAAAACCTTTCATACAATTTAAATAATATATTATTGATTTAAAACAAAAATAATTTAAATTATTTAATTCTGCAATGAAAAACAAATAAATATATAGAAACTTTTAAAAACAGTGTAGTTAAGGCCACTCCTATAAGCCCCCTCAGGTCAAAGAACAAAGAGATACGCAGACTTTATAAATTTAGTCTATATATTATAATAAAGAAGTGTGTTGAGTTTATGATGAACGATAACAAATTTTTAAGGCTGGAGAAAGAAAATTCGACACCTAGCAAACAAACAATTTTACAAAAAAAAAAAAATTCAGTTATTTGAAAAAAAAATCTGTAAATTAAAAATCTCGATTATAGCTGAACCGAATTCAAGCAATTCAGTGTTATATCCTGAAATAGAAATCAGGAACCAATTTAATGGAATTGAAGAAATTTCCATTGAAGATCACCTACAGTATTCTGCAAATTAATGCAATCATAGGCAACTGTTATGATAAAACCATTTATTCTTTATAAAATTAAACTAATTATGTAATAGGAAATATCCTCCCTTTAGCTCCAATAACTGATTTTACTTGTTTTGGCATGGACTCCACTAGTGTTTGACAGTTTTCAGAGATTCCTCTCATCCCGATACGAAAACTGAATGACCTCTTCTGTCATCTTTTTTTTGTATTGCAGTCGATTTTGCACAGTCTAACTTTACAAAGGGCCCATAAATTCACAATAGGGTTCAGATCGAATGATTTCTTGGGCCAATCTAGAACACTTATCATTTTATCCTGGAAATATTTAAACATTTCCTTCGGCAGGGAGCAGAGTCCTGTTTTGTGCAGAGTTCTGTCAAAAAAAAAGTTGGGTGGGGGGGGGGTCTATACATGAAAGTTGAATCTGTGGTGCTAATCAAAGGTAGAATGAACAGCCAAAAATACAAATCGATGTTGATACACCATTTGAACAAAGAACTTGAAAAGTGCTAACCCCAAGGAGGAGCTTTTCTACAATATGACTCTGCTCCCTGCCACAAGTCGAAGGAAATGTTGAAATATTTCCAGGACAAGGAAATATTGTTCTAGATTGGAACGGGAAATCATCCGATCTCAACCATATTGAGCATTTAGGGGCCATTTGCACAGTTAGACTGTGCAAAATCGACTGCACTACAAAAACAAAGATGATACAAGCGGTCATTCAGGTTTCGTATCGGTTTTCAAAATCTCGGTTTTAAAATCTCGGTTTTCAAAATCTCGGTTTTCAAAATCTCGGTTCTCAAAAGCTCAGTTTTGAAAAAAAAAATTAATGATTCGGGCCGCCCGAATTAATAAAAAATTGTGTATGTATAAATCTGAGTCTATGTGTAAGTGATCCTGCTGGGAACACCTTCGAATTTACACTCCTTGCTGAGGCTGAGTGTTGGCTGATGGACGGCACGTTTGGAGGTGGTCCCATCGTTTATGCGCCAGTTTTTCACTATTCAATTCAGAAATAGTTCAAAAAATCAAGTGTGGAATAAAAATTTAAATCCTTTAAGAGTAATTGCAGATTTTGAAAAGGGTAGCGTATCTGCACTTAAGAATTTTTTACCGGAGGCAGTCTACAAAGGATGTTTGTTCCATTTTGGATAAATTATCTGGCGTAAAGTGCAGACACAAGGTTGTGCGATAAAATATGGAACAGACGCATGCTTAAAACGCTAGCTTTTGTGCCTGCTGCAGAAAGTATTTCTTACTGTTAAGCATTAAAAAAATCTTTCGATCCTGAAGGACGCAAAATTGGAAAATGGTTCGAAAAAAGTTATTTGACAGGGGTTGAAAAAACAATGTAAAATTCCACTAAAACCTTAGTACTCACCAAATTTTTGGTCAGCCACCTGATCATTGATGGAGTTTTCTCGAGGACCCAAAAAAGTGTTGCGGTTTGGTATCGGAGGTTACAAGGCGTAGTTGGCAGAGCACATATTGGGGTATACCAACTAATAGACGAATTAGAGCAAGAATTAATCATCTCTAAGGCGCGATTGAAAAAATCAAACCTGGAGTATCATCGCAAATAAAGAAGAAACAGCAGGAAAAAATAAGAAAATTTACAATATTTACCAAAACAGAAATAGTGTTGATAAAATAACCTTTCTAAAAAATATTGCACAAAATATTCTATAAATAAATTTCATAATTGTTTAGTTTTTACTTATACACCAACGCTCCCATTATTTCGGTAAGTAAATTTACATCCACTTATATATGTATCTTTATTTTGATTTATTTGGATGTACGGCCAAACATTAAGCAGGAACTCGGGCACACACCGTACACCCGTTTTTTACATAAAACAACACCGAAGGAGAGAATAGGATTGTTAGTTGTGACAGACTCCACCCGGTTATAGACACCTAAGCGATCGATAAGTTAGTACTTTTTTTATGACGGCACAATGACAACACAATTTATTGTAGTTCTCTGGAATCCTAATGCCGCGCCGCAAATTCTGAAAAGTTGTCTGGGATTTAATTAATTAATTATTAATTTTTTAATGAGTATCCACTATTTTTTCCATCGGTGGTATCGGGCGAGGGGCGTGATTTCGGTCCATCATAAAATTAAAACGAAGATATTATCCAAGTGACGGATGAAGTAGACAAACTAAACTTAATAGGTGCCCATATTTGAGTCAAAGAGTTAAAGTCAAACTGAAAATAACAGACAAAAATTTGAAATTCTAAAAAATCAATAGAGGCAAAAAACAATCTTTACTACTGAACAAATGTCAAACCTAGAGGAACTAGCACATATTTTTAAACATTCGAATAACAAATAATCTACATGACGTCTTGATAAAATTCCAAATATCGCGCTGAAATATTTACCACACAACATAATTTTTGAATATTGTACATTGTTCAACAATATCGTAAATAATATATACAGAAGTATGAAAAATATCCAAAGTCGTTCCAATATTAAAGAGAAACAAAGACCCTAATAATTGTAATAGTTATCGAGCAATAAATTTAGTTCCAAATATTCAAAAATTGTTGAAACAACTATTTTGGAGAGGATGTGAACCAGAATCAGCTGCTATCGGACACTCAATTTTGATTTCGCGAAAGACATTGAACTATACATACATGCAATAGTTCAATTGATATCTGTACAGCGATTTTGGTCGCAAAATGAGGATTGATTTAAGGATTACCGGAAGACAATAGTATTGGTAAATTGTATTGGTGTCAAATGGGCGTTTTTTTAGTTTTTAATTTAACATGATGCATAAAGAGAGATAAAACAACAAGAATAAAAGGGATAACATTATACAAATAAGATAAATAAGCTCAGGTCAGAAGACAACGATCGAGAGAATATATTAAAATATTGACTACACTATATTATGTTCTTATATACTCCCACACATAACTTGGAAAGAAACAACAATATTCAAAATTTAAAAAAAAAAATTTAAAATATTACGAATGGGGCCGACCATGATTCAATAAAACCAAGGTTAGCTCGAAATATGTAAATGGCCATCTTTTTTTTTTGACGTCACTCAATTCTCAATACGTATATAAATTACAACAACAAATAAAAAAACGTAAAGTAAAAAAGAATTGCATGACGTCACGAACAAGTGTTTTCAAAAATCGAGCTAACCTGGGATTTATAGAATCATGGGGCCCGACGAAGAATGCATAAATTAAAAATCATTTATTTATGTTGTTTTTTGTTTTTTTTTTATAGACGAGACATTTTTTTGTTTACGTATGTATTTTGTTTTGGTTTTTTATTAACGATGTCGTTGGTTACAACAGCCATAGAGACAAAAACTAGAATTCCTCATGTTAGAACAAAGGGAAAAATTACTCAAGGCGAGCGTAAGCACCAACAATTTCAACCGATTTCACCCGCTTCGCTTGTTTTGGATACTTACACTATGAGAAAACGCATGAGAAAATACACTAATACAATACAAATATTTGACGGCACACAATAGCAAAATGTATATTATAAACCGTTATACACATAATATATAAAATTCTCAATCCTCATTTTGCGACCAAAATCGCTGTAAGAATTATTAGTAATGCCCCCAAATTTGTTGAATTCTGGCCATGTTTTATTTAAGAATTTTCATCCCCGTCCCAAATGGAACTTCTGCGATTATACATCAATTCCATTTTAATTTGGTATCTTACTTAACCAACATACTTGAGATCAATGAATTAGTTGCAACTTATCTAAATGATGATGAAACAAGGTAGCAGGTTTGAAACTTTTCTAGAGGGATTTCAATACACATCTGTTTTGTGAGCATTGGATGATCGTCGCCACCAAACCAATTTTGTAAAGCCATTTATATTTAATCAAAGAGACTTAACAACTGCCCTGGTTTTTGAGTCGAAATGTTTTGGATTTTAGAAATGTTTCATGCTTTTTAAACACCATGCTGATTGAAAAGAGGACAATGGCTAAAAAATAGAGAAATATTTAGTGGAGCAGCAAACCCAAAATTAACATAGTTAGTTGCGATTTTAAACAGTATGTACCTAGGCCAATAAAACAAAACATTCTGTCCAAAATATATAGGGAGACTGATGATTTGGGCAAGCCTCTTATAGTGGTAAAGGATAAAGGCCCTTTGGATATTGGATAAAAGATTAATGGCCAAAAACGTCTAGAGCTTCTGTGGAAGGAAAAATAAGTTAGTGGAACCTATAAGTTAGTGTCGTCTGTCTCTAATTTTGTGACCAGCTTTTACTTGATTTTTTTAGATTTTTGAATTTATTCCTTATTGTTTGTAATCACCTTCAAAAGAAGTACTAAATTTACGTTTTTTAATTAAATAAAATATTGGAAAAATGTTACAAAATTAACCTTAATAATTTTTTTCCAAATCCTTAATTTTCTGACTACGAATTTACGTAATATACCAAGGGGCAATGAACAATTAACTTTAGAATTTGTGTTTCATTAACCACAGAAGGTTAACTGATCATGTCAAATCATTTAAAATCAAAAGGATTAGCAACATACTAGGCAAATAAAAAATCTTGTCCTTAAAAAATTGGAAGTAGCACACAACATTGCTGAAAAGAAAGGATTTACTCGTATACAGCTTTATAATATTTGATATGTAAGTTCCGCGCGGTATGCAACAAATTAAAGTTGTAGAGTCCACTCTGAACCTCAAATTAGGAATTGAAATTTCAATAAGTCAACGATAATTTAAGGATTTTTTCCCGATAAACTCGATAAAAACCAATATTTTCAGTTGTCAATATCATTAGGCACCAACTCAGCTGAATTTTCAAGAATCTTCATCGCGGAATAATACTTCTAACATAAAGTATACGCCATAAAGTGAATAAGTAAAATTTTCGATTATTCGATAATTTTAAAATTTTGAATTTAAGCTAAACTTGCAATCCCTTCATCAACTCTATTTTAATCTCTCCTTTTAACCAATTCGGAATAAAATACTATTCTAGCGATAAGTTGAACACCAGATTCTGTGCATTGATCGCTCAGTTTGGGATACTATGCGATACGAGAAGGACCAACTACAGGTGGTTTGGCAAAACGAGTTTAGCTAAAAATGATCAACTACAGCTACAGCTACTCGCACTTTATACAATTAAATACGTTATACGATTAACTATAGCAAAACTGAGGTTAACATAATTGCGACTAAACACGAAAAATTTAGTAGATCCGTTTTGCTAAATCGCACTACATTTCATTATTCCTCTTCTTATTAAAATTAAAAAATTAAAAATAAGGGCGATTTAATCAATTTCGCGCAGAGTGCTCAAAAGTCTCGAGCCGGCACTGGCTAAAAAACAAACCATTTTGGCCACTGTATTAAAAAAAATTGGGCCGATCCGACTCCTCGGACGACAATTTTCCAGAAAGCATTCATTAAAGATCACCAAACCAACGGCTTTTCTTAAATTTGGAGACCTCTTCTCCAATACGACAATAATTGATCACGACAATATAAATCTTCTCCACTCGTACCACCAAATCACAGACTCACAAATAATGTTAGATTATTTAGAACTGACACGTGTTGAGCAGCAAAGTCGCAATCGCCATTTTTCATCTTCGACTTTTAGCAATTAGATCTATAGTTATACATCTCTAGTATACCGTTGAAAGTCCTTAAAAATTTAATTTACTCCATTCAGAGAGCATCCATAATGTTGAAAAATTTATTTTCTGAAAATTTGTGCCATTTGTTCAGATCACAATATTATGTGAGCAACGTGGGAATTGGTCGATACAATTCTTTACTCAGTGCTTCAGTCTGGACAGGGCGTCGCTGTGAACCATTCGAAAATACAAAATATGTAATAAAACACAACAACACAAAATCAGAATTAACGTTAATTATCATCTGTTACCGAATCCCACCTTCTTGTCATAAAGCATTTCATTTTATATATCTCCCAGCTCTTCTAAACCTGCTCCACCCTAACGGCATGATATTATTTTAAAGCGTTATTCGGAGTTATATACGACTTTGAATACCGAGAGAATTTATTACTCAGAAATAACACCTTTAAAGGCGACTTTATTAAAGCAATTCACAAATAATGTATCGATCAACAAGTCGTTGAAATTTCAATCATTAAAATGTCATAACATGCCAATAAAACGTCACAGAAATGTCAATGTCATAGAAACGGGAATATCATTGGTATATTTAAAAGCTTACTAGATATCATTATTTTTAAATGTTGACGATATTATTTGCCACCAGCAAAGTATTTTAGGCAAATTTAGATGTTTAAATTCCATATTACACGGTAATCTATTTATCTTATCTTAAAGACACCTATAGGGAACAATTGTTGGGATTTGCAAGATATGTTAACTGTAGAAATATATTTCTTCGGAAAGTTCGACATTACCTCTGTAAACAGAAAAACAAATTTATATTACTCTTTTTGTTAAAAGGACCCTCACGCAGTGCTTCAATCGACTTCAAATTTAGTGAACAAGTAGATGATGAATTGTCAAATTTATCATCAACGTAACATTAAAATCGTCGGCCCCGTTTTTGAGAAAATCTGTTTGGCAGTCCTCACTTCCACTGCAACTCCCTCTATTCAATACCGAATGGCCTAAAAATTAACACAAACTGCTTATTACTAAAATCTATCTTTGTACAAACTTTCGACCAAAAACTATCAGTAATTGTGAGAATGGGAGGCAAAACAAAAATAATAAAAATGTGCGACTGAAAGGACGGAAGACAGACGGACGGAAGAACGGAAGGACGGACACGACATTTTTCTGATCGGTGTTTCGGGGTTCTGGTAACCTAATTCATCGAGAAATGTGAAAATCTGGAACAAAATTTTTTTTTTGTCGATTACAATACTTCCCCAATATAACTTCGTTATAGTGGGGAAAGAAAAAAATAATTAAATTTGTTGGAAGGAGTATCATGCTTTTTGGGTCCCTCATTTAGTGGTGTAGGGCCGTTATGTTGAATAAAAGTTTATGGACCAACCCATCTACGTGAATCCAAAATATGATGTACCCTTTTACCGAAGACCATATCCCCTGCGAGATAGGTTTAGAAACAGGATATTGTGATCTTAAACATACCTCTATTAACATCTCCTATTTAAACTATTTTCCCCGATAAACTCGATGAAACTAAATTTTTTCAGTTGTAAACATTTTGACATAATAGAGGATCATTACGGTCTTCAAATTTGCATCATCGCTGAAATCACCAGTAAAATTGATATTAACTGAGCCGCGGAATCAATTCTTAGACTTTTAGAGAATGTCGAACGGCAATTGACACTACTTATTGAATCACAGAGTCTCTTTAAACTTCTCTACAGCTCGACAAATTTTTTCTCAGGAGATCGCTTCGATTATTTAGGTAAAGTTTCACCACACGCTCGAAAACATGCTCCAATAAATTGAATTTGTTAAATAAATTTGAGGTACTTATAAACCGTCCTTGAAAATTGGTTTATTTTTTTTTTATATATTTTTTATATATTTTTCAATGCTAATAATCGATAATCTAGCGAATCGCAAGACGACAAATATGATGATTAGATCAATTTTACCAAGCAAATTTTAATTTCAATTGTATTTTTCCCCAAATTTTTATTGGTTTGCAAATATTTTATTTTATTTCATTCATATGAAAATTGCTTAAAAAAACACGGGAAATTTAGTAGACCCATTTTGCTAAATTGCAGCTCAGTTCAGTATTTCTTTGTTTGTAAAAAATAAAAAAATAAAAGGGGGCGGTTCAAATCTGGCGCAGAGAGCTAAGATGTTTCGAACCGGCATTGCACAGGGGCAGTGTTAAAAGATATCGAACGTGCGTTTGATTCAGTGTAGTTGGATGAACTCGTTTATGTTCTTAATGAACAGTAATTAAATACTTTTTTAATCTTGTTTCTGATAGAGTTTTTATTCACAATCTATTTACCATATTGGTTTTCGTATAATATTAGTAGTGCATTCTATATATGAGCCGTTTATTTTTAATGTGGCTTAAGTCCATATTTTGTTGAAACGAGATAATGAAAGAATAGAAAAACAATAAATGAAAAAACATATGGGATTTTGAATTTTCTTATTTTTTGCACAGGTGTTAGAGATTTTTTTTTTTGTTTTGACAATAAATTATTTACCGTTAGAAAGATTTTACTGTTAGTTATCTATTGTTATCATTAACTTGATTTTTTTGAAAAATGGACTTAGGCCACTTTCAAAATAAACGGCTCATATGGAAAAATATATTGTGTTAGAACGAAGATGTTTAATGTACGTCTAAAATCCGAAAGTTATATTTATAAAGAATACACATAGAATAAAACGTTATACAATTACGCGAATATATATTGAATACCGAGAACTCTTTAATTTACGGACCATATCTATTGTCACTCATACAAAACTTATATAGACTTGGGGTATTCACCTCCAGAGTAGCTTACCTAACAGTGGCATCCCGGTCCTATATCATTTTATTCGGCGAAGCAATGTGAAATTGGTTAACGAGGAACTCTTCAATGATGAAAGAATGCTCAGATTCAGTACAAGATTATCAGATAAAGATTTAAAAGAATACCATAAAGCCAGTCATAAATATTGGTGGTATAAAGGTTTGACAAAAGTATCTCTAAAAATATCCAATCCAACCTTTGAAGCGGTCATAATTTAAATCTTAATATAGTTTTTAACGGCTAGTGGAAATTATTAAATAATTATATTCTTTGTGGAATCTAGCCCATAAAATAATTGAAACACTTTTTGTATTTGTTTCCAAACATAAAACATTCAAAAAATTATATTATCAATATTAACATTTCGGCATTCTTGCCATTTTCAAAATATGTATATAACACTAAAATTAAAATTAAAATTAACAATGAATCACAAATTTTTTTAAAGATGGTTCTTAAAATTAACACAAATTTTTACTTACATAAAGTTTTACATTTACAAAACATTATAAAAATTTTAAATTTTGGATTAATTTATCTCATTATTGAAATGTTTAAATAAATAACATAAATTAAGTAGATAAATAAATAATTTAACAATTAAAATTAAAATTAAAATTAAAAAATCAACTTCACAAGTTAAAATTTGGTTTTTGATTAAATTATTTTATTTTTCCATCCTCAATAAGAGATGTATAAATTTGCTATTGTGTGGATGACTTTACTTTTTCATGGTTAAAAACGCGCAAAATTATGTATGTATATAAATATGTAATACAAACAATAATAAAAAATTGAATACCAACGATAATAGAATGAGCCATATAGACAGTACTTTTATTTTGGACCATACTGTCCAAAAGATCTATTGTTGTGTTTTATTTTTGAAGTTTTGTATGATTCCTTTATATTCCCGACAGATGTTAGTCGTGTCTGTTTTGTAATTAACATTTTTGTTAGTGTCTAAGGTAATATGAGCCGACTCTAAAAAATTACTCTAAATAAATTAGCCGAGACTTTTCCCATTTTTCTTGGTAAATAATTTTGGTTTTATCAAAATCAAAAACATGATTGTTATCGATCGAATGTTATAATATTACCAGTTGATGTTCAATTGCTTCTGTCTTTTGGTTCAAAGTTTTCAACTCCTACTATATTAAATAAATTCCCTCTGTTCAATAGTTTAGCAGATATTGAAAATATTCTGGAACTAGAAATTAATGAAAATGAAAAAACCAAAAAACGTACAGATATTTCTACAGTAATTAACGATTACATAAAGAAGCAAATAAAAAGAACATCATATGACAATTTCCTTATAAAAGCTGAAAAGAATTTAAAATATTTAGTTAAAAATAATAATGGTAAAATTATTCTACCAAGTGATAAAACTAAAAAAACGGTAATTATGAATAAGTTAGAATACCAACAAAAAATGAATAGTATGCTTTCGGACACAAGTAGGTATGTATGAATTAATTACGAGAGATCCAACAACTTCTACAAATAATAGTTTAATTAAACTACTAAATAATATTAATATTAGCAATTCCATAATAAAGAAAATTATAATCAAAAATCCTACATGCCCAAGAATCGTTATTTACCAACATCCCAACAACAATAGCAATAAAGGAAATTAAAAGAAATTGGGAACAAATTAAATATGACTCGGATTTGGACAAGAATAGTTTCATTAAACTTTTAAAATTTATAATTAATGAAAACAATTATTTCAAAATAGAAAATCAGTTTTATCCACCGAAATTTGGATTAGCTATGGGGAATCCATTGTCGCCAATCCTAGCTGATATTGTTATGGAAAAGTTATTTGATAAAACCCTTAAAAAATTAACGAGACCACCAACATTCATTAAAAAATATGTGGATGATATAATAATATCCATACCACGAGAAAACATTGAAATAACAAAAGCTGCTCTAGAATCATTTGATGAACACATAAAATTTACAATAGAAACAGAAAAAAACCAAGAAATTCTCTATTTAGATTTAAAACTTATATAAGGACGGAATCAAATAAAATAAAAACCAACTGGTATAAAAAATCAAATAGTTCAGAAAGACTTCTGAATTTCCTATCAGCACACCCAAAAACAATGAAAATGAATGTAGCACAAGCTTTTGCATTTCGAGTATTAACATTGTCTGAGAAAGAATATTGGAATAATAACATAAATATTATTAAAAATATATTATACAAAAACAATTATCCAGATAATGTTACCAAACGTATTATCATAAAAGCAAAGCATAAAGCTCAACAATTTCTACCTAAAAATTATAACAATGAAAATTTGACTAATAATATTAATACTAATGAAAATAACAGTAACAATGAGCATAATAATAATAATAATAACAGTATCCATAGTATCCTGAATAATAATAGTAATTTAGTGAGTCAAAATTATAACTTAAATGCTAACATAAATGATAATAATAATAATAACCCGGTTGATACTAAAATTGTCGCATTAACATATGTTCCAAGAGTTAGTGAAAAATTAAGTAAAATTTTAAAAGATGACTCTAGCTCGCACTTAATTAAAATTGGAAATAAGGTCCCAAATAAATTATCTAACCAATTTTCAAAATTGAAAGACAAAATTCCTAAACAACAACGAAAAAATGTAGTATATGAAGTAACATGCCAATGTGGTAAAGCTTATGTTGGACAAACTTCTCAAATATTAAAACATCGTCTACAAAAACATAAAAGCGAAGTGAGATTAAAAAATAAATCATCAGCACTAAGTACACATTCGATCGATAACAATCATGTTTTGATTATGATAAAACCAAAATTATTTACCAAGAAAAATGGGAAAAATCTCGGCTAATTTATTTAGAGTAGGGAGTGCAATACCGGACGAAAATATCAATACCGGTATTTCGAAATTGACATATCGAATACCGGGATCCCGGTATTCAATACCGAATATTTCAACCTTAATTTATTTTTAAAAAAAATACACATTTATCTTGGTCTTCGAATGCATGATGTAAGAACTGAAGAACTCCAGATAGTTCCCTCCGCCTTTCGTCTATTCGATCCTTTAAAGCATTAAAAAGTTGATTACCTATATTTGAATTTAATTTGCCTAGCTCTTCCAATAAAAATTCAAAAATTTCTGCCGAGATTAAATTTGCATCTTTGCGGCAAAGGGGTTCGACTGCAAGCTTAACTGGAAGTAGTGCCGAAACAGTTTTGTTTCATTTCAGTTTAGTGCATTGCAATGTTTCTATGGATTTACTATGTAAATTTTATAATATCTACTTCGCAATGCACTAAAAACAGATTTTTGCTTGATCATATATGTAAGCGAAATAGTATACTAAACTATACAGTTTTGTTGAAAAAGGAGAAAAATTAAATTTTGATTCGAAATTCCCTCTTACTGAAAGTTAATACATAAGGGAGAGTCTTCGGTTGTGGGCACAGTGTTGTTTTTGACCCATAATTTTCCTATGAGTTCATATTATGTAGAGATATGAATATCAATGGAAAGCTACAGGCTTTAGCTAACTGTTTACTAAAGTAACTACATCGATTCCATCAACTAAAACAGTTTACGACCAATTTTGTGAAGTGATCTTTATTGGCAAAAAAAAAATCGTTACCGGTTATGGGCACCCTTCGAAAATCCGCTGAAAATGGGAATAGTTTAAGGAAAATGCACCTAATTTGAAAGAATTTCGAGGTTTAATAATTTTGAAGGTCTTCAGTGGCAAACATATAACAAAAAAAGGCTTTTTAAAAAATTATTCAACTTCAGTTAACTCCGATGGCAGAGGCTTCAAACAGATGATGCAAAGTCGATATCATCATCAGATGATGGAGAGTTCTTTCTTTTTAAAGCGTTTGGCGGACGGATTGCCTTCTTGTTTTACTCTTCTTTGGGGAGAGGGGAGACGGACGCTATAAATGAAAAAAAGAGGGTGCCTACAACCGGTTACATTTAAGTGCCCACGACGATTCTTGAAGTAACCCAGAAAAATGTCACGCGTCATCATTTTGATATAAATCGATGTGGCATCCCAAATCACAACGAAAATACTGTAGACATATCGATAACACTCACCTGTTTGAGATTATTCACTTTGATTTATCGCACTTTTAAAACATTAGAAAATTACAATTGAGTTTATTTTTACGGGCTCTTTTTTTTAATGTGATCGCAGCAAATGAACAAGCTTGCCCATTCACTTCATTAGCTAGAAAACTGCGTACTGTCAAAATACAAGTATACGACAACAGTCAGATTAGCCATATTTACATTCTGTCAAAAGTTATGCAGGGGTGCTCACAACCGGAGACTCTCCCGTACATGTACTAATAAATTAATATTCAATATCGAAATACCGGTATTAGAACTTCTAATACCGGTATCGAATACCGAACAATAATCATCCGGGATCCCGGGATCCGAGATTCCGGGATCCCGGTATTGCACTCCCTAATTTAGAGTAATTTTTTAGAGTCGGCTCATATTAGCTTAGACACTAACAAAAATGTTAATTACAAAACAGACACGACTAACATCTGTCGGGAATATAAAGGAATCATACAAAACTTCAAAAATAAAACACAACAATAGATCTTTTGGACAGTATGGTCCAAAATAAAAGTACTGTCTATATGGCTCATTCTATTATCGTTGGTATTCAATTTTTTATTATTGTTTGTATTACATATTTATATACATACATAATTTTGCGCGTTTTTAACCATGAAAAAGTAAAGTCATCCACACAATAGCAAATTTATACATCTCTTATTGAGGATGGAAAAATAAAATAATTTAATCAAAAACCAAATTTTAACTTGTGAAGTTGATTTTTTAATTTTAATTTTAATTGTTAAATTATTTATTTATCTACTTAATTTATGTTATTTATTTAAACATTTCAATAATGGGATAAATTAATCCAAAATTTAAAACTTTATTTAAGAAGAGGAGAAAATTTAAAAGCCATTTAAAACTTTATGTAAGTAAAAATTTGTGTTAATTTTATGTAAGAACCATCTTTAAAAAAATTTGTGATTCATTGTTAATTTTAATTTTAATTTTTCTTTAATTTTAGTTTTATATACATATTTTGAAAATGGCAAGAATGCCGAAATATTAATATTGATAATATAATTGTTTGAATGTTTTATGTTTGGAAACAAATACAAAAAGTGTTTCAATTATTTTATGGGCTAGATTCCACAAAGAATATAATTATTTAATAATTTAAATCTAACCGATAAAACAATGCACGTTTGTCTAAAATAAGAGTTTAATGTAATAAATTTTGGTACCATAAACTATGCAATTTTTTCTTATTTTCCCCTATTGAATGGATAACGTTTAATTCATAAAATGAAAATAAAACACTTAACTGAATTGTAATTTTTGAAATGTTTATACAAATACTATTGTAACCAAAAAATTGTACTTGTAAATGCTAAATAAAAATTTTATCATTAATAAATAAAATGTCCAAATATATGGCATCTAACCTGACCGCTAAAAATCATGATATCGTCATTTTGGTTTTGGTTTTCTTTCTCAGTTTAATTAAAGGATATTTTTGTATTGCGTACAACTCTAAGTTTTACGCAAACATTTTGCAAAGCAGACATTCTTGCTCTAAATTTCCAAATTTTGTCCTACTTTGTAATACATACAAATAAAAGACAACAGAAAAAATGTGCTTCAACTTTATTTTTGTTAGTTATTGATTTCTGCTCACATTTTTTGTGAGAAAAGAAAACGACATTTTTTTCAATTAATCGACTCTTCGATCGAACAATTTTTAACGATCGTTAATTCGTTAAATCAATTAATCTAATTATGGCATGGTTACATTAATTAATTTTAAATCGTTTACGGGCAACGTTTGATGACGGTTGCTCAATAATATTTATATTTATAAAAAACAATCAATACCAAACAAGAATGAAAACAGAAACCAACAGCAGCCATTTAAAAATTGCTTAAAGCATTAGAATGTATGTATTTACATTTTAATAAGAATACAAAAGCCATTTATATATATATATTAATTATTTTCATCCCGCTGATTCAATCAACTCTTACTCGTATATTGGAAATTTATATAAAATTTTTTGGAATTTCATTTTGTTCAGCTATACTATACGAGTATATAAGCTATAACAGGTTGAATTACATTTATTCGTTATTATTATTATTTTTTTGTTAACAATAAGCCAACAAGAATTTTTTTTGTCATATATTTTTAGACAGTGAAATTACAAAAATATTTAAATTTTGTTGAAACAAATTTTTTTGTTCGTTCTCGTTCAGTAAAATATCAAGAGAAAGGAATTTTAATCAATTTCCATTAGCATTAATTATTATTTGGTATTTGTGCTATGAGTTTTTACGAGAAGCATTTTTTTGTATATAATACTATATATTGTGTATAATGTGCCCTATTATGAAATAATAACATTAATTGAAATTGATAATAATTGCTCTAGTTTACATATTTATACGCTTGAGGGGTTAATTGTGATTCAGCGCTGAAACAACATACTTTATATGAATATCTTTTCTTGCCATGATGCTTTAAAAATTCTTGGTGAGAAATAACAGATTAACAGAGATTAAATTTCTTTTTCATTTCTTTTTTTTTTTCTACACATATGTACGTTATATGAGACACCAAAATATATTTTTTATAATTTATCTACCTTTTATGCAAAGTGACATAATGGTAATTAAATCATCTAGTGTTAACATTATATGTATGCATGTATGTAAATTTATGACATATTTATATGAGTTATGAAATTGTTTATTATCATAATAATAATAATTTATAAACTATGCTGTGGGTAAGGAAGCTCCTTTTTTTAATTGAAAATTTAATTTTGTTGTTTCTTTCTAAAATAAAAAGGGGCCATATTGTCTGTAATTATTTTAATACATAAAATCTCTCTTGACAGTACATCGTGTTGTGTGTTACAATTTATGCATGAATTTTATATACACACATAATATAAATATAAAACCACCCAGGCATTTACACAGAGGAAAGAAGTTTAATTTAATTTTTTGAAATTTCCTTAATAAAAATTGTGAATACTCGTGTATATTGTTTTGTCAATCAAGGCAATTAATTAAAATCTTTTTAAATTATATTTTCAATAAAACGGAAGCTTGATCAAATTAAATAAATTAAAAAAAATATATATTTTATATGACAAATAAATTATATAAAATTATTACGACGTTAAGTTATTTAAATAAATAAAATGTCACGTGTCATGCGTGCTTTTTATAATTTGTCACATAATTTTATTTTTGTTTTGTTTATTTATTATATTATGTATATAAAAAAAATTAAAATAGAAAATTTATTAAACAAATCAGGAAAATAAATTTTCGTTTTTTTTTTTTGTGTTTTCAACAAATATCACGCAATTACTGTTTGACTTTGTTGTTGTGTTTATTTTTAATTTTTTAATAATATTGTTGTACCTATACAGACTTCAGACTTCTCTCTTGTCTTACTCGTACTTTACAAATTCTAAGGTGTAGATTGAAAAAAGCAGGGGATTCAATTACAGAAATAATTTATGAATATTTAAATAAATCCTGTCGTTTTGTTTATAAATCAATTGCTTTTTATGTGATTTTAAATAAATTTCATCTTGTATTATGACGAAATAGGCGAGTGATAATAACGATACATAACAATTAGTGTACATAATTTACGATATGATAACAGTTTGAATAAATAACTTTTTTTTTTATTTTGGTTATTTTTTGGTGGTTCATAAATTACAGGGGATGACGTGTGGTGACAATTCGTAAGGTTGTTAAAATAATAAAAATAAAATAAATGGTTAGACTGTTGGCTGTGGAAATACGTTACTTTTTCAATTATCATGAATTCATATATGAAGATATGGTTGTGGGTTGCGCCAGGCTTAATTTTGTTAGATTACTGTTGTTTTTAATTCTACAAAAACGTATAGATTTACACGAGTACACTGGAAAACTATTTTTGAAAACCAGCACAAAATTCTCAACAAATATTGAATGCCGAGTTCTCATTCCGAGCAAATAGGTACAAAAGCACAAAATGACTATCGAAAGAAATCTCACCAGAGAAAATTTAACTTCGATATATTAAGGAACTCCAACAAAGTCTGTGCTGCTATACAAACTAAATCAATATAATAATGTAACAAGTCACTGTGGCAATGTGTTTGTAATGCACTGCAACATAAATGACATTAAAATAAGTCTCGGGCGTTTTTAATCTCCCATCCCCACTGTTCTTCAGTTTTTCCTACCAATGTTACAAAGTGCCGTAAAACAAATTTTTATTGAGTCCAATTTATCTCTAAACTTGCAGCAAATTTATAAAATAGCTAAAGTGAATAGCCGAATTCTTCGAAATGGTGGACGGTTATGTAATTTTTAATTCTGAATCGAGGTTGTTGCTTTAGTTGATGCTATTCTACTGTGCTTTATTTGATGCTTTCGAAAAACTTGTGCCCGACCGACCTGTAAACGTAAGAATAACCGTCATCCATTTTATAGTTTGAGAACAATTTGATCAATTTTGGCTATATTTGACTTGCATAAAAAACTTACATTTCACAGCTTCAAAATAATTTAATCACAAACTCCAGCTTTTTTTGGTGGTGCTCACAGGAAATTGTACCAATTATCTCCTAAAAATGGATCTCATATCTAGTATCAGCAAAATGTAATAGAAATGGAACATAAAAAATTTAATTGTGGTTTAGGTTCCGATAACATGCCTAAATAGGTCATTATCATTACCATATTATCTATAGTTTTTATGAATTGTCCTTGAGGAGAGTTATATTTCCTCGTTTATTGGGCCCACGGTTGTTAGAGCCCAAGAGATTTATCAAGCGATAAAATACTAGTTCAAAGTCTAGATTTGATAGATGTTAGCTCAGATTAAGTTTAAATTAGACCACCTTTTAAAATTTGCAAAATGGGACTTATCTAGAAAAAATTTACGAAAAGGCCGTGGTTTAATTTTTTGTCGCTATTAGGTATTTTCTAAAAAAAAAATAATGCCTTTAGGTTCTGACAGATATTTATAAAAATAAATTCGCTAAACTCGATTTAAATCAAGGCTTTCGCCTGAAATACTAACTATTTTAGTGTTTGCTGGGTTGATTTATTTGTAACCCCTTTTCCAAATTGATTTAAGCCTTTTGCAAAACAAATTCAACGTTTTTAAAATCAAGTTTTGATTTGCAACAGGAAGAATCTGATTTGTAAAATCGAGCTGCTTTATTGCTGAGCAGTATCATCATTGTGATATTCCTAAAAATCAAGACGAAATCCTAAAAAATTATCCAACCAGGCCCAAAAACAATTTCTTGTTTCCTCATTAGAAGGGCTTTAGAGTCCTTAGAATAGGAATAATGTGTAGCATTCGTTCGATTTATAGTTTCTCATTTACCGGATCTTTTCGATTAGCAGTAAATGGTAAATACAAATTAAAATTTACCCGCAAAACTGGTTAATTTTGAAAAATTATTTTAAACATAAGGAAAATGCAAATCCCAAATTATTTTTGCAGTTATTGCTGCGGTGTTTCTTATTATTTGTGTTCGGCGGGATTCTCTTGATTTTGTAATTTTTCGTCGCTTTCCGATTCCATATCCCCTGTATATCATCTTTTGATCACTTTTTAGAATTTCTCAAGATTATTGGAGTCTAGCTTGAAGATAAGAAGATTTGATATATTCGAACCATAATCGGTGATTCGGTGTTTCGAAACAGTTTGCTTGTTCGAGATAATCGAGAATATTCGATTATGTTTTAGATTGTCGGGTGATTTGATTACTCGATATTACTCAAGAATCTTAGCACTTATTAGAAGAATATGATTGTTCGATATTTATGAAATTATCCGAGATTATTTAAAGGTTTAAATCTTAGTAGAATTTTGCATATCGCTTTGTTTTGTTTAGCCTTAACTTGATTAGTAGTATTTTGCTTAGTAGCGTTAAGCTACTTGACTAATACTCATACCCCACTTTACGGAAGGGATCCGTTCCAGAAAAGCTGTCCGTAAACCGAAATTCCGTATATCGAATCATTATTTTTCATATAAATTCATACAAATTATAAGCAACCCATTCCCAAGGCTGTAGAATAAATATAAGCGACAAAGAAAATTCATATTTCTTTAATTAGTAATTAAATACATTTCAAATTCGTAAGGTAAATAATAAATAAATACAACAAACCAAATCCATAAAACTACATAAAAAACATTAGGATCGAGTAAATTATGATTAAAGAATCAATTTTTTTAGGAGAGCTTGAGCTACAGACTGGGCTATAGCTTGGACTAGAGCTTGAAATGGAACTTATACGTATGCTTTCTCTAGCCGTTGTTTTAGATGAAGTTGCTATGAAAAATGTATCTAACGTTTTCTGTCAGGCTTCCGTTTTAATTATTTTGTAAAGCTACTTGTAGCATTCAATGTTTTCATTGTTGCCACGAACCGACGTGAATTAACTTCCGTTTCTCGATCTGTTGTAACCGATGTCTGTAAATATTCCGCTAATTCTACCAGCTCCTCATTTGTCAAACTTTGTTGGTCTATTTCTATCAGTTCGATCACAACAACTTCTTGCACTTCGTGGAAACCAAGTTGATCAGCAAGTGATACAATATTTTCACGAACGACATGCAGCGAATCAAGATCAGATACGTCATATTTAACGCATTCTGGCCAAAGTTGTTTCCAAACGCGGTTAATCGTGTTAACTTGACCTCATTCCACGATTTTTCTATGTTGTCTAGAGTGCGTTTTATGTTGTATTTTGTCCAATATTCTTTGATAGATGATTGCCCATCGGTGGCGCTTACCATCTGCTGAAAAGTTCTACGTAGGTAGAATGACTTAAAAGTAGAAAGACCTTGGTCCATATGTTGAAAAGTCGCTGTTGTGTTTTTAGGTAGCAATTCCACTTTTACGTCTTCAAACATTCCTCCTAAATGCATTGGATGTCCTGGAGCATTATCCAATAGCAAAAGTATTTTATTTCAAAGATTTTTCTTTTGTAAATATTTTTTCACATCCGGACAGAAGTTTTTTTTTACTATAAGTCTTCGAAAATGGACATTGTCATCCAAGCTTTCTTGTTGTACTTCAAAATTACGGGTAACCGTAATTCATCACTTCCCTTAAGATCCCTTGTATTTTCCAACAAATATATCGTCGTTATAGAATAAAAAGTAATCATCTATGATACATTATTATTATTATTATTACTTGAGGGCCATGTGGGGGCTCAAGCCACCCCGCACTGCGACCTAAAAGATCTTTTGTGCATTAAGCCCTACTTGATTATCCGTCCAGTCAATATTCAAGCTCTTAATGAACCTGATAATACTGCCTAACGGTACGTGATACATACTATCTGGGCTCATTGCTCTCCCTCCTAGATGTTTTAATTATCCGTCCAGCCAATATTCAGGCTCTTAATTAAAGAACCTGATAATACTGCCGACCGGTGTGTGATACATACTATCTGGGCTCATTGCTCTCCCTCCTAGATGTAATAACATTTACTTCTGCTAGAAGAGCGGTAGCATTGGGACTCAAGGACATCGAGAGGGCAGACCCACTCCCGTATATTCCTATCCATGCCTCGTCTACCGTTTTGATTTTACTCTTGCGAGTTGCTGGGACATACTATCTGGGCTCATTGCTCTCCCTCCTAGATGTTTACTGTTGGAAGTACTTCTACACGCGATACATATTATCTGGGCTCATTGCTCTCCCTCCTAAATGTTTACTGTAGGAAGTACTTCTACACGCGTTACATACTATCTGGGCTCATTGCTCTCCCTCCTAGATGTTTTAATTATCCGTCCAGCCAATATTCAGGCCCTTAAAGAACCTGATAATACTGCCGACCGGTGTGTGATACATACTATCTGGGCTCATTGCTCTCCCTCCTAGATGTAATAACATTTACTTCTGCTAGAAAAGCGGTAGCATTGGGACTCAAGGACTTTGAGAGTGCAGACCCACTCCCGTGTATTCCTTCCCGTGCCTCGTCTACCGTTTTGATTTAACTCTTGCGAGTTGCTGGGAATAAAAAAAAAGTCGCCTGTAGGTCACCCAGGTTTACTACAGGAAGGCTAAATAAAACTGGAGGGTGCCTGGTATCCAGAGTCCGCATATATAGACTGATTAACCTATCAGCCATTCATCCATCGGCATATGCTGTTCCACCTTAGATTAGGGATTTTTTGTCAAGGTTTTCTCCTTTAGCGTCGTACTTTAGCCTGTCACCAAAGGCCACATTCAGCCTAATGGTTACAGTTACCGGTGGTTGCCACGAGGAGGCAGTACGTACACCTGCGCCTACTGGAAGTTTACGAAGCCCCTTCCAATAGACGCCATCTATGATACATATTTATGATTTCGAGTATAAGGGTCTTAGTATTAAGTTCTATTAAAAATTCAATTTTTTTAAATTAAATAGTTTGATTATTGTATCTTTTATAATATAAAGGATACAGTAATCAAACTATTTAATTTAAAAAAATTGAATTTTTAATAGAAAAGTTAATACTAAGACCCTTATACTCGAAATCATAAATATGTAGATGATTAATTTTTATTCTAAAACGACGATACTAAGAGTAGTTTCAATTTGTAGTCATCTGAGGCATTGCCTCCAAGTAGCAGGGTTAAGCGTTCCTTTTGCACTTTATGCCCAGATGCGGTTTTTGATTCTTTTGATATAAAAGTTCTTTCTGGCATCCTTTTCCAATATAAACCAGTCTCGTCGACGTTCAACACCTGTTCTGGAAGGTACCCTCCCCATTAATGATTTTAAACTGAAGGGTATTTAGTAGCGGCCTCTGTATCATATCATCATATCATATCTCTGATTTTGATGTTATGCAAGTTTTGTCGTTTTCTAATTCGATCGAACCAGCCCCGACTAGCAGAAAACGAAATTTCCTTAGGTTCTTCATCAATAACTTCGGCTCTTAAATGCTCAAATAGTTTCTTAGCCTTTTCCTGAATGATAAGTTCACTCATTGGCATGTTGCGCTGGTTATTATCATCAATCCATATGCCTAACCACTTTTCCATTTGCTCCATTATTGGGCTCCTTTGACGAGTTAATTTTGGAGCACTTAACGGCGCGGTTAATTCCGATTGCTTCAAAATTTTATCTCGGGTTTCCTTAATTGTTCCTATGGTCGACGAAAAAAAAATTCCGTACAACGAATTTTTCCTTCCGTATAGCGGAAAAGGAATATAAATTATAAATTCTGTTATAGCGAAATTCCGTATAAAGGGCGTTCGTATAGCGGGGTAAGAGTATGATTCTATAATTCCGCGAATTTTTCGGGTATTTTCGAATCCAGGTTTTGCAAAATTATTCATTGATATCTAGATTTGTCAGTATGATTTAAATTGTTCCATATCAATCGAGATTTACATAATATGCATAGAGATTAATCGAATTTTTCTCAGGTAATCAAGATTTCTTAAGTTTTTCACGATTATCTGAGATTTTCAAATTTATTCGAATTTTATATGGCAATATTCTGCGCATAGCTTTGAGTTGTGAAAACTTGCAGAGTTACACATATAATATGATATTTAATAGATTTCGAGGTAATGCGAAAATTTCGATATTTCTTCGATTTCTTAGGTTATATTCTAAATTATTCATTTCCTTTTGTTTTATATACTCAGGATAATTCGACATTTGAGAACTATAGAACATTCAAGATTCCTTGAAAACTCGACATTTTTGAGATTATTTCAAAATTGTTAATATTTACCAATTTATATTTGAAGTTTTTGATGCTTTATCGATATTGCCATGGAAATGAATCACGGTTTGTTTTGTCTCAGGAATTTAAGAAAAATGTTGAATTATTTTAAATTACCGATAAAAACTTGGTAAGGAGGTAAATTGAAAATCGCAAAGTTTGTCTATAAATCATAAATCGGTAGAGAAACTATCTTCCACTGTATTGCGGTTGATATTTTCTTTTCGGACACTAACAGCCTGCAGGCGCTTGACGTTTGAAAATTCGGTTTTTGGAACTTGAATGTGTTTTAATTATTTTAACACCTTCAAAATTCATAGGAAATATAAACTTATGAAGATTACAATTCACGCTCATTTAGTGCAATTTCTTAAATCCTACTCTCGAAATCAGATAATAAGTTTTTAATTATAAAAAGAAACGCAAAGCAAATGTTTATCCTAAAATAAAAGCTTTACTTGTCTAGTACAAGAATCATCATTAGGGGCCCAAAAAAAATGTTGCCCGATTTTTTTTTGTAGTTACGCCACTGGCTAAGATATTTGAAATCATATTCAGGAAACAAGATGATATTAAAAATTATCGAGGTCTAACAATATTTTCATCGATTCTAAAACTATTTGAGCTTATTATTATCAGATTTGCATTTTCATATCAAAACTTTATTAGCGCTTCAATGACATGGATTCATCGGGCACTATTCTGTTGTCAATTCAAGGATTTCTGAAGCCATTTTACTCTCCGCAAAATGATCTTCACATTACCAAATTGGAAAGATTTGGAATGAGTAAATTATTTTGGATGCAGGTTGTTCTAACTAGCGATAAAAGCCTAAGTTGTGTGAAGTTCATTATTGGTGTTCCTCAGGGTGCTCACCGGACCTGTTGTATTTATTATATTCACTATTAAATTACTTATTTTGAACATCAAATGTCATTAGAATTGATTTCTCAAAGGAAGGAAAAATTATAAACTAATACTACTCCATGCTTCTCGTGGATTATTGTCGCATCTCGCCTCAAAAATCGTAATAAATCATGGATAAGTTTAGCATGTAACTTATATTTTTACCGAAACTTGAGCTACCCGTCTTCTGTATGGTATGCTCAGTGACGCCTGAAGATACCTGTCCGCTGTACGCTCCCTAATCATCGATTAGCTAACAATAGTTTGTTTTTAGTGACGGATGCAAACGCATAGCAAAAAAAATTCTTGTGGTAGCATTAAGCAAGTGATGGTTAAAGCATATCACTCTATAGCATTAACTGTGTACAAAATGCAGAAAAAAAACAGAAATGAATTTTTTGGTGTATGATTTTTGAAATATAAGAGAGAACAAATCAGAATTTGAATGTCAAAATTCTATACATCGATTTTAAGGCACTAGTATTGGTAAATATGTGAGGGTGCCCGAACGTGCGTTTCTTGTAATTTTTTTATTTAATATGATGCCAACAAGAGAAATAAGAGAAATAATCTCAGATGAGGACGATCGAGAGACAGTATTAAAATGGTGACTGCTCTTTATTATGTTCTTATTCACAGACATAACTCAGAAAGAAAATAATTTTTGATTTTGGTCTAGTTAGCTTTGCGAAACTTTAAAATCAAATCAACAAATAAACAAAGGACCAATACAAATAAATTAGAAATGCTACACAAACTCATACACAACCTTATGGGAGTTGCAAGTATTCTTTTTGTCATTTCTTTGATATGATTTTAAAGTTTCGCAAAGCTACCTAGACCAACATCAAAAATTATTCACGAATGTCTATCTCTTTTAAGCACATTATAAAGTGTAAAGATTTCTCTTTCGTTTTAAAATTGTACTGATTTTTATTTATCAATAGAAAGAGGTGGGTACAAACATTTTTGTAATTTTTTTTTGTTTCATTGATTGCATATAAAATGATTTTTCTATCTTTTCTAAATCAAAATCAGTCGAAAAAAACAATAACGGAAATATTTGTTCACCAGCTTAGGACTAAAGCGCTATAGAAGATATTGTTCTGTTTATATATTCTGTGGTATAAGGCAGAAGAAGATTGTATAAATTAAAACCATTTATGTATTTATATTGCTTTTTGTTTTTACTTTTTATTTGCTTTTGTACAATCACGAGAGAAATTGTGTGAATGTCAACAATTAATTGTCGTCGGTTATAACCCTTTCGAGCCCCTCTATCACAAATGTGAGGTACATAACAAAGGTCATTAATTTTTTTTTATTTGAGGGACGTCAAGACCAATCCGCACAATTGTTACACACAATTTTTACCTGCATTGCGGGTAACATTTTTTTTATTTTATGTATGACGTGAAGACCAACTATCCCAAATGTGATAGTAAATTCTTGTGTGCCTTGAAGTCACCGAAAATTTAAACTTCAAATTTTTGCCTGAAATTTTTGTGGGCCAACATTGAGAATATTAAGTACCAGATTCCAGAATTTTTTTTTGAAAAAAACATATATCTTCTGAGAAAACACACCCTCACATTTGTGTGATGTGGGCTTTCTCATATACATTTTCTTTTTCTTGTTTGCTATGAACTGGTCCATATTGATTACCTTCGAAGGACACCGTAGCTGTTACTCCAGATATACACCGAAAGCAAAAGGAAAGATACCAAAGTACCAATTAATAAATTATCGTTTTAAATAAAATAAAAATTCAAAATTTATTGTATTAGAAGAAAATTACAAATATCACATAGGTATATCACATTTCTGTTTACTAATATCTACTTTTGTTGAAACGCATGAAGGAACTACTGGTAAAGTATTTCTTTCGAAATCCGTAACAATCCAACCAGATGGTGAATTCCTGGTTGACGAACTATTTGTGCTTATGCGACGTACCTTGAATTATATTGGATGAGATGCATAATTAAATATTTTAACGATTTGAATACAAAAGTGCTACTGTTTTCATATTATCACACTCTTCAACATCATCAACATCGCCATCAACTCCTTCCACGATTGCCTTACGAATTGTATCCGGCATTATAAAATCAGACTCATGGACATCATAATCATCATCGACAGCTTCTTTCTGGGAATCTTGAAGCATTTTGTGAAGTTCTTCCTTGTCCACCAATCAATTTCCTCTTGCAAACACCACTAACAAATTTTGGTTTTTAATGTATCACGCGGAGACCAGATGTAACATATGTGATAGTAGATTTTTATTTATAAATTTTCAATGTTAAACGTATATAAAACATAAAATAATTATAACAAATTTAAACAATCATTCTTCATAAATGAATTTATACAAAAAGTACAATAAAATTGTATTTTTTTCTTAATAAAAATAAGTACTTACATTAACTCGATTTTTGCGCTCCAGATATGTTAATGTTTGACCCAATATAACTTTATGTACACTGTATTTTTATATAAGTTTATTTTGTTTCTTAAGAGTGAAAGAACCGATCAATAGATGGAACTCAATCCAAATAGTAGATATTATTTTTATATGTGTAAAAAGATTGACAAAAATTAGCAATGTTTAGCCCTCACGATTGTGATATCTGGGCTTTAAGATATATATAATACAATTACGAAAAACAATTTTACGCCATTCTTTTTTTTATTGTCACATATGTGATAATTGGTCTTCAAGAAATACAACTACAAAAAATTATTGGCGCTGTAGTCACCAACCTCACAATTGTCACAATTGGTCCACAACAATGCAGAAAAATCATACAAGCTGGACTCGAAAGGGATAAGAACAATAGATACAAAAATATGAATTCCACATATTAGAAAAACGAGAAAAATGACTGAAAGCGATCATAAGCATCTAAAAATTTGAACAATTCACTTATTTGTCATACCTACCATCATGAGAATGACTCCGTCTAAATAAACAAAATTCCCATTTCTCAATCTTCATTTTGTGACCAAAATCGATGTTCTGATACACCAAAATTAATATAACGTATTGAACAGAGGTTTTAGGAAGTTTATAAAATGTGTCACACGCCCTGACTACATGCATACCCCGTGGTAGCTTGTTGAAACGAAATCGACTTAAGTTTTACCACTTTTCATCTGGACTCATGCCCTTTAAGGTTACAGGCTGGTTTAATGATACAAATCCAGGCACAGTGGTTAGCATGCTTGATTAAGCTCCGCAGGTCCCGGGTTCAATTCCCGGCCAGTGATGAAAAAATCACGGCTGTTTAAGGGCAGGAAATTCATTATTCGTTAAAAAAAAATGATTACAAAACTTCAGTATGAAGCGGCCAAATCCCTCTATGGGATGTAGCGCCAGCGAAAAAAAGTCTGTTTTAACTACCATTATTAAGTATTATAAACTTGTACATCGGGACATCTTTAACTTTAACGATCAAAGAACGCAACGATTTTCGATTGATCACCATTAAAATGAGTTATGCGGTGATCGTCGAGATTTTTATCTGGAAATGTTTTAATCTATTGATCTGTGTTCTTAGTTGCGAACATTTTTTAATATTTCATTATAAAATATTCTAAAAAATATTGTATTTAATAAAATATTTAATTTCGTATTGCAACCACTAAAATTTCAGGGAAAAATCTAATTTTCTGTTGGTGATCAAATATTCAGAGGTTGTTGATGAAAATCAATATTTCTAATATTTAGAAATTCGCGCATAACAATTTTCAGTAGCTGCCACATTTCAAACGGTACTCATTAAAATCGATTAATGGTAACCAAAAAAAAAAAATACGTTAAACACCAGTGGGTGGTAAAAAACTTTAAATCTTAATGAAACTATTCTTCAAACTAATTGTTTAACGCTATTTAATAAATAGCAGTGTGATGACGCCATCAAATCTAGATTTATCCAATTTCGAGAAAGGTAGCAATTGTTCTTGTAAAAAATAATTTGTAAAGATAATTTATTATTATAATTCCCAATAGGAAGTTAATATTTTTCTGAAAAATTGTAAGAGAAGTTAATCCAGTTTCGAACTGATGAGCCAATGATTATGAAAAAATCAATCCTCTCATCAGGCCATGGCTACTGGACTGATAGTACCACAATTTTACATTCTATATATAGAATGTATATTGTGCACAGGTAATATTAGCGAATTATACTACTACAGCTAAATTCCCTTACAAATCTTCTTTTTACATTTACAACTGCTCTATTCTTGTGTAAGCAAATTATTTTAATACCCAATTTATTTACTTTAATTTGAATTAATTAATTAATTCGTGTATAGTACCAAATAAGCTGCCAAATAGATTCATAGTACTCAACAATGGTAACAACTTAAAATGACATTTACGTCCTGTATTAGAAAATATTAAATCAAAATACAACTGGTGGAAAAATTGATTGTGTTAATATTTGTTAGATGAAATATTACACAAATCTGAAACATTTCTATTACGGTTAGTACGGTTTTCAAAATATTGTATGGTTTAAATATTAAATATTTACCAGTTTAAAATTTTTTACAAAAATATTTTATGACAAAAACATTCCTCGATATTTGTTAAGTTTATCCTTAATATGTTCTAAAATTACAAAACAAAATTTAGGACAAACTTTACGCGACTGCAGAAACGTATGAAATTTGTCCTAAAATTAAACATTTCTCCTAAAAATTGATTTTCCTGAGAATTTATTAGTAAGTATAATAAATCTCTCAATTATCTAATTCGTCTAATCACCAAATATGTAACCAATCCTAAAGATCATTTTAATGTATTTTACAAATTAACATGTAGAAGTATATTAGTATCATTTACACGAGAAATAATCATTCAACAACCCATGAAAGCCGAGAGGGTTTCAATGTTTCAATTTTATTTGAAGTTAGTATCCCAAAATTGTAATAGAATTTAATCCAGCTTCGATATTTGGTAATTACTTACACGAATTAAATAATTAATTCAAGTTAGAGTAAAGTAGAAAAAGAAAATTATTAAAAATAAATCTCTCGGTATTACAAAATTTTACGTAAAAAAATATTTTACTTATGTAATTCAAATTAATAACTTTCAACACTCTAGATGATAAATAACAAGTGACTTAAGACATACGCCTATATTTTGCGCCTCTATATTGTCGGCGAGAAACGCAAAATATTTAAGTCCAAAAACAATTTTTTTCGGGAGACAATGAAAACTATCTCACACTAAAAATATCTGTTTATTTACAGAAAATCTTACTTAAATAAAGAAAAATAATTTCTCACTACAAGAATTTCTAGTTTTCAATCAAAAGAATCGGTTTTCACAAACAAACCGATTTCGTTAAACAATAAGAATTAACCATTAAGAAAAACCATACTCTCTATGTAATCAAGTTTTCTTGTATCAAGAAATTAGTTTTTTCATATCAAACAAATAAAGATAAACGAGAAACGTAAAGTTTATGGTGTGAAAATTTCGTTTAGCTGAAAAAGCAAAATTTCTTGAATTATCCGTTTTTTCTTCATATCAGAAATTATTTTTTTCCGTGTATGTTTGCGCGAGACGTGATTCTTGGACATATTGATTGTCCCAAGATTTTGCAGCTTTTTACGTTTAATGTACCTTATCATAACTATAACGAAGTTATATTAGGTAAGTATCGTAATTGCGAAAAAAATTTGTTCTAGATTTTTATATTTCTCGAGTCTCGACGAATTAAGTTACCACAACCCCGAAACATCGATTAGAAAAATATCGTGTCCGTCTTTCCGTCCTTACAGTCATACATTTTTATTATTTTTTGTTTTATCTTCCATTGTCACAAATATTGATAGTTTTGGTCAAACTTTTGAACAAAGTTAGATTTTAGTAATCAGCAGTGTAATAAAATAAATATTTGGCTACGGTTAATACACCTTCCAAATTCTAGCAATTGTTCCCTAGGTGTATTTATCTAAATTCAATCCGGAATCAAACGTAAAATTAACCAACTAATAAATTAATATTAGATTAATTTTTTTTTTAATAATAACCAGGGTTCATCTCCCAAAAACCACTATTGTAAAATACCTCCCTCCCCCCCCCCCCTCCCGCCATCCCCAACACCAAATTAAAGTACTATTAACTTAAGTACTAAATATAAAAATATTTCAAACGATATAGTCTGAAACAATCTGTAGGAATTATTCTCTAAAAAATTGAAAAATTTAAATCGAAATCACCTTTGAATTATTTCTTGTAATACTTAATAAACCGATAATAAACCTCTATTCAAATGTCAAAATCCAATTTCACAAAATACCGTAAACTCCCTCTTTATGCTCCCAATACATATAGCAGAAGCGTGTATAGAGATTTTTCTGGGTTTTGGTAATACGCTGTTGGTTTTGATACAATAATAAAAATGAATAAAGATACACATACACACCAACAGTACATTAAAAGATTGTTTTTATTCATTATATTATCCAATACAATGAAAATCCCTATACATAACAAGTATCTACTGTAGAATTTCACTCTACTACAAAATCAACATACAATTAATGTAATAAGAGTCTAACATAATAATTGATTTTACTGCCATATGCAAAAAACATATGGCGTAAGATTACATGCCAACGATACTTGGATAGTACCGTTAAATAAATTTTGATTTTGAGTAATCCAGCAATTCCGTAACAAACTAACCTACACACTTTTGCAATAAATTAAAACTATTTATTGTTACACTTAAGTAAATCAAAAATAAAAATGTTTATCTGGATTTTAATTATTCTTTCCAATTGAATAAATCACACAATTCCCAAATACAATTTTTCACTTTCAATAAACTAAAGCCAAATCTACACAATAAATTTAAAAAAATTAACGCAAAAACAAAACGAAATTTTACACCACCATCTTAATTTTCATTTCACTATTTAGCAACATGCAACACAAAACATTTTTTTTGATTTTATTCAATCAAATCACTTTTAATTTTCACGTTTAATTACTAAATACAAAACTAATCCACTTATAATTTTATTTATCACTTTTTTTTTGTATTTATTATATCTATTTACTATTATTAATTAATTTATATTTCCATTATGAAAAAAACGAAACGTCAACTCAAACACAGTGCTGCGTACCTCTGTGTAAAGGTATTTTTTCTGAGTAATAAATTTTCTTGGTGTTAGAGGTCGTATTTTTATAGTAAATTACTAAGGGACGCCTTTATAGGGTTAAGAAAGTTTAAGAAAAAAGGGATGGGAGATATATAAAATATAGTGGCAATTCTCACATTGCTCACATAATGTTGTTATCTGAACAAACGGCAAAAATTTTCAGAAAATAAATTTTGAGCTTCGTGGATGCTCTTTGAACGGAATAATTTAAATTCTTAAAGATTTTCAACAGTAAACTAGAGATGAATAATTGGATCTAATTGTTAATGGTCGAAGTAGCACGTGTCAGTTCTAAATAATCTATTGTAACATTATTTCCATTTACAGTTTTAGTTTAATTAAAATGTGAGCTTTTGTCTTGTTTTTAAATGGAAATGTTCATGAAACATATAATGTTATTTGATTGAAAAATCGAGTCATGAAAAATAAGGTACTTTTGAAATTTAAAATATTGTTGTTTTTGTAATATACGTCATCAACATAACTCGAAATTTATAAACAAAACAATAATCATCTCTTTCATTGTCTCCATTCAAATTTGAATTCGAATTCAGTGTTTAAATTAATTTTTTCGTTTCCTTCTTTTATCTTTTTATTTCTCTCTTTGTAAAAGGAAACAAAATATATTTTTGTTTGTTTCTTTCCTCGGGAACGAAATCGAAGAAAGTAAAATATCTCTCCTCATATAAAACACAAAAGATAGCAGGATAGCGGAGAGATATTTTATTTTGTTGGATTTCGTTCCGGAGGAAAGAAACAAAACAAAATATTTGTTCTCTTCTTTCGCAAAAAGAGAGTAAATAAAGGAACGAAATTTGAATTTAAACACTGGTTATTTTGAATTTGCAAAGCATGCTAGCTTGTTTTGATTTTTTGTTTTCTTCGCACTCATTGTATTGATTTATTTTTTTCTATTTGGCTCTTTCTGATTTATTTTATTTTGATTGTTGAGCGAAGACGTGTTGTTTTTTGGCTTACAATTTTCTCCATTTCTAATAAACAAAAACTGTAAATGAAAATAACCGGTTTCCCTTATAGTTTCATAGTAAAGAAAAAATTGTATGTACCTTATTTAAAGCTTAGTAAAAAATACAGTAGATACTGGAGGCGCCTATTTATATAGTAGGCTCTGGTAAAAGGGGTCGTCCATAAACTACGTCACGCTATTTTTGATAATTTCTAACCCTCCCCCTCCCCCATGTCACAAATCATCACAAAGTTGTATACCCCCTATGAAACTACGTCACAAATTCAGTACCCCCTCCCCTCCTCAAAAAAAAATCAAATTAATTGGCGTACTGTACAATGTATTTTTTTAATTTTAATTAAGAAATTAAAAAAATTGAAATTTAGTTATATTCAACATTATTTGAAATTTAGTTTTGTTAATTAATTAAATTTAAAATTATGTTTTGGCTAATTAGATAATGATTTAATCACTCATATTATGTTGTATGTCAATCGTTAGTTTTTAACACCTCTCTGAGACTTATCAGTAGTGAAGCGGTCTAAAAAATTGTCAATAAAATCTTCTGGAATCTTATCACAAACTGTTTTATTAGAACCAAACTTTAAATTCTTGGCCTTAATAGGTCCCGTACACCTTTTATTTTCAATAAAAATCATTTTAGTTTTGATCAAAGCTCTCCCCTGACCGAGATCCTTACATACTCTGTTTGTTGGTCGGTGGGAATGTATTATATAGCCAAAAATTATTTCAAATTTAATTACATTACATTACAATTTTATTTTATTTTTTTGTAGTGCAGAAAGAGTTTAAATTCCATTTTTGTTTATTTCTTAATTAAAAATTGAAAAAAATTATATCATTTTGAAGTGGATCTATGACCGCTAACTAATTCAAAGTACTTCATTACAAAATGCGATCCTGATCTTATTTTGAAAGTAATTGACGATTGGAAATTTAGAGAAAGCACTACCTATCGGAAAAAAATAAAACAGTAACTACAATACAAAATTAGCATCAGCGCTCGCAGAACAACTAAGATATGGCATAGCGGAAATTTTTTGCAGCGAAACTACAATAAATATTTTGTCTAAAATCACGTCCCCAATTGTCAATTGAATTTGCGAAATAAAGAAATGTGAATTGTTCTTATCATTTTCGATACTTCGAAAAAACAAAATCCCGACCTTCAAGGACTGTACACATCAAGCGCGGCGCGGCATGTTCCACACAATCCACTTGTGATTCATTTTCTTTAAAATGGTATTTTTTGTATTAAAATTAGGAAATATTTGAATTAAAAATTATTTATATTTCTTCTCAAACTGCGATTTCCTGTTAATACATAAGCAAATTAACGTAACGCCGCACCTGGTGTGAACAGTCCTTTAATTAATATTAGATTATTAGCACGCATCATTAACATACATATGTATAAGCATACCAACGGAGAAGGTATGTTTTTGAAATCAAACAACTAAAAATTATAATTTTTTGAATGTAAAATTGTATTCATTAAAAAAAGTGCTTAACTGCGTGACGTCACATTTAAGAAACCCCTTGCCCCATCATCACAAATCGTTCGATAGCCCCTCCCCCCCTCCTAAAGAGCGTGACGTAGTTTATGGTTGACCCCAAAGTCATTTTTATCCAAAACTGGAATGTTTTTCGAATAGCTTCGGTCTAGTAGCATTTTTGTATATACAGTGAGGCCATTTAAAATTCGGACAAATTTAAAATACAAATATCCATTAGATTAATTACTATCAAAGCGGACTTAAAATAATTTTTATTATCAGAATATTTTTATTCATTTATTACTTAATACAATATGTAAAAAAATAATAATAAATTCATTCATATAAATTAACAAAATAATTAATTAAATAAAAAATTCATCACAATTTAATATTTGAACAAAGTACCTACTAATTTGTAATAGAAAATAGAAATGTTATTAAGGGAATCCCCTTTAAATTTTTTTTTACTGTACATACTTGAGAACTAAAAAGGAAAGAAAAAATTTGAAGTAAAGGTAGAGACAATCTCGACGAAACGCAGACGGAGTTACGCAAGGAACGCAAAAATTAATTTAGTACTGTAAAAATAAAATTTTTGCTGACAATCTCGACGCACGTTTTTGATATTATAAAAATATTTAAAACTATTTAACATGGCCTAAAGCTATTTGATAACCCTTAATACATAATGTTAAATTATTCGATGCAATAAATTCTATTTTGTAAACCTCTTTTGGGCCGATTTAAATTTTGCCTCATAGCACAGAAAAGAATGAACAGATATGGAAGTTCCATGTCAAGTATTTACATAGAAATATTCAATCTAAAAAATGTATTCCTGCTCTAATCTAACCAGTTAAGACAGGGAAAATATAATACAATAATATGTTTCGCTTCTCTTCTTTTTTGTTCTTTATACAAAGAAGAGAAGCGAAATATGTAATATTGAATTATATTGTCTCTGTCTTAACTGGTTAGATTAGAGCAGGAATACATTTTTAGATTGAATATTTCTATGTAAATTCTTGACATGGAACTTCCATATCTGTTCATTCTTTTCTGTGCTCATAGTATAAAATCTATAAATCCAGTTTATAACTAACTAAACATTTAGGTACTTATGCCGTTTAATGTGATTGGTGTCACTTCAATTTGTAAACATTTAACTTCACAAGAATGTCTCTCATTTTGTAGTTTTTCACATCACAAAGTGACACTTCAATCCGTTCTTGCGTGAAATATTGTAAATAATTTAATTTTAGTACTTGTTCTAATGCGCTCCGCTCCGTCCGTCGACTTTGTCAATTCGCATATATTTTCATGTAATTTAACTTTTGCGCGATTGCGTTACTGCGCTACGGCGTCGAGACTGGCTGGTGGGTAAAACTTTAGTTTGTGCGCACAATTCAAATCGAGTAGTTTAATTAAATTAAAAGTTAAATATGGGACGAAAAAGTAAAAATACAACGTTTGACCAGCAACAATTGGTAATTATCCATCATGCAAAGGGGAAATCTTGCCGTGCAATTGCAGAAATTTTAAATTTAAGCAAAAGTACCGTTTTTGATATAATCAAAAAATATGATATAATTGAATCTATACCACAAAAAGGTCGACCAACTCTATTAAACCGACAGATTAAGCCATGGATAATTCGCCAGGTTCGAGATAATCTAATGATTAGTGATTCAAACTTGAAATCCGAGTTGGAGGAACACTATGGAAAAATTGTTTCTGCTGAAAATGTTCGAAAAGTTATCAGAAGCTATGGTTACAATGGGCGTACACCAAGAAAAACCCCTTTTATCAATAAAGTTAATAAAGTAAAGCGTATACATTTTTATAAAACGCACCTAAGTAAGAGCGAGGAATTTTTAAATTCTGTCTTATTTGCTGACGAAAGCAAATTTAATGTATTTGGTTGCGATATAAAAGAGAAAGTGTGGAGAAAACCAAATGAGGAATACAACATCAAAAATACCTTACCAACAGTAAAATATGATGGCGGATGGTTTGGGGGTGTATGGCAGCCAGTGGTATTGGATATTTGGTATTTATTAATGGTAACATGAATAAGTATGATTATTTAAAAATTTTGAAGGATAATTTAAAACAGAGTGATGAAAAACTGAATATTTTAAAAAAATTTCAATACTACCAAGACAACGATCCAAAACATAAGGCATATGTTGTTCAAGAATATTTACTATATAACTGCCCAAAGGTTTTGAAAACACCACCTCAGTCTCCAGACATAAACCCAATTGAGAATTTGTGGCATCTAGGGCAGAATTAACACGAAAATTAGTTCGTTCAATGCCAAGAAGATTAAAATCTATGCTAAAGCGAAAAGAGTATGCAACAAAGTACACGGAAAAAAATTAACTGGTCCTCAGCTAAGAAAACAGACTTTTACTCTACTTCTACTTCTTGATTTAAAAGCTAATTTTCTTATTTTTATCGAGTTTTTCTTCATTTCAAGAAACACAATTCTTACATGAAGAAAAACTCGATAGAAATAAGAAAATTAGCTTTTAAATCAAGAAAAAGTACATTTTCTTCTATTAAAAGTCCGTTTTCTTAGCTGACGACCAGTTTATTTTTTTCCGTATGTATTAAAATTTAAAATGAAGAAATTCAAATTTATGAAATTAAAGAAATCAGTACTCCGTCCGAATATTAAATACTATAGTGATGAATTTGTGCAATTTTTTATTTAATTAATTATTTTGTTAATTTATGAATGAATTTATTAACATTTTTTACATATTGTATTAAGTAATAAATGAATAAAAATATTCTGATAATAAAAATTATTTTAAGTCCGCTTTGATAGTAATTAATCTATAATGAATAATTGTATTTTACGTTTGTCCGAATTTTAAATGGTCTCATAGGTCGACCAGTGACATTTTTGCATATAGGTCATTTTTATGCGTGCTTTCTAGGATTTTCTCAAGAAAATTTGGAAAATTATGTTTACTAACATTCGTTATGTTATATGAGATGTCATCCAACTTTGTTTGTTAAACACTCTGATCCCCTGTTTTTTTCAAAACTGGAATATTTTTTGGATAGCTTAGATTCAGTGACATTTTTGTATTTAGCCAAAGCAACCTTGATTATACAAGCCATAATCTAAAAAACGAAGCTTTTATAAGGGAATTAGAAACGAGGAAAAAACCAAAATTTCCATAGTAAAACGCATAAAACATATGGGAAATCACTTTTTTTCCTAAGACAAATTTATAAATGAAAACATTGCAAATTCTTAATTATGATTTCTGAAATATTTTCACAAATGTTTGAATTTCAACATATATAAAGCTCGTTTAAGTAAATCGGTTCGATTTTCTTGTAATAATTGATTTATTTAAACCAAAATATAAAAAAAAGTTCATAACAACAGCATTCTGGTCAAATTATAAAGAAAAGCTTACTACAAATCGTGTACATTAAGTCAATATACATAGATGGCAGTGGGCAGTAAACATTTTGAAAAACCGTACCAAAAATCGCCACCTGGGGAAATTTGAGTTCAAAAATTGTAGGAAAAGCAAAACGAATTCCCAAAATATTAAGAACGTGTCATAATTTTGTGATTAAACAATTTTTTTCGAATTTTTCTGTATAAATCTTAGACATCTAACGTACACTAGTAAAACTAAAGATAAATGTAGCAAGTATTATTTTAATTCGTCAGAGCCAACTTTGATGTATTTTTCAAAATGAAAGTTCGAAAAATATATTTTAGAAATAATTTAATTTTAATATTTCTGCAATTAATATTTACTTAATACCAATAAACCCTTCCTGTATATTGTTGCTAAAGATATGTAGAACACTTTTGTATAAAAATTTTGTAACATTTTTGCTTTTTTCAATGAAAAACTTGAAGCTAAAAAACACCATTTTTACTATGGATTCCTATGGAAATTAGTGAAAAATTATAAAAAGCTTCTAAAAAATACGTCATAATGATTATGGCTCTATACTCTAGAAGGCTCTGATTTAGCTCGCTTGCTAGGATTATTTCAAGAAAATTTGGAAAATTACTTTTTCTTATATTCGATATATTATAAGTATGAGATGCCATCAAACTTTGTTGTACCTACTATACAATCTAATCCCCTACTTTTTCTAAAATTCTTATTAACATATAGTTAGATATTTTACCAATGTTTTTATGTTTTTATAATTATTTTATGTTTATTAACGGGACTTTCGTCTTTTACACTAACACAACTATATGCATAATTTGTTGTTGTTGCTTTTAAGGACAGATTTAGGACAAACTTCGCCTATACGTAAGTCAATCTATCAATTTGAATTGTTTTGGGAATGAAATCGTTAAGTTCGACAAACGATGAGAGTTGTTGATTTAAATGTTATGTTTTGTGGACATATTTAGAATGGTTCTAAGGATGCAGGCCCTTACCCTTTAATACCGAATTCGTAAAAAAAAACTAATTGGAGGTTTGCATTTACATAAACGTTTAAACAAAGAAATAATTTGATATATAGAGGATATAGAGTGCTATTTCTTAAGACCAAATTTGTGAGTTCCCATTTGGGTATAATATACGTAGCACATTATAGTGTAACTGAAAAAACCCATGTACTTATATCAAGTCCAATTTAGCAAAACAAGCTTATTTTATAAGTTAAAAAGGGCAAATATTTCTACTTTACGCTATTATTTTATGTTTACGCAAATTATAATTAAAATTTACATATTTTTGGTACATAGCGTAATTGTTTAAATACCAAAAATGTTATTCTATTTAATTTAACATTATGTATATCGTGGCGTGGTAATGTAGAAGCATAATATCTACCTTACTCTATAAACAGCTTACATTTCATTTTGTTGACCAAAGGTAAACAACCAAACCATAAAATAATATTGAAATCTATTATTATATGTGTGTACAGACAGCCAAACGAAGAAGAAAACCCCCAAATAAACATTGCACAGTGGAACACAAACATAATTTTTTTTTTTTTTTGGTACATCCTGAGCAAGCAGAATTTACGAAATTAAATTTATTTGCCTTCGCATTCGTACATTTTCTTAAAATTGTGTTTATTTAAAAATGTAAAAATATATTTGCACAAGGAATTAGAATTTTTTTTTTGTTTTGTTAAAGGCTAATTTTTTATTTTTCTTTTTTTAAAACTAAATAAATGTTGATTTTAATTCGGATTAATTTATGCAAGAGTTTAGTTTTGTCCTAGCTATCTACTGTATGTGGTGTGCGGAAAAAAATTAAACAGCATGAATATTAAAAATCAATATGGCTGTCATATATAGGCGTGACAATATATAAATGCATGTGACAATTAATTTTGTCGTCCCATCTCTTTCACTCTTATTCACTAAAATTTTATTAGGTCGCACTTATGTATATACAGTATTCTTATCTTTAAAAATTAGGACATATTTAAACAAAAATTCTAAGAAAAAGAGAAATCTGTTTTCAGTTTTGTAACTAGGAAGTGATTTATAAGTTTAACCATATATCCAAAGTTCAATAAATCATTTAATATTATAGGTCATAAATTTAAAATATTTAGAACAATTATCACACAGTTATATTTTATCATCTAAAAAACAAAAAAAAAATAAAAACGGATAAGAATAACCCTTTCGGAAACCTTTTCAAATGGTAAATTTTATTAATAGAAAATTCATTTTAAGACAAACATACTCGTACACCGGTATACAAAATGCTCTGTTGTATATCATAAATATTTTGGTCGCTTCTGAAAAATAAAATAGAAAAATATGACATAATAACAATAACCCTTTCTTATATTGAATGACGTATGTATATCCTACAAACACAAAGTGTTTGTCCTTTTTTTCTTTCGGTGCTAAATTGAATATTGTTGCATCATAAAAATATTGAAATACCGTTATGGGATTGATTTCTATTGTTTTTATTGTTTTAGTCGCAAACAACAGAATAATAAAAATGTGGCATGGCAGCCGATATTAGGGAGATCTTGTCTGCATACGTACATAGTGAAATGGAACAGAAATTTGTGTGTACAATTTAAAATTTCTGCGTGTGTAAAGAAAGAAAATCAAAGATTTGCCAACCAACGGAAATAATATTGCATCTTCGGTAAATAAAGTGTGTTTGCAAAATAAAAATTTTTTTTACCATAACTACCGATTATAAGGTTCTCTATATACGATAATTTGCTTTACATAATTTCCAAACTTAGCCAAAATTTGAGTTTGATGGTTTTATATTCCGGCTTTCCGTTTTGCATGGGGCAATTCCTTTTACACTGACACTTTAACACACAACTCAATACACCCAGAAAAACCGAGAAGAATTAATTAATTACTCGATAATCATAATATTTTCTGCATTTGATTGTAAGTATTATTAATAACACCGGCACACACAAAAAAAAAATTCTTAACCCGAGGTTTGACATGCAAATTCTTTCTTATGTATTTTGACGCGCTGAATACGAATCCGATGTCCGTTTTGCTCCATCATTGACCAGTTTTCCATAAAATCCCCAATTTTGGGTCAAAATTGCTCAAGAAAATATCAAAGCCTATTTTTTTTACCGTTAACTCCAGATACTTTCCGGAGTATTTTTAACCGCAAAAAAGGATTCCTTAGTTCAAATTTACTTCTGACTCTTCATTATCCCAAAAACAACTCGTGTCAACAGCAAATACACGTGTCACCTCCACGTGGTGATGGGGGCAACAGAGATATCCCACTATCCGGCTAAGTCCCTACGGGTTATGGCTTTCATGCCGTCATGGCAACCACGCATAAAATTGTTACAATGCAGCGATGGATACTCCAGTTTCGGCGCCTGTTCAGGGTGGGTAAGCGGGCCCGCTTGCGTCGTCATTATGCGACCGTAGCTTCTCAAGGGTAGGCAACTTGGCCTTTGTGGAGTTTACGGCTACAAGAAGACATCAGTGTTATAGGGACCCGAATGTGTTTTGTTACATTTGTGTTAAATTTGAAATAGCTAATTGTCGGAAAACTATATCTGACTCGACTAAAAATATATGTACCACGAATGTTTCGGTACAGAGATCCTTGAGGAAAAAATGTGGACTCCAAATATTATATGCAAAGCATGTCAATTATACTAAAGCGGTGGAAGAAGAGTAACTCAAATTTAAAATATACAATATGCCCGCAATATGGAAACAACCTCTATCGAAAGATGAATGTTAATTTTGTAATTCTGAAGTGAAAGGTTTTAATTTAATGAGTAAAAAAATATAAAGTACGCAGATGTATGTACAATGATGAAACCTGTGAAGTTCAATTACTTCAACTCAAGTTTTTCAAAGGGTAACATAGGTGAGAGTGAAGCGTCCAGCGAGGAAGAAACGGAGGAGAGTGAAATTGCACCTAAAGAAGAGAAAGTTTCAATAGTTACTACACACAAAAAAATATTGCGGTGTGAATGGTATTTTATCCGAAAAAAACTTTATTTTTTATCCAATAGTACCATATTAACTCCGCAAGATCGGGTACAAATTTTAAAATATCCAAAAGGATCGAACAGTATACTTTTGCACCGTTCGGAGTAAACGCAAAAGTTGTCAACAGCGGATTTTTTTAAAAAGTACTTCCCAGTTCCCAGAGATTATTTTCGTTCTATCGGAGTAAATATTTATACCGTTTGGAGTTTTCGTGAAAAAGTAAAATTGTAAAAGATTTTGGCTGTATTAGTTAAATTCGCTAAAACAACCTGAATATTCCTTCTGTATAATAGAATTTAAATTGTGATACAATCAGTCTAGTCGCAGCGGCCTGATGAGAATATTCAATTCTCTTACAATTTTCGGAACATATTAAAATCATATACATTAAAATAAAATACCAATGGGATAAAAACCATACACTCAAACCACAGTACACATAATAAAGGTAATATACTCCGATGTTCCATTTTCGTTCTTTCTTGCGCATCCATATAAAAAAAAAATTTAATATGGCGGACATTGTGACCAAACAAATCGTGTTTGTTAGTTTTGCGTAATAATTTTGAGTGTTGAGTAAATATAATTAAAATTGTGTGAAAAATTATACTGACTTTAATTCAAAATAATTAACAACGTATCATTGTTTAAGTAGTTCATAAACATTTCAGTCACAATCTCCGCCATTGTTGTTGTTAAAATTTTATGACATCCTGCGCAATATATTACCTTATATATGTGTACTGTGCACTCAAACAATGTGCGGTGTAAATTGGTTTTTTATCCGAAAAAGTATTTTATTTTTCTAAAATATTTATAAATGATTGATAAATATTTTTATCTATCCGAAAAGATAAATTTTTATAAAAACTCCTTTTGGATTTAATAAAATGCACCTCTAGGTGTTTTCCTAAAGACGAATGTTCCTGTTTGGGTTTTATGCGGTGTAAAAGTTTTTATCCAAATGTATTTTATGCCATTTTTATTATAATATCCGATTGGATTCAAATTATAAATATCCGATCGGTGGGACACTATGTAACACCGATTCGGTGTTGTGGTGACCTTTTTTTTTTTTGTGTGTATTCACTCAGAATGACTGCAATAATTCGGTTAGGATATATGCATTACCAAAAGATGTATCTGAAGACTTAGTTAGTGAACTGAAAAGTCGAAACGTGGCAGTCCCTGGAACAAAATCTTCAAATTTATCGAAATAGAGAAAAAAAATTTCGGAACCACTTTACCAAAGATAAAAAAACTTCATTGGTATATTGCACAAATATACCAGCACTCAGTGGCGTAGCCAGCAATTCGTCGAGGGGAGGGGGGGGGGGGGGGTCTTAAACAAAAAAATAATTTCTATAATGAAATAATGCATTCGAATTTATTTGAATTCAATTTTTTATTAGTTTTTTATAGTTTTATATTGACTCGTCGCGACACTCGGTCCCGCAAACCCCCTTCCCTACACCGCTGCCAGCACTGATGAATGATTTAATCCTAATGTTTACAAACTTAACGAGTGGATACTATTCATTGACTCCTCAAAAATCAGCCTAAAAGCGGTGCAATGGAAATAAATATGCCATTATTCCAATAGTCCACTCAATCTCTACACACAAAAAAATAAAAGGTCACCACAACACCGAATCGGTGTTACATAGTGTCCCACCGATCGGATATTTATAATTTGAATCCAATCGGATATTATAATAAAAATGGCATAAAATGCATTTGGATAAAAACTTTTACACCGCATAAAACCCAAACAGGAACATTCATCTTTAGGAAAACACCTAGAGGTGCATTTTATTAAATCCAAAAGGAGTTTTTATAAAAATTTATCTTTTCGGATAGATAAAAATATTTATCCGTTGATGCGTATTTAATTTTATAAAATATGTTCAGTTGGAGAAAAATAAAATACTTTTTCGGATAAAAAACCAATTAACACCGCACATTTTTTGAGTGTATGGTTTTTATCCCATTGGTATTTTATTTTAATGTACATATGTGATTTTAATATGTTCCGAAGATTGTAAGAGAATTGAATCTTCTCATCAGGCCGCTGCGACTAGACTGATTGTATCACAATTTAAATTCTATTATACAGAAGGAATATGCAGCTTGTTTTAGCGAATTTAACTAATACAGCCAAAATCTCTTACAATTTTACTTTTTCACGAAAACTCCAAACGGTGTAAATATTTACTCCGATAGAACGAAAATAATCTCTGGGAAGTACCTTTTAAAAAAATCCGCTGTTGACAACTTTTGAGTTTACTCCAAACGGTGCAAAAGTATACTGTTCGATCCTTTTGGATATTTTAAAATTTGTACCCGATCTTGCGGAGTTAATATGGTACTATTGGATAAAAAATAAAGTTTTTTTTCGGATAAAATACCATTCACACCGCAATATTTTTTTGTGTGTATGAGAGAGAATTATGGAGATCTAGGATATATTTTGCGAAAAGTCAAGTACTCGGAGCACAATTGGTAAGTTTGTGGGGATTTAAAATTTAAATGTCTCTAGAATAGTAGAGGCCGAGAAAACCATTACGTTAAAAAACAGTGACTGCTAAGAGACCGTCTTCAGCCAGGAAAACCCAATGTAATTGAAGAACCTTTATTAGATCCCACAAAAAATTCTCTTACCTCCACTACACATAAAACTTTGGTTGATGAAGAAATATGTGAAGGCATTAGATAAAGAATGTTTTCAATACATAGCACAACAATTTCCAAAACTGACAGAGGCTAAAATTAAAGAAGGTATTTTTAACGGACCTCAAATACGAAAACTATTTCAAGACAAAAGTTTCGTTAAAACCATGCAAAAAAAATTAGAAAGCTGCATGGCTCAGTTTTAAAGAAGTTTGTGAAAATTTCGTAGGAAACACCAGAAGTGAGCATTACAAAGACATGGTTACAAAGTTGATAGAAAATTGCAGGCAATTGAGATGTCTTTTGAACTTAAAGCTCCATTTTTTGGATTGTCATCTTGAGTACTTTCCTAAGAGCGCTTCCACCAGGATGAAAGGGAAATAGAAAGGAGATAACACGGAAGGTGAGATGTAAACATGTTAGCGGACTATTGTTGGATGCTCAAGAGAGATGAAAAAACAAATCTGAGAAAAAGACGTAGAATCCACTTCATAGGTCATTCGAGGACAAGAGAGTACGTTATAAACGCAAGAAATGATATCAATAAAACTTTACTTGAACGCTTGTGATACGCTCTTAACGCTAATAATGATAAAATTGCTGATTTACAATCCGAAGTAAATTACTTAAAACAAGCAAATTTACAATGTAATATTTTGTTGTGAAAACATATTTAGCGGGGGTAAGTCAAAATTTCATGTAAAAAAAGGAACGGAAAATCCGGTACGACCGGAATTGCAAATTATATACGAGAAAAACGAACATAAAATGCTCCGAACTTGCATTCTATATAATTCGATCTACAATTTCCGTCCGATTAAAATGAAAAGGCACAAAAATTATGTATGTGTAGTGCAAGTGTTTCAAAAAAACTGAAATGGAAGTACGTTAAACAAAGACAAATGCACCCATACTTTAAATATTAAATATCATATATCTTAGCGAGCTGTGAAAATTGCACGTATACATACGTTGATACGTCATAATAAAATAATAATTTTGAAATTGTTTAATCGGTGTGCTATGTTTAGTATTGCTCATGCTGTTGCTGAGTTTGGTTATGCGGGACATATACACAGTTGAAAAAATAACTTTAAGCGGCCCATACATTATTCAACATGTTGATCAACTTGGTTGATAAACTTAGTTGAATGTTTGCCACACACTGTTCAACAAGTTTAATAAACATTGCCACACACTATTCAACCCAAGTTGATCAACTGAATTTTTTTGACATTTTTGTGATAAACTGGTTAAAAATATGGACAAGTTATCGCTTTAACTGTGATTGCGGAACTGTGAGATGAAAATGAAAAAGAAATGTAATCTCAAGAAAAGAGAATGGCCAAAAGAGTGGCTAGCAGATATGGAAGGATTTTCAAATTGCAAAATTGTTAAAACAAATTAAACATTCAGATCCATCAGACTACAGGAATTATATGAAAATGATCAAAAAATATTCCATGGATCTTTTGGAAAAGATATCACCATTTATAAAGAAATAGGGCACCTTTATGCGTGATTCAATTCCTATAGAGACAAGACTTTCCATTACATTAAGATTTTTAGCAACAGCGAATGCATTCGAAGATTTGAAGTTGGCCTATGCAATTTCGCCACAAACAATCGGCTTTTCTTTAAAAGTATTTAAAAAATCTCGCCATTCTTCATTATTTGGCACAATCATATTTTGATTTTGTTGATTTGGTTAAAAATGTTTTTAAAAAATCGGGTACCAATCGCAATAATTTCCTTACGACAATTAAACGTCAATTTTATTTGTAAATTGATTCAAGGCACACATTTGACAATGTTTACTTTGTTAGTTGATACAACATTGCCATACACAGTTCAACATGTTTATCAACCATTGAGCTCCGCCTCCATAAAATCAAAACGTTTTGATTTTACTTCAACCGATTAGACAATTGTCAAATTGGTTGATAAACTACCCCATACACGACCGAACTTTTCCGTAGACTCAACCAAGTTGTTCAACATGTTGAATAATGTATGGGCTGCTTTAATTTTTAATACAAGCCTTGCATTATGACTTATGTAAAGCAAGTTGTATCAAATTGTAAAGTAATGATTGCATTAAAATGAATTTTAATGCAATTGCGAAGATTTTTAAAGCAGCATTTGCATTAAAAGTTACTTATTAAAACATTTTAAAGAAACCTGCTCAAATTAAAAAATTATACCAATATAAAATTCGCTAAAACAAGCGGACTTCAATGTATATATGAATTATAAATTCAAGCACGTGTTTTGCGTTATTAAATAAAATTCACTAACTCAAACCGACTTTAATTAGGTTACAGGTAAACTTTCCATTTTTTAAAATATAATTTATTACCTTGGGCGATCATAAAGTGATCTAGCTCACTAAACAGCAAAACAGTTGGAGTCTCTGAGGTCTCGATCGACCCTCAAAGCACCAAAAAATAAGACCAACACCAGAAAAACCACGCTACCAAGAATTTATTAACATAAATAAAAAACAAAAAATGGTGGCTAAAGTTACACTTTACACAACGTTTAATGCAACTTGCTTTAAAATTTAATACTTCTAAAACACTTTATTAATGCAGCCTTTGATAAATTCTAATGCAGTTGCTTCACGGTTCTTTTACAATTTGCTTTATATTCTGATGGAATGTTGCATTAAAATTTAATGTAGTTGATGTTATACAAATTAATGCACTGTGCATTAAAACCTATCTTAATGCAAGGTTAGCATTATTTTGTGATGGAAGCTAGCACTGGACCTACATGTAATGCAATTTGCATTACATAACCCATTTTTTTTTAACTGTGTAGGAAACAAAAACTATAATGGTGGTAAACAGATTTGAATACCATTTTCTAAAGATACGCGCAAGCAAGAATTCGCAAGGAGACATGCTCCCGTCTTGCCACCTGCTATGATTTTACAGTCAAAATAGCGCCTTTGTCTAATAGAACCGCACTATTTCATTTAGTTCAAATCAATCAAATTTCCGATGCCCGTTTGCTTTGTTCATCTGGTTTGCTGTGACCATTCAAAAAATTCTAAATATGGAATCTTCAACAATTGCCGTGTATGAGTAATGGGGAATTTTAAAGCGTTCAGGGCAGGTTTAAATGATCAACTTAACAGAACTGTACTTTGCTCAAGCTCACCAAGCCATGGCCATACTGAAATATAGTCGGTTATAAATTTTAATTTTCAATTAAACAATTAATATCGGTAAGGTTCGACCTCCAAATCCAAAATAGAATAACTTGTTGACTTTTTAAACCAACATTGTACCGTAATTCAAATACTAAGCGAACAACAACCGTCTATCTGCATTGGTTTCTTAGGCCCATCGAAGAGATTTGAAATGATTCAATTGTTAAAGGTTTTCACATAATTCTTTTGCGAGTTGAGCGTGAACTCGCTCGTTTTTTTTTACCTGGGTTATCAAATACCATCAGTGATATGCCTGACATTTTAGCTAAACTTAAGGGTTTATTAAACTTTGGCCTGGAAAATATAAACTCATTTTACTGGAAATCAATAACTGTAAAACACAGCGGCGTTTGTGGAAAAGGAACATTCAACAACTTTTCATCAAATTTAAAAATTTGGATGCAAAAAACATTATTATGGATTACGCTCGTGCTAGTAGACCGCTTAAGTTAAAGCAATTGTATCAAACATGTTCTTATGGTGATCTTACAATCAGCATACGTGACAGACTTATCTCAATCAACAACACGATCATGAAACAACTTCTGGATTTAAAGCGTAGAAAAATAATTCACAACCACGCATATGTTAAAGTGAGTGATGATGACCAACCTAAAATTATAAGGACAGAATTTTCACTTAGTTTTAAATTTTTAATTCAGTTTTAGTTGATTTTATACATTTTGGTAACGGTTATCATTAACATTATTTTTGTTTCATTCTGAAACATTTTTCATAAGATTTAATTGAAATACGTAGCTAATTATTTTTTTTTTTCAATTTAAATTTTCAGCAGCACTTTGCACTAATTTTTATTAATTTGTATGGCTAAAGCTAACTTAGGCAACAACATGCATTTTGTAGATTATACTGATTTTGCCAGAGTCACATACAAGTATTTTGAGTTTGAACATTTTGTATGTAAACATCAATAGGCTTACGAATAAATTAAGTGAGTTAGAAATGTTTTTATCGTTGTTAAATCAAAGTATAGATATTGGTATAAATACGGAAACCTTTTTAAATATATCGGAAACCAAATATTTGAATTTAAATAATTATACAGCATATCATAGTACAAGAGAATTTAGAACTGGGGGTGGTATTGCAATGTTTGTTCATCGAGATCTGGATTTTGTCTTAGTGAAAACTCATACTCTGGATGAAAAAGAATATTATACATATTATGATAACTTACTCTAAAATTCTAAATTTGTATGTAATAGGGATTAGAGCATGGTTGATTGATCGTTTCTATAGTAAAAAACGATTAACGATTAATTGTTCGTTTTTTATGTCGATTAATCGATTAATCGTTTATATAAAAAAATGAAATCGTGGGCACGCTTGGTGAATTATTTCCAACATATTAGTTTGCACTTTAATGTGCCCAAATAGCATCATTTCCCTTTTTATAGATGCTAAATTGTTCGTTTTCGTACCGGACCCGGTGGTCTGGATAACTGCGTTTTTATCAGGAATACATCAAGCTCTTCCGCTGTAAATTATTTCATTCTCTTTTGACATTCAACAGTGCCGCGTTCATTTCTTTCCATTTCTACATCAGATTCGATTAGGGTGTCAGAATCAGCTGACAATAATCAATTATAAATTTCTTGGATTGTAAGAGCAAGTTCATTTTTTGTGGGGTATTGAAAACTGAACCTAGTGTGAGAGCAAGATATTGGATACTTAGTAGGATTTTCTAAGCAATGTAGCAATCCCTCTAGGTCTACATTTTCGAGTTCCTCTCTTCGTACTGATATATAGTGTCTTGCAATTCCAAAAGCTTTTTAAGCTTGTCAAGTAGAATTCCATCTATTTTTGCAATTCAAGCTCTCTACAATAGATCGTTTTTAAAGGGTAATAGTCAAAAAGCACTGTGCTATAACCAAATCGTTGTTGTTAAATTCTGGAACTTCATCTATCAAATACTGTAAATCATTTTCTTCATCATTCACATTTTTATCTAAGTCTAAATTATTGTCACTTTGATAATCTATGTATATCTTCAGAGTCAGCTTTGGTTGAGGTTGCGTAGACAATTTTTTATAAGCACATCCACAACTGCTAAATGGATTGCATGGGAGTGACATATTTGATTTTAAACACCCATTGAGTCGACCCATCTTTTTCATTACACGTGCGCCATCGGTAACGACTGCAACAATATGCTTGTATAAATCATGTCATTTTTGTTGCTCAATTTCAACTGTGTTTGTAGCCGGCATTGAGCCGTTTATTATGAGGTACGCTGTTAAAAATAAATTTGCTTCCTTACCACCTCCTGATTTCATTTCATTACATAAACATATTGTCACATCAATATGAGGGAATACGATAACCTCTGCTACCAACATTTAAATATTACCCTATAAAACGCCATACGGATACGCTCAACTTCGAAAACGAGCCAACCTTCGTGATAAATATTATAAGTTGCATAAGACATATCCGACGAACCAATAATAATAGAAATAATAGAAAACTTCAAACGACTTAGCAGAAAGTTCCAACTGATGCCAAGGAACGCCAAGAAATCTTATTATTGCCTTAGGTTAGGTTAGGTTTGGGTGGCGGTCCACTAGGACCTGGACCAGGCATAGACAAAAAATGTCCGCAGCGTACCACAATTTAAAAATGTTCCTCCAACTCATTGAAACCACTTTGAGTTTGCTACGAAGTGCTGGACCATGATACAAAGAATTATTAAGGTATGATCAACAGCTGTAATTACGTCATCCGGTGACAACAATTTGTTTTTAGTTTTTGTTTTACTTTGGTTTTTAGCACGTCATTCGGTGCTGCACCACGATACCCTGTAATGACGTGCTAAAATCAAAATAAAATAGAGAAATAACAAAAACTAAAAAACAAATGTTTGTCACCGGATGACGTAATTACAGCTGTTGATCATACCTTATTAATTCTTTGTATCATGGCGCTGGATACTCCTGACGTCCATCCTGCTGAGTTCCGCCAGGTCGTTGAAGAGGGGTGCCCCTAGAAACTTCAGTCTGTTTCGTGCCAGACGAGGACAGGTGCAAGGAATATGAAGTACTGCCTCTTTTTCATCTTCGTCCTTGCAACTACGACAGTAGTCATGTGAGAAGAAACCAAGTCTACTCGCATGTCTGCCCATGAGACAGTGCCCCGTAATCACTCCAACAACCACACTGATCTGACTCCGCTGAAGTGAGATCAGCTGTTTGGATCTCGCCAATTCCATCTTGGCCATCTGTCATTCGTCAACTTACTAGCTTGCTCCTGAAGCAGAAGTTTACATACAGCAAGAGGCATTTCAATATCCTTTTTGCTGTTTAAAATGTGGTCCGTTGTACCACGTTGAGCCAGTTCATCGGCTTTTATATTCCCTGTAATATTGAAATGCCTTCGCACCAATATATTGTGAATATTGAACTGATCTGTAATCTCGCTCAGAGATGAGAGGCAGTTCTGGACTATTTTCGACCTGAGGAAGTGTGATTGAAGCGCTTTAATGGCAGCCTGACTGTTCGTATATATGCGAATATCACAAGTCGATATTACATTATACCTCAACCAGTCCACGACTTCCTTTATCGCAGTTACCTCAGCTTGAAAAATGCTACAGTAGTCAGGGAGATAAAAGGAGAGGTTTAACATGAGTTCCTCGCAGAACACCCCAGCCCCTACTTTTCTATCCCGTTTTGAACCATCAGTGAAGAAGTTTAAAATTCCTGGTTCCAAAACTGCATCCATCATCCAGTCCTCTCTGGATGGGATAATAGTCCGGAACTTTCTATCAAAAGATAGTGACGGAGCAGTATAGTCGGTGGTCTTGGTAAGCCCTTTGGTACAAAGTATAGATGAGTGCCCTGTATTATTGCAGGTCCACATTAACGTAGATTTCAGTCGTATGGCAGTGCAAGCTGCCCACTGTTTCTCAAGATATTTAGAGTCAGAAATAGCAGAGTCTCCAGTGCCTGAGTGGATGCGCTCCTCAGTGCACCACTGATCCACAAAGAGATTGTTCTCTGAACTTTTGTCAACAACTTTAGGTTGACAGGTTAGTCAAAAGCAGGCCACCAGATTGTTACCCCATACAGAAGAATGGGTCTAACTACTGCTGTGTATAGCCAAAGGACCATGTCGGGCTCCAGCCCCCAGTAGCTTTCTGTACTCTTTCCATATACTTAGGTTTCCAGTTTAATTTACTGTCCAAAACTTGACCCAGAAACTTTTCTTCATTTATTGAAGCCAAGTTGAACCCATTTAAAGTGGAAGAATCAACATGAGGAAGTTTATATTTCCTGGAGAAGAGAACCGATTCGGTTTTGTGTGGGTTCACGTTCAACCCACAACCATTGGCCCATAATGAAAGAATGCCCAGAGCATTTTGAATAAGCTCACTAAGTGTGCCGGGATATTTTCCTCGGACACTAATAGCGACGTCATCCGCATAGGCAACCTTGAAGCACCTATCCTCCAGTCTCAGCAAAAGATCATTTATGACCAAGTTCCAAAGCAGGGGGGATAGTACGCCACCCTGCGGCGTGCCTCTGCTTGCAAATCATCTGGCGGAGGATTCCCCCAGACTGGCATTTATGATCCTGCCTCTTAGCATTTGATCTATCCAGTCCTTGAGAGATTCACTCACTCCTAGATTCGAAAGTGCTCGAGTTATATCCCCTGTAAGCACGTTTATTATTGCCTCACTTATTATCTTACTATTGCCAGGTATGCCAAGAAATCTTATTATTCTAGCCAATTATTCTTCTATAGTCAAAATATTCAAAATAATTCAATTTAGTTAAAAATTGACCATATCGTTACAGCAGGCCAATATCTCATTGCAAAGTTCTTTGGTACTATCGGAACATTAATCTCAACTTCATCATCTTCAGTATATCAGGGTATTGGACCACGTTATGTAATAAGACCACTATTAGAAATTTAACCAGTAAATACTGAAGTTATTAGCAATACTATAGAAGACCAAAATCATCAGCCTCACCTGGTTATGATTACATTACTGTTAATATCGTCAAAAGTCTGGCCAACATCATATCTCCTTTATTAGCAAATCGGTTGAACTTTTGGATGGGTCAAGGATTATTTTCCAAATTTCTAAAAATTGGTCGTGTTACTCCAATACTGAAATCTGGTGATAATTGCTTGATTAATAATTACCGCCCAATTCCCGGTCTTCTCTAAAATTTTTGATCGTATAATCCACACAACACTAGTGAACCATCTAGACTTCAATGAACTTAACGATAAAAACCAGTATAAGAATTGCAATACTACCACGGCTGTATTTAATCTAGTTGAAGCAATTTACGAATCTCTTATCTGATAGAAAATAAACTGTCCGCATTGGCACTCATGAACATGAATCCTATATGTTATAAATATTTCCGTTGGTGTTCCTTAAGGATCTATTCTAGGACCAACTTTGTTTTTAATTTTCGTAAATGACAACTTTTACCTTAACTTAAAAGGTAAAATCCAATTATTTGCAGATGATGCCGCTCTAATTTATAGCTCAGCCTCCCACGATCAACTGCAATTTAATATGGAAAGCGATTTAACTATTACCACTGAGTGGCTTGAGAATAATAAATTACCTAGCATTGATTGTTTCTAAATCTAGTTAAAAATCAGGAACGAATTAATTACATGCGTTGACGGTGTTCTATATCTCGGTTTGCAGATTAATTCACGGATTTTCTGGACCAACCACATTAATGGTATCAAACAGAAAATGTCTCCTATCATAGGAGTATTTTGGCGAGTTGGACAGTATATTTCTGATTCAGTGAAATGCATTCTATATTATAGGGGGTTCCCCTAGTGAAGTTGATTTAAAAGATTTACAAATTCTACAGAATAAATCACTGAAATCGATAAGAAACTTACCGATGCGAACTGCAAGTAATCTCCTTTACAGGTGTTTTAATTTTATGTGATTTGTTTGAATTGATATATTAGGGGTTAGCTTTTGAAAACTCCGGCCAAACATGTACTGCTACAACTGCATCGATGGCTAATAATGGTGTAAATTGGATTCAAAAACAGTGCGATGTATCAGATTCAAGTGGAGATTTATTAGAGTTTAACAATCGTCCACCTTTAGTTGATATTTTGAAACAATCAATTACTTGTACATATTTATTACAAATGGATAATAAATTATCTCCTGAAAACCAGAAAGAGCTGGTTCATACGATAGTTGATTATTTTATAAGAACCACACGACGGATTAGTGTAAATGATATGGCGGCGATATCAGCCGAAATCGCTAAGCAATTTAAATCCGAAACTGCCGTAAGTCACTATGCATATTTTGATTAATTAAATTTATACCCATCATTAATATATGTACATACATACATATTTATTACAGGAGACATATTTCGTTCATCGCCAAAAAGGAAAAAAAAATCCATCAGGTAAATTATACGATCGCTACCAAAATTCCAGATTTAAGTTCAGCCAAAACCTCAACAAAGGCAGTTTCACTAAATCATTAATCAAAACTCCAGATTTTTCACTAGAGACTACTTATAATGATGGTAAGTACGTTACTTTACAAATGTATTTATTTGAACCGCGTGAAACTTATATTTGTTTTTAATTTACAGTATCCCACAATAAGCAAATTAGTATGGATTTTTATTCAAGAATATTTTTACCAAATACCATCAGACATTATTTATCCTGCAATTCGCAATTTTATTTAATTTTTAATCGTATATAATCATGTTAATTTACTTCTTGTGTGATACGAAATGGGCCGCTAATTTTCAATCAGCTTGTAGACAAACAAAACACGAACAAGATACATCTGGTACTAATAACGACAATTTTTTACGTAATCAAATATTGCATACAAATAGTTTAAAATTTCTAGAAATAAATAATCAGAATAAAGCTAGTAGTTCTTCAATGTCTATAAATATTTCTACAAGCAATGATAATTATAAAGGTGATAAAGACAGTTTTAATGAGTACATTAAAAAAATTGTAGAGTCCATTCTTACATTTTCTTTGAGTTTGCACAGTCTTCCAAATTTAAATCGTAAAAACATTCTAAACATCCAAGCTTTAGTCACGCAACATATTACATAACCAATTAGTGAGGTTATGAACAGATCCATTATTTCACAAACGGAAGGCGGTTTGACCACCAATCTACAATTAATCTACAGCACACCTTTATAGACCACCCACCAAACCATTTACGATTAGTGATGAACTTGCTGAAATAGTTCAATCATCGCAGCCTATTATAAAGTGGAAGGGTGTTTGTTAGACATTAACTTCCAAATTAAAAAATACTTTGAATCGGAAAATGTGCTGAAGGATACTTTGAAAAATGTTCAAAGACTAGAGCAGGAAACAGTATATAATAATATTGTAAAAGGCTCTTTGAACTTATCCTTCCATATTTTCTATATTTCGATGATTTCGAGATTAATAATCCCTTAAGTTCACACGCCGGACAACATTCTGTTTGCGGCATATATTACAGTTTTCCAGTAATACCAAACATTAATATTTCAAAATTAAACAATGTGTCCACTGCAGGTTTTACAAAGTCTAATGATTTAAATGAATATGGCAACAAAAGGTCACTGTATAAATTAATAACCAAAGATGGTGTCTATCACATTTATTTTATATTAAGTCAGATATTAGGAGATAATCTGGGTTTAAATTCAATTTTAGGTTTTTTATCTTCTTTTCCAAAGTAATTATTTTTGTCGAATTTGGAAAATACATATACATGATACAGAAGAAGATGCAATCCAATTTTCTGAATTTTTAAGAAACGCGGATAATTACGAACCACATTTGAGTACAAATGATCTTAAAAAGACTGGTGTTAAAGAAAATTCGATTTTCAATTCGATCCCTTCTTTTCATGTTACTGCACTGAGAGAAATCGTATTCTACTATTATGAAAAGTATATTCTCAAATACACAAATTCGAGATTGATGAAAATTTAAGAAAATAATGCGCGATTTTTAGAATCAATTGCATAAATTTAGACGAAACGTATAAATTTTTACATAAATATGATTTTATAATTTGACACTTATTTGCTCTCTTTGATAGAATTTGAAAATACTTAAAAACCAAATCATTTATACACTTTGGGGGGATTATTATATTTGATTTATGAATTATTTACTTCAATTCATATTTTTACAAAATGCAAGCAATTGTGTAATATTTGTTCTCAATTTTACTAAATATATTGCATTTAAATTAAGAAAAATGATTTTCTTGAAACATTATCATTAACAAAGATTAGTTTTGAAGCATCTATTCTCAAATTAAATAAATCTAAGCTTGGTATTTGAGCAGACAATATAAAAATGCTAAAAATGGGATGCCAATAATTGTTTGTTCAAGATATGTTTTGATTTTCCATTAGTTCGGATGATCGAAACATTCCCTTATATGTTAAAGGCTGTTTCTTAGGCAAACTAATAAATGCCTTAATTTAAATAAGCAACCAAGAAATATTTAGGTAGGCTGAAATACAAATGCTTCAACTAAAATATACACAATTATAATACAACATCAAAATTAACTGTGAACTGCAATAATCCTCAATTTGTGTATATTAGTTTATATTGAAGCACGGTTAAACCCAAATTAAATTTATAAATATGCAAGATAATTCTCAATTCTTGTATATCAATTTCAAAATCTGAATAAATTTACGATTCGTCAATATTTTTATTTAATTTTCATAATTGAAGAATAATATTGATTGCTGTCACAGTTTTGAGAATACTATTCATGAAAATAGTTTAAAATGGAAATAACATATACTTTTTTGTTTGATTGTAACAAATCACTTACAACAACTTGAGACATTCGAACTCAACTCCGCAATCGGTTCAAAATTAGCCAAATATTTTGTTTTGATTTATTCTTATCAGAAAATCCAAGGAAATGCTTCTTTTTCTGTATCGACTGGGATGTTTGAGAGATAAGCAAGATAGTTTCTATCATGTTAACAAAATCAATCTGTCAATGTTACAAAAGAAATCCAGTGGAAATTGCAATTCCAGCGAGACACAGAATAGCAGTACAATTTTTCCAGTCGAGTTACAGAATAGCTCCCGATTATGTCAAAATCGCAGTATATTATGAACCGAGAATTAGTATTTATTTAATTTAGGTATGTAGGAACGTAGTTTTAGGTAAGTATAATTAAAAAGTTAAATAATAGATCAGCAATAGGCTATGATAACATCTCTACAAAATTTATTAATTCATTTAAACATATTTTTGCAAGTAAGCTGGTCGAACTAATAAATAACGTTCTAGTATCAAAACGGTTTCCCACGGATCTAAAATTAAATAAGGTTATTCCTGTATTTAAAGCACACGATAGATTCTGTTTACATAACTATCGACCGATTTCTATTCCATCAACTTTTTCGAAAATATTTGAAAATGTTATATTCAATAGATTACAAGCTTTTTGTGAGCTTAATAATATTGTACACTCCAGGCAATTCGGATTCTGTCAAAATTCTGGAACTCTATCTGCTACCTCCTGTGTGGTAGATATAATCTATGAATCTCTGGACAAACAACTATTTGTTGGTGCTACATTTATTGACATAACAAAGGCTTTCGACAGTGTTTCACATCACATAATGATTAATAAATTAAAATGCATGGGTATTAATAAATCTGATTTAAACTTATTCATAACTTACTTAACAGAAAGGAAACAATATGTAAAAATTTCAGAATATGTAAGTAACACACTGTTGGTCAAGTACGGAGTACCTCAAGGCTCTCTGCTGGGTTCGCTCCTTTTTATCTTATATGTGAATGATGCCTTTCATTTGGATTTATTTTCTGACCTAGTGATGTATGCAGACGACATGGCATTGATAACTTCTGCACAATCACTCGAAGATTTGAATATGAAGATGCAAAATGACTTAAGCAAAATCAACTACTGGGCACTTTCTAATAATTTAAAGCTCAATGAAGTAAAGACCAAATTTATTATATTTGAAACCAAAAATAAAGTATTACCTAATAATTGTCGTATTTCCATGAGAAAAATGAATTCAAATTATTTTTGAATTATTTTTTCTCATGGAAACAAGTCGCGAATTATTTTTTCGAATTGAAATAAAACAACAAGTAGAAAGACCAAGTTGGCGTCTGGTGTCGGGTGGTATAACTAATATTAGGAATGAATTAAATAATTCAAACTTTTGGTTTGAATTATTTAATTCGTATCGCGAGCAATTGTTGTTGTAAAATTCTCATGGAAATACGACTATTGAAAACTTTACGTTACAAATAAATAATTTACAAGTTTCAAAGGTATATAGTGTTCGATATTTAGGGCTTTATATTGATTCGAAACTAAATTGGTCTTCACACATATCTCATGTGCGAAATAAATTGAGGTATATGTAACATTTCTATTATATAGAACTAGGACTTTTTTACCAATGAAAATCAAATATTTAATATACAATTCTCATTTTCTGAGCCATGTTCGATATTTATTACCTATATGGGGTAATGCTGCTGCTACTACAGTTCATGATCTTCAAATATTAATGAACAGAGCATTAAAAAATATAAAATGCCTACCATTTAGATTTCCCACTGCAAAATTATACAATAAAAAGATAATTCAAATTTAATAAATTGTACAAATTTGAATATTGGTTTTTGTATATATAAATTAAAAAATAATTTCACAAAGCACAATTTTCAGTTATTGCCACTAAGTTCTCAGCATGAGCATTCAACACGTCGAAGGAGTAATCTTCAAGTAAAATTTTGCAGAACGTCAAGAGGTCAGGCTAATATTATGTACCAAGGATTAGTTCAGTTTAATGATTTACCTCGAGAGATTAAAAATTCCCCAAATATTTCAAACTTTAAAAAGAAACTAAAAGATTTTCTAACTCAATAAAAGATAAATAATTAAAATTAAAAACTCTGGATTAGTTAAAACCTATTTAAAAAATATATACCATTAAATTAAATAGATGATTCTTTATTGTATTATGTATCCATTTGAACTCATTATATAGATCTATGTATATTATTATTATTATTATTATATTGAAAATACTAATGTTAATATTATTATAATTAAATTATAATTAGATTAAGCATTTAATTTCATTTACATTTTGCTATATATTTTTAAGAACATTTCCTAATTTTCCATCTTTTCAACATTACAACATTATTTTGCTTCCACCTATTCTGATATTTGAAAGTTCATAAAGTAACAATTTTTGAAGCATGATTGCGGCTTAGTTTAAATTATAAACTATTTGCGATTTATTTGATTTAATATTTCTTATTCTTATTGTAACATTCAATAAATTATTATAAATAAAGGAAAAAATAAAAATAAAAATGAATGTATGGCTTATCTGTAATATTCTGAAAACCGGCAAAGGTAAAATATATTGACATTTATTGTTTGTACCTCAGTAAGCTTTTGTTATTAACTAAGTACAAAGGTGCAGTACGGAATTTCTACATAATACATTTTATAATCCTTTCTACAAAGAAATAGAGCAGCAAACATGCGCTGTTCATTTACGATTTATTTATAAAATGTTGCCCACCTATTTACCACAAATTGACGCATTCTACATATTTAATAGTTCGGTTTCGGATGTACACTTGAAATTGAGTACTTGCGAAACTGGCACTGTGAAAATAATTTAAATTATCCAGGTCGGCTCGAATTGATTTAAATCTTATCTGCGTACATTCTGAAATATACTGGTCCTAATATTCTCTGTAAAGTCTATTGTTGGGTTTGAACTTCAACGTACATATAATATACGTAAAATTCCTTTACAAGGCCCTATACTCCTAATAAGATCATTTCTAATAAAAAAAAGACACCTAAAATAATTATTAAACTTAATTGCATTAAAGTGCAACTGCAATTGCATAATGTAATTACTTCTCGATTCATGTAGACTAATATACAAATGCTTCAATGTAGACTATTATACACAATCTAAGCATTATTGCAATTCACAGTTTATTTTGTTTTCAAAAATAATACAACATAAACATTACGTGTGAACTGCAAACAGCCTCAATTTGTGTATATTAGTTTACATTGAAGCATCGTTAAACCCAAATTAAATTTGTAAATATGCAAGTTAATTTTCAATTCCTGTATATCAATTTCAAAATCTGAATAAATCTACGATTCGTCAACACTTTTATTTAATTTTCATAATTGAAGAATGATATTTATGATTTGAGTATAGTTTTTGTCACAATTTTGAGAATACTAATCAGGAAAATAGCGCATTATAGTTTAAAATGCAGATATCCTATATTCCTGTTTAGCAGATGTTTTATCCTCAGTTTGTGTTCAAAATTTAAATAGTGCAGACGTGCGTGCGATTGCTGCATAAATTTAATTTCCGAAAATAAATTTTACGGATTGTGGAAAGTGAAAAGTATAGGTTTTATGTATTGCGAATTAGAGTGTTGTTTATGAAAAGTGCAAATAGGTTGATTTATTAATTAAAGAAGTTTGTAATGCGGCATAATTTTTTTATGTTGAACTACTTCTCCAAAAATTTCATTATCATTAATATTATAATTTTTTTTTTGCTGCACAAATACAAATATTTAGGTTTTTTAAACGTTCCTGGAAACATCGAATGGGAAAAATATATTATCTTTATTTAACAGCCAAAGCCCATCGAAACTTACAGATGAAGCACGACAATATCTAGTCGATGAAATAATTCAGGAATTCATGTCAAAAGCACCTGTATGGAAATTGTCGACTTTAAAAAAAATACTAAAAATATTACAGTCACTTTTACATCAGAAGAAAGTCTAAGTTGTCTGATTCAATAGGTCTTCAAAAGCAAAATTCAAGCGAAGGATGAATAACGGCAAAGTGTAAGGGATATTGCAAAACAATCTCCTCCTATGAAGTTACGGATCCTATATCGCAGTAACAATATTGTTATTATTAAAATTATTCATTTTCCTTTTTTTTTTTATCTTAGGAATATTTATTTAACCTGCCTTCTAAGACATAGAAATATGCGTCTGGATGCTTGTATAATAAATACAGGAATTTTTCTAGTCGTCTAAGGAATAGAGGAATATTTACCAGCCGAAAACACCGAAGCAGCTCAAAATCTTCAGCAAAAACTACTAACTAGTTCTTAGTCTTGATAAACCGTAGTATATATATAAATGAATGTGCATTTCATTAACAGATGAAAGCAGCGAAATCCATGATGTGGGAACTTTAAATGAGAACCTTCTAGCTAACAAAAGCTGGCTCAACTGTTTTCACGAACCGTGGAAAGCGGTTGAATTCAAGTGGCAATCAAGCTTTTTCGGTAGGCTGCACGAATTAAACTCCATAGGGCCTACAACAGGATTCAGCAAATGGTTTCAAAATGGTGAGTTCGGAATATTGTTTTTGACAGAATTAAAAGTTATTTTTATATAACCTGTTTATTTAAGGTATATAGACTTTGAAAATGGATTTCCTGAACAAAGTAACTTATGAGTAAGCCAGTGACAACAATTCCGTGAAGTAGCAGATCAACTCCTCCAACGACATATTGAAGACATCAAAGTAAAGAAGCATGCTTCGATATTAAGAGCATCTACGACATAGGTAAAATAAATTAAATTAAAACGTTAAATTTTAAATATTAATATTACGTGTCAATACAGATAACAAAAACATCACCATCATTAAATTTCTGCATTTGCGTTATCGCCGACTTCAAGAGTCAACAAGCGTACTAACAGAAAAATATTATGGAAACCTTCAATGGCAAGCTCGATATTATCATTCTTTCAATTACGTGTTGTTTAGTTAAAATTGATTTATTAAAACATTTTACTAGAAATTATGTACATACATATTATGTATGTCAATGTGCATAACTATTTATTTAAAATTAACCTAGTAATATGTTATTTCTATAAAACAAGTTATCAAATTATATTACATATATCTAAAATTAAACTCTGTAAAAGAATATTAAGTAAGGAATTTTACAATATAAAAATAAAATTTTATTCAAATTATCAATAAAAATTACTATACAAATTTAAAGAAATATGTATTTACTTAATTTGAGATTTGCTGTAATTGATAATATTCACGAATTGTGCATTTCATTCTCAAAACAAGAATTACCGACTGAACAAAATTCATTCATGATAGGCTTAATTCAAACTAAACATTTTATAAACTGTGAATTTCAGTCTTGAAGTGATATAAATCTCCTGCTCAAATGAAACCTTACACGCTCAAATTTTTTCATGTTTTATGAATATTTGCATCAATAGGAATGTAGTTATACTTATTTCATGTGTAGTTCTAAAAAATATCAAGAAAACATGATTTGAATTAGAGAAAAATCTTACTTATTCTGAGAAGGATTGATAAAAAACATTAACAATTTTAGAGTACACTACTCTTCGATTAAGAATATTATGTTCTTAAACAAAGGAAATCAAAACACAAGGCGATTTTAAATTTGAAAAAATGTTAACAATTTTTTAGTTTAAGATTTATCATTTCGAGAATTGTACAATTGAAAGAAGAAAGCTAGTTGGCTTGAAATATACATTAAGTTCTTAATTTCATTATTTCTCAAAATTATAAATCATCATCGCTTTATTCTAAATTTAAGCAAAATTTCGCTTAGCGCATATTGAAGCAGCTTTATTGTGTGTTTTCAGTGTGATAAAGTTGCATGTGACATGATGCACGATTTATTTGGTGGTGTATGTAAATACGATTTATCAAAAATTTTGCAATATTTCATATATGAAAAGAAATTGTTTACATTGGAAACATTGAATTATCGAAAACAAATGTTCTCCTGTGGAGAAACTGAAATCGGAAATCATAGTCCACCGATTGAAAAGCATCACTATTGTAAATGGAAATTTCAAAATGACATCTAGTGAAATGAAAACCTTTATCAATTTTATAACGCTTATGGTGGGTGATTTAGTACCAGAAAATGACAAGGTGTATGAGTTTCTACTAATTTTAGTTCAATTAGTCGACATGCTGCTTCTTGCACAATTCGATGATGAAACGATTAATAAATTACAACACTACATAAAAACTCATAATCAAATGTATATAGAATTATTTCATGATACACTGAAACCAAAATATCATTTCATGCTGCATTACCCTATGGTTATTCAAAAATGTGGACCTAATAAATACTTGTGATCTTTTCGGTACGAAGCGGCCCACAAATTTTATAAAAATTATTGTTAAACTAATCGATCAAAGCTAAATATTACACTTTCCTTATCAATTAAATCAGCTTTAAGGTTTTCTAACTTATTTATGTCTAATTCATTTTTCCAAGACGAGATAAAATATGATATTGAAAGTACAAGCGGTTCAGAAATTCGTGATATTACCAAACAAATTTTAATTAAAGAAAAATTTGTTATAAATTTAGTTTTAAATGTTAAAAATGTAACGTTGTTTAGAGGCACAAATTTTGAGCCTAAGTTTTTTGTTAGTTTATCCTCGAAAAACAATGAATTTCCTAAGATTTTTGAAATATATCATATTGTAATAGTTCTAGATGATTGCTTTATTATATGTAAGAAATGGAATTGTATAAGATACTTAAATCACTTTTTGTCATATTTGGTAGAATCTACCACATCATATGAATTGATTAATTTAAAAAATGTTGATGGGCCTCCAGTCCATTTAAATATATTATCCAATGGACAAAATGTGATAAAAATTAAACACTATTTTGAATGTATGTGAAGTTAGCCCGAAAAAACCTTTCAGCCCGAAAAAAGTCTTTTCAGAATGTGTCTTTGCTATAAATCTAAAGTGTCTTAGCCATACAACGAAAATTCAGCCCGAACAATTTTTAGTTGGACAAATATGATAAAATTAAAAATAAACTTTGTTCATTATAATTTAAGCACTATTAATTAAAACATAAATATTAAAATTTAATATAAAATTATTGAAACACTCAATTAAATTGTTTCGTAGTGTCTATGCGATGGCGAGAAGGGTGATTTAAAGAATTATTTCCATGGTAACTGACTTGGGCCAGAAACTTTGTTACATCAAACGCTGTGGTGAAACTCACAGGGATTGATCTATATAACGGGATGTGGCATGGACACAGAAAGGCCCTTAGCTACGTAAAACTAAAAGCCCAATATCTATGCGATTTCGAGAACAGAGATTTAAAGAATTACATTTACAGCATGATACACGGTAATCTTGTTCAAGATTCCATTGTATGGAATCTGGTCACTGGCTGTGTTTTCTACACGGCCGTAGGTGTTTTCCATGATAACGTTTATACGCAGTGAGAGTGAAGACTGAACATATTTATTATTTTAATTTAAAATTAATTAACCGCCATTTTTCCTTTACGCAAATTTTGACAATTGAATTGCTCCGACTAGGTGAAGCATTACCTCGGCTACAGTGCTATCAAGCATTGTAAATCGCTATCATGTAGTTCTAATTTCAATTAAAATTTATGTGGATATTAATTATTTTAATTTAGAATAAATTAGCCACCACTGTTTCTTTACGCAAAAATTTACAAACTCCGATCTCTGGTCGGACGAGCCATTCTCTCGCTACAGTGGATCAAGCATTTATATCGCTCGAAATCAGAAGCACGATTAGACAAAATTGGTATAGTAGGAACTCAGCCACATGATTAGACAAAAATGATAATATTTTGTAAGATTGTTTTGAACTAGAATTTGGGTTTTGTTTCATGTTCCCAGTTAGTGCGGTTCAAAAGATATTTCGCATAATAAAAAATGTTTAGGGTGGCCCGTTTTCTATGCTGGTGAGTGTAGTTTTTAAGCTATTTTATTTTATTTTATTTATGTATACAGAGAAAAATCTACAAATTTGACTTGAACTTATAACTTATTGAACAGGGTAGAATGAAAATTAAATTAAATACATATATAAGAGAGTTAAAATTGACATACAAATATTTTTAGGTTGGAGCATAATGTTGCTTCAACCTACGTTTAGAGCTGCGTCTTTGCTTAAGTAAAAGTCGAACAGATGGTCGATTTTATCAAAACTCCTCGACATCAAGTTTGCCGGTTCGTTGTCACCATAGTTTGTTCTGTGTTTATTCAGATGAAGGAAAACTTTTAGTTTTACGTAGCTAAGGGCCCTTCTGTGTCCATGCCACATCCCGTTATACAGATCAATCCCTGTGAGTTCCACCACAGCGTCTGATGTATCAAAGTTTCTGGCCCAAGTCAGTTACCATGGAAATAATTCTTTAAATCACCCTTCTCGCCATCGCATAAATATCGGGCTTGTAGTTTTACGTAGCTAAGGGCCCTTCTGTGTCCATGCCACATCCCGTTATATAGATCAATCTCTGTGAGTTTCACCACAGCGTTTGATCTATCAAAGTTTCTGGCCCAAGTCAGTTACCATGGAAATAATTCTTTAAATCACCAGTCTCACCATCGCATAGATATCGGGCTTGTAGTTTTACGTAGCTAAGGGCCCTTCTGTGTCCATGCCACATCCCGTTATATAGATCAATCCCTGTGAGTTTCACCACAGCGTTTGATGTATCAAAGTTTCTGGCCCAAGTCAGTTACCATGGAAATAATTCTTTAAATCACCCTTCTCGCCATCGCATAGATATCGGGCTTGTAGTTTTACGTAGCTAAGGGCCCTTCTGTGTCCATGCCACATCCCGTTATACAGATCAATCCCTGTGAGTTCCACCACAGCGTTTGATGTATCAAAGTTTCTGGCCCAAGTCAGTTACTATGGAAATAATTCTTTAAATCACCCTTCTCGCCATCGCATAGATATCGGGCTTGTAGTTTTACGTAGCTAAGGGCCCTTCTGTGTCCATGCCACATCCCGTTATATAGATCAATCCCTGTGAGTTTCACCACAGCGTTTGATGTATCAAAGTTTCTGGCCCAAGTCAGTTACCATGGAAATAATTCTTTAAATCACCCTTCTCGCCATCGCATAGATATCAGGCTTGTAGTTTTACGTAGCTAAGGGCCCTTCTGTGTCCATGCCACATCCCGTTATACAGATCAATCCCTGTGAGTTCCACCACAGCGTTTGATGTATCAAAGTTTCTGGCCCAAGTCAGTTACTATGGAAATAATTCTTTAAATCACCCTTCTCGCCATCGCATAGATATCAGGCTTGTAGTTTTACGTAGCTAAGGGCCCTTCTGTGTCCATGCCACATCCCGTTATATAGATCAATCCCTGTGAGTTTCACCACAGCGTTTGATGTATCAAAGTTTCTGGCCCAAGTCGGTTACCATGGAAATAATTCTTTAAATCACCCTTCTCGCCATCGCATAGATATCGGGCTTGTAGTTTTACGTAGGTAAGGGCCCTTCTGTGTCCATGCCACATCCCGTTATATAGATCAATCCCTGTGAGTTTCACCACAGCGTTTGATGTATCAAAGTTTCTGGCCCAAGTCAGTTACTATGGAAATATTTCTTTAAATCACCCTTCTCGCCATCGCATAGATATCGGGCTTGTAGTTTTACGTAGCTAAGGGCCCTTCTGTGTCCATGCCATATCCCGGTATATAGATCAATCCCTGTGAGTTTCACCACAGCGTTTGATGTATCAAAGTTTCTGGCCCAAGTCAGTTACTATGGAAATATTTCTTTAAATCACCCTTCTCGCCATCGCATAGATATCGGGCTTGTAGTTTTACGTAGCTAAGGGCCCTTCTGTGTCCATGCCATATCCCGGTATATAGATCAATCCCTGTGAGTTTCACCACAGCGTTTGATGTATCAAAGTTTCTGGCCCAAGTCAGTTACTATGGAAATAATTCTTTAAATCACCCTTCTCGCCATCGCATAGATATCTGGCTTGTAGTTTTACGTAGCTAAGGGCCCTTCTGTGTCCATGCCACATCCCGTTATATAGATCAATCCCTGTGAGTTTCACCACAGCGTTTGATGTATCAAAGTTTCTGGCCCAAGTCAGTTACCATGGAAATAATTCTTTAAATCACCCTTCTCGCCATCGCATAGATACTACGAAACAAATTAATTGAGTGTTTCAATAATTTTATATTAAATTTTAATATTCATGTCATACTTAAAATGCCTAAATTATAATGAACAAAGTTTATTTTAATTTTTCCATATTTTCCAACTAAAAGATTTTCGGGCTGATATTGGTTTTATGTACTAATTTTCATTTTTTCGGGCTGAGAGCTAAGACACGTTTAGTGAGGACAGAAATATAATAATAATTTTTTTGAAAAGTCTTTTTCGGGATGGTTTTTCGGGCCAAATTCACATCGGTCTATTTTGAATAGATTTAATTGGATTTTAGATCTGCTTTCTGTAATAATTATGTATAATAAAGTTAAGTGTTGCAATGCAACTGGTAATAATTATGTTAAAATGGATAACATAAATTCTATGAATAAAATAAATATGTTAATAAAAAATTCAAATAAAAAATGTATTTTAAATAAGTGTCCACATTGAAACTAAACGGATTTTCCAATTGAAACCAAAATTCCTTCCGTTTTAATTCAAAAGGATTTATTTAACCCATATTAAATTTAAAATTACTATTTAAAAGGAAATGCTTGGCCCCAAATTGAAATCTTTTTAAAAGCAAAACAATATTAACCTTTTAAAACTTCTTATCAAAATAAAATGCTGTCATTTTGACTAATTTCTATAAGTCATCATACAACATACAAACAGAAAAATTTGCATTCTTTAAACATTTCTAAGCAAACATCATGCAAACGAATAATAATAATAAAACAGGCCGACGGAACAGTAAAATAAAAATTAAATTCATAATCGTTATTAATTACAATTAAACCAGACTAATTAGAAAAATTTTACTAATTTGAATAATTACTCTTCATTTACCGTTTGTAAATAATAATAAAAATTAAAATTATGTATACACAGTTCAAATAATTATTATGATTCAATTTCACGCCATATCAAAAAAAATTCCATTTCAATATCAAACAGCTTTCAATAAAATACTTATGGTGGCAGCACTAAATGGTTAAACAATTTCCAAGAAAATTTTTTATGTGGAAATGAGATTATTTTAGGTCAGAACAGAATTACAATTTTCAAGTGCGTTTTAAGAAACAAAAAAAAACAGTCATATAAATCATTAACTCTATAAGATGAAAACTATACAGTTGTATATTATATAGATATGATATACTTTCCACATAGATTAACCTAAGTGGAATATTTAGAGGTCACTCGTGTCGAGTATTTCAATTTCAAACATAAAGTTTAGTATTTCAGATAACAAATAGTTTCGATAAATTTGCATATCTTTATAATATGCATAAGTATAGTGATAAGGTTTTTGTTTTGTATTTATGAAGCCGTTAAAGTCTTTTCGAAAAATGTTAATACATAAACTATATAACGTAGGTACGGTGTAATTACACATGACATATTCTTATCAGAAAGCCGACATTTTTTTTACTTATTACTTAGATAAACTAATAGTGATTATATGAAAGTATAAAACCGTCGCTATATAATTTGCATGTACGTATATATGTATATATACTCAGAAATGCACTTTATAAAATTACATAAAAAATCAATGGAATGTTTGGTATATAGTACATACATACTTTTATATACAGCAGCAAAAAAAAAATCAAAATTATTCCATTACATAACACAAATATTAGATTTTTAAGTTTTATATGAATAGTTCTGCGCATGGCCGATACAAATTGATGGTCTACACTCTACACAAAAAATATAAGAAGCTAAATGATAATGATTTGAAATCAAATTTACATACATCTATGTGTATGCGTTTGTATATAAGAGAATCTAATGGTGCCTTGCTTTACAAAATCGTTTTTAAGTTGTACAGCGTCATCATACTCTAGATACCAAAAGTATTGTATAGTTCAATCGTTTTACCACCATACATTTAATATGGTGAAATGAGGTCGCTGGTATACCACTTATATACATACACCAATACATTTATATGAATAATATAAAATTCTACTCATGCTCGTTTTATGTATTGTACATAGATCATATCCATACATGTATTCTTGTAAATATATATTTTGAGCCCCAGCGCCAAACGAACAACAAAATAAAAACGTTTCTATTTATGTTTGGATGAATATTAGAAGTAAAAAAAAATCGAGTGAATGAAACAAAAAATAAATTTCGAATTTTTAAAATTTGTTAGTATGTGTGAGCATAATTTCGAGCTTTTCGGGGCTTATATATCAACCAAACTTACACCATAACATACTTTTACATACCAACATAACGCTTATTTACTTGTTTGTTTCGATTTTTATTTTCCTACTGTGTGCATAATATACAAAATTTCTATAGATTGGACAAGAGGGAATATATAAATCGTTCCATGTTTTGTTCTTTATATACAAACATTTTCGTGGGGAATGGAATGAAATGGTACTGTGAAATGTTATTTCGGTATAAAAAAAATAAAACAAGTTTTTGTGTTTTGTACCCACCATCTCTTGTGATCAAGATTTTATATATGTACATATGTACATACATATTATATAAATAAAAAGAATAGAATTGAGAAGAAAGAGCAACAACAACAACAACAACTTGGCAGATTATACAAAAAAAAAAATTTTCGAGTATAGTTTTTAATTGAATGACTGCGGTGTTCAAGAAGGATTAAATGTAAAGTTACATACATAAATATGTATGATATCATACTAGGTACATACACAAACTTCAAATGAATAAAGTTTTATTTTTAATTTATATACTTATGTACGTACGAATGTATACCAAACTAAATAAAAAAAAGCAAAATATGTATTATTACACAAAACATGAAAATGTTGCTCATTTTATTTTATGCTTGACTAGGAAATGTATATTCTGTACATATTATATATAAATATATACACATATATAACAAACAAAAATGTACGTAATATGGAAATTTCGTTCGTTCGTTGATTGTGGGATTAAAATATTTTTTGTGCTGATGTTCAACCTTTTCTAAATACAATTTAAAGTTATGTAGGTTTACAAATATAACGAATCTAGACGGAAAAAAGGTCGAAATATTGGAAAATAAATAAAGCAATTTTCACTTGAAGTAACTTCAATCAACCCGTACTCGTATATATATAAATCGTTTAATCGTTTCGACTGTAGATGGCAGCATGTCACAATCAAATCCTATAACAAATATTATATTATACTATACATGTATAATTAGTAAATAATAAAAATCTATATTTTATGATACATAATGACATCGTTTAAAATATAATTTCTGAACAATTATATCAATTAAGACTAATTGAAAAGGAAATTATCTGCATAAATAATATAAGTGTCATACATAAAAAAAAATAATTTGTTTTTTGTTATTTTTTTTCGAAAACCAGAATTATAATTAAGCATAATTTAAAATTTAAAAAAATTTAATATTTGTAATTTACTAATAATAATTGATTGGATTATTATTATGATTATATATGGCGGAGACTGGTTTCTATATTTGAAATCAAAATGGACAATTTATTGGATAGGTTTGTTTTTATACATACATATTTATATACTTCACGCGCCAAGTTTCTGAAAGTAGACCTCCACAATAAATTAAGCACCTATACAACCAGTATGCGTATTTTTAGCATATTATTTGCGACATACTAAACATTATTTTAATTTTTTTGTTGTTATGCAAATTTATTTCAATTAGTATTCACATCGGCTTTGTATAGTCAAGAAATTTGCCAAATTAATCCTTTTTCATGAAATTTGAAACCTATTGTTTCTTAACATTATTTATACATACAATATACGTCCGTACGTGTATTATTTAAAAATGAAAACATCGAAATAGATTTATGATACAACTTTTTTACCTTATATTTTACCTTTCTGTAATATATATTTTTGTATTTATGTAGGTCGCACAGTTCTGGTATGCTTATACATAAGACATTTTATTTTTAACTTCATATTTTTAAAGATTATTTTTTTTATAAAATTCAACCGACGGAATGTTATTTTCCTGAATATATTTTATTTTAATAAATACCTTTTGAAATACGTTTGCAGTGCAGATTGTATGCACGAAAATTAATCGAATGTAACTGAGGGTACGCATGTTTGGAAGGTATATAAATTACTGCTGGATGTGTTTTAGTTGACCAGAAATTTTCTGATGCATTATTGATTATATAAAAGCAAAAGAAATTAGTGCTTTGAATAGCAATATTTTCATACAAACAAAGTGGATTTCTATGAGTGGAGATACTTATAATTAATGAGTAATATAAGTTGCAACTTCTTCAAAACCTTTAGGAACAAAATACAGACCAAGCGGATAACATCATCGCCCTAATAAGGAACAAAATATAATATGTCAAATTATGAATGTAATGAATAATATCCTCCATAAAGTACGTGGATCCAGCATTTTTTGTAAGGGGGCTATTTTTTAAATTTGTTGTAGAAATCAGTAGCTGAAAAAGCAAATGTATTTAATATTGAACCTTTAGTAACAAAGTCAGTGAAGTTAGCCCGAACCCGAATTGTTTAGGTTTGTGTCTTGACTGAAGTGTAGCTATTTAAAAAAAATGTATATATTTATAAGTCTAAATTAAAAGAAAACGTTTTTCAAAATTACTTAGAAAATAAAGTTTACTAAAAAATAATTTATTTGAATTTTCCTGAATAAATTTAAATTTAGTAAATTCTTAAATTGAATGCTCGTACCCAATACTAAAGATAAATCTTATAAGGATTTTGTATGGCCAGTTAGGCAATGGCAATATTAAAAGACCGAGAGCCCCATCAGACCCATATCATGGGGATAAAATCGTTGTTTTTTTAAATTTTTTTAGTGGGGCTCTTGGTCTCTTGATATTACCATTGCATAACTGGCCATATAAAATCCTTATTAGATTTATCTCTAGTATTGATTCCGAGCCTTCAATTTAAGAATTTACAAAATATAAATTTATGCAGAAAAATTCAAATAAATTATTTTTTAATAAACTTTATTTTCTAAGTAATTTTGCAAAACGTTTTCTTTTAATTTTGATTTTTTCTAATCGCTTACGTTTTAAAAAAAATATTTCTCTTCGGGGTAGTGCTACATTTTAAGAAATATATACCCTTTCTAGATAGCTACACTTTAGTCAAGACACAAACCTAAACAATTCGGGTTCGGGCTAACTTCACTGACTTTAGTAACAAAACATATTCATCCCAAACAATTTAAATTTTAATAGAAGTAAAGTACAGAAAATTATAAAAAAGATATTCAGCCTCATGTGTAAATATAGCAGTTATAAATTGTTTAAACTTATTTAATAATAAAATCTAATCTTCTCGGCCCTTGGCGCAATTTATTAATCACATTGTCAGTATTTACTTCCACCTCTCTATTTAATAGAGCTAAACCTACCAAACGGTTTTGACTAATTGAATTCCGCAAATACGTTTTTAGTCTTTTAAGAGTTGAAAACGTCTTTCTGCAGACGTGAGGCTTGGCAATGACACTTACATACTAACTAACTCGATCATCCGGGGATAAATTTCTTCATTCAAATTAAATTAAAAACATTCTCTAAACTGGAAAACATATTGGATAAACGTTTTGTAGATTCTTTTAATTGACATACCTCCGAATATAATTGGTATACTGAAAATTAGATGCATCTGTAATAATGTTTTTCAAACTTTCAAAATTTTTTAATTCTAATAGATTTTTTGGGATTAAAAAAGTTATCCAAAAATCGATCATTCAAATCCATAATTACATTGTCCAATAACGGAATAAACACAATTTTTTTAAAATAATCCGATGGACTTATTTATTCAACATTTTTCCTATGTCGCTGTCTACCAGCAGGTCTTGATACTTTAAACTCTATTTGGTATGTATCACAGATTTGGTTAATGTTTTTATAAATGGAATCAAATTCCAAATCAGAATTAGTTCTTTGATCCTTTATTGTGCTGATAAGTACGTCAATGTACAGTTTAGCACTTACTAAAATCATTTTGTTTTTTTATGCAAAAGTTTCGCCACAGGAAAGAACAAATGCAAAAAGAAATTTGGAATAGTAAGCTTTACTAGGAGCTTTAAGAGTACTTTAAAAGAGAATAACTCATGTAAAAACTAAAGAAAAAAATATTCCTGATAACGTAAAGTTACACAATTCAAGATAACGTAATGTTATGCATTAGAGAGTTAATTTGATATTTGAAAATTAGTTTATGAAATTTTGCAATTTTTGTGTACTAAATTGTCGTTTGATATGTTGTGTCCCTTATAACAGCCCATGGCACTAGGTACTATAAATAAACCTTTGACGCTAAATAAAATTTTAAAGGATTTAGAAAAGGACGAAGAAAAAATCCCCGACGAAATTATAATTTTTCCTCCAGATAATGATAATGCTAATTTAATGGATGAAGACTCCGGCGATAATGATAATGTGATAATAAGCAACCTTCCGGGTGGTCAACTTAGAGCAGAAACTCAATTGCGATATTTGAACGACCCGATTTTGATTGGAGCATAAAGTGGAGTTGGAGCGATTAATGTAGGAGTGGAAATGAGCGATGATCGTTTAAAAAATTAAATACATTTTCGCTCTCCTAAAAAAACTATGCCTTTCTTTCCTATATATTTCCTTAACTATCTGCCTAGAAAATTTGGATTTTAAACTTAATAAGAAACCCAAGATCACTTGTAAGTTTTCTTTTATTTGGGGTTAATTTTATATTTCTACGCCAAAAATATAACACTATAAATCGTTATAATTACCAAATTACCATCTGCCGTTGAGGACATCCTTTTATAAAGCTTAATAACGTTAATTAAATTTAATTTTAACAGTAAGTACCGAACATTTATGTAAGTTAATGAATTAATTAATTTACTGTACATACTACGAATTATTATAAAGTTATTTTTATTACACGCAAGAAAAATAATTTCTAATATGAAGAAAAACCGGATTAATTCAAGAAAATTTGTACATCATTTTTCAGCTAAACAAAATTTTTCTCACCACAAACTTTACGTTTCTCAATTTGAAATTTTTCTAAAATATTAAAATAATATTTATTTGTTTAATATGAGATTTGTTTGTCTTGTTACAAGAAAACGAGATGTAGATATGGGTTTTCTTCATGGTTAATTCTTATTTCTTAAATTTAACTAAATCGTTTTTTTTTTTAGAAATCGGCTGTTTTGTATGAAAACTATGAATTTTTATGGTGAGAAATCACGTTTCTTGATTTAAGTAGCATTTCCTGTAAATAAACAAATATTTGCTTGCTTGAAAACACATATTTTCTTGAGTAGAGAAAAAATGTACCAATCTATTGTTTGCGTTTTCTTGTATGCCTCAGTTTTTTTTGTTCAAGGGAACTTGAATATTCTTCACTAGAGAAACGCGTTTCTTGTGACAAAGCAATATTTCTTTGTTTCAGAAATATTTCTTCAATTTGTGTAATGGTTGTTTAAAATAATACAATTATATGAAAATGTATTTTAATGTCTTTATTTCACCATCAGATATATATTTATATATACCATATGTATAGAAAATATTTAAATACAAATTTGCTAATTTCGATTATTATTTGTTTCATTGTATGTATTTAAGCAGTTCCTTTTTTCTGTAAAATAAAGAAAATAGGATTTTTTAAAGATATTCTCTTGTATTTAATTATGTTTGCAACATCTGAGACATTTAAAAACATTTTTAAATGTTTCCAGAAATCCTTTTTCTTTGTACACTTTTAACAAAAGGAAATGTTCACAAAATTCCATTTTCAAAATCACACAACTTTTTTACGTTCTTCACTGTTGAAGGTTCACGATAGAACGTTTCTTTTTTGGTACGAACATCCATTATATAATATACGTACAAATATAACAATTTAACGATAATTTCTCGTCTCAAGAAAGAGTTACTTAGTTGAACTACTTTATTCTATTGTTATGAGAAACAAGCCTTTCTTAATAAGATCGTTTAAGAGAAGAAAATGTTTTCTTGTCCTGAGAGACGCAAAATGATAGTTTTCTTATTTAGAGAATTTATTAAGAAATAGTTTCTACAATTGAAGATTTTTTCTCAGTTCAAGAGTAACATAGAATAAATGGTTGTTTCGAAGAGAGGAGAAATTATTTCTTGTTGTGCCACCTAATTAAAAATAATCTAAATTATTCGAAATGATGTACTAATTTTCTAAATTATTCCATATTCTGAACCATAATATTGTGTCGGCTAATCAAATTTCTAGGTACCCAACTTAGGTATGTATTTAACATAATTATTTAAGCTATAGCAAAGAATAAAGTTAGCAGAATATGTACAAAGCGCCTTAATCTCTCATTGCATTCAGTACTCTCCGTAAATGTTTGCAAACCATAAATAATTAAATTTGAATAAACAAATAAAAATGTTTTTTTCGCAATTTATTTATTTATTTTAAAAAGGAAATGTTGTATTTTTAAAATGGGTGCTGGTGGTAATATATTTTGAGAAATGGTTCTTTTTTTAGTTCTAAGAAAAATTCAATATTATCATTAACATTTCATAGTTTCTTGAATTAAATTTATGTAAACATTGCAGAATTAATGTATATAGACAGCCCTTAGTCCTTTCAAACAATTCTATGATATTTTCTGAAATTTCAAATTGAAACTAAATTCTTTATTTTCTTAAGCTTTAAACAAATGGCAATATCCATTCTTTATTTATTGATATAAGACTCTAGTGCAGTTCAAACAAGTAAATTTAAATGCACATTAATACACAAAGTATTAAATAAAATCAGTACTTTACTAGCTAGTAAAAATTTCGCTGTGCTAATAATTCTAAAAAAATCTATACAAATTAATTGACTAATATGTCGTCTAAAGAAGTATTTTATTTAATGCTGATTTTTAACCATTACTGCGGTAACAAATATACAGCATTCTTAGAAATTAGGAGTAATGAACAGTTTAGTTTTTAATATTTAAAATTTTAGTTAATAATGCTTTTCCCTAGATTTTTTTTCCAAGTTTATCGATGTCTTCATTAGAGTTAATCTGCTATGTTTAAGCAGAATTGCTGAGTTTGTAAGTCGGTGTTGTCTAATCGAAATATTGAAAATGCGGATTTCAATCGGTGCAGATAGACAGCTGACTAGTTAAATGAAATAAAATAAGAGTTTTGTCCTTAACAGATATTCAGAACGAAAATGGAGTTAACATCGGACAGCGATTTTGGTCGCGAAATGAGGATTGATTTGAGGATTACCGGAAGGCAATAGTATTGGTAAATTGTATTGGTGTTGAATGTGCATTTTTTCTTTCAGTTTTTCGTTTAATATGATGCAAATAAAAGAGATAAGATGACGCGAGTAATAGGGATCACATGATACAAATAAGAGGAATAAGCTCAGAAGAGATCGATTCAGAGGATGTATTAAGAGAGACTGAGACAGGACAACAAATTCCGAAGAAAAAAAATTAAAAAATTACGAAGCGAGAGAGACTCAAAATAAAAAATATTAACCAAAAAAAACAAAAAAGTTAGAAAACAAAACGATTTTGTTTATTTTGTTTAGTATTGTGTTGCAACTCATGATGGTCGGTTGCTCCTATACGATGTTATGTCCGAGGTTGGAGAAATTTTATTCTAGCATATACACAGCAAATAAAAAAGCGAGATGGTTTATTTTATTACTTTCCTTTTTAACTTGCGTAACCTTTTTTTATACACAATTTTTTTTTTGTTTAGAATAAAATGTCCCCACACTTCGACATAACATCGTAAAGGAACAACCCTCACGAGCTGCAAGGCAACACAATTACACAATACTAAAAAAATAAACAAAATCATTTTATTTTCTTACTTTCTGTTTTGGTTCCTTTGTTCAAAATTTAAAAATTAAAAATATTACGAATGGAGCCGATGAAGAATACATAAATTAAAAATCATTCATTTATGTTGCTTTTTGTTTCTTTTTTTATTTGCGAGAAATTGTTTTGGTTACGTTTATGTATTTTGTTTTGGTTTTTTATTAACGAATGAATTCCACTAGTAAGAAGAAAGGGAAAAATAACTCAAGGCGAGCGTAAGCACCAAAAATTTGAACCGATTCACCCGCTTGGCTTGTTTTTGATACTTACCCCATGAGAAAACGCATGAGAAAATACACTAATACAATACAAATATTTGACGGCACACAATAGCAAAATGTATATTATACACCGTGTACATATACAAAATTCTCAATCCTCAATCCTCATTTTGCGACCAAAATCCCTGTACAGAAGTAGTTGTGACTACAGATTAGCAAATTTCTTTTTTTCTTATAATTCTTAATTTTCTAAATATTCAAATTGTTATATTTACAAATTTTTTACATTTAAAATTTATAAATTTTTAAAATCCTGAATTCATATCTACTTGGCCTTAAATCACAACATTATAATTTCGATCAAAACTAACGAGCTTTAGTAATTTTAAGAATGTTTGCTAACTAAGATTCAACTATCTGTAACTAAGATTTAAATTTAATTTTTTGTTATATTCCAAGCTTTAATATTTCTAAAGGCACTGAATTATTAAATCCCTATTCTCCAAATTCTGCCAATTTTTAACTATAAATTCCTAATTCCCTACAGCTACAAATCCCCTAAGCTACAAATTAAAAATAAATTTCAAATCTTTGAAATTTCGGTACTTCCCTACTTTCGAAATTTCGAAGATTTTTTTTTTCTGAAAGTTTTATATATTTAGATTTCCTAATTTTTAGAATTCTTAATTTATTAAATATAGGTAAACTAATTTTAAAATTCTAGTTTTAAAAAAATTAGAGGGTTTTTATTCCAATTTTTTTTTTAAATTTTTAGCTTTATAAAACTAATTTTTCTAATTTCTTTACGTTATTTATAATAAATATTTCTGACAAATTTTTAGGATTAATAGGATTAATATCTACAACTATTGATATAAGGCCATGTAGCTCACATGATATTATTATTATTATTACTAAAGGGCCGTGTGTGCGACCTAAGAAACCACAGATAACAAAACGTTTTTCGAAAAATTTGGTTAATACAATGAGGTTTTCAAACTCTTATGGATTATTTAAAATCTGAATACACTTCCTGATTTGTTTCTTTTTACTCAATAGTAGTTTTCCAAGTTTAGTAAAGATGTGTTAGCCAACCGAATCAAATGCTTCAAAAATATTCAGATTAACTAAAAATTCCATCATGGAAGGTAATAAAAGTAGAATTTTTTTAAAAATGTTTAATTAACTTTCTGAAAATTCTCACAAATGCATATATGGGTGGTCCATTTAACTTAACCTCTAACGAAAGTTGCTGGATATTGAGAGCATTTTATATTTTTTAATTTTCATAGAATAAATTGTTTTTGAATGGTTTTTATTTTTGTTGACCTTGAAATGATTTGGCGGGAATATTTCAGGTTCTATTTTTTTTTTTTTAAACGAACCTTCATATTTATATTACGAGATCTAATTTTACGAAATATAAAAAACTTTTATCTGAAAAAATTGTTTACCACTACTTTCCAGCTTTTTGTGACAAAAATTAGTTTGAAAGACATCTAAATTAATTTAGCCATGATTATTCCTTAAAGCGCCTAAATTTCTTCCTTCTAAAATGTATTTTTCTGAATTCTCTATTTTCGAGATAATCTATTCGAAATATTTCGGTCAACTTTTCAAAAAGAAAATTCTTATTTAAGAGGTTTCTATACAAATGTTAAAAGATTTTGTGCAGCTTAAGATTAGTTAACAAATTTAAAATTTTCAAATAAAAATAATGCTTTTCAAATTGTCAAGTTAGGGTTCTAATCTGTGTTAAAAAAATATGTTAAAATATGTAATTGAATTTTTAAGACAAATTTCAAAATTCTTTAAATTTAAAATTGAGAAGTTTTTCAAAATGTTCCTAGTTGTTTAATCATTAAAATCGTCAAAGTCTTTAATTTTTTGGAATATTCTAAAATAAATCATTTTTTTAAATTCTTAAAATTTTATAAATATTCGAAATTTCATTAAATTTGTATTTTATTTTAATTTTGATTTTTTTATAGTATTTTTAAATCATGAAACGTTTAATATTCTTAGAATAATAAAATTCATAAATTTAATGAATTCCTTAAATTTTTAGAAATTTTTAAAATAAATTATAGCTCTTATTGAAATAATTTTAATAATTCTAATTTTAATTATAAAATTTTGAAATTTTAATATTCATTAAACTTTTAAAATAAATGCAAAATTTTGAAATTTTTTTAAAATTGTTTTATTTTAATTTACAAATTCCTTATAATTTTAAATTTATTTCTGTATTTTTAAATTTTCATCAATTTCTTAAAATTCGGAACACTCTTTATATATTTGAATGTATTGAAATTGTCAAATTTTTAACGATGTTTTTAAAATCTCGTACTTGCCCAAATTTATTAAATTTTTTAATTTGTATTAAATTTCTTGGTTTCTTCTAAACCAAAATATGTAATTTGTAAAATTCTTGAAACGTGATTATTTGTATACGAGAGCGAAATGATAAGTCTAGTAAAATTCTAATAGATGGCGCTACAAATATAAATTCCAAAATGTATTTTAAGAAAATAGTTTTTTTTTGTGACCATTGAAAGCAGACAACCTCAGCACCTAATGAAGGAAAAACGAATGTCGTGTGTTGATTAAACATTACACAAGTACATGCCGTATCGGGTAACATGGTCCTAAAAGAACATCATATTGAAAGATCGCAGAGTGAAAGTGCGAGAGATAGTTGAGCAAAATACCTTCCACGAATATTTGGTGGGTGCTGCGTTTCCTCACAATGGAGCACAATGTTTAATTGCTATAAAAAGGAGTTTATGGATTGTTTCGTAACTGTCGACGAAACAAGACAGAACAAAAGAGGAAACATTAGGAGGATACAATCAACGGCGAATTTATACCAAGTTATTGCACCGTTTCAATGACGTTTTGCAATGTTCCCTCAAGATAATGCGTTTGTTTTACAAGTGTTTCTAAAACACAAGAGTTAAGCTATAATCTCTATTGCAAGTTTTTTTAAATGTTCTAGTATTTTAATCGTATGCCCGATTTCACAAAAAAAGAGGCAATCTCTAGTTAAATAATATCCCCTCCCTTTCTTCTTTTATTAAATTGTGATTTATTTCATAATACGAATTCCATGCATGCTTAATTTAATTTCTTTTTTTGCATGAACATTTTAACTGGAGAGCTAACTTTACGATTTCGTCCAGCATAATATTTAGCTGAAGGCTAAATGTTTCTATGTAAAAAAAAATATAATCAACTTGCATAGAATTTGTATTTCATGAAACACAACGTAATTTTATAAAAGAAGACAGGAAGGAAATAGTATTTAACCATAGAGATTGGATATTTTTTGTGAAACCGGGCATTAGAATAATAAACTCCATAAAGAAATATGCCAAGTTTCTTATGGAAAATGGGCCACGATAGATAAAGACAGTTCAATACGTAGCTAGAACCGTAGGGTATTAAGAGAGAGTTAAGAAGCTCCATAGTCACCATGTTCTAAATTGAGCCTCTTAGTTACCAGAGCATTTCAGAGTCATGCAATGCTAGACTTTCAAATTCAATTTGGTGCTCTGGCAGAAAAATTCGGATATTATTTTCATGATGGTGATGCCTCTGAAGGACGTCCTGGGGAAGGGGAGGGAAGGCGAACCAGCGACAGATGTACTAGCTGAAGGGAGCCAGCTGCTGGTACAGGATAATCCCGAAGCAGATACTGGCCGAGATGTAATTCAATGTGGGTTATGAGGAAGATACCTTAAATGTGATATGCGTAAGCATTTATTGTTGGGGGAACTACTTTCGTTTTTTGAACGCGAGCCTTGCATTTACACCAGAGCTTCATCGAGTACGTTTGAATTTGTGTGGAATTCTTGCGTGTCTCGATATTATAAAACCAACCGTAATAGACGATCAATGACAGCATTGGAGCTTTGAGTGTTGAGCCAGAAGCTCGAGTTGGACATTGATTATCTTTCTCGTATAAGGATATTGTGTGTTTGGTTATGATACAGGCCGACATCGTGTGTCGGAAAGCATTCCAGGTCAGCTTACTAAAGATTTTAGATTCCTAGAGATCGCTAAAATATTTGTAAATGGTAAACAAAACACCATCGAGCGACTAATGTAAGCGCACGAGAATCAGTAGCGATAAATTTTACGCCCTTGTATTCTCTCATTTGTCTAGAAATCAGATTCCGGAGAAGCAAACTGAAATATCACACAGGCTATTAGTTATGGGAACGGAACATCTTTCTTAATAACGATATGGGACTCGACATACGTTTATATGTCCATAAGCAAAATCAATGTATTTCAATGGCATAGTTGTTTCCAGAATTTTTTAAAATTATTGGTATTCTCATATTCTTAAATTTTTAAAATTCCTGAATGATAATTCTATAAATTTTTTTACTTATTTACATATTTTTAAATGTTAGTTAATTTCTCAAAATTTGAAATATTCTTTATATATTTAAAAGTATCGAAATTGTAAAATGTTTAACTGAGTTTTTTTTAAATCCCTGTATATATTCCGAAATTCATTATTTTTTTTATTTTTAAATTTCTCGGTTTCTTCTAAAAAAAAAAAAAATCTAAAATTCCTGAAATTCTTGAATTTTTTTTAGAAGATCAAAATAATAAGTGTAATAAAATTCTAATAGACGGCGCCACAAACACAAATTCATATATCCTGAAATGAATTAGAAAATACAAGCAATCGTAAGACCGCAAAGTAAAAGTGAGCGAAGTAGTTAGGATACCATACGCATCGCAAATGTACGAACATGCCCACGAACATTTGATGGTTGCTTCGTTTGCTCACAATCGATCATAAACGTGGCGAAACTGCGCCGAATATACCTAAGATTAAGTTAAGAAGGGAAAAACAATCTAGCGAATACTATTCCAAGTAATTGGATCGTTTAAGCGACGTTTTGAAGGGAAAACGACCGCATTTAGCGAAGAAAATAGTTATCTTCCATCAAGGCATTGCATGGGTGAACAAATGTAACCAATTTGAAGAAAATTTGGAAAAAAGTCGGACTTAAAAGGACTTCTAAAATATAAAAAATAGGAATCGCTCCTGTTTTAAAAAATTCGCGACTTGTTCAAAATATAGATAGAATATTCTGAGAGGGCTTTTCTAAAACAGATTAGATCATAAAATTTATATAGGACATTTTTGCAGTATGCCATCGTTTATTTCGCTATTAAAGTGCATTAATACCCGATTTTGTGTTGGGCGGTTATTCATTTTTATGAAGCGAAATTAGGGCCACCATTTTTGAGAAAAGAAGACCTAAGAAACCCTTCTATAAAGATCTGGTTAAGATTTAATTTTAAAATTAAATCGTCCTTTTCTAGAATTTCTACAAGAGGAAGATTTAGTTTTATAAATTATGCAGTTAAGTTAATATTTTTCTGAAAATTGTAAGAGAATTTAATCCAGTTTCGTTCTGATAAACCTATATGATAATGAAAAAATTACTCCTTTCAACAGGGCTGGCTACTGGACTGGTTGTACGGTACCACAATTTTACATTCTATAGATATGTATATAGAATATATTGTGTACAGGTTGTATCAGCGAATTATACTAAAACAGCCAAATTCCCTTATAATTTTTTTTCCTCACATATACAACAACTCTATTCCTGTGTAAGCAAACCATTTGATGTGTTTTAAAAATAACACGTAGCAGTATATTAAAATATTTTTAGAACATTCTGGAAAATGGAAATTAATTTTTGATCAGACAAAAGCTGCCTACAAACTGTAAATGAAAAGCAAGACCCCCAGAAGTTAATTTGGGGGTACGTCACTCCTTGACGACAGGCTTATTGACCTGATGCAAAAGCAAATTAACAAACAATTGTTTAACCAGCTGAGCGCAAAATTAAATATCACTACTGGAAGTGATAAAGCAAACAAAATTATTGACGGCGCAATAGAAATAGCCATTGAAAATAAAAATAAAAACAACTAACACAATCAACAAGCGAATCAGTGATGCCCGAGGTTCATCTACTGTGACTGCAAACCTCAAACGACCTCGTAACAACTACGGTTCAAACTTAGTTATCGATGATGACAACAATAAGGCTGTAAAACCCTAATAAATAGCTCGGACTACGATTACTTAGGATCCGAAAGTAAACAAGAAATGGCGGCAGATAGAAATGATTACCTAAATCCCACACTTCGTGGACAATTCCATAATCTACTAACTGATGCACCAGATGCTATACCCGAAGCAGGTTATAAAGTCCCTGTGGCAACAAAGCCGAATACTATAAAACATCCGCCAATCATTATGAAAGGGTTTGATACCAAAGACATTAAGCAGATCAAGGACATCACAGGAAAACATGGTGGTACCTTCCTGAAGATATTTACGACGAGTGTTGTGATCTTTGCAAAAGAGATAGAGCAGTACAACTGTATCACTGAACAGCTCAGGGAATACTGTATAGAGTTCTATACATACACCCATAAAAGCTAGCGCCCGAAGGTGTTAATCATCAAAAGCATTCATCAAGATATGGAAATTGAGCAAATCAAAGCAGACCACACAGCCAAGGGGCTCAAGTTTCAGAATGTCTATCCCATACAAAAAACTATAAAAAACACAAATGGAATTGAGGAGGTGGTAAAACTCCCATCTTTCACTGCTTCTTTTAACCAGAAGACCAAGTACTCCGACATAATGCTGTTCAATGGATGCTGCGGCTGTAAGGTGAAATGGGAAAAGAAACACAAAGTCCAAATTGCACAATGCCGGGAGCATAATGTCACATGGGCTATAAATCCCTAAAGTGCGCTAACAAACATAACTAGAAGAATGTCCAAGGAACGAATACTAGAACATACCGGTTAAGTGCGCAAATTACGGAGGCGAACACGTGGCGAGTTTTTCCGAATGTCCAGTAAGGAAAGAACGACTGGGTAAGTTGAAAAGATCAGATTTGTATCGTCCTAAAAGCCGGATCAACGGTTAATACAGTAAACCTTAAAGAGTAAACCTCCGGCTCAGTTACCGGGTCATAGTAATGCACCATCAAACCGGATCAATATTGACAATCTCCTCGGGGACTTCGTTGCGAAGTCAGGGCAACTCTTCGGAATGAATTTCGTCTCATTGACAAATAAGGTTTCTAATTTTATGGCTAAATTAAACTCAATACAGGACATTCTGACCAAAAAGTCAATGTATCTAAATTTCATAGCGCAATACCGAAAATGAAAATAATCGCATTAATTTGCAATAGTTTAGTCGACCTGGCTTGACGCCAGGAAGTTGCGGATTTTCTACAGATGCGAAAGTCGTGCATTGTGTGCTTGAATGATACCAAGCTATCTGACAGACATTCCCTTCATATTAAAGACTATTTTATATACAGAACTAACACTAAAATCAGTCAATCGGGTAGCACAGCGGTACTTGTGCGAAACCATATCAAGTTCATGTACGGAAACCTTCATCGTGACAACGGTCTGTATAGGAGAAAGAAGGAATTCTTTTCTCCTGGTTTCCGTGTACGTACGTAAGCTGGAACCATCGAACCTGTTGGGCTTGATGAATTCCCAAGATATAGGGTTGTTATCTGCGGGGATTTCAATGCTTGCCACGCCTACTGGGTATGCCATACTGAAAACGCCATAGGTAGAAAATTGTTGGTTTTTGTGAGGGGAACGGTGTACAGATCTGTCTGCCCCCAGTTAAATTTCGGGGCAATGCGGTTTTTTGATATGTTGGTCGCAAAGGAGGTCCATGTTGAGGACGGGGTAGATGTACTTTACGAGTATTGCTGGGACCATCTTCCGAGATTGTTCTTGAGGTCTCTGGTCGCTTTAACTTATGTCAGCAGGAAGAGGGTAATAGAGTGCGGGATTACAAGGAATGCCGACTGGCGTTGATTTAGACATTATTTGCATTACAAGATGGTCCCTTTACAGAGAGTTGCAAACTTCACGCACCTTTTAGTAAGATTACCTACCTGAAGCCATTCTACAATTGATCAGGTCCAGGAACATGTGCCGCAATAACCGGTGTCATATGCCCCAATTGTACAGCACCACCCTTATAAATCGAACAACCTGGCTCATACATGAGAAAATAAGCCTGCATCGACAGGACAGGTTCGTAGAAAGATGAAAAATATCGACCCCGACAGGGCTAACTTGCATAAATTCATTAGACCAGCCACCCCGTCTAGCTGTCCTAAGCTGGTTTTGGAAAGTCAGGATGGGCCTGTGATCGATCCTGCTGTAATATCAGAAGTAGTCGCAGACTACTACAAGTCTACGCTTAGCGGTTCATCCCATGTTGTTGACTAGACCGTCTCTGACATAACAAACAGTTTTTTGCTGGCTCAACAGACCCCGTACGGGTTGGGCGGGCTCGAAACCAACTCCGATGAAATCATGGGTATTGGGCTCAGGAATAAAAAGTCTCCAGGTGTTGATGGTGTCTTGAACAAGACCATACAGAACCTCCCATTATCCGGAATTCAACAACTGACAATTGATAAACGCAATTTTAACCCTCGTTTACTTCCCAACGGGATGTAAGTTGTCGAAACTTATTCTGATAGCGTAAGCCGGCTATCCGGAGACCCCAAGAAATACCAGACCAGATTAGCTTACTGAGCGGGCTTAGTAAACTTGTTGAAAGGATTATTTATCGAAGGAATTTTAAGGCCACTAATCAGCTAATCCCTGCGGAACAATTTGGCTTTATTCAGCACAAATCAATAATGGATGCGCTCATGAGGCTATTGAATCAGCTAAAGCTTGCTAAAACAAGGCGGAAAATAGCAGCGGTAATATTCCTCGATATCCAGAAAGCCTTCGATTCTGAGTGGCATGAGGGAGTTTTGTACAAGATGATAAACTGGCGGCATTAGGCCGGCCCTGGTTTCCTTGGTCAGATCTTACTTGGCAGACAGGAAATTTTTTGTTAGTATCAACGACATACATAACTCAAGTTTTAGAAAAATTGGCTCAGTAGTACCGCAGGGTTCTGTACTGGGTTCCCTTCTGTATGTCTTTTACATGCACGGCATGCCGAAGCCGACTTCACCTTCCACTAACTTTCAGGCCTATGCTGATGATACCTCCATTTTCATTACAAATTATAGTGAATTCCAAGGCTCCTACAGGATCCAGAAGTGTTTAAATCTGCTTACTGGGTATTTCGACAAATGGAATATAGAAATAAACGCATTGGGTCTTGCAATTGATATATTTCTATCGTCACCACAGATACAGGAATAAATTTAATGGCTGAAAATGTCTACATCAACTGGCAGGCTGTTGAGGTGGTCGACACGGCTAAATATCTGGTTATTACACTATCCAAGACTCAAAATTTCAGACAACACATAGGAAATATTAGATGAGTGTGAAGTTTATGCTAAAAAAATAACACAAAAGTACACTGTTAAATTAGTTATTTTTCCAATTGGATTATATGGAATTCGATTATATGAAAATTTAAATTTTTTGTAATTTTGAATTTTTCGTACTATCAAACCCTGCAACAGGTTATTTTCATCATTTTCAAATAGCTGGACCATCCGTTTATCTCGTTGTTTCAATTTTGTTGAACCCTACTGTATTTCAGATAATTTAAAAGTTGACTTATTTTTGATAATTAAATAATTGTTTAGCGTCATTCCTGGAAATGTCCCAAAGGTCCCGCACATTTTCTAGAATAACTAGGCCATATAGCTGTATACGTCACCTAGCTAATCCAATTGTGATGAACATACTATATATTTCACAGAATGTGGAATTTTTAATAATTTTGGATGATTTTAAAAGTTGTTATATCGCCAACCATACAAATGTCCACGAGGTTTTTCCCTCATTCTCGAATAGCCCATATTTTCGGTTAACTTGGCCATATGCCAATATACGTGGCCAACCTCATCCAATTGTGACGAACTTTACTATACTTCACAGAATTCGCGACATCTCCAGGATTGGCGCTAAACAATTATTTAATTATCCAAAATCAGTCAAATTTTAAATTATCTGAAATACAATAAAGTTCAACAAAATTGAATGATTTTGGCCAACGAGATAAACAGATGGTCCAGCTATCTGAAAATGATGAAAATAACCTGTTTCCTATGCAGGGTTTGATTATATTATTATTATTAATTGTAAGGCCATGTGGGCGTTAAGCCACCTCGCACTGCAACCTAAAAGATATTTTGTGCATGGACCCTATTCAGGGATATTCAGGCTCTTATTGAACCTAACAATACTGCCTACTACACACTATCTGGGCTCATTACTCTCCCTCTTAGATGTTTGTAGCCTTTGGCGGAAAATGGGTGGGCCAATAGCACAGAGCATGTTCCGCTGATTCCGCTTCCAGGTCGCAGAAGCGGCATCCATCTCTCGCACTTAGGCCCATTTTCTTAAGGTGATACCTTAAGGGGATGTGACCTGTCAAGAAGCCAGTAAGCAGCCTCAACTCAGGTTTTCTGAGTACAACACTCCTTAACCCTGACTGACGAAGCTGAAATAAAATTCTTCACCTGTCGCAAACCTGGAATTTTCCTCAAGAAGGACTTTTGCACATCCTCCCAGCGTTTTACCGCTGCCCTATGACCTGGCACCCAAATAAGTGTTACTTTATTTGAGCTTGCCAAATGCTTAATAACCTTCAGACAGTCCCATACCAGCCTTGACTCAACGGTAAAAGACCTAAGAGCCTTTAAGGACAATTGGCTGTTTGATACAATATATACCTTTGCATCGTTTAGGCCTTTTGCAATGCCTATCCTAGCGCAAAGTTCTATAAGATGTATTTCTGCTTGAAAGACGGTAGCGTTGTTACTCTAGGACTTCGAGAGGGCAGCCCCGCTCCCGTATATTCCTACCCTCGCCCCGTCTTCCGTTTTTGATCCATCTGTAAACCATACTATTGACCCTCGCTCAAAGGATGGTCCCCCCCTGTTCTCCACAAATCCCGGCGGTTAGGTAACCTAACACAAAATGGTTTGTGGAAGTTCAGTTTAGCTGGCATACAGTCGGAAGTCATTCCTATGGTAGAGTCTGTCTGGAATTCCTGGAGGATTTCCAGATGGCCCACCATATTTCCCGGTTTGATATTTCCCGCCGCCTGCACCTTAAGGGCCATAATAGCATCCTCCGTTTTAACATGCAGCAGATGCAATAGGAGAGCTTCCATTGCTGCGGTCGGACATGATTTCATTGAGTCCGTAACCCCAATGCAGGCTGTACGCTGAACCTTATTCAATAAAGTTTGCGCTGTCCTCTGTTCAGTTTTAGGCCACCACACTACCGATACATAGGTTACCATAGCCCTAACAATTGTGAGGAATGACCAGTAGATCATTTTTTGTTATAGTCCCCAAGTACGTACATAGAGTCTCTGACAGGTCCAAAGAGCCTTAGTGGCTCTATTTTGAACTTTAAGTAAATGTAGTTTCCAGTTCAGTCTTGGATCTAGGATAATCCCTAGATATTTAACCTCTTTGGAAGAACAAACAGTAGTACCGTTTAACGAGGGAGCTATAAGCGGGAGCTTTTTCCGCCTCGTAAATGGGACAATGACAGTTTTGTTTGGATTGACACTGAGTCCTTCCTAGTCACACGCCACTGCCATATTAAATCTAGTGCATTTTGTATGAGATCAGAGACGACCCCATCAAACTTACCTCTAATTATGATAGCCACATCATCCGCAAAGCCCTGGACATCAAACTCATGGTTACTCAGAAGGACAAGTAGTCTGTCAATAACGAATGACCATAAAAATGGAGGCAGCACGCCTCCGTGGGGACAACCCTTTACGGCCCTGACGGTTACTGACTCGCCACCTAATCTGGCTGTAATTTCGCGATGTTCCAGCATGGAGCATATCCACCTAATTGTAGAAGGCGGAATCCCCTTCTCCATTGCTGCCCTCTATATCGATCCATAGGAGGTATTATCAAAAGCCCCCTCAATGTTCAGAAAGGCACAAAGGGCAATTTTCTTATACGCCACTGCTCTTTCAATCCTTGCGACTAGACCACTAAGAGCCATCACAGTGGACCAGTTTGATAAGCAAACTGATCCCGATGCAGCGGATTATTAGCAAGGACTTCACATCTTATTTGATGATCCAAGATTTTTTCCATCGTCTTCAATAGAAACGATGTGAGGCTAATTGGTCGATAAGCCTCGGGCTGGGTGTCCAAACGACCCCGTCCCTTTGGTATAAAGACCACATTTACTTTCCTCATAATTTCGGAATATAGTTAAAAGCATATTGAAGAACCAATAGCCCATCTCACCTTGCTGGGTGTGAAAATTTTCCCAGAAAGACTCCAGATCCTACTGAGAGGTACATAGGCTACCTCACTTGAAGGGTCATTCGGGTCCTCTTGGGCTCCTAACACTACTGAATCCGGAAAGTGGGTACCTATAGTAGCTTCAATTTTTCCTTCCGGTTTTCAGTGAAACTTCCGTTTTGCTTCTGAAGAACCCCTAAACCATTTGAGTGATCCCTGGAAAGGACTTTCTGGAGACGAGCTGCAGAGGGCAATTCATTGATTCCCTCACAGAAGTTTCTCCAGGTACTCCTATTACTTTCTTAATTCGACATTATATTCCGTTAAGGCCATCCTATACTCGCCCCATTCATCGGTGCGTTTAGCCTAATTGAATAACCTTCTCGATTTTTTCCTCAGTTTACCCAGCGTCCCGTTCCACCTAGGGACCATTTCAGTAGATTCCCTTTGCTTAACCGGGCAGCTGTTCTCGTAACCCAAGTGTATAGAATTATGCAGCTGGTTTGAACAAAATTCAAAGCCATCTGGAGACTCTATGTTCCCCATAACGGTCAGTTCGGAATTCTAATCCCATCTTCTCTCCATACAGGGTTTGATAGTACAAAAAATTCAAAATCATTAAAAATTTTAATTTTCATATAATCTAAATTCCAATTGGAAATATAACTAATTTAACAGTGTAATTTTTTGTTATTTTTTTTAGCATAAACTTTCGCCTACTTATTACCTATGCCTGTCCAACATGGTACGATCTGTTGACTAAGGGCCAGATGATTATACTCCAGAGGGTACAAAATAAGGCCCTTAGGTTTCTAGATAATGATTAGTTGTAACGATTTATTAGAATATTTGAAATCTTTAATTTAATAATAGTAACTACGAATAATAGATGTCGCATTTATGTTAGCGTATCCATGTGGAAATATATAATATAAGTTCTTTGAATGTAATTTGGAGAGAAGTTGAATAAAGATCGCGGAACGAAGAGGTCGATACTAAAACTATAAAAGCACGTTTTTTTAAAGCTGAACAAGTACGAAAATACCCTGACATCAACTTCTACATATCAGAAGTGGGATATACCAATTTATTTTTATAATATTCGTTATACGAAACGTAAATTTCTACTAATAATTTAAGTGTGTTTGTAATACAATACAATATAAGAACAAAGTGCGTCGAAAATGAATACGAAACAACTCAAAAGTGAATTACTAAAACGCAATTAGGAAACTTCGGGAAAAAAGGACAAGATGGTCGAACGTTTGCTGGTTGCAGTAATGCAAGAACGGGATACAAACAGCAACGCACTAGTTATAAATAACAGTGAATTCTTCCAAGGCCACAATGAAGCACAGTACGAAAGTAATAATGTTGAGAAACGAGACATGACAAGTGACCATGAACATAGTCAATCACGAGACATGCATCAACATTTATCGGGGTCCAATCATTTATCAGTCCGAGATGTTGTCGAATTATTACCAACATTCGATCCCGTAACAATTGTTGATATATTCCAACCATTTTCAAATTGAGGTGGAGATAAATATTATAAATGGGAAAAATACAATGCTAGCCATCGTAGATACAGGAAGTCCAGCAAATGTATTGCTGAGTAAATGTATACCTGCCAACGTTCAATTAGAGCAGTATAGGGGAACGAGTCTACAGGGGATCAACGGGTCACAATTAAAAATATTAGGCCAGTTACGTTGTGGAATTAAAATTAATAGTAATAATTTTACAATTTTATTTCTTGTAGTGCCGGACAATACGATAGTGTACGATTGTTTGATTGGACGAGCATTCGTAAAGGATCCGCGGGTAATTTTCAAAGTCGATACGAGCTGCAAAGGGGACATTGTCAGCTTTGAGCCTTCACTTGAGGAACGAGCAACGGGTAACTTACTATTAATTAATGAAATATTAAGCGTAGATTTTGAAACGGAAACGAACGAATTTCATGGTGCCGTCGATATAGGACCATGTGACAATAGTGTAGTAGTTAACCATAAAGCGACCGAACAATCTACGACCTTGTTGAACAAACTTAAAAATTCTACCCCACCGAACGAGCCCTTTGTCAAGCACGTAATGAAGATTGAGGTGACTTCCGATAAGCCAATCAATTTCAGTCCTCAAAGGTTGTCAGTCCGCGACTGTGAGACCGTACGAGAACTTGTCGATGATATGCTAGATAGGCAAGTAATCCGACCGAGCAATAGTGACCTACGCCAGTCGAATCGTGTTTGAGTAAGAAAAACGGTTCACCAAGACTGTGTGTAGACTATCGTCAATTAAATAAAATTACGTTGAAAGACCGTTACCCTCTTCCCTTAATCGAAGATTGCCTTGACCGATTACATAATAAACGTGTATTTTCCCTAATCGATCTGAAAAATGGTTTCAATCATATTCCTATAACGGAGGAATCGATCAAATATACAGGTTTCGTGACCCCAGATGGTCAATACGAATACCTTAAAGTTCTATTTGGTTTGTGCAACGCAAAGGCTGTATTTCAACGGTTTATCAACGTCGTATTTCAGGATTTAATTCACAAAAGTGAAATAGTTGTTTACATCGATGATATTCTGATCGCATCGGAGAATATCGATAAACATTTAGAAACATTTTTTATCGTATTTCGCTTAATCCATGAGAATTGTTTACAAATTCAATTCTCCAAATGTAAATTTTTAAAGCAATCAATCGAATACCTCGGATACCAAATTGACGCCAATGGTATACATCCCAGTGAAAAACATATTATCGCTATCACGCAGTATCCGATCCCACGTAACACAGACGAATTACATAAATTCGTTGGTTTAGCTAGTTTATTCCGAAAATTTATACAAAATTTCTCAATTATCGGAGCGCCACTGTACGCCTTGCTGAAAAACAGCGTGGTGTATAATTTTGGAGAAGAAGAGAACGAAGCGTTCGAAACTTTAAAATCAAAACTCGCCTCCAGGCCCGTTCTTTCGATTTATAATCCAAATTAATACACGGAGTTACATACCGATGCTAGTTGTTTGGGTTACGGTGCAGTTTTGATGCAACGGCAAGACGACGGCACGATACATCCCGTTTCATTTTTTAGTAAAAGAACTACCGAATACGAAAGTAAATATCACTCTTACGAACTAGAGACGCTAGCGATCGTATACTCGATCCGGAGATATCATGTTAAATAAAACTCTCATTATACGTTGGGCATTATTTCTAGAAAATTACAACTATGAATTGGCTCATCGACCAGGTGTAAAGATGAAGCACGTATAGATGCTCTGAGTCGAGCACATAGTGGAGTAGTTATGAATGTTTCCGAGTGCGAAGTCACGAAACGTATATGATCGCGTTTCAATATAATGATGAAACAATCAAAAAAATTAAAAGCTCGAGAAAGAAAAAGATACGTGAAGATATTCTTTACCGAAAAGTAAAACAAAAACTCCTGATGGTTGTACCGGGAATCTTAGAGAATGAGGTTATCCGTCGATATCATGATATAGGACATGTAGGTGTTTCGAAAACGGTTGAGATGATCAAACGCAACTTTTTCTTTAGTGATATGACAGAGAAGGTTAATAATTATATTATTACATGCCTAACTTGTATAGAATACCAACCAAAGAACGGTCGTAAATCCGGTTTAAAGAACCGAATAGATAAATTCGACTAACCATTTCACACGATACATATTGACCATTTAGGTCCCTTTTCGGAAACCAACACAAAACGAAAATATATTTTGGTCATAGTAGATGCATTCACAAAATGTACACGTCTTTTCGCAACCCGTACCGTCAATGTAGATGAGGTCATTCGTTGTTTGTCTAAATATTTTGAACAATATAGTGTTCCATTGAGAATCGTGTCCGACCGCGGTACTTGCTTTACCTTACATAAATTTTCCGAATTCGTAAAGTCCAAAAATATTTTACACGTTTTGACAGCAGCTTATTCACCGCAAAGCAACGGACAAGTCGAACGCCTCAATCGGGAAATTACAATTGTTATGTCAAAATTAGTTGCTCGTTCGAACCACGGACAATGGGATAGAATATTAACCGAAACCGAATTCGTATTAAATAACACAGTGAATCGTGTTACTCAAGTAACCCCATCTCAAGCTTTATTCGGGAAAACTCAAAGGCTAAATAATAATGTCTTAGAAGTTATCATAGCCTCACAAAACGAACAGAACTATCTCGACTTAAATACTGCACGTCAAGACATTGCCGAGCGCATACGAAAATCCGCGCTGGATAATAAGAAACATTTTGACAAGAGACGTATTCGAGCCCGCGTATTATAGGGTTGGCGATTACGTCGCGATAAAAAATACTGTTACGACACCAGAACTGAGTCACAAACTATTAGAAAAACATAAAGGACCGTACAGGGTGACAAAAGTATACTCGGGCAATCGCTATGAGATTGAGAATGTTCCTGGCTATGGCTCAAGACGATTCAGAAGTGTTTATGCCGCCTTCAATATGATGCAATCGGGACGATTGTAAAGAGTCAGAACGGCCGAATGTAGATAATGATTAGTTGTAACGATTTATTAGAATATTTGAAATCTTTAATTTAATAATAGTAACTACGAATAATAGATGTCGCATTTATGTTAGCGTATCCATGTGGAAATATATAATATAAGTTCTTTGAATGTAATTTGGAGAGAAGTTGAATAAAGATCGCGGAACGAAGAGGTCGATAATAAAACTATAAAAGCACGTTTTTTTAAAGCTGAACAAGTACGAAAATACCCTGACATCAACTTCTACACACGGTTAAAAATATAAGTATAAAATTAATATATTTTGGTTATTCATATAAATCCATAAATAAAATATATAAATTTTATACAAACTAAACTTATGAATTTATATATGTTGGTCGTGTCGTTTTTATACTGAAGGGCCTATAAATGTTTTATACCTAAATAGTTTATATTTTATAATAATAGGACCTATAAATAGGTTTTATACTTAAATAGTTTATAATGTATAATAATATGTATAAACTAGTAGCACACTTCCCAGGTATTAATTTTATAGTTTAAGAAGGTATAGGTTTTAGTACTAGAAATTATATCTAAAAAGTATTTCATATTCATAAATTAAAAACAATTTTTTTATTGTTCAATTTTATATTTCTAATTATTTTCATGTTCATTATATGTATATTTACATATTTATACATTTTTTAATAACATATATTTTATTAGATTTTCTTGAATTCACTACTTCAAATGTTTGTGAGTTGTTTGTAAATTGTATAGCGATTAAGTTTAATTCACTTTTATCGTCTTCTATTTCATGTGAGTTATGAAATATATCAAAAGATTTTATTTGAAATTTTTTACATAAAAATAAAAATATATTTCGAAGATACATAATTTTAAATAAATTTAATTGACTGTCTTCGATTAAACTATTATAGTTTATAAACAATCCTGGACGGTAATGTACAAAATGTTCAATATAAGAAACAATATGAATTGGTTCATTAGCAATATAATTAATAGTTCTTAAAACGTGTTTGTTTTCTTCAAAAAAATTGCAAGAGGGTTGACAAAACTTTCCAGTTTTAATTTTAGGCACCATCTGATTATTCCCCAAATAATTGAAGACCTTTCTTGGTGTCGAATGCATAATGTTTTTTGCAGATTTATAAAATTTTTTAAATTGTTGCTTAAATTCTTGAAATATTGGTGCTTGGACTCATAACGCATGGCCGAATATTGACTTAGTGGTCCCATTTTTAACATAACATTAGGATAGTGGGTTAGAATATGATGTTTAGGTATGAGACTAATATGATATTCATTTTTTACAATTAATAAATGTATCTTAATCAAATCATTAAGTTTGGCTATGGAGGAAATATCAACGGTTTTTGCAAACGAAATTTCTAATATTTCTAACATGGTTGTAATACCCTTCCACTTAGGTAATAAATCATCAGTAATTAAGTCTCCGAATATAAAAGGAAGGTGTAACATTAAACACCAATTTTGAGATGCTGAAAGTCCTAAATTATTTTTATTTATGCATGACGTTGGAATTTCTTTTCTAAATAAGTACCCATAATTGAATGCATGAATTCTTTCGTTTATTTGTTCAAAAGTAATTACTTTAATATTGCACAGATGGTTAAATAGCGCCAAAATGATGAAGGGAACTGTTCCTTCAAGTAAATCATGCATTACATCAACTGTGCAATTTTTTATTGTATCATAGTGTAGAAGTTCATTCAAAATACATAAATTGTTAACACCTTTCCTTAAAGAAAGATCACCTACAAGTTTATTATTACTTTCTATACTTTGCTGTGTACGTAATGTTGTGTTGACTTCTATGAATGTAGATTGTGTATCTGTTTTTATAATTTCACAAAACCTACAAAAATAGTTCGAGTTGAATCCACCTGAGAATCCTAACATTAGATTTGCCCCTAGATTATCATGAACTAGACTTGTTAGTGTTCCATATATTTGACCACTAATGGTACTAATTCCCTCAGATTCTAAAATTTTAAGATCCCTAATTATCGGCTTTAATATGGAGTTATAGGATGCACCTTGTTTTAAATCATTAGCATTAAATAGTGCAACTAAATGTATATTATCTAATTGGGATAAATATAATGGTGGTATATTTCTTACAGAAAAATATATGGCCCCAATTTTGTGGATAGTCTTGCGACTTCCCAAGGGATTTGTACACTCAAAATCGTCATAAAAAAGTTGGATTTGTATTCCATTAGGATTGCTTTTAAAAAACGAACTCTGTCTATAATTTGAACCACAACAAAATTTAGTTAATTTTGTATTACTCGTAGAACATTGATGACCTTGCTCAGAAAAAAAGTGTCGAAAACTTTCATTTTTAAATAGCATTTTTAAAGTTTCTAATATAGGAATGTATTGGTAAGTATTTTGTTTTACATATTTTATATACTTTTTAGTTTTTCTACAATACTTTGTGTCCCATCGAGTTCCACTTGGTATTTCGATGGGCGTAACGAAATATTTAGAGTTGTTGAGTGTTTTCGTTCGTTTATATTTCGTTACATAATTTTTGAATTCTTGCTCATATTGAATATGAACCGCATTTAATTTTTCACATAAAATCGACTGAGGTAAAGAATTATCAGATTTGGTAATAATATCGGTATAAGAATTAGTAATGTTTTTCACAAGATCTAAGGTGTATTTCATTATTTTGGTGATACTCGAGTCAGGTAATCCCATACAATTCAAATTTGACAAAAATTCTGAAATATCTATATCATGAACATCAATATAATTATGATCGAGATCTGATTGTGTTATATTATTTAATTGTTCAGTAAAATTTTCTTTTACTGGAATATTTACTTCATTTATAATTTGCTTTTCAATAATTTGTTGTAAACTTTTATTTGAAGTTGAAAAGGAACATTTTGCCACATGTTTTCTTAGTCCAGAATAAGTATTAAATACTTGAAGGCAATCTTCATTAACTATACATTGCAATTTTAAGAACTTTGAGTCCAGAAAGGAATGAACTAATTTTAAATGACTAACTATTGTTGATAAAAGTGATGCTTTTTTTTTACAAACAAAACAAAAATACTTCATTTTTAACTTAAAAAATAAATACTGTTTAAAACTAATGTATATTATAAATATGATTATAATTATTCAACTAACGCACTTAATTTATGGTAAATTTCTCTTACCGTTGTTGGAAGATTATTAACATCAATACCATAAATATATTTTTGAATAAACACCCAAAACAATCGCAGATTGTGGTCATATTCAATTTCAAAAATGAAATGTAACTTGAAGACGTAGTCAATAGCGTCCAGAATATTACATGTTGTAGACAGTGGTATAAGATTACCATCTAACACTATCATAAATTGGTCGATTTTATTCTTGGTGTCTCCAATCCCAATTATAAATGGTGATTTTTCTCTGATGCAATTACGTATTCTCTACTGGTAAGTCCAGGCTAAAACCATTTCAATAAGAAATTAATATTACATAATATAACTCTAAAATGAAAATTATATTACCTTTTGAAAAATTAGTAGTTTTTCAACTGCTTGCTCGTCTGTGTCTCTAGTTAGTTTTTTTCTTCCTGCAGGTGATGGAGGTAGAAGCCGAATAAGGTTTAACACTGATAGAGTACAGGAGTCCCACTCTATTATGAAAAAAATGATACAAAATGGAGTTAAAAAAAACTATATGACAAAATTTAATTTTTATTACTAACCTTGTTCTTTTTCAGGTTCTGTGTAAAGAATCGATTTACCAGCATTTTTAACTAGGCTGAATATATGGCTTTGAAAATTTGGCCATTTACTAATTATGGAATGAATTGTTGTAAAACTCAACGTGAAATCGTGTAGTATCTATAAATTAAACAAATGACAAGAATAATTAATTGAAGCAACGTACTTAGTAAAATTAAATTAATTTGTAAATACTCACTAATTCAGGACAAACAAAAAAATATTGGCAATTTTCATGTATTTGAAAATCTTCCTTTTTAATTTGCTCACGTCGTAATAATAGTGTAGACTTTAATTTATTTTTCGCCAGTTCTATTTCTTCTGGTAATGTTGCAGATTTTAAAATTTCTAAATCTCGACTAATAGAATCTGTATCTACACTTTCATTTAGTTGTTCAATCCGGGCTGTTTTTATCGAGCTGGTTTCACATTCAAATTGACCTTCCAGTTTTCTTTTTTTTACACGATCGTTTTTTAACTTTGTTTGTAAAAAACCACTGCCCTCGTCGTTATAAAGAAGTTCCTATTACAAAAATATTTAAATTAAAAAATTAATATAAACTTTTTAAATAAAAATCTTAAAACTTATACCAATTCATTTTCACTGTTGGATTTTAGAACAGGAAATAATTTTATCAATGCGCGTGATACAGCAATTTGTTCGAGTTTCGTTGGTTTAAAACTAAAATTATCCTGTGTGTAAGCTGCCGTAAATGATATTATTTTTCTACGCTGATTGTCAGTTAAATTTTTTTTAGCCTTGTACTCCGTCAAAATATGTGAACCACCAGCTTTTCGGATGATAAATTGTTTCAAAGCCTAAAAATAATGGAAATTTACAATTTTTTCTTAAATAATTTATTTATACAATACCTCAGAAGTAATTATTAGGGTTGGCCCAATTTCAGCGTTAATGCGTGTAACTACTGTTGAATTTGCATCCTGCGTGGTTAGACTTAATTTTTTTTTTTTGACCTCCAAAAAAAAACTTGGATGCATTAAGTAATTGGCTATGTAACCAATAAATATTTCTGGATCGATTTCCGCGCCGCACGCATTCAAAAAACAGTCGAATTGTTCTTCCGTTATATCGGTATTCTCTATTACTGTTCGAAAATAAAAATATACATTTAATATGCTAACGTATGATATAGATACTTTGGTGTATAAAATGTATATGCCACTTTGGTGTAAAGAAAAGAAAATTAACACTGAATGAACACTTCTGAGTTACACGTGTTTAAATCAAATTTTTATTAAACTAAAATACGAGTCACTTAATTCTTACCGGAATACATAAAATCTTCATACGAAAAATGTCCCGTTTCCGAATCACTGAATTTTTGTAATTTTATAATTTTGAAATTATTTTCTATTTTCACTGTCACAAACACTTGTGGTTCCATTATAATTACACAAATTAACTCTTTTCAAATTAAACACTAATCAATTTCCACAAATTCAAAATACTTCTCCAATTGACAGGCAATAACTAAAATAAAAACTCCCGATAAAACAACATATGAAATATTTTTTTTCAGATAACGGTGCTTCTTATACGCAGTTATATTAAATGAATATTCGAAAAGTATTAAAATAAATTTCACGTGAAATCCATATACTTTTATAGTTTAAATTAAATAGGCTTACATATTAAATGCTTCTAAGGAATAACTTATTGGTATAGAATTTTATAAATCAATATTATTAAACATTTAGAAATAAAATGTTTATATTATTTCCTATAAAACTTGTACTATTCGGTGTTTGTTATGTTATATTTATACTTTTACCGGATATAAATTAATAAGCTTCCGTTTACCTGGATTGTATATTCTAGAAAAATATTAAAATTATACGAAAAGTCATATAAAAATACCTTTATACCAAATTTCGTATTAAATATTATACTTATTTTTTCAACCGTGCAGGTTCGTGTTTGACAGGTGGCCTATTCCTCCTGATTTTAAGCATTGCTCTATAAAGTGTCTCTACGACATGGCAAGCATCGAATATGTCGACTAATTCTCTGCCAGGCTACTATCCAACAAGCTGAACAGATTGCTCCCTCTCTCTCTTCAGGATGAGATGTTAAATAGCATCGCGCACCAGCACTGACTCGGCTTATGGACCATAAGCTGACACTCTTCAGCTCACTCTGAACACAAGTTCATTTGTCTATTAATTTTAAGTTTTAGTTTTAAGTATAAGCTTTTTAAGTTGTACCTAGTATTCATTACTTATATAAATAAAGATTATTGCAATTAAAAAACCCATCTAACACTGCTTGCGTAATTAAATTTTATTTACATACGCTGGTTTAAAGCAAAATAATAATTGTCGAAAAACTGAAATTATAATTAAATAAATGAGCAACAAATAATAAATGCCTTCCTATATTTATTGTTTCAAAATATATAATGACAAACAAATTCTCACCTGGAAATACATTTTTCATCACTGTATTCAATTGACTTTCCACAACTGTTAATTCAAAACAAGGTACATATTATATTCTTTACAAAAACACATCTGAATAAATTCCAATAAAACAGAAACGAACCGGAAAACAGAATCATGCTGTGATTGCATTCGTTTAAGTTTTAAAATATGTAACACAAATTATATTATTGTAATTAAATATAAAATATAAATTTCACAAACGTATAGTTTATTTTGTACTAATATTTCTTATTATATCACACGCGACATACACACACACACAATTTAAAATCGGCGGCACAATTATAACCGCGCGCACATTGTTTGCCAAAATTCAACTAAAGCTTTAAACTTTAAATTGTTAAATTACAACTTTAAAAAACAAAATCACAAAATATTTAACCATAACTATTTAGATGTTGGCTTTTTTGAGAATCGCGGATTATTCATATATACAAAATAAAAAAAACTGTCAATTATGTTCATGATGTATATTTACAAGAAACACATTTTCATAAATCAAGCAATAAAAATAAAAAAGAAGATTTTTCCGCGAAATGTTAAAAATACATTTTTTTTCTTCTTGTATAAACACACGTGAAATTTGTAAATATTGTGTTCATTATATACTTATGTATCGTATATGATGACTAGCTATGTATATACCGCATATAGTTTGGAAAATATGTTTGTATATACAATTATTATAAATAAAACTAAAATTCTTGTTATTTAGTTCAAAATTTAAATATGTACATATGTGATTTTTATAAATCATCTCAGCCCACATACATCTATAATTGAGATCGCGTATATTTTCGCGACATATCTTTTATAGAAACTGTATACGGTGAGTATATGTACAAAAAAAAAAAACACACAACGACAAGAATTGCGTCACAAAATCTAATGAGGAAGTCTATACTATAAAATGCAACAACCTTGTGGCCCATAAAAATCTAATAAAAAAAATCATTTCATCAATAAAAACATTTAATGTAGCAATTTAATGGCTTTAAAGAACCAAACTCGTCATATAATATAAATATTTACGATCGCAGAATTATTTACAAATAAAGAAGTCAAGGTCACCGTTTCACCCACATTAAACATATGTTTAGCCATATTATGTATAATACATAAAAAAATTTATGAACATATAAATTTTTGTATTCAAACTAAACAACAAAAAACTTTTACTTGTTGTTTGTATACGCTATAGTTCTTCGACCGCAATCAAATATATTTATACATATATCGTATGCATGTATTGTATATACATACATGTAAGAAAAAGCAATAAAATTAAAATAATTTAATTAAATACCCAAAATAGAGTAAACTATAATTAATGATTTAATTTAATAGATTATATTTCTAAATGTCTAATTCCTAAACTAAAAAAAAAATTCATCTCGCGTACACATTTTTATGGAACTAGAATAATAAAAATTTATGATTTTTGTTGTTGTCGATTTTATGTATTTTGGTTTGATTTTTTCGCTCAGCTGGTTTAATGCATTATTATACAACATACAGCCTTTAAGAATCCATTAAATTTTACGAAATTAAATATGTAGGTCACAAAGAACGTTGTACCCCTCTTTTCTCATTATAATGAGCAATTTCTTACAAGAAACAGTTTGCAGAACACTGCCTTACCAAATAGTATCCTTAATCTTCATTACCATTTCAAATTCGATTCCCTTTTAAATAAAATAAAAAATCCCATTAGAATCTAAACTCTCCAAAAAAAAAAAAATCTCTCCACACAATCAAAAAATGTATTACCAGTTCAAAATAACACAGATTGCAATCTCATTTTGTTTTTGTATTGTCCCATACACACACATTAACGTTTGTGTCCCAAAAATGTTACTCAGCTATATAAAATCCATACAATTCAGCACTTGGTTTTTTTAAATATGGCTGTATAAAAAAATTGTAAATACATACATACATTCAAAATTATTAAAACCAATATGGCATATATGTTTTGTTTCATTTTTTTCTCATCTGCCGTGATACGAATGACGGAGCGAGGACACAACAAACTTCAACGTGTGTATACATTTAACGTGTGAAAGAGACGCCGACGCAAAAAAGAAAAGCAAAAAACACAAAAACAAAATCGAAAAAATTAAAACAAATTTTTCGAAATGGTACCATGTTCGTTTTTCTATCTCGTTTGACTACTTTGTATTTTTAGAAAGAACAAAACCATAAAATTGCTGGGTAATGTGAATCAACAACATACACACCAAAAAAAAAAAGGGTGGAGTAACAAAAAAATAGATTAGAATAGAATCTAAATATTGAAGGTCGAAATGAGGATGGTATTTTTTTGCTATAACGAAAAAAAAAAAGGAAGAACATTCTGCGCTTTATCACAATTTACAACGATAACAACGCCACTAGCAGAATACAGCGAAATTAAGCTTTTTCAGTAATTAGGAAAATTCAGGGTTCACTTCATATACATATTCGAGTAAATTATATATGCGGAGAACACAGATTTATTCGATTACTTCGGGTTTTGTTATCAACAAATTATTTGACAAAATTGCCTAAAACGTATACACGAGTACGTATTTTAATTATACGTTAGAAGAAAATCAATCCAAATTTCATTGAACTTAATTCTAATGATCTACAACAAGAAGGATGTCACGTTTTCCAATTATTTTAGTTTTTCAACGGAAAAATTATGTTGTGTACATGAACGCGTTATGTTTTTTTATGAGAGTTCAGATTACATATAGAAAATTATTATTAAAGTGTATATTGTCATTGTTCGTATAATGTAAATCAATTCTATTTTCTAAATACATAAACTAGTTATAATTTTACTATATAAAAACTATTGTGATTGCCAACTTTTTAGAGTTACGTCATTCATATTCCATTCGTAGAATTATTTTTAATGTTTATTGTAGAATTGAGACTGATTGAAATGTTAATGGTATATGTATTATACAGATGAAATATAAATAGATGTAACCTTTTCAACATATTTGAGTGAGATGTTATTTAGTTTAAATTTTGACAGAAAGAGATTTTTATTGATGAGATATTTATAAGCAAAAGAATTTAGGTTTCGGTATATACTGCGTAACAATTTTTGTAATGGTAAAGTTTTAAAAAACATAAAAAATAAAAAAATCATTGAATGCGGGCGCGATTCTGTTATTTGTAAAGATATATTTTACCTTCGACAATATAAAAAAAATTGATTGCTTTTATAAACCGTTCATTCCATTTATCGATTTTTATGGAAATATAAACAATTCATTTCCGGGTCAACGAGTTGCCCAGTAAACACTAAACAGTTTCACAATAATTGTTAGTCAAATTTATGATAACTATGTAGTTTGCCTCCAAAATATGATTTATGAATCTAGAAAACAATTTGTGTAGGAATAGCTTATAGATATGTGAATCATGTACATTGTACATATGTATAATATAAAAACCGTGTGCTTTATACATACTGATATACAAAATAAAATTATAGTAAAGTAGTATGGTTTTTTATTCAATTAAATTCCAATTTATCCTTTATTGAAATTAATATTTTCATAAAAGGGTTATAATTTTTAAACGTTCAGCAGAGTTTTGCTTTTATGGATTTTCTTATATCTAGTTTATCTTCAACTATCATAATTTTTATTGATAAGAGTTTTCATCTTAAATATCTGTTTTTAATTTACACTTTGCCTATATAATTTTGTGGAAAAGTTAGGAATTAAAAAAACATTTGTATAAATTTTATTAAAACTAAGTTATGTACCTACTAGACTTAACACTAATTAAAAATTTGGAATCCTCAAAGCATAGTTTACACTTGAAGGTTATTGATTATTTCATTTTAAATTAAAGACAAATTATTTTTAAAGTTATTTTTGGATTTGGGTATTTGCACCATTACTTCTATAGTAGAGAATAGCTTTGGTTTGGTGTATATCGTCTTAACGCGTTTGTTTTGTGCTATTTGAATTTTCTTTATATGAGTTTTTGCACTAACAAATCACACGGCTGAGGCATATATCAGGACGCGTTTGTTTATATAGTAGACATTTTGGATTTACGATGTAGCAGACTATACAATAGTTTAGTAATTTCAGTGCTTTTTTCTATTGAATAGTTTATGTGATCTTTGTAGAAGATTCATCCATCTGTACAGAATTAGCGCTGGGGAAATTGCGCCTAAGTAGTTCTTTTACGACTGAAAAATATAGCTTGTGTTTTTTTGTGTCACCTGGAATAGTATAGATGGATAGTTTATCAATAGTCGTTTGAATATTGTTCATAATAATATTTACGTCGAAAAAAGCGGAATAAATTGCAGTGTCATCTGCATTTACTATGGGCAAAATGAACGTCATTAGAAATTTCTAATTTAATATACGATGATGATAAATTATACAAGAAAGGTGACAATACGGCTCCTTGCGCGGGACACCATAAGAGATTGGTTCGGGTTGTGGCACCTCGTTATTGATTGATACATTGAAGTATCTATTCTTAAGATATCAAACAAAACTAGGGCGGTTGATGTTTGCATGTTTAGTTGACGTTTGCACATACTTATCAATTGACGGTTTGTAGAGTGCCCTTGGCGAAACTAAAATTGCTTATTTGGTATAATCAAATTAATTTCGCTAAATTTAATTATAGGCGGTTCAATATAATTTTTTCAAATATTTTACTGAATTCGCATAGAAGACTAATTGATCGGTAAATTTCTAGTTTACGTTTATCTTTTAGGGGTTAAATATTGGAAGTACTGCAGCTTGCTTCCAGTTACCGGAAAATAATTTGTCCTAAGACACGCAGTATATAATCAATTGGTTTGTTATCCCGCCGAGCTTGGGAAATTTTGCGGTATAGAGAAACAATTGTTGATATTTCTTTCGGCTTAACTAGTTCCCACAATTGCAAGTGAGATTAGAATTAAACACCAAATTATAAAATTATAAATCCATATTTATATATGTTGTTTGTGTAAATAATTTTTTAAAAATTAAAAACACAAATTTTATTTTTATATTTGTTAATTTTTATATTTTATAAGTTTACTTCCTTATAGTGAAATTGTTATTTTTATTTATTTTAATTTTTCAAAATCGATTTCGGTATATACTTATACCATCGTCAGCTGACCGCTACTTAAATTTTATTGAATAATATAACGATTTTTCCCCGCTTTTTTACCCAAAAAATCGACATTTCTGGGTTTTCTTTATTTTAAACACGAAGATAGATTTTACAAACAAACCGATGGTCTTCCGATGGGCAGTCCACTATCCGGCACATTGGCTAACATTTATTTAAATTATTTCGAAAATAAATTTATTTTGAACAACATAAATAAATTCTACAAAGATATCGTTTACTGGCACAGATACGTAGATGATATCCTGATCCTATTTACGGGTACAAACAGACAACTAAATCAATTTTTAAATTATTTAAACCAATTACACCAAAACATTAAATTTACATGAGAAATTGAAAATAATAAAAATTTAAATTTCTTGGATTTAAATATAACTAATTCTGATTATCAGCATAAATTTAAAATTTTTAGAAAACCAACACAAACCAGCCACACAATCCATGAGAAGTCAAACCATCCAACCAACACAAGGTTTCAGCATACAACCATATGATAGCCACAGGCTAAATAGCATCAGTATGTCAGAAATATATTACAACGATGAGCTGAATACAATCAAATTCATCGCAAATGAAAACGGTTACAAATCAACAAAAATTGACTTGATGAATGAAATTTGTCGTAACAAAATGGAATACAGACAGTCAACTACTTTGCCTTTTGATGAAGAAGTTCAACCGAAATATGTCAGCGTAGAGTATAATAAATATTCTAGTAAACATCTTCGAAAATTTTTTCAAAATTATGGGTACAAAATTGCTTATAAAACGCAAAATTCCTTGGAACAGAAACTAAAACCTAAAAATGATTCAATTTTGGACACCGAGGTGTATAAATTAAAATGTTCAGATTGCCCTTCATTTTATTTAGGACAAATTGGAAGATCATTTGGACAACGGTTTAGGGAACATACAAGGGATATTGGCAAAATTAGGACAGAATCAAATTTCGCTCAACACATAAATGATACTCAGCACAATTACCAGGACATCAACACAAATTTGGAAGTTTTGCATCGTTTGAGGAAAGGTGACTTATTGGATCGGATGGAGGAAATAGCAATTTACAAAAATAAAAACAACCCGTTCATGCTAAACTCTAAAATCAATACAACCACTAACAAAATTTATGATTTTATTTTGAATTCATAAGTAAGCGGAAAAATTTTTCAAATTGAACAAAGAAAACCCTGAAATGTCGATTTTTTGGGTATAAAAGCGGGGAAAAATCGTTATATTATTCAATAATATTTAAGTAGCGGTCAACTGACGATGGTATAAGTATATACCGAAATCGATTTTGAAGAATCAAAATAAATAAAAATAACAATTTCACTATAAGGAAGTAAACTTATAAAATATAAAAATTAACAAATATAAAAATAAAATTTGTGTTTTTAATTTTTAAAAATTTATAAAATTGTATTTTCATTTCATAATAATGGGTTCAACAAGGCCACGTACATAGTCTGAAACGACTTCTACTCCAGTAATAATAGAAGCTCCATTTGGCTGTTAAAAACAGTTTTATGTCGAAAATAAAAAAAAATGCACCAGTGTAAAATTATTTCCAGACTGCGACAACCGTCTACAAAAATATGTATGATAGTATATGTATATTCAACATAGACTCGCTCACAGCTATACGTAGTTATTTTAAATCAATTGCGCCAGTTAAATAAAGATTACATTTTACTGGTACACGAGTGGAAATATAAATTTAAAGGTTAGAATTAGAATTTTTGGTTTTTTCATGTGTAATTTTTGCTAATTTCAATTTGTATATTGTTAATTATTTTTGAATGAATATAGTATAACGTAAATTTAAATGTTGATAATGATGATGCGATGGTGATCATGAGAATGAAAATGTAGTACATTTCATGAATGTTGATAAATTTTTGGGAACCATTTCTGAAAATACTAGTATGACGCTTTGTATTTTTTATATGAATATCAATAGACTCCAAAACAAACTAGAAAAGCTTGAAGAATATATTGTGTCTAATAAATTGTGCGTTGACGTTATAGTATTGGTCGAGATTTTTCTAGATGCTGTCGGAACGAAATATTTTAATATGGATGATTCGATGCATTTCATTTAGCTCGGGAGAATAGAACTGGCAGTGGAATATTGATCTTTACTAAAAAATGGCTAACATTTCAATTTGGGTTTCAGTTAAATGTATTAGAAGTCAGTTTATTGTAATTAAATCCGAAGTAGGTAAATTATTTATAATAGGGTTATATTGCCCACCTCATACGAATTTTAATATACATGTACTTTTGTCGGTGAATTAGATGGCATATTATCACGCTTTTTATGCAAAATGCATTAGTATGGGGGGGGGGGGGGGTTTAACGTTAATTTGTTAAACACCAGCAGTAATAAATCTAATTTGTACGCAAATATCGTAATATCTAAAAACTACAATACTATGAATAAAATCTAAACGATTCAAACAATATTAGATCATGTTCTCTGTTCCTTAGACTACAAGGGCAAATTATTGTACGATTAGTATTATTTAAGGGATCATAGATATTTGATGTTGAATAGTAAATCAGAAATTAATGAAATTAATTAGTTAAAGCAGTAAATGATTTCTTATCTAATTTAAATTTCCAATCTTTAGATTTTGCAAAATTTCTAGTTAATATTATTAAATAAAAAACATTGCTTAAGCAATTTCCTGTTTGCAGAGCTGGTGCAAAATATAAACCGTGGTTCGATGATAGTCTAAAACCACACATTAAGCAAGGAAATAAGTTCCATCGCCTGTTTAAAAAATATCCAAATATGTAATAGATATTGATTGATATAAATGAATTAAACAATTTTTCGTTCACTTCTGAGGACGAAGTAAGACACATTATATCAAACCGTGACAAAACTTGTGCAAACGGTCACGACGGGATATCAGCTGAAAAGCTAAATAAAATAAAAAACCAAAGCGCAAGTCTAATTACTAATGCAGTTAATCAATGTTTAACAACGTGCGAATTTCCGGAGGCTTTGAAAATTGCCAAAAATTACACCAATTTGGAAAATTGGTTGTAAGTCGGATATAAATAATTATCGTCCGATATCTGTCCTACTGATATTATCAAAATTTGTTGAACGAGTAATACTTATCAGAATGCAAAAACATATTGAAGAAAATGAGTTAATTCACAGCCAGCAGTTTGGGTTTAGTAAAAAAAGCAATATCTCTGCAGCAGTGATTAATTTATTTAAAAATATATACGCTGGTTACGCTATAGTTTAGAGAAACGTCACAGTTTGGATTTTCTGGAACAGCTATTTCGCTTTTAAGAAATTATATAAATCAAATCGCAAGCACTGTATTTCAATTAGTAATTTAAAATCAGAAAAACTAACGGCTGTATGTGGTATTCCGCAAGGTTCAATTTTAGGTCCTTTATTGTTACTAATCTATATATAAACGATATCTTTCTTGTTTCCACTCATGGTACCAAACAGCTTTATGCCGATGATATTGTGTTGACATATACGAAAATTACACTTCAGGTGCTAAAACAGAAAATGGAATTGGATTTACAAATCCTAGGAAAGTATTTCGCTCACAAAAAATTAACATTAAAATATAAAGAAATCCAACTATATTATATTTAAATTAAATAATAAATTTGATAACCTCTACGAAGACTTTAAACATATTTCATATGGGAAAGAAAAAATCCACCGAGTAAATGACACTGTTTACTTAGTATTGCACATTTCTGCGCAATTAAACTGAAACTCAAATTGTCAACATGTATGCCAAAAAATAGCACCAATTACAGGAGTATTTTTTTAACAAAAATACTCCTGTAATTGGTGGTGGAAATAGGGTATTATTTAACAAGATCAGTCGGCTTACAATTCACAAACGTATTATGGATTTATTCAGGTCCCATCTCGAATATTTCTTATGCTTTTGGAGAAATACCGCTGATAAAATTATATGTAGTCTGCAAGTTTTGCAGAATTAAGCCATTAATGGTACTTGTAACCTACCTAGAAGAACACCCTCATTTAGCTTATATGTGAAGTAGCTATTACCAGTCCAAAGCTTAGTTTAATTGGAGTTTCATTTTTTCCATTATAAAGTTACCAATAATAACCTTATCAAATATGAGTTTGCTACGCCAATCAGTTTTTCTATTACACAGGAGAAACAAGGAATTCAGCTTAATATCGACTTCCGTTATTCCGAATTATCGTTAGCTAACTATAATAAACTACCACAGGGTACCCATAAGTAATCAATTATTTCAAAGTAAAACACAAATATAAGGCAAAATATTTTTTTATTATTTTTCAATCAATTATATATCACCATCATTATCCAAAACCTTTTGCCATCTCATCGGCAAATTTTTAATTCCTCAGTTCAGTCCCACCAAACGCACAACAAGACCTTTTTAGTGTCAAACCCGGTTTAGGTGTAGGTATAGCTCGTTGTTTTGGAGAAAACCACTGATTGAAGCGTTTTAAATTGCTGTAAAACACTCATTTCTCATCGCCAGTCACAATTCTGTTAAGAAATGGATCCCTTTGTTGCCTATGTTATCAGCGACGTCCAAGTGGTTCACCGCTGGTCTTTGTTTGAAGTCGACAATTGATGTGGCACTCAAATACTTTGTCGGGATACTTTTCCAATTACATGTACCTGCCTTTACACTGTGCCAGCTATTTCTTGTAAGCTTAATTTTAGATCCGATTCAACTACTTATCTAAAAGCATCATTATCAAATTTAGAAGGTTTCCCACTTCGAACATTGTCCGATAGTTAAAAATCACCACTATAGCGAATTTCTTAAACCAACCTGCCAAATACGTGTTATGTTGTTTCTTAGTTTATCAACTGAAAAAGGTACTTATTAAAGTACATATTAACCATACAACCCCGTATCTTGATTTCGAACTCAAAGAAACAAATTCAGAAACCTTTTCTTCGTCCAATTGCAGTTATAAATTTGATGAGAGCAATCCAAGCTCGGACGACGGTGATATAATTAATGAGTTCAATAATCTTGCCCCTTGGTTCAGAATGCTGATCAGTTCTTCAAAAACGGAAAGAAAAAACATTTCATTTTATCTACAAATCTAATTCCTTAAAATTTTTGATTGTTTTATCCCTTAGAGAATTAGTAATTGCTAGTCGTTTTAATTAAATTTGTGACAGCAAAACGTTCACATTTCAAAAAATATTTAATTTTGTTAGTTCATTTTACTGTTTCTACTATGACAATTTTGCTCGATTTTCCGAATTAATAGAATTTATAGGATTTACAGAATTTATTGGATTTATAAAATTTATAGAAATTATAGAATTTTTAAAATAAATCAAATTTGAGTTTGTGAACCCATTGAAACTATAAAATTTAAAGAATTTATTAAGAATTTTATAGAATTTCTAGAGTGTAATTAATTTATAGAATTTACTCAATTTTAAAACTATATCCATTAAATTTATAAAATAATTCATAGAACTTATTAAATTTATAATATTTATAGAATGATTAAAGTTCAAAGGATTTATCGAAATTTTTGAATTTATAAAATTTGTAGAATCCAAAGAATTTAAAAATTTTATATAGAATTTATAGAAATTATGGATGTTTTAGAATAAATAAAATTGGGGTTTGTATAGAATTTATAGAACTGACAGACCAGAATTCTGAATGAAGAGAATTCTGAGAATCCATTTCTCGAATTTACGAAACTCATTGGGTTTTTAGACTTTATAGAAGTTACTAAATTTAGGATTGATATAATTTAAGGAGTTTTTCAATTTTGAAATTTAATGAATTTATATAATTATTATAAATTCTATAAATTGTTTTAATTCTAGTAATTGTGTATATCCTAATCGTAACTGCCATTACGGTTCATTTATATAAGTATTAATTATAAAAGCGAAATTATCCAAATAGGGCTTTAGGGATTCCATATTATTACTTTCAATGACTGAATTTGTCATTATATAAATATTTGATTGATAAATTAATGATAATGCTGAATTGTTCATCTTTTGTTTTACAAGTTGACAATTGAGTTACAGTTTCTTTAACATAAGGCCGTGTGCGAAACGGTTAAAAAGTTAAATACGTTAACCAGGGGCGCGCCAAGCGGGGGTGCAAGGGGTGCACGGCACCCCGGCGCACGAAGTGCGAGGGCGCTCGTGTTTTATTTAGTTCAAAAAACATGCAATTCAACAAACAATCAATAATTTTTTTTATATCACGTTAAATAAATAAAAAATATTACGCCGCCGTTTAGCCATCTCTCGCACAATAGTAGTAACATAAACATAGAACAAAAAATGCAATATATCATTCAACCTGTTTAGTCGTGTGTTCATCACATCATATTCTTTCGCCGTTTGTTTTTTGTTTACCTACAAACTAATTTAAGTTTATACAGGTAAAAAAGAAAGAAACGAGCAACGTATGTGACTGATGATACTCGTCTCAACAGGCATATTCGCAATGAACATACAGGCATCAGCGGACTGCAAGAAGTACTAAACCAATCATTACATTCAAAACAGAACGAAGAAAACGTCTCGGTAATTTTTCTGAAAAATAATTTTGTGTTGGTTTAAAAAAAGTGAAAAATTGAAAAAAATATTTTTTTAAAATAATCTACTTAAATTAAATTATTATATTAAATAATATATTTTATTAATTATAAATTATCAAATTTTAAATAAACAATCTTGTTCTAATTGTACCACAATATTAAATTCTAAGGATTGTAAGACAATATTAAATTGTCAAAATGGCGGGTCCGGTGATATACAATATAACCTGTGTTTTAAATTAAATTATTAAAATTAACAAATTATAAGGTAAATTTATTTATTATTATTTTTTAGTTTTTATTATTACATTATTTATATTATTATATAGCTTATATTTTATTATAGATGTCCGATTTACAAAAAAAAAAGTTATCAGGTTCTGCTTATCGGAAACGAAAATTACAAATTCAGGAAAACACCAAAAAATGTGTCGCACCTATTACTCAATTTTTTGAACGCACAGCTGTTGCTTTAGAAACCACTGAAAATTTGTTGATTCATAATAGTGAAGATGAAAATCGGTCCCATAGGAGAAATGAAAGCGTTAACAAACAACATGATGAATCTGCAACAAAGGTTTCATCGGAATCAGAATCGGAATCACTCAGCACTGAAGCCGCTCATTTATCAACAGTTTCAAATATTAATCAATCATCAAATAATACGGAGAAAAGGGATTCAGCTAGAGTTGACTTAAATCCCCATCACAATAATTTTCATGATCCAGGTTCGTGGCCTACAATTCTGACAGATAATATTAGAATGTCTATTTTAGAAATTGGCGCCATTCAAATTCGTAATTTTAATTTTCCACTTGACAGTAATAATAGATCATTTAATGAAATTTATTTCTTCAAGACTTTAAATAAAATTAATCGAAACTGGTTAGTATATTCTAAGTCCAAAAATTCCGTGTACTGTTTTTGTTGCAAAATTTTTGTTAATAATAATAATGCTTTTAACAGTAATGTTGGATATAGTGATTGGCAACATTTATCCAGAAATGTAGAACGGCATGAAAAAAGTAAGGCTCATTTTCAGAGTTTTAAATCGTGGGTTGATCTAAATAATTCAACAAAATTAAATAAAACAGTTGAAGCGCTTAACGAGAGCTATTTAAAATTAGAAAAAAAGAGGTGGAAATCTGTTTTTGAAAGAATTATATATGCAGTTCAATATTTGGCAGGGCAAAATTTAGCATTCAGAGGTCATGTTAACAATTTATATGCAGAATCAAACGGTAATTTTTTAAAGCTTATAGAAACTTTTGCACAATTTGACAATATCATGGCAGAACATATAAGTCGTATTTAGAATAAAATTAGTAACATGCCACACTACTTAGGCGATAAAATACAGAATGAAATTATTTCTATAATTGGCGAAAATATAAAAAAAAAAATGTTAAATGACCTCAAATTAAGCAAGTACTTCGCTATTATATTGGATTGTACTCCTGATGTAAGTCATGAGGAACAAATAACAATAATTGTTCGTTTTGCATATATGTATTAATAGTAATTCAAAACAAATAGAAATTAGAGAACATTTTTTAGGATTTTGTTCCATTTCCGATACAACGGGTGAAGGGTTGACGAATTTTTTACTAACTTTTCTAAGCCGTGAAAATATTAGTATAAGCGATATGCGAGGCCAGGGCTATGACAACGGGGCTAACATGAAAGGAAAGCATAACGGACTCCAAAAAAGAATTTTAAACATAAATCCTAGAGCATTCTATGTTCCATGTGCAGCACATAGTTTAAATTTAGTCGTAAATGACGCCGCAAACGCATCTTTAGAAATTGCCAAATTTTTTGATATAGTTCAAGAAATATATGTCTTCTTTTCTGCATCAACTTATCGTTGGAATATTTTTAAGAAAGAGTGCCCCTCTTTAACTTTAAAACCACTCTCTGAAACGAGATGGGCAAGTAGAATCGATGCGATTAAGGTATATTAAGACACAATTTAGAATTCGTCTATGATGCATTATATATTCTCCATCACGATACATCTAGGGATGCTAATACTAGAAATCTAGCTAATTCCATATTATTAAAAATAAAGTCTTATAAATTTATATGTTCCATAGTGGTATGGTACAATATTTTATCTAAAATTAATGTAGTTAGCAAATTAATGCAAAAATCTAATATGGTCATACCAACCATATTATAAATGCTAAAACAAGTAAAAACTTTCTTAAACCAATCTAGGACAGATGATAGTTTTAATGAGACATTAAAAGAAGCCAAGAAAATTGCTGAAGAAATAGAATGTGAGGTTATATTTCCTTCTGCTGATTTAGTGAGGCCACGTAAGAAGAAAATAATGTTTTCTTATGAAAATGTAGACTATCACTGTACCAGAAGTTCATTATAAAGTAAATTTTTATTTTGCAATATTAGATACTGCCATATCCAAAATAGAAGAAAGGTTCGAGCTAATGAACGAACACAATAACAGTTTTGACTTTTTAAATAATATTTATTCGTTAATGACAATGAGCAGAGAAATAAAAATGAAATATTGCATGGACTTGCATATTAAATTATCAGACAGTTCTTTAAACGAATCGGATATAAATGCTTTAGACTTATGTGACGAAATAGAAATTCTTTTAACTTATATTAAACCTAATATGAGCGCATTAACTGTTTTAGAATATATAGTTTCCAACGGATTGTCAAATATGTTTCCCAATGTTGCCATATCCATAAGAATATTTTTGACCATGCCTGTAACGGTGGCGTCCGGAGAGAGATCTTTCTCCAAACTTAAGCTAATCAAAAATTATTTACGTTCTACCATGTCTCAAGAAAGGTTGACTAATCTTAGTATAATAAGCATTGAAAAGAAAATGGCATCAGATTTAGACCTTTCAGACATCATTAATGAATTTGCGATCACAAAAGCGAGGAGAGCCAATTTTTCATTATTTCTCAATTTACGGAATGTTTAATTTATAGTAAGGATAGTATACAATTTATAGTATATTTATATAATTTATGAAATGAATTTAGTATATTTAAATGATTTAATTTATTTATTGTAAAATTATTATTTTATTTTATTTTTTCAAACACTAGATACATGAAAAAATATTTATTTTGTGAAATAAATTTTTGTTTGTCAATTTCATTTCAAAATGTTTGTTTTTTCTCATTGATCAGCAAAATTTCCTTACTTTCTTTGACTTCCACCGTCGAACATTCAATAATTTAAAATAATAATTTTTTTAAGCAAATATAGGGGCGGCAAAAATTATTCGCACCCCGGCGGCTAGTAGCCTTGGCGCGCCCCTGACGTTAACTGTGGTAAAAGTAGATTTGCTGTGCGAATTGCAACCAGTTAAAAAGTTAAAATTTTGACGTCCGCTCGTTTTTACTTTTGGAAATAAAATTAAATAATTATTAAATAACTTAGAATATCGAAGACGAATACTAATTTTGGCTTAAATATTTGCTCATTTATAATAATTCATCTATAAGATTCTTTCGGCTTTTTATAGACATAATAATGGCATTCACAACATTTTTCGACTTGTTAATTAGAAAAAATGAAGAGGCCAGTCATTTATAATATAATATCTACCAAAAAAGTAGAAATATCAAAATCCCCCCCCATACTTTAACCCGAGAGTCAATACAAAATGTATTGACTCTAAAAAATGAAAACTTTTCCTTGAGGTTGCTGTGTGGTAGTTTGGTTTCGTACTGATAATCTCAAAAGAGGAAGTTCGATCTACTCATCAGGTAGCTACGACCAAACTACAAAAAAACAAATCCAACTTCATATGTACATTAAGTATGAGGTATTGAGGTACGAACGTAGTGACTTAGCGAATGATATATTCACTAAATCAAAAACTAACGGAAAACTTTTCATTTCTGTGTGTTTCATGCCCACACGAATAATAGAAAGAGAAGTTTGTTGTCTGTATTAAATCAATAAGATTCTTTCAAAGAAAGAAGAAAGAATTCTTTTAAAGTGCGGGGGGAGGGATTTTGATATTTCTACTTTTTGGTAGATATATTATAAATGACTGGCCTCTTAATTTTTTCTGATTAACAAGTCGAAAAATGTTGTGAATGCCATTATTAATAATATATTGTGTCTATAAAAAGCCGAAAGAATCCTATTGATTTAATAAAGACAACAAACTTCTCTTTTTATAATAATTCATTTAATAAATTATAGAAGTATACAAAATTGTAAAATTTAATTTCAAAATTCCACAGTACCAAGAAAAGTGAAAGTATCGAATAATTATGATTATTAAAAATCTTTAATGATTACATTTGGGAGCATAAAACAAGTCTCTAAAAATTTAGGTACTTATAGGTAGGTATGAGGTTAGGGATGTTCATCGAAAATGTTACAAGATAAAAATTTTAACTAGTCTGTGACTACATAGTTAAAATTTTTGTGGTGAATATAATGTAAAAAATTTAACTTTATAACTTTTTATGTGGTAATTTTTTCGTTTCAGTTATTCCATTAATTGAAAATAGATGTTTACAATCATCTTTTATTGAATTTTGTGTTGCTTGCAGACCTTGTGGTATAGACAAATTTTATTCCAAGAGGTATGCATTGGTGCCTCTTTAGCCAATAAAGCACACCAAACAGTTATATTTTGATAGTGTGATTGCGTTTCATTGGGTTATCTGTACTTGTTTTGGGAAACTACTTTGTATTTTTTTACAGACAAGTTCGGATGACGCTCCATAAAAAGAATGAGTCAGATTTTTTCTCCTTAGAATATAATTTATGTGCTATATATTGTACTTCTTTACCAGTCCTAATACCATTCCCCGCGAATTTCTAGAAAATTTACCGATTTTTTTCCTTTTTCGGCTAAAGAAAATACAATATTTTACCGCACAAATGTAAAGAGAATTTTATTAACGCATATGTAAAGAGAATAATCGTATATACCAAAACCAGACCTCTGAGCCAAATCATCCGACTTTACCCTATACCTTCACGAAAAATTACCAAAAAATTATTGTATTACAAAAGCGGTGTAAACATTATTTCAATATTTGCAGTCTCTAATTTATTTGTCAAAGAACGCAACAAATTTTTATTTAAATTTGTTTATTAAAATTTAACTGATATACACCCTGTACTGTACATCAAAAAAAACAAAGAAACCAAAATTAATCGTAGTAAAAACTTAATTACAAAATCATACCAAAATTGTTGAGTCGATTCTACTCCTCTGACGCATAAAAAGGGATACATACCTGCAAGAAAAGAAAATAAGAAATTTAAATTAAATGTAAAAATATTTGGTTTTTTAAAATTATAATCTAATCTATATAGTTTATAACTAAATTTATAGTAATTGATAAAATAACGTGCAGTGAAAACAAACAAAAATAAATAAGATTAAAGGAATATTCATTTTTTCAAAAAGAAATTCTAAGAAACTTAACGCATTGAGAGTTTCATATTTCATTGAACTTCTGATGTTCGTGCAAACATTGCTTGCCGCAGAAAATATACGTTCGCTTGATATATGTAGATGCAGGTTAAATAGAGTTGAGTACGTCCAACAGTTGTTTCATATTTTTTGTTCGAGTTCCGGTCACAAATAATTTAAATTCCTTTAAGCAATCAAACCTGCAATTTAGGATTGTATTTCGTAGAAAATGAAGAGATGCTCTTCTGAATATCATCCACGAAACAATTTGGAGGAGTACATATAGATGGTTGTGATGTTCAATCTTCTGTATCTGTAGCTTCATTTAAACGTTCTAAATTTGAACACATAATTCTTGTTCTTCACAAATATTATTTCCATTTGTTTCATATGGTAATTCATCAATTTGATTTTATTTTGCTGGTAACGAACGGTTTTAATATATTTATGGAGAGAAACTAGTATTTTATTGACTAAATGGGGGCTAGAACTTCAATTACAGTTTGTAATAATTTGTAATCATCCTCATGGTGTTAATCCTTACGAATCATTTGTTTCAAGTCTATTTTAATGCAATTTTTAAGTTTAACTATGCGCTCTAGCATCGGAACTAAGAAATTCCAGCTTCTCTTGCAATCTAAAAATAGCGACATTTCCTTTCCTTCTTGTGACACTACGTTATGTTGCAAAATAGAATTTTTAACTGCAGATTTTTTAAAGTGTTTAACAATTTTTCTTGATCTTTTCAAAACATCATTAAGATTTTCTTGAAGAATGTGTTTGTCATTACCGGAACCATCCATCACCAGTTTGAACAATGTCAGTAGTATTGTGCATATACAGTAATATCATAATCACTTTCAGGGTTCGTTGACATCTGCTTCATTATTATCATATAAAATGCTTCCATAAAGTCCATTAATGTATTGTATGATTGAAACATAACTGTCTTTAAATTCCAGTTAATCTGCCATACTTCTGCATTATACTTGCTTCATCGTGTGTTGATGATACCACATCCTTTCTAAAAATTAGTAATTTTTCTCTGATTAAAAACTACATCATATCGTCGGTTTGCGAGAATAGTGACACATCTCAAAATATCATATTTTTGAGGAAATCATAGAAATAGTTTAGAAGTGACACTATGCCAGATTAAAGATTGTTACATTTAAAGGATTTTTCCTATTATCTCAAAATTGGCAATTTTTGAGATGTGTCACTGTTCTCGCAAACAGACGGTTCCTTCAATGTTAACTTAACTGAGACAATAATATTGTATGTTGATATGAACGGTTAGACATAAAATCTCTTTGCCCTAATTTTAGTCCATTCGTCAGTTGTAATCGAAAATCGTTCGCCTACATCTTTTAATTTCGAAAAGTGATTTTGCAGCTCCAATTTCTTTTTCACACAAAAGTAAACGATTAAGTCTCGAATTGTCAATTCTTATCGTGGTGTTAAATAGTTCTGATTATAAGTTTATTGAATAGCATAATTGCTCTAAAACATTTGAATTAAAAAATTGGTTACCCGTGGCAAAAAAATCGGGTTTACGAATGATAAAAAAATGGATAATTGACCGGTTAATTGATTTCAATTTTAAAAATTTCATGCAAACAAAACTCTCAGTTCTCTAAACGAGTTTTATTTCTAGGCGAAAGCAAATTGAGCATTTTAGGAGTAGAGAGGAAACCAAACACCGGAAAGAAAGATTAATATACTACCTTCAGTTAAACTAGGTGGAGGTTCTGTTGCGTTAGGGGATGTTTCTCGGCATTTAAAGTGGGTAATGCATTAAAGTCCATTAAAATTTTGTTAATGTCATTCAAGCGGATATAAAAGGAGGTTTGATCTTTTATCAAGACAACTTCCCAAAACATTATAAGACCTACGAAACACGACAATGGTTATTCTTTAATTATCATACATTAATTAAAACGCCACGATTGAAGATCTCCTGCAAGAATCGATAAGTCTGGCTCCAAAACAGCCGATACCAAATAAAAGAATTAATGTATCGAGTTCAAATGGAGTGAAGTGTGAAGTATACTATTGGTCCAAAAGTAAAGGTAAAAATGATGTGTCAATACCAAATCGTTTGTTAGAGGTTTTTCAAGAAGCTGATTTTTTTTTTCGTTCTTCAAAAATCTGCTTTAAAAAATCGCACCAAAAATTACATAGATTTTGACTCACTTTTTCGTATTCGTAACATCGTAACATACCACAATGATTGATCGTTCAAAATTTCTATTGTTGCCAATATTGATATAAATAATGCGTTCCGAGATTTTTGTTTGCTTTTTGCCCACTATTTCAAAATCAAACAAAAAAAAAAAAGATTTGATTGTAACTATTTCGAAAAATGAAGTTTCGTTTTGGAATATTCTGAAAAAGAACATTTTTTCCATTCTAATTTTAATATTCAATTTAAATTTTCCTTCTCCGGAATTAATAAAAGCTCCATCTCCATCGAGCGTTCATCGCCCACCAGTCACCTAACTGTTGCTAATATCAATAATTTATTGTTAGGCCAATTTCACTCCTCGACCGTACCTACAAGTCCGCAGATAGCACTTTAGAGCAAGAAGATTCTGTTATTTTAAGTAGGCCATCAATCATTTTACTATACGTAACTTAAGCCCTCCTAAATTGTGAAATGCGCGAAGCGCCCTCACGCAGCTAGTAATAAAATAAAATCTATCGAATACGTTTAAAAGATTCTTGATTTTAAATCATCACCAGAAAATACTTTATCGATCATCAATTTATTCATTTAGAAACGGTAAAACCAAATGCAATTTCTTGATAATCAATAAACCAATTTCGACAACCATAAATATCTTTTATGGACACCAAAATATAATTGACGAGCATTTAAATGAAAACGCAAGAACTGGATAATGAATAAATTGGGTTTAGCGTTTAGCTTTTTTCCCTAAGAAGGGCATTTAACCTCATTAATTAATAATTATTAAATAATGAATTATTTACCTTTATTTTGCGTCCCCTAAGTCCATAATGTCTGTAATTAAATTTTTTTATTTATTTTTTTTTTCACTCAAACACTCGGTAATTCAAAAACAAACACTTTACTAACACTAATTATCTGCCACAATACTTTAAAAACACTAACAAGTAAAAATTTCATATTTTCGAGTTTTTTTAGGCACAAAACACTTGAAAAACACAACCTCGAACTTTTCAAACTTAACTTTTCTGTTCACTTGTCCACACATTTATTTACAACTAATGATGTGTTACGTGCTACCGAAATCAATCCGACTCAAAAAAAAAAAAATCCGGTTTTGTATTTTTATTTTTCATTTCATACGGTAAATTTTAGAATTGTTAAAACAATTTACCGTGATAGTTATTTAACCCTTAATGGTCGAAAGTGTATTTTTTTTGTAATACTCGCCACTACAGAAAATTGGGTAAATGCTTAACACTTTTAAACTCGATAACAGTTAGCTAGATCCAATGTTGAAAAATTATTTGATTGGCCTAATTGATCGAGTAATATCTGGTATGTTCCGTAATGGATAAACGTCATTGATAGTAAATTCATTTTAATGTCGGAATGTTGAAAGATCGTTATAGCATCTCCATTTTTTGTATTTAGTTGGAAGATTTCTTGGGTTCGCAATAGCGAGTTCCACAGGCTAACAGAATTTTCAATTATACTGGCGTCTATCATTTATTGAACTTGCAATTAATTTCAATTTTGGTATAGAATGAGGTAATCGATTATTTTTTTATTTTCGCGGGTCGAGCATATATTGCAGAAGTTTAAGAATTATTGGTACTTCATGATGAGAATTGTTCATTGATTTTGGATTACCCGAAAAAATCTTCATAATGATATCAGAATCACTCTTTATAATACATGAGTTTAAAAACTACAAAAATTGTTGGCTCGGCTAAATTGGAATTGTTTCTTGAACCAATTACCGTTTCATACTTTCTACCCGAGTGTATCTTGAATTCGTAATTTGCATGTGTCTTTACTTTTTATAGCAGCCTAACGTTTGTACCTGGGTCGAAATAAAACCTTGTGTAACATAGAAACTAACCCAGTACGATTTTGACCACTAGCTGTTGATCCAGCTAAAAACCCAGCCTTTTCAATTTCTTGCAATTCGCAAATATTAGCTCCGTCTTGAACGACATTGAATGGCACTTTAATAAATTTTTCGACACGTGTTGAGATGATCAAATCGTCCTTTCTTGCCTAAAAAACTGGTTTGAATCTATGTTAAAATATTGTATAAAATGTCGTTAATTTATGGATAAATACTTCAAAAATATTCTGGAAAAGGGGGAGACATTCTGGAAAAGGATGAAAATAATTTAATAAATCTTTTGGAAAATGAAAAATTTATTTTTTTTAGTTATTCGAATCTCCGCAATATAAACAGAAGCAATGTGTATCGTAACCGGTGAATAAAATTGAGGAAGTCAACATACCAAGAAATGTAAAATTAGCATCTTTCGTTGTTACATACATGTATTATTCAAACATTAATAGAATAAACATTATCGATTATAGGGAGCTTTTGATGGAGAAACAGATAAATTTTCATATCATAAACGAGGTTACAGAAAAATTACACGAGGTTACACGACAAAATTATTTTAAGCTTGAAGAGGAATTCTGTATTTAAAAAGGATCAACCTGTGTAAAGCCTTTTCAAAAATTTTTGAATTTTATTTAAAATACTTATATATATTTTGCGCGGTAGGATTGATTCCGAACTTCTGTCCTAGAAATTAATTCAACTCCCAAATCAATTCCTAACTGACCCTCTTAACTCAATCTTCAGCTCAACATTCAACTCAATTTACAACTCATCGTCCAACTCAATCGCAACGCAATCCTAAACGCAATCACCAAATTATCAGCAATCCAACCCGCAGGCTAACTAAACCCTAACGCAAAATTCAACACAGTTCGAAAACTACACGCGTATACAAACTCAAGTTATTCTAATCTACACTGCAACCATCGACTCAACCCCAAATTAATCCCTAATTGAACTTTAACTCCATACTACTCGGCAACTCAACCCTTAACGTAACCCTCAACTTAACACTCATCTCTGATTCCAGGACATTTCTAGCGCACATTTCCTCGCGCACATTTCCTCACGCACATTTCCTTGCGCACATATTTCCTCGCGGGACCATTTCCTCGCTATAAATTCTGGAAAATTGGGATTTGAAAATTATAAATTCTGGAAACTCTCCCTCATATCAGGCGAGCAAATGTGTACGAGGAAATGTGCGAGAGGAACTATCCTGTTACCCTCATCTCTATCCTCAAATCAATACGATCCGAAAAAGGAGATAAGTACATGCGTACATGTACTCAACAATATTTGATTGTCCATCACATTTTATTTAAATATTCAATATTTTATTGTCCAATATGTGTGTGCAAAAGCATTGGGCAATATACAATTGCTTGTGAATAACAAAACAAACAAATTTGAAAATAACAAAATAAGATTCGAATTTCTTTACCAGACTTAGTACTTTGTTGCCATACCCTTAGCAGCGATAACAACGGCACATCGACGAGTCGTGGATGCTATTAGTTGTGAGATCTGTTCGTGTGGCAATTTTTCCCACACATCCCGCAAATGATTCCACAATTCCGCCTTGTTAGAGTGATTTTCTGTTCGAACACGAACTCTTAGGTTTTGCCACAAATGCTCAATCGGATTCAAGTTCGGTGATTGGGATGACCAGTCGAGGAGGCATACTTTTCGTCTTTGAAGAAAATATTTTACAAGAAGTGAAGCATGTTTGGAGTCATTGTCGTGTTGAAAAATCCAACCAGGCGGTTTCTTATTTTTTTCATTGCAAATGGGAGCATATGGTCTTCCAATATATTTTTGTACATTGTAGAGTCCATATTGTCTTAAATTTCTACCAGCGGCAACGCCGTCGTCAGAAAATGTTCCCCATAATTTAATGTTTTCGCCCCCATATTTTACGGTAGGAATTTGAAACCTTACGCTGAATCTTGCACCTGTTGGACATCTAACGTACTTCCGACCGCATCACTTCCGAATAATTGAAATTTGGATTCATCGGGAAAAAAAACACTTTTCCCCAATCCGATACCGTCCAATGCTGATATTTTCTTGCAAAATTCAATCTGGCATTTTGATTCTTTGTACTGATGAGTCGTTTCTTTACACCAATGCGTCTATAATCAGTCCTACAGCCTTCAGATGTCGAGATACTGTACTCCGGCTAATGTCGGTACGATTTTCACTAGTTATTGTCTTGAAATCCTTGCTGCCGTTTTTCTTGGATCTAGAACGCACTTCCTCTTTATAATTTTGTCAACATATTGCGTAGTTTTTCGTGGTGTACCACTTCGACTTCTGTCCCAAAACGAGTTTGTTAATTTATATTTATGAATAATACGATTGACCGTACTTTTTCCATAATGGATCAAGTATAGTCTCAATATCTTGAGAACTCTGTCCTTCTTAAGAAAGCTTTATTACGATTTTACAGACCTCAATATTCGTGTGTTTCGCCATCGTGGTGGAAATAATACTGATTTTTAACTATTATACATGTTTTAAAACTAGTACGAGAGAAAAGGTAAGAAAAACTCTGTATACACCAAGCCAGAGTGGCCCGAATTTTAAAAAAATGGTCACCCTTTTGTTTTCGTTTTTTTTATTAATAAATATATATTATTTTTAACCATCAAAAGAAATTATATAAGAAGCGAACAAACCATTGCGAAAATTTTAGCGTTTCGAAAATTTTCGTAAAGCGATTTCAAGAATACGATTTTAGGGTTTTTGTAATATTATGACAATAACACGCAATACGAAAATTTTCGTAATAGTTCCAAGACAAGCACCCCTGGGGCCAAGAGCAAAATGGAGTATCATATGTACACCACTCTAATTTTGATGTTAATATGGATAATATTAGTGTAAGGATTGAGTATTTTTAAGTAATTATTGGAATCATATTAACCAAAAAATTCAAGCTTTCTATTTAGAACTATATGGCCGATTTTTAAATACAGATTTAGGGAGTATATTAAAGCGATTGGCAAAATTAACCCTGAGTCAAAATTTGTTAAACATATAAACTCTATACCTAACACAATTTCACAAATTGATGTTCGATGTTCGACTCAGAAACCGAAGAATTTGAAACTATAAAGACATCCAATTTATATTGAATAACAGAATAAATACATCAATAATTAAACTGAATGGTTTAATGTTTAACACATACAATCAACGTAACCAGAAAATATTTCCGGAATCAAAAATTCAACAAAAAAGAAACAAAAATTTGTATATAAAGACAATTATTTTCGAATCATTTATCGTTGAAAAATTTTAATTGCGAAATTTGGTTCCGGGTGAATAAAATTGAAATGAGAGTTACTAAATTAATAAATTCTGTGGTCACAAATCATAGTGGCTTAAGTGAAAAATGCGCATTTTTCAGGAAAACGTTTTTAAAGTTAAGAGTCGTTCAAAATCGTATGAATTTTTTGAATTCTTGCAGTTTTAAATGATTATTTCGGTTGTTTGTAGTTACCGGAATATTACACAAAAATTGATATGATATGAAATCGAGTCTGGAGGTTTCGAATTTGAGATAATACGTAAAACGGCTTATCTTACTTTAAGACACTATGATTTGTGACCACAGAATTTAATATTTTATTGTTATAGTATATGTGCAGCTATAGTAAAAAAACGAATCGGCACTAGCAAAATAGATGCCGATCGCGCTAGATAAAAACAGAGCTACATAATCGACATGGATATCTCGAAACGATCATTAAATCAGTTATGCAACCATTTTTAACTAAGGTACCATATTATTCGCTGATAGATTAGAATACTAAATTTCAAATATAAATGAAGTTGGGATAGTGTTTTCTTGTTTGGCCAGTGTCTGAAGAATAATATGTTTTATCACAGTTTGAGTAATTTTCTAACACCGGACCATAAAACTCAATATCATCACAGAATCAAATGCACAATTGATAATTCGTTATCTTATGAGTTGAGACTTGAACATCCCGTCCTTACTCATTCAAGTTATAGCAACATATTCTACTCGCCCAAGTCGGATGTAAACATGCCCAAAGGAAAAACTGTTTTAAGTAAAAGTTGGATGTAAAATGTAATTCAGCAAATTCGACGAAATGGCGGTTTGTAATTTAAATATTTCTTGAGTCAATTTTGGTTAATAACGCCGTTGCCCAAGAAAAAAAAAAAACAAAAACATTATTCATGGATTATTAAACCGAATGGTGCACAATGTATTAATCCCAAACGTAACTTTTACTCACAAGCTGACACCGAAAACCTATATAGGAGAATAAGCTTTCACTATACCTAGAGCTTAAACACTAATATTTGAGAACCTATGGGATTTCAACTTATTAGAAGCTTAGAAATCTATAAGGGACTGCAAATATACAACCGATCAGCAACAAAAACAGAACTCAAAGTTGAAGTTGGAACAGTGATGCGCAAATTAACCCCCTTTCAAGAAGTCAATAATAAGCACTCTCGCTGGTTGAAGTTTTGAACATTACCCCACAGATGACAAATGTGCAAAAAAAACACGGGCAACTAAATTCTATATGATTATCTTCGTAAGCTTAAGAGTTTTACCCTCAGTGGTCGAATATGGAGGAAGATTACCGTTTTGAACCTCGTGATGTAGGCCGACGTCAGTCGTTAAATAAGCAAATAACATGGATAATGCCAAACATATTAATTATTATTTTAAATTTTAATTGATGTCACCATTGCTTTGTGAAATGGAAATAAGGCAATCCAAAAAAAATAAAAATCGTGTTCAACCAGGTAGAATATTAAAGTTTCCTCCTTGGGCCTTGATTTCGAGTAGTTGAACCACGAAATCCAGAAACCTAATTATCTAGAAATATCCTAATCCGATTACGGTACCAGTATTGACCCTACTATGTGATGCCCTACGCCCTATGTAGTCTATAAACAAAAGCTTTGCAAAAATTTCATAGCAAGTACTCATTTGACGAAAACGAAATCGAAAAACGTAAAATGTCTCTCCTCGTATAAAACACAAAGCATAGGAGAAAATAGATATTTTATTTTGTTGGATGTCGTTCCAGAGGAAAGAAACAAAACAAAATATTTTTTCTCTCCTTTCGCAAAAAGAGAGTAAAGCAAGGAACGAAATTTGAATTTAAACACTGGGGGGCTATTTCTGAATACGATACGAATACGAAAGTGTAACATTCTTATTTGAATTGAATTAGAATTGAATCAGATTCGCTCGTTTCTTATTTAAATCAAATACGAATCTTATACATTCGAATTCGTATCGTATTCAGAAATAGCCCCCCTGGTTTTTACATGAGTTATTCTCTTTTAAAGTACTCTCGTCATAACGGTTTGATTATTGTTGTTGTAATATGCACATTTGATCAACAACTACGAGTTGAAGTCAAAGTTTTGATAGAAAATGATTAAAAATTCATGCATTAGAGGGTTAAGATAGTTTTACTGTATTATAAATATTTAGAAAATATCGGAAATATATAACTGTTTTGCGATAATGTTCAAATTTGTGTTATTTAGCAATTTTCCAAAAGATTTTTAAGAATCAATTAACAATTTTTTTAATTTAATTCGTATAATTTGTAATATGCAACCGATCCTAAGACCATTTTAATGTGTTTTAGAGATAACACGTAGAAGTATTTACGAATAATTATTTATCACCCCAAAGATAGACAGGTTTCAATATTAATGATTTTTAATTTATTTGAAGTTACTATTTCCGAAAAATTGTAAGCGAACCTACGTAATCCAGTTTCGAACTGATGAGCTTATGATTATGAAAAAATCAATCCTTCTCATCAGGCCGCGGCGACTGGACTGATTGTACCACAATATTCATTCTATATATACAGAATGTACTGTGCAAGTTGTATTAGCGAATTATACTAATACAGGCAAACTCTCTTTAATAATCTCTCTCTCTTACGTATAATTCGCTAATACAACTTGCACAGCACATTCTGTATATATAGAATGAATATTGTGGTACAATCGGTCCAGTCGCCGCGGCCTGATAAAAAGGATTCATTTTTTCATAATCATAAGTTCATCAGTTCGAAACTGGATTAAGTAGGTTCGCTTACAACTTTTCGGAAATAGTAACTTCAAATAAATTAAAAAGATTTTTAAGAATTTTTAATTTATTTGAAGTTACTATTTCCGAAACATTGTAAGAGAACTTAATCCAGTTTCGAACTGATGAGCTTATGATTATGAAAAAATCAATCCTCTCATCAAACATCAAAGTATTAATATTGAAACCTGTCTATAAGTGTATGGGGTGATAAATAATTGTTCGTAAATACTGATATACTTCTACGTGTTATCTGTTAAACTACATTAAAATGATCTTGGGATTGGAAATTACTCGAATTAATTAATTCAAATTAGAGTAAAAAATTGTTAATTGTTAAAAAATTGTAAATAATAAGAAGCTATCATTTTTGTGAAAGGGAGTTAAGACTGAATGAAACGTTTTTGCAAACTTATACTTTACAATATGTAATAGGTCATTTGTATATGCAAAAATGTGAACGAAAGACAATTTCCGCTCTGCCGAACAACATGCATATAAAGACATACGGATTTTATGAAGCGTAAGAGGGCGAGCCTTTGCTTGTATAATCAAGGAATATCGATACTCCCAAAACTATTATCAGCCTATAAACATTTGGATTTAGGCTTCCTGATCATAAAAAAAAATCTATAAACCATGACAGTCGGTAAAGATATGTGGATGGCCTAATTTTTTTGTAGGGCGAGTTTTGGCCGTGTAATACGCTTTGAAATCTATACAGTGGCGTTCAATGAAATAGGACACTCTAAGATTTTTTTGCAAGTTCTTCATTAACTAAAAAACTATTTATCAATTTTCAATTATTATTTTTTATTTACATAGTAGAAATATAAACTTACAATTAAATATAAAAAACCATATTTAATTTATAAAAGGAACATAAAAAAAAAATTAAACAGTTTGTTTTATAAATAGGCTGTTCAATGAAATAGGACAATTAACTTCAGAATTAATTTTTAATCTTGTTTGTGTATATGATTAAACCTAATATGCAATTTTATTGAATAGTATTGGTCGTGTGACCTTCTCGTCGAACGACTTCCCTGCTTTTTATACAGGCTGGCTTGAGGGTTTGAGGATTGAATAGGTCGTTGAGCTTGCGGCTGAATTCAATATTGAGTTGGGATTTTTTTTTTGGTTTAAGTTGGGGTTGAGTTGTGGTTGAGTTTGGGTTGTGTTAGGGTTTAGTGAGCAGTTCAGCTGGGTATTTATTTGTGTGTTGATTTGGTAGTTCAGTGGGGCGTAAGTTTAGGGTGGATTTAAGGGCTCATTTGCAGATCGAGTTAAGGTTGAGTTGGGGTTGAGTTACGAAGTTGAGTAGGAGTTAGCGGTTAAGTTGAAAGGAGGGTTGAATTGGAAGTTGAGCTTGGATTGAGTTCAAGTACGAATTTAGTTTTTCGATTTGAGGATTGAGTTGATCATTAGTTTGGGGTTATGTTGAAAGTTGAGTTGGGAGTTTAGTTAAAGTTTGAGTTAGGTCCGATTTGAGTACAGGAACCGAAGAAGTTTTCGGACCGTCTTGTTTTAGGGATTAAGTTTAGGGGTTGAGTAAGGAGATGAGTGCGTTTGAGTTGAGATTCAGTGAGGGGTTCAATTTCATATTTATTTGGGCAGAGTTAGGGTTGGGTTGGGGTTCTTCCGGCTGAAGCTATTGGGTGTGTGAATTAATTTTTAGACTTTTTTTTATAAAAAAGAAATGTTTATTAAAAGATAACGATACGGTATATTTTAGCCAATATATTCGCCATCGTTAGCACTGACTTCCTGCCATCTCATGGGAAGTTTGTGGATTCCTCGTTTGAAGAAGCCTTCAACTTTCCTTCAATCTAATTTCGCACTTATCCGACGTTTCGGAAGCGTACGTCAGCCAGGCCTATTTGCATTGATCGAAACAAATGGTAGTCGGAAGGTGCAAGGTCTGGAGAAGACGCAGGTTGTTCAAGCCGGTCCCAACCGAGTTGCTCTACCTTGTTTTGAGCGGTTTTTGCACGATGTGGTCTGGCATTGTCATCATGAAACAAAACTTTATAGCTTTTGTTCGCTATTGCTGGCCGTTTTTCGTCTAATGCACGTGCCAAATTATCCAGTTGGCGTCGGTAGCGATCACCTGTAATCGTTTCATTCGGATTTAACAGCTCATAATACACCACACCTTTCTGGTCCCACCAAATACTCAGCATAACCTTATCGCAATGAATATCTCGTTTTGGGTGCGATGGTCCTGCTTGGCCTGGATCGACGTATGCTTCTTTACGTTTGGGGTTGTCGTAATAGACCCACTTTTCATCGCCAGTAACAATTTGATGCAAAAAACTATGTTTTTTTTGCTCAGCAAGATTTGTTTTGCATGCTTCAATTCGTGCTCTCAATTGATTTTCGGACAGTTGATGAGGGACCCATCTTCCTAGCTTTCGAATCTTTCCCATTGCGTGCAAACGATGACAAATGGTTGATCGGTCAATGTTTAACTGCATTGCAAGTTCTTTTTGCGTTTGACATGCATTTTCATCTAATAATGTTTGTAATTCGGCATCTTCAAACTTTTTTGTCTGACCTGGCCGTTCTATGTCTGTCAAGTCAAAATCACCATTTTGGAATCGATGAAACCAATTGAAACAGCTTGCTCTCGATGGAGCTTGATTACTATAAGTATCAGAAAGCAATCGGTGAGCTTCAGCGGCAGTCAAACAACTTATCACGATCCATTTTAAATCGATTACAAAAAAATGACGTAATATGAAAAATAACACTTTCTGCTCTGAATTAGATTGACAATTGTGACAGCTACAAAATGCAATTGTAATTGCTTGTCAAACTGTACGTAATCTCACGTGGCGACATCTAAATGTCGAGTCTAAGAATTAATTCACACACCCAATATTCAGTTGGATATTTGGTTAGTGGTTGAGTTGAGATTTGAGTTCGAAGTTAGCTCCACTTGTTCTAAGCTGTGTTCATGTTCGCATGTAGTTTTTCGGACCGTCTTGATTGGAGGATTGAGTGGGCGTTTAGTTGAGTGTTAAGTTCTTGTCGAATAGAACGTGGAGGTGGCGTTGAGCGGTAGGAAGGAGGTTGAGGAGGAGATTAGATTAATTTGAGTTCAACGCATGTAGTTTTCGAATAATGTTGCTTTAGAGTTTGAGTTGAACGTTCAGTTTGGAGTCGAATTGTGGGTTGAGTTGATGGTTGAAGTTGAGTTCCATTTAAATGAAAGGTACGGCTGGGAGGGTTTAGTGGGAGGTTACATTGAATGGATTTGAGTTGAGTTCATAGAACAATGAAGATTTTGGTTCAAATTGATTTCGGAATTGAATTGACCGTCGAGTGTTGAGTTGAGTAAAGGTTAGAAATTTAGTTCCAGTTGAGTGGGAGTTAAATTAGTTTGCGTAGGGTTGAGTGAGTGGTTCGGTTGGGGAATTATTTAGGGGTTGTTTTGTGGATTGAGTTAGACGATGAACTTGGGGTTAGGTTAAGGGCCGATTTCAAAGTGGAATTGGGATTGAATTGGTGGTTGGTGGTTAGTTTAGTAGTTACTTTTGAGATTGCGTTCTGATTGATTACCTTTGTGCGTTGCCTTTCAGATTGCGTTGCTATTGATTAATCCTAATGATGTGGTCTAATAATAACTAATTGATTAATTTTAATTTCTATAACGAAACGTTGGAATTAAATTCAGTTTAATTAATTTCTTGAAATTTCTTATGATTTAAAGATTTAGACGTCAACAACATTATTTCCAAATAATTTTGAATTTTTCTAATCGAAAAAATTAAAGAAATTGGATCCTCAAAAATGTGTCAAAAAATGCAAAAAAATAAAGTTTTAAGATTGATTCAAAGAATTTTGTAAAATTTTAAAAAATTAATGTTACGAACCGTATAAGTTAAGATCGAAAAAAACTTGAAGTTTTGAAAAATATTACTCGATTCTTATTTTCAAAAACAATAATTGTAAACGTTTTAACGATCCTATATAGTTTCAGGAGTATGATAAATTACTTAAACTAAAACCTCAGATTAGCAAGATCCAACGTTTCCGAGACTTCAACAAACTTTAAAAATTTTAAAAGTTGTTTGCATCAACTACAAGGAAATATTTTAGTAAACTAAAATAACCGACCTCCATTTTCTAAATAAACAAATAAGTTAAAAGTGTATCTACTATAGGTTAATATTGAGTGGGATGCAAATGTAAAAACAACAAATTAATTGAAACATCTTTGCAAATCACCTGTATATAATTTATACAACAAACAGCTCCCGATATATAAAATTAAGTTACTTCCGCGTGCTGTTAAAATAAAATAAATTTTTTTATGGGCTTAACCAATTCAACCAAACCGGTATAAACTTCATTCGACTGATTTTATCGCAAGCTGATTAAGTCATTATAATGTAATCGAGTATGTATTTATACGATTAATCTGATAAAAAAAAACAAGATAATTTTATACAAATATCATACTTCCATACATAAAAATAAAAATAAAATGTCCTCAAGGACTATGCGTTTGGTGGGCATAGACATATTAAAAGACAAATCAAAACAATCAATAAAATATATTCAATGGAAACGTTTATAGATTGTTGCGTGTACCGTAAAAAAGGAACCATTAACCTTTAAATTTCGTTTTATTTATATTTTATTACAAATTGTCTTCAAGATTTATCGTATATTGATTTTCCCCAGAGAGTTTAACAACAAAACAACGCAGAGTGTTGTGTTTTGTGTATACACACTCCGCCTATCTTATATGCTCGTGCCGATCATTTTATTTGAATTTTGTTATTTTTTTATGTAAGATTAAAAGTGTGGAAAAATTAATAAAAAAATTGTGTTTTTAATTGTCTTTTAAAAAATAATAAAAATGATGTTGTATTTAGGCAATTTTATTATACATATTTCCTTATAATTTAATTACAATTTGCCATAATAATTGTGGAAATGCGTTCATTATTCGATATTTTTACGATTTTTTATTTTATAATTGCGTTCTTGAGTGCCTGAATTTCTTAAATATCAACAGTTTTATGTTCAGCAAATGATTTGTTGCTTTTTGTTTTAAATAATTAATTAAATAAAATCGCACTTGTGTTCTATTTGTATATATAGTATAAAATACAATTTAAATTACAAACCAAGACAGTATATAATAATGTAAGTTCAACGTCTTCTATCAAATGAATTTTTTTAGAATTTTTTTTTTTTAAATTTAGACCACTTGAAACGTTATTTATGTTAACAAACAAATTGTGTTGCGGAGGGAAAAGCCAAAAATACTTATTTCTTTGAACTATTTGTATTTTAAAATGAAAACTAATAGGATGGTGGATTAAAAAAAAAAAAAAAATTAAATAAACATTTCTAAATTTAACATAAGAAAAAAACTGTAATCTCAAAAAACAAAATGAGAAGCAGAAAGACATTATCATCATGATAGTTAATTGAAATTTAAATTATTAGTTTTTACGTTCGGGGAACTTTAAAAACAAACCATTATTATACAAACAAATTTTTTGTTTTTTAAAGCGAGAGTTGTCTGTGTTTATCACCTTGTTTGGTATATGATGGATTCTTTTATGTTTTTTTTTTTTATGTTTATTTAGCCCGACGATTCATCAGAAACACATATGCCCACAATTATTAAATAAATTTATGTGGTTTCACACACCGTATACACTGTTTTTTGTGTTTTTTACTCAAAAACTAATTGGCACATACTAAATTAAATTTAACAAAAACAAAAACCGAAATCTGACATTTATTTATTTTGAGTGTATATTATGAATAAAGTTCAACCTCGTCCAAAAAATACATTTATACTGGCTTAAAATTATATTAATTAAATTTTTTTTTTAATAAATTTTGGTAATCAAATACATATATGTCAACAAATATTAAAAACAGAAATATTCTGTTAATTTTTTATATATATATATATACGTATACAAATATATTGTAAAAATTAACGCAGCTTTCTTAATTTAAAAATCGTCAAGGTAATAATTTTAAAAAATTTGCTTACTTTATTTATATTTACAAAAGTATTTGGCGCGGTTTAAAAACTGGATAAAACATAAAAAAAAAACTTCTTGGGTGGTCTGACAAAAATGCTGTTTGATTTTCCAATAAAATGTTGATGACATATAAATTATATGCTAAAATCTTTAAAAATTACCACATAATTAAAATTTATTAATCCTAAAAATTATAAAAAAAAAAAAAAAATCAACGATAATTTAAATTAGATTTCTTAAAAGATTAAATAACAGAGGTAAACAAGGTATTTATCAAGAAGTGTGATCAAAAATAATAATCTTGCCAACGATGAATACCATTGTACCAAATCAAATGTTTAGATTTGTCTATTTATGATTAAATGTTGACCACCATGGTGGGTAACGTAATATATAGAGGGAAACTTAAAGTATCTCGATTTAGCACCTAACCGTATTAGTCCCATTAAAATTATTTAATTTTAGTGACTACCTCTGTGTCTTGGCCCAGGGCTAGGCAATGACATTTAAAAAGAAACAATTGTTTTTCAAAACCGAGAATTATTCTCTGAACATAGGATTATAATAAGAAGCTTGTACTAATTCTAGACTCTAGAAAATTAAAAGGGCGTAAGTCATAAATCACAAGTTTTCAATACATTGAAAATAAACTTTAACTTGGATTCCAAAATCATTAAATTTATTATTTGCTGGTTTATTATTTTTATTACATAGGTAATGAAGTTATTAACCTATTGCTACATTGTCAGTTATTGTCAAATTAAGGAGTTATGTCATTTTTATTATATTTAATTTGTGCCCTGTTAAAACTTAAGTCATTTAAGCCTTTTTTAAAAATAATGATACATACTTGGTTTCAACATGTATAAGTTAAGTTATTTCCTTTTATTTCATGACAATAATTGAGAAATTTTCATTAAAGAAAAAAAAAATTCATAACTGAAATAACAGAAAGTTTTTCCCAACTCCCGATCTTTAATCTAAACTTTGATCGGTTCTGAATCACTTGGTAACAATAAAGGCAACTTTTGAAGAGATAATAGATTCAAATAAATTCAGTTATTGATAATAATAAAAAAAAAAAGTTCGCTTTAACATCTTCAATATTTAATATTCGCAAAGATGGTCTTCAGCCCCTTCTGTGAGATCTGGATGAACGTCATGGCCATCTTTAGTTAGCAGATTATGATATAAACTATGAAATTCTGGTGAAATCAAAGGCAGCAGACAAAGCATATCATTTTGCTTATTGGATTGATGGTTTAAATACCATGCCGCGCCGTGCAAAAGTAATAATTTTGAATTGTTCATTTCCCTCAAGAGAATTTTTATAGTGAACTTCTCTTAAGGTTTTGGTGAATCTTAGCCAACAAAATTTGTTTATTTCTTTGTCGATATTCCTCCAATGCAGTTTGGTCTTAGCTATTTGACTGAAATCATATATGTTGTATTGCATGATTTCACTGTACAAAAACTGTGTTTTAGATCTGATAGTTATGACAAATTGAAACCAATCTCTAGGTACTTCAATTTTGAAAGAAGTTTTTCAGTTTAATTTTTCGATGGTCGCGTGAACTGTATCACATCCATGTGAGTACTGTATCACACTTCCAAAAATGCGTGATCGATGTGCTGAATATACTGTGTTGTGCTTTGCAAATAGGTCATAAACATTGCAGCCATAAACGAATTTCTATTTTGACCCATGCACGAGTCACTATAAAATATAATTTGTTTGATATTTAGTGATCATGTAGTTTAATGGCTGGTTCGTGGCAGCATCGTGTATTCTCAGGTTATAAATCCATAACAATCTTTTGTAAAAGGATACAGATGTCTCAACATTTCATTATTTGTCTGCTTCCTTCATTTTATATGCATTATCCGCAGCTCGATGGCGTTGGCTTTGATCCAAAATAAGTTGGTCTTTTTCGGATCCACTGGCTAGTTCTATTTTATTTTTTAGAATATCACACGTATGTAACAAGTGTCGGTTTTCGGTTCTTTAAACTTTATATTCATTCCATTGAATATTTGTGTATATACTTCCAAATAGACACGGGCTTTTCTCGATTCCCACAGTATAATTTATACATAAGTGAAATGTTCAAATCCCCATGCAAATATTCATGTACATCGTACAAACTTTTGGGATTCATTAAATGTAAATATAAAACATTTTTGATACACTTCAAATTGGTTACCATCCCTCCTAAAAAAAATATTTACAGGAAAAACGTCGAAATTTTTGAGCATCCATTTTGGCGTTTTTCTTATCGACGATATCGATATGGCCTGCAACATAACTAGCACGTAGGTTATATTCCTTTAACCCTCAATGTTTATTAAATAGCTTCTTCTGATGTACAAAATCTATTTTTAGATTACATTTTTTCGGCATGTTCCTGTTTTTAGCGGTTTGCAAATTCTGCAGCTTTCGCAACACCGTTTGCTGTTGTGTAGGTATCTCCAGAATTTCAGAAGTATCCATTTCTAAATTCGATATTATTTTGTTCAATTTGTAATGCCACGTCGTTCAGAAAATGATCGAAATCATCTGATCAGTGTTGCCAACTATTATATTTAGTGGGTGTCAGATTGAAATCAAAATAATGTTAGATTGACAGTAGGTAAACAGTACTAAATTTTATTTCGAGATTGACCAGATCAAAACCAGAGATGGTTTTTGTTTTTGGTAGTTTTCGACAAAATTGTTGTTGTGAATTTTTAGCGTTTGGCCAGAGTCGTAAATTATTGCAATATCGAGGATGTTCACTGATGGCTTTCTGACATAAAAGACCGGTATATTTTTGACATAAGTTTACCCTTGCTAACTTATTTTGTTATGACTAGAGAGGACTCATTACTGCATCATTTTAAAGTAGTATAAAGCTGTTGTTTGGCGTTTAGGCTATAAGAGAAAATCTCGATTTAAAATGGTTGAAAACTGTTCAAAATCCTATTTAAGTAATTTGAGCAAAGGACAAATTAAATATAATAGAATAATTTAATCGAGATTATAGGCAAAACCCGTCTATTTTTTTACTATTAGTTTAATCTATAATTGCAACGGGATTAACTTAATATCCATCGTTCACACTATAAGAAAATCTAAATTTGCTAGTAAATCGGAATTACTAATCCCTACTATAAACACAGCACAACTTTAACTGCAAATATTTATCACAAAAATTTCAAAAATAAGTTTTAGATGCAGAGATCTAAAATTGGTGGCAATTCCAAAATTTACATTTTATTGTTTAAAAATTTAGAGAGGTATCTGGAATACATACCTAATTGATTATTTTGGTTTATTATTGATATTTGTAGTCTGAAACTAAGAAGAAATGCTAATTTAAAATAGGAAACAAAATAAAGTTTAAGTATATAGGGAAACATTCATTAATTTCTCTATATGGCCTAAAATGTAGATTTATCTAGTGAGTTTGTAAACCACACGATTTATGCATTCATATATAAATTACCATTCCTTTGAAGGAAAAGAAAATTTCTGAATGATGCGAATATTAAAGCAGTCAGAGAGAGTAGCCGAAGTATAACAATTAGTGACAAACTCCCTATAACAGGCATTTATGAGAACAAGCTTTCACTATTGATATCTGTAAAACAATTAATACTAAACAACGCGCAGATTCTTCTATAACTTGAAACTTAAGCTTTATACGGTTGGAGTTTCGACCAAAGTAATTTTTTTTTTCAAGCAACAATTTTCTCTAACTACCCTCATAGCTAGGAATACAATATTCATCAACGAAGCAAATTAACACCCTTAATCTTTATATGAGCTGATGCAAGACCGATGTACCACATTCCTAGTGAAAAGGACTATTAGCTTCCACGGCCTATTCTGCCCCCATGGCATTCTGTTTAACGTCGTTAACAGCTTTAATAAAGAGAAGCGATCAGAAGTTCGATAAAGTTTGGTAAAATGAAAACAAACGAGAGCCCCCTAGAATTAACAATCTATTGTGTGAGATTATGTCAAGTATCGGTGAAATAGTATGGCCATGAAATGATATGGTCGTCCCGGTGGCTAAGTGGTTAGCTTGCTTGCTCCGGAGGGTCGGGTTCAATTAACGGCGGGTGATGAAAAAATCACGGCTGGTTAATGTGGCAGCATGTTATTGGGTTTTACTTGTTTACTGCCCAGTAGATACAATTAATAAATAAATAAAAATGTTGCTCCATATATTTTGTATTCAAAGGATATCGTTTGTTCTATAAATTTGATTGAATGTTTAAAAATCAACAACGAATGCGTGTAGGTACTACCAAAAATAATCACATATTAAAGATAATTGATTCAGTACTAAAATATGAGGTAAAAATAGGGTCCCCCCGATGCAATATATAGGGTTCCTTTGATATATACCTAAATATTTTGCATTCAAATTACTTGTTAATGTTTAACCTTTAATATGCCGGTTTCTAATCTACTACATGATATGCAAAGGTACCCATTATAAAGAAATGGGGGGGTTTTATAGTATTTTTTATTTTTTGTACTGAATGACTCATCTCTAATATAATATGATCTTTGGTACTACTAAAATAATTTTTTAGTAGAAAACGCCTAATGCTAATTAACATGAAATCTCAGAAATGTTCCCAAATATTGTGACAATACAGTATATATAGAGCAAAAATTTGGCTTTCATAATGTGTTTGATTTAAAAGAACAGGGTTGGTTTCTATCGACAAATGTTTGAAAATGATCAATTTCATCGTAAAAGATGGATTTTGAGTGGTGCTCGACCAAGCCAATTAACACGAATTTTAGGGATCTTATCATATTGTGAATATAAAGGTTGTATAGACGATAAATAAGGCTTTCTTAGCATTCGACAAATAACAATTTGTTAGAAAACGATGGATGATATCCGCATAAAGGATATACAAGGCTTTCTTAATATGTTTTTGCTACTTTAAAAAAGCGGGTTGTGATCTGGCGACAATTTTTCGAAAATAACCAATTTCATAGAAACCCTCCCATTGTGACTGAATAAGACATAAAGAGGATATTATTATTTGTTTATTCATCGATTATGTATAAATTACAAAGTTTAATTACTCACATACAATCACTCCTTTTGTAAAAAAAATTTGACATAATTATAATATAAAATAAAATTCTCTCAACAATGTAATTGAAATATTAAAATCAACAATATTGTAATTTCGATTGAAAACAACAAAAGCCTTCAAAATAGGTTTCCTATTTATAAAATTTGTGCAATTCTAGATAAGACCGGCATTGCGCAAATGAATTGTGTGACGTCAATATTGCACAATAAAATTCAAAAACTCTGAATAGAAATTGGGTAAATTGCGCAACGTGAGGACGTCACACAAGTATATTGCGTAATTTAATTGTACGTGAATACCGGCATATATGCAAAAAAAAAGCCCAGAATGCCTTCTTAAAACTCGCTGTGGAACATAAATGTCAAATCTCTCAAGCAGTTCAGAGTAATTAACTGGAACATAATAAGCCAAAAATGCCTTATTTGTTATAAACGGTTGACCAAATGAGACGCAGGAAAATAAATGCAAACTAAAACTATAAATATTTATTTTTGAATCAAATTGGGTATTTTATTTTGAGGGTTTATCGATGCCATTTATGTATGAAAAATGGTATCACTCAAATTTTCACCACGGCTGGATTTACAGATTTCGATCCGATGGTTCAAATTGTTGATGACATTTTCTAATAGGGACGTTTCTATAGCATTTATCTCGGGAATGATGTTGTTTTTTAAGTCTTGGATGGTGGCTGGACAATCAACATACACTTTGCTATAAAACCTATGCAATTTGTCGATATTCTCACGCCTAGTATGGCAAGTTGCACCGTCTTGTTGGAAATAAACCTTGTGCATAATTCGCAACAAACTGGTCCTTGAAATGCCCAATTCAAGTGATCAATGCATTGTTGATTGTTTCGGATTATCTCTCACACTTTGGCTCACAATAGCGGTACTATGGGTGCATGGTGGCGAAAAGTTTTTGGCTTGCTAGGCTCTGGTGCATCCACCACTGAACCCGTAGCCTTGAATTTACGCACCAAACGACCGATAATTTATTGAAAGCTTTCGCAAAATCTGTATAGATCACATCCAGCTGTAAACGGTTTCCAACAGTCTCAAATATGTCGCAAGAAAAAACCATCAAATTGGTAATTATTGAGGGAAAATAAGGGATATATAAACATTAAAAATTCATTTATTTTCATAGAGTTTGTACGAAAAAGTGTGATTTTGATTAACTAGATATAAAACATGATTTAAAAGTTAACCCCAGTTAAATAATTTTTTCTGAAATCGCTAACAAACAACTCAATGTCTTACTCATTTAAAACACAGATTTTTTATTAAAGTTTTATTTAATATAAAAGTACAATTACACAAAAAATATTAAATTATGGAAATAAAGAAATTTGTAATCAAAATTCAAACAAAAATGAACAGGTACAATTTCGGTTTTTAATTCAGTTGTAACTTCAGTATTTCAGTCGAGTTCTCTCCCTTTTAATTCAATTATTTAATTTTTTCTTGGTTGAATATTATGTTTACATTGGGAATTTCAAAAATGAAATTTTGGTTTAATTTAAATCGAATTTGTACTCTAGATAATCGGATTTCTGCATTTGTATGTTTTTTCGATAAAACTAGAGAATCCAATCCTGGTATTATATACAACGTAATCCCGGTACGTATATTGACAAAAAACAGTTATTTGGAGATTTCGGGATTGACAAAAAGACCGGGACCCCGGGATTTGACAAAAAGACCGAGAAGCCGATTCTCGACATAATTAACGTTCGAATGTTGTTACTGAAAAAACGAATAGAGAACAATAATACTCCAGCACAATCGAAAAGTTTAAATAAAGGAAGAATACCGCTGATCATAGAACCCAACGTTAAAATTTACGAGATGGTACAGGCTCTTAAAGAGGATATAGCTAATAAAGTCACCGTCAAAATAGCAAAAAATCACAATAATAGTATTAGAAGCGAACATACAAAAACGTATCCTACTTCCTAAAAACAAACGACATATAAAGTCACACCTATTCATTGCTGAACCGAAATGAAAGTGGAGATAAAAATCTTTGAAACTCAACGAACAAAATCGGAAAACAAAAAATTGGATTATCATATTATGACCACTGAAAATGGGGTGGAGCTGACAAAACTTAATTATGTTTGCAATCACAAAATTAGTTGGGACAGATTAAAAAATAAGGGCAATGTGCAATACTTGCCAACGTTTCAGACATATAAAAATATGTGCTGCGTAAAATGTAAAAACTCACTTAAGCCATATGAATATGAAGCTCCTAAAAAGGATTCTATCTATACCAACCAATGATGTACGCATACCATTAAGAAGGTGTATCTTTTGTAGCGGCGTTAGCTCCGGAGAAAGAGAGTCAGTTTCCAGTCTTGAGATAATCGCAAAGTGATCAGGTGAGCCGAAATCATTTTAGTTTCATTACATCAGAGTGTCGCGAACTTTTTGGGTTCGATTTTGTTGATTTAAATAACAAGATAAATGAGGTCGTGCCACAGTACAAATTAAACAGTCGGCTCGGCTCTTATCTCTTTTATGTACAATATATGTTTATTATGGTTCATTTTTAGATCTCAAGTAACTTGATAGTGGACTATTCTCATAATAGAAATTTTGTAATCAAGAATATCGTTAGCTTCTCAGCTCATATGGTAGTTGAAGTCAATATTAAACTTTCGGATTGTCTAAAGTTCTTGTCAAAACCACCCGTTAGTTTTGTGGATTATAGAAACAATGACTGGGATTGTTGCTTTTAAGAAGTTAGATCAAATCCATTTCGACAGGGAAAGAAATCTTACCAATATTGAAATTGATAAGTACATTGAGTTGGTCACCATGGAGATCAATAGTGTCTGCGACTTTGCTTTAGAAAGAGAAAAAAATCTTTTCATACGAGCCTGTTTAGAGAGCGGAACCAATTAAGGAAAGCACTGGATAGGGAACGTAAGAAACCGTCTAACAATCCTCATTAACGAGAACATGAGGATTCGCTTTAAAAATACCTTCTTAAACAGAGTAGAAAGCACTAAACCAGGACCTGCCATACGTTTAAAGTAATTAACTCTTCAGGAAGGAAGCGTTTCTCGCCCCCAGAACAAATCAAAATTAATCAGAGCACATCTTTTAATCCAGAAGAAATAGCTTTAGTATTCGCAAATTGTTGCAGTACTCTGTATGGAGAAATAAAACTTAACGGGGAGCCCACAACTTTGCCAAAAGTAATCAAATTTGTAAATAATCTAAATAATAACCACATTGCCCCTTTGTCATCTTTCTCCAGGGAAACCCCAGCTAGTTCTACGTCAGATAATAACCTTTTTCAGCGATTTATTAGGTATTAAGGATACTATGTATCAAGCAGGTTAATATTAAAAAATCCGCAGGACCCGACAGTAAAAGTATTTACATAATCAAGAAGCTACCAAGTATTTTTGTCAAAAACTTAACAGTGCTAATCAACAATTGTATAAATAATTCTTATTTTCCCCTAGAAGCGATCATTCTTCCTTTACCAAAGAAGACTAAGGCTGAGCTTCCTGCACATTTTAGGCCGATCAGTATGACAAACAATATGGGAAAAATACTGGAACCAGTTATATTGAATAAAATGAATGACCTTATTTACGAAGCAAATCAGCATATACCAGAAAATCAGTTTGGTTTCAGAGCTGGTGACTCGACTGCGGATGCGCTAGTTAACTTTAGGAATAGGGTGGCTGAGTCATTAAATAATAGGAGGGTCGTAATCGCCCGTTTATTGGATATAGAGAAGGCTTTCGACTCATTGGCTGAATGGCCTCATTTTTTAATTGCATGAGATCAATCATGTCCCTTATTTAGTTAGATTAATCAATAGTTTTCTGAATTACAGGAAAGCTACTATTAAAATAAAAGATTCGTTTTCGCCACCCATTAGCATAAATAGGGGCGTGCCACAGGGTACAAGACTATAGGGCCACCACTGTACAAAACGCTGATGTGTTCTGATGACATAATGATATTCAGTAGTTCCATGTGTCCGAAACTAGCAGCAAAGAAGCTGAAAACTGAAATAGATAGGATTACCAAATATCATGAGGAATCGGGGATTAAGATTAATTAAGCTAAATCAAGAGTTATAGTTTTTAGACCTCCTTATACGGCAAATGGTGCGTAAATCAGTTATCCAAAAGAGCAGAAACCTTGAGTTATTAATCAACAAGCAAATAATTAAAGTAACTAACAAAGTAAGATGCTTAGGAATAGATATAACTTTCTAGATTTGACAATGTAATTTCTAAGACTAGAAAGGCTTTTGGAATGATTCGCCCAATAATGAGATAGCCTGGGTTCAGGAATAGGACTGTTATGATAATGTACAAACAATTAATTCAGCCCACTATATGTCACGGGTTTCCGTTTTGGTTGACAGCATCACCAAACTACCTCTCAAGTAGGGTTTGTCAAACCGGTTAACAGAAACAGAAAAACAGCTGTTTTTTTCGAAAAATGAAGAACAGAAAACAACGGTTTTTTCTTTTCTGTTTTTAAGGAATATTTTTTTTTTTTTTGTGAAATTATTCGGTATTTCCCCGAAAAGAAGTTTACAGTCCCTGGCCAAATTATTAGGCGCACATCATTTCTGTTGGGAAATGTTGACTTCTGGCGATTTACTTATATATTTCACTAAACATTTTTATAGCCTAGCCATACAAAACTATTATGTGTTAAAGTGCATTCAAAATACAATGTTTTACTTTGTACTAAATAATATTTGTACTAAAAGTAAAAATATATTTTTCATCTAAATTAGAAAAAAATAAAAAATAAATATTTTCAGCTGAGGTAGCTCAAAATATTGAGTGGATGCATGTTCAGTATTATTGACTCTACATTTCTTTCATTTGGGGTTTTGTGCTATCTATGTAGGCTAGAAATAGCTCTCAGGGTATTATAAATTTAGATAATAATATTTAAAATTAGTACTTATTGGTATATGTACTAATTAGAAATTATCGTTATTTTTTTAAGTGGAAAATTCATCAACTGTACTTAAATGTAATTTTTATTTGTGTATGAAAAAGTATAATGGTGGATTCAGCGAGAAAAATTTGCTAGCTCGTGATCACGAATTATTGAAATTTCGTCATCTTTTTTACCCCCTCCAATTTTTTGTTTACTTTTTCTTATGGTTGCTTTTGTAAAAAAGTAAACAAAAAATTGGAGGGGGTAAAAAAGATGACGAAATTTCAATAATTCGTGATCACGAGCTAGCAAATTTTTCTCGCTGAATCCACCATAAGGGCTAAAATTACTTGTTGTAAAAAGTACTAATTTTATTCATATTAATCTACATTTATTTAATGCCCTGAGAGCTATTTCTAGCCTAGATAATACAAAACGACAAATGAAAGAAATGTGGAGTCAATAATACAGAACATGCGTCCACTAAATATTTTGAGCTAGCTCAGCTAAAAATATTTTATTAAATTGTTTTCTAATTTAGAGGAAAAATGTATTTTTACTTTTAGTACAAATATTATATAGTACAAAGTAAAACATTGTATTTTGAATGCACCTTAACACATAATAGGTACGATAACACATAATAGGTGAGTATGATACAAAATATAATGAATTAGTAAATAAAAATGAATAAATATTAAAATGTTTTGTTGAATTTTGATAATATATTGTGTTTAAAATTATTTAAGAAGATTTCAGAAAAATTTAGGCCTTGTCAGTCGAAAAATAAAAAAAACCCGAAAACAGCTGTTAACCGGTTTTTTCAAAATCTAAAACAGAAAACAGCTGTTTTTTAAAAATACCTGTTTTTGACAAACCCTACTCTCAAGAGTAGGTCTGCTAGAGCGGAAAATAGTTCATTCCAGAACAGGAAAAATCTTCAGGAAATAATCTGATGGGTATAAGTTGATCTGTAATAGGGAAATTTACGATAGTGCAGGGAGTGTATGTAGAGATCAATATAATTTTCATAACCGCTGTAAGCAAAAGAAAAATTTTCCAAATAAAAAAGTAAACAAAGTATTGTTAGATGCTCAAAATAAGCGACAGCTAGAAATAGAGATTACATACATTTTAGCATTAGGTACTACCCTAAGGTATTAGAATTAAGAATCCTAAAATCTTGTAAGATCGATGTATATAATTCTGAATGTATTAAATAAATAAAATAACAAAAAAATATCAAAAAAACATTTTACCTTTTTATTCTTCACAACAAGGAACAACAACCGGCTTCAGAATCACGATTATTGAGTTGCATGCTCTGCTCACATATATACGATTTAATATAATATTTATTGAACTGTGGATGGATGATTTTGATAATGTGAACGAAGGATACTTACAAGTAAATATTTCAATAAATGAAACTGAAATATTTTAATTTTGAACATATTTCAGTTTTCATTATCTATAAAGAATTTTAGGCTGCACAAAAAATATTTTTAATTTAAAACTTTTATAGCAATATTAGGCTTAGGACAATAATTTGCCATAAAACTTTATTCTTCCTATATATTTGCGTACATATAGCCATCCCTAATTTCGGTTTTTTTTTTGTTAGATATCTAATAAAAAAATGTTACAATTTTATCTAAAAACTTTCTTCATCATGATTTTGAAAATATTTCAAAAATTTCAACAAAAATTGCTAAATAAATTGATTAGAAAAAAAAGGAAGCAACACAAAAAATAAAACTAAATAAAAATAAATGGGAGGAGAAATACAATTTCTTGTTCCTTGTCTTCTTTCATTTTATGACGGTTCTAAATAATATACTTTATTTATAGTTTAAAAATAAAAACAAATTCACCTTTTCTTCTCGACTTGGTACTCTTCGAAATACTTATGTAATATCCACAAAGCTCTTCTGGAATGAAAAATAACGTTTCATGTATAGCAGCTATAAGTATGTACATACACATTTAAGTTGTACGAGTATAACCTTTTCAGTTTTAAATTTTTCATTTTGTATCCTGTGCTACTGCTCTTTTAATCAACTAAATTGTTAAATTGAAACAAAATTCATTTCCTTTCTTTAATGTATACCTTTTTATACTTTTCTACTTATTTCTTTTAGATTAATCTTTTAAATTATTATTTTTATTTTGCCTTGGATGCGAGCGAACACAAAACGAACGGAAAAAAAACTTGTTTTCATCCTATAAGCGCCTTAAAACAATAATTTGTTGATTGATTTGACCTTTTTTTCTAGAGTACATGTATACCTTTCTGTATATGTACATAAAAACTGTTTGATTTTTAATTTTTGATAAGACGTACCATACACAAAAGGTAGAAATAAAATAAGAAATGCTCTATATATTTATAAGGCGGTAATGAAGTAAATTTGATTTGGCTTTTATTAGTAGTATTTGAGCAGAATTTCATAATTTCCGGTTTCTCGTAATACCACACCTACACAACATACTAATAGCCATCCTACTTAAAATATAGTGTTAAAATAATTACTGTTACATCATTTAAAAATAACTTAAGTCTTTAGCCTTTATATTCCTTTAGCAACGCCAAGCACAAAAAAAAAACGGATCATAAAATTTTATGAAGATTTAACTGTTTTACAACCTTGCACGAGTTTATTATAATTTATTTATGTTATGTTTTTTAACCCTTTCTGGTGTTGGAAGCAATTTATTTTTTCATTGTTCTCACATAACATAATAAAAATATGAAATCCTTGAGGATTGATTTAATAAAAAAAAAACAGAATTTGTTTTTAAATTATAGATCTTTCTTGGAAAAACAAAATTTAATTATAACAAATTTTCTGTTTGTGTGCGGTTTTAACGAATTTGTTGTTATGGTTATTAAAATTTATAATATACTTATATGTTGAAGAAAATGAAAAGTAGAAATAACAGTTTCTTTTAGACCTTGTAACTTATATAAGAATGTTTGTTTATCTTATTGTGATTAGTTTGTAAATTATATACCAAATGTTGGTTAAAAGAAAAATGGTATGGGTTAACAGTTATATACTTAGCTAACATTTAAACCATTGCATTACAAATTGGATACATATTGATTTTCATGTTGTTGATTTTTTATGGTTTTTTATAACTGTAAACTGTATGCCATTCTAAATTATTTCTAGGACTTTATGTTAACAATATTTATGATATAATAATTATTTGTATGCAAAATGGAATGCAACTAAAGTTGTTAGATTTGTTGAAACAAAATATAACGTTCGTTGGTTAGTTGATCGTGTCTCATAAAAAAATAATGACACCAATTGCACTAAGATTTTTTATATTTATATCAATTAGGGCTTGGTCGATTCTGTTTGTCTAAATTTCAATTCAATTTTCAGCGCAGAATCTCAAATTTTTCAGATTACACTGTTTCGAGCAAAGAAATTTTTAATTACTCGATTAACAGTTAATATAACAATTTATTAAAAGACCGAACAGTTTAAGGCATTGCCACAGCTATTTTTCGCACAACGCGATTTTTTTTTCTACTTTCAAATTCTACTGGAATTAAAACAAATTTGATTCTAAATGTTTGAAGAAACTATCAAATGAAATTGGATTTTATAAAACGTCTTATTAATTTTATAGGAACTTAATAATTTTTATTGAAAAATTATAAATTTTAAATTTTATCGCACGAATATTAAAGTTTCCCGCGCGGATTTTGAATAATTATTAGTTTTCAATAAAAATTATTAAAAGATGTTATAGATTGAAATGGAATTTGATAGTGTATTCAAACATTTAGAATCAAATTTGTTTTAATTCCAGTAAAATTTGAAAGTAGAAAAAAAACGCGTCGCGCGATAAATAGCTGTGGCAATGCCTTTAGTTTCTTAATTTCATACATTTTTTCAAAAAATTAAATCACACTTTTAATATTTGTTATAAAGCCTCGCTTAATTCAGACTTTAATAAATAAATTATAAGATATTTAAATAAGCACAATGTATCTATCAAAAGTCAAACTTTATTTATAAAGTAAATTTTTGCTTATCATATCAAAATTAACTATTATCTCCATACACTTCCTCATACGTAAAGTCAGCGTTCGATTTTACCAACATAATGTAGTAAGTATTCCCAGCTGATAGCTCGTTCCATTGTTCAGATAAAAGCAGCTTCAGTGGGGAGAAATATCGTTTAATGCTGAATTGATAAGCAGGAAGTACATGTAACATTTTTCTAAGCTTCCTAGTGTTGGAATCTCGAAGGGCTTGCAATTGACGTTGATAAATTTGTTTGTGCAACTTCAATGAAGTCAGCTCCATCTAAGTTTCTTAAAGGCCGGGACACATTGAGAACGACCGAAGAGAACGCATTTTAATTTTTTTAACAAATTTTGAAAGAAATATGTTAAAATAGATCTCGTGATTCATTCGCATTCTGTACGGGCCTCCCTCTTTGATGGAACGGATGATTAATCAAAGTAACTGGACTTGTCAGCGCTTTGTAAATGTGCAATTGTACGTTGCACCATAAAAGAGGAAACTTGAATGTTTTAATTTTAGCAATAAATGTTCGGTAAACAGCTGCGATCCTCGATAACAAGTCTACATAAACAGAGTTTTGCTAAGTGATCAGTGATCCTACATGTATAAATGCTTTCACCATACTGCGTGTTTCCTGACATGAAAATGAAATCTCATTCTCGATGTTACCATATATTCTGTACGTGGTTCTTTCTTTGATGGGACCGGGAATTATTCCAATACACTATCAATTCCATCGTACTTATTTAAAATTTAGTTATCAAGTTGAGGACCAAGTAGCACGCTAATTTAAAAAATTCTAAAACCTTATCTACAAATGAATCGGTCTATGCGAAAAGGTCACATCTACTTTTTTTCAGAAATACCGCTTTTCTTTCTACTACACTCTAAATGAATAAACTGACATTTCTAGTGCAAACGGGGAAACCCACAACAGTTGTGGGTTTTCCCGTTTGGACTAAAAATGTCAGTTTATTCATTAGGAGTGTAGTAGAAAGAAAAGCGGTATTTCTGAAAAAAAGTAGATGTGACCTTTTCGCATAGACCGATTCAAATAATTAAATAATCATATTTTTATCGTACATTTCGAATCATATAACAATCATAAACTTGAAAAAAAAATAGTGATCCATTGAGTAGTTTTTGACTTATCGTGGAGACAGATTTAGATGGCATCGGTTTTCAGGAAGTGTATTTAAAGATTTATTTTCTATTAAATGTCGAATTATTATGCCATAACTTTTTTATGAAATTTATTTCAGTCAAATGGCAATATATTATACACATAATAGGCTATAAAAACATGAAATAAAAAAAATCGAATTTTCGGATCGAGTTTCATGAGAACCTCCCCTTAAGTAAACATATTCCATTCAAATAGACCATATTCCAGAACTTCACCAAAAAATTTTATAATCCCTATTTCGTTGTAACTGACGAATTTTATGTATTCGGTTAAAAATAACTGAGTGTATTAGAATAGTAACTGCTCATATTCGAGAACTTCATTTAAAACATCATTTGAGAATTTAATTTTCATTGTAATTTGGAGTTTGATGAAAATTCGATTACAAAATAGTCAAGTTCAAGTCCAATCCTAACTGCCCAAATTCCTGAACTTTGCCATAAAATCATTTTAGAATCCCATTTACCTACATCGCAATTATCGAATTTCGTCATAATCGGTTAAGTAATAACAAAGTTACATCCTAATTGGCCAAATTCCAGTACTTCATCAAAAAACCATTTAAGAATCTCATTTCCATTCCATATATCGAATTTTATCAAAATCGGTTAAGAAGGATTTCATTTTTGAACCTTATTTACATCGCAAATATCGAATTTCGCCCTAATCGGTTGAGTAATAACAAAATACAAGGGTAAGATTGAGTAATAACAAAATTAGATTTCTTCAAAAAATCATTTAAGGTTCCCATTTCCATCCCACCTATCGAATTTTATTAAATCGGTTAAAATGTAGCCAAGTTCCATTCCAATTGGCCATATTACAGGACTTCATCAAAAATCAATTTAAAATACCACTTCCGTCGGACATACTGAAATTCATCATAATCGGTTAAAAAATAGTCTTTATTAGGTATAAATTGTACGAAACCCCGAATTACCATTCTTAACGTGTGTTGATGGTTGAGCTAAGGCCTAAGAAGCAATTTTTTCTAAACAAGTTTTACCTAAACAGTTTTTTAAGTACTAAGTAGTGTACCCCACAATACTAACAAAAAAAAAAAGAAATCGAAACATTACCTAATTATAGTACTACAGCATTAAATAACTATGTTCCACCAAAAGAGAGAACGAAACCAAAATTTTGATATTGATGTTCCAAAAAGCACCACGCAATAATCTTATGGAAATTGGGTTTCGGTCAAAACAGTGAATTCATTTTTTCAACATAAACACGTTCCCGTTTTTGAGAACGAAAATAATTTTTTTATTCTGCCGTTCCCTGTAGAAGAAATATTTTTATTTTTTTTATCTATTGTTTCAAGAGATAGAAGAACAAAATGATTTTGTTTTTTTCACTCTGTTTAAAATACTATTCAATTCATTAGTATTTGTGATGAGAAAATTTAAGGTAACGTTTATGTTTGTTGTAATATAAAACCAAAGAAAATTATTTTTTTGAATTTTCTTTTTGTTTTATTTAATTCAATTATAAATAACGTTTTATTTGATATAAATTTCATAAATAAATTCATAACTGTAAACAATTGTGATTCATATTTTTGATTCATAAGTATTTGTGATATGCAGTAAAATTTAAAAATAATTAGTAAATCAATTATTTTTGACTAATTAAATAGTGATTAAGTCACTTATAATTTGTGAACCATTGGAACATTTTTATTACGTCTCCATCACGTCTCGGAAGTGGCCAAAAATGTTGTTCATAAAATCGCAGGGGATCTTATCTCACAAGGTTTTATAAGCACCCCATTATACATTTTTGGTCTTGCTAGATTGCGAGTATCCTCCGCTTTCATTTAAACCCTCGCAAGGACAAATAAAAACTTTGCCTTGGCCTAGGCAACTAATTATGTTCATTATTTTTATAAAATTTCGTGCCAAATTCTCCTTCTTGTGTATGGCAGCATTATTGCGCTGAAGAGCAAATTGAGGCTCGACTGTTTTTCAACAACTATATGGGAATACTGCCTCATTCATAAACCGAAATTGAACATTGGATCTTGAAGTGTTGTAATTTATATAGCCGCATAATCTTTTATTTCTTCCGCAAGAGATGCTAACGGAAGAAGTAACCGCACCGTATTTGATATTCTCTGTAGTACCAACATTTGTTTTTTCTACATATTTTCTAATTAACGCTAAAACGCACTAATTTGGGCATCCAGAGACTAATTCTCCAGAGTTCAATTGGCAATCCAATATAATTACGTTTACATTTTGTTTCCTCACAGTAAATCATATTCTGGTTGGCTATGGGTTCTGTAAGCTACAACTCTTCAAGGCCAATGCTCAATTTCAGTTTATTGAATGATGTATCATTCTTATTTGTTGAAAAATTAGTCAGGCCTAAATTTTCTCATCAGCACAATAACGCTTCCATATACACAAGAAGTATCATTGCTTCGAAATTAAATAAAAATAATGAACATAAATGGTTGCTTAGGCCAAGGCAGAGTTTTTATTTGTCCTTGCTGGGGTTTTAATGAAATCGAAGGTATTCGCAATCTAGCAAGACCAAAAATTTATAATGGGGTGCTTATAAAACATTGTGTGATAAGATTCCCTGCGATTTTATGAACAAAATGTTTGATCACTTCCGAGACGTGATGGAGACGTAATAAAAATGTTCCAATGGTTCACAAATTATAAGTGACTTAATCACTATTTAATTAGTCAAAAATAATTGATTTACTAATTATTTTTAAATTTTTCTGCATATCACAAATACTTATGAATCAAAAATATGAATCACAATTGTTTACAGTTATGAATTTATTTATGAAATTTTTATCAAATAAAACGTTATTTATAATTGAATTAAATAAAACAAAAAGAAAATTCAAAAAAATAATTTTCTTTGGTTTTATATTACAACAAACATAAACGTTACCTTAAATTTTCTCATCACAAATACTAATGAATCGGATTGTACATACATATGTTACATATACACTGGCTAAATTAAGTATCGCATCAATTAATTTTTACAATATTGTTGTCGGTTACATATTTTTTTGAATTTATCAAAGTAAATACTAGTGTTTCAATTGTTTCTATGTAACAGTAAACAAACAAAACTGCAATATTTATACTGAATTGGTGACGTTTACATCAGATGCACAATCCAGTACAAATCAAAATATTTTAAATTATCAGTTGAGCTACAAATACAGCAAAATTCTGTTGCGATATAAACATTTTATTGAAAATTACATAAAATGAGTTCTCGCCGATGCACTCTTGCTAATTTTAGTGAAGTAGAGGATAGTGACGAGAATAGTGACGTTACTTCAAAGAGGACATAGTCAACGGTATGTAGCTAATCTGACAGGAACCAATAAATCAACGGTGTCCTGTGTATTTGCACGTTATCAAGAGTGTAGCAACAATTAACGGATACTAGCATCAGAAACCGAATTATGAAGTGTACATCGCCCGACCGGCATTTGCAGAGAGAAGAGGTGTTAGTATTTCAAACGAGATCGTGAGAAAAAGGTTGACAGAAGTGGGTTTGAGATCCCGAATTCCCACTACAGACTCAGAATTAACTGCAGAACATCGAGAAGAACGATTACGATTTGCCTGAGAAAAGGGCCACTGCACAATTGACGACAAGAAAACTGGCTTCAATTGCTTTTATGATTTTATATGGGATTTTTGTTTTACCTTCTATCCTTTTGTTTATTATCTGTGGTATTTCTTATAGGCGAAATATGTATTGCTCTAAACCTAAATAAGTATATTGATTGATTGATTGATTGAAAGTTTATTAAATGAATTTTACCAAGAAACTTGGGCCTTCAATTCATTTATCCAATGTGCCTTAAACTATTTTGATATTTTTGCAATTGCTAAAAGCCAATTTAAGGTTTTGTTGTTATCTCTTTCAAGACATGATTTTTTAGCAACGTACACGTTAGGGCTTGGAATACTAGCTCAATTGATTAAATATGAAAATTCGTGAGAATGCAATGTAGTAAAAATGGCAGATCCATTTTTAAAACTACACTCTTGTGCAGTTTTAACATTTAAATGCAAATTTTGTGTAAAAGGAGCGCAGGAACAGAAACTATTTGCCAAAGTGGATGTAACAGTTTTAAAAAATTACGGTTTCCGATATGTTGAAACGTGTTTTGAAGAATTTCATGAACACCTGATAATTCCTTAACCGATTTAAGTGAAATTTGACATACGAACATTTTGCTTTAATTGCGCAGTTTTTTCTATGATGTTACATTAGCAGCCTCAGACTAACTTAAAATTGAAAACTGAAGTAATGCTGTAATGTTGTGCAGCCTGGCTGTTCGGGACATAAACTTCCCGAATAATTATACGTAGAGCAATAAATTCAAAACTATTTGAAGAAGCCTAACCAAAAAAAATAAAATAAAAAAATTGGTGTTGAAATGTACTCGAACGAATTAATTGCATGATGACATGTCCGATGGAAATGGAATTCTAAAATAATTTTTGGATAAAGTTCTGAAATATGAAATGCATATCAAATTTCATCATAATCAGTTAAGGAATAGCCTAGTTCTATTCAATTCAAATTCCAGAACTTAATCTAAAAATCATTTTATAATCCCATTTCCATCACGCATGTCTAATTTCACTAAAATCGGTTAAGAAATAGCCAAGTTCAAGAATAATGGGCCATATTCTTGAATTCTATTTCCATTGCGCATGCCAAATTTCACTAAATTCGGTTAAGAAATGGCCCATAATAATTGGTCATATTTTAGAATCCCCATTTTCAACCCACAGGTCAAATTTCATCACAACCGGTTATGGAATAGCCAAGTTTCATCCTACTTCGCCATATCCCAGAACTTTATACAAAAATCATTTTAGAATCACATTTCCAACGCACATGTTAAATTTCTTCGTAATCGGTTGGGGAATAGCCAAGTTCCATCCAAATTGGCCATATTATAAAAATTCACGTAAAAATCATTTCTAATTTATTTGAAGTTACTATTTCCGAAAAATTGTAGAAATTGTAGAAATTACACGAGTTAATTAATTAATTCAAATTAGAGTAAAAAAAAAAAAATTGCTAATTGATAAAACTCATTTCAGGATCCTTTTTCCAAGACGCATGTTAAATTGCGTGCGCGGTTGGTTCAGAAACCGATATACATACTTATATCCATGCCCAACTCTACTCCACATGCCCTCTTATAGAGGCCTGTCGTTTTCTATGGTATAATTGTTTTGTAATTTCAGCGAGGCTTTTCGTTTGCAAATTGATAAAATAATAAATAAACGATTTTTATACCAGCCTTTAGTCTTGAGCGAGCTTTTTCGGTTTAAAACTAATTTTGAAGGACCTAAGAACAAAATTAAATCAGAATCGTTATGTTTTTTTGAATCTCTAACTCATTGAATAAGCTACAATTGAAATGATTTTATAATTGTGATTACTATCGATTGGTATTTTTAAACTGTATTGAAAAAAACAGTATCTATTTAAAATTGGTACCAATTTAAGCTAAAATCAATTTTTTTTTTTAATTTCTAAGGTTGCGTGCCATACTCAAGGTAAATGACATTTTCGGTAAAAAATTTAGTAAATTGAAATACTGTACTACAAAGTAGGGTAAATAGTGAGAAAACGGAAATTGATTGTTGTTGCTGTTTTTTGACATTAGTCAAAGTGATTTCAAATGGTTATTAATACATAATATACATAATGTGTTATGTTTATAACCCTACCAACATGTTTCATTTTTGGGAGTTATCCAGTGTATGTATGTCAAAAAGAAAACACATGTTTTTTATAACCTATCTAGAAAAAGTGTAAATTATTATTAAATACATTATATTGTTTTTATTAAATGTACAACAATAATCGACGACGAGGAGAAAAGAGATGGATCCCGCATTCAAGGAATTCCTTGCTGCACAAGCGGTACAACAGCAAAAATTAATCCAGGCTATACTTACAAAGACCGAAATACCTCCGGAACACATAAAAGAAAAAATGAAAAGGGCGGATCTTATTATTCGTTCGAAAATTTCAATGGTAAAAAAGAATCGTTTCAAAAATATATCCAGCGACTAGAAATATATTTCGAGTTAACTCGTTCATATGTTACTTGCAGAAATGCATAGGAACGAGTTAACTCGTCCAATTAAATTTTAAACTAAAAATAGTTTAAATTACGATTGTTTTTTGTAATTAAAATATTGTGATCAATTGACGGCTATAGTTTATGGCTTTTTATCTGATCAATTTCGATTTTTATGGTTTATGACACCAATTGCCCAGTGGTGTATGATATCGATAAGATACATATTTATGGCTGGATGTTTCATCATAAACGATAATATGAAAAAGGAGAAAAGTGACTGCAGGATGTAATTTCATTACCGGCATCTCAAGAATGATTTTGGTTTTTTCCGAAACCTTCGAAAATTCTCTATATAGTCAAAAGAGAATTCTCGCAGATTTTGTTTTTTCTTTAGGCAAAATAAAATATCAAATAACTTTATAGTATTAATGCGCCACCCCACAACTATGTAGTGTTCTACGTGTATGTATTTGTGAATGACATTATCTTTTAGCGCGCTTTAATGTCGATTGCACATTTTCTCGTAACATTTTATACAGTATAACGTGCAAATAATGCAATGCACCGAGGTAGTAACGGTATAAGAAGAACAAAGGAAAGTCGTTATCTTGTTCTTTAGTTATTTTTATTTTCTGTTGCAAACAATTTCAATTTAAAAGAAGGAAAATAAAACAAAATCGTTATTTTTTGTTTATATAAATGTACCTATTGTGTTAAAATAGGTGCAAATAAACATTTTCAATAATAAAAAAAAATATGTTTTTTTGCAGGTTTTTTTTCAAAAATAATATGCGTTAAGGGGTTAAAAATATCAAAAACGATGTAGATAAATGCAAAAAGATAATATTGAACTGTATTGGTCCAGAATATTATAGTGTTTTCTCGAATTTGCTTGAACCGAAACCACCCATGGGGGAAAATTACGACCAACTGGTTAAGTTACTGCAGTGACATTTGTGTCTCAAACCAAATTCACTAATTGAAAGACATCGTTTATTAACGCGTATTCAAATACCAAACAAATCGATTGCGAATTACGCAGCCGCTATTCGAGGTTATGTGTCAACATGCAAATTTAATTGTAAAGGGTGTTCCGCGTCAATTGCAGACACATTTTTACTCTCACGTTCCATAAGAGGGATTAGTGATAATGCAATAAGGACAAAATTGTTACAATCAGGGAAATGGGAATTTAAAGAAAATGTTGATTTGGCTCTCGCATTTGAAACTTCTCAGATAGACAGCAAAGAAATGTCAAATCAAAAACCAGAGCAATCGAATCACTCCAGTGTCGTGAGCAAAATTACAAATAGTCGAGAACCAAGAAGTCGTTTCCAGCAGCGAAGCAATAATGGTCGTAGTTCCAGTTACAGAATTCATGCAAGATCCCTTGGTCGAATCGACTATCAAGCATTGGGACTGACAGGTCTTTGCTTGCGCTGTGCACGCAACAATCACGACACTCGCAATTGCAAAGGTGACAAAGATAAACTCTACTGTAAAAATGCAAGAAAAGAGGACATATTGAAAAAGTTTGTATTACGACTCTAATGAATAATCGCAAATCAATAAACGCAGTGGAAACTCCAGTAGAGGGAAATTACGTTCAAAACGTTGATGATACATACGCAAATCAGCCAGTTTCCAGTAATCAAGCGGAAAAATTTTACACAAATATCAAAATAGAAGGAAAGTTCCAGCAATTCGAAGTTGATTCGGGAGCAGGAGGTCACACTAATTCCAAGGAATGCATTTGAGAGCTTACTATTTCGAATCCTATACGTCAGACTAATATGAAATTTCGCTCATATCTCAAGGAAATCTTTTCACCCCAGGGAGTAGTCACTGTCAAGGCAACATACAAAAATATATTGATTACGGAAAAAATGTACATTGTAGATAACGACTGACAAGCTCTTTTGGGTAGAACGTGGATTAGGAAACTCAACGTAAATTTACAAGATTTAGATAAGGAAAATTCGAGTGATTTAACCAATGAAATTTTACCGACCGAAATTATCTAAAAAGACAACAGCAATATTAAATCAAAGTATAGAGAAACCTTCGAACAAGAAATTTGAAAAATTCCAAATCTTCATTGCTTACTAAAACTTCGAATAGATGCCAAGCCAGTATTCCATAAAGCACGCGAAGTACCTACCATCTCACGTAGAAATCAAGTCGAAAAAGAAATAATTGCTTTAGAAGAAGAGGGCATCATTACAAAAGTGGATACCTCCGACTGGGGTTCTTCATTGGTTTGCATTCCAAAACCGAATAAGAGCGTTCGATTATGTGTCGATTTTAAAGTAGGCGTAAACAAACGACTCGAAGATGCTCACTACCCGATTCCCCTAATTGTAGAAATTCTCAACAATCTAAGAGATTCAAAGTATTTTTGCGCGCTGGATTTATATAAAGCATATCATCACGTTCAGATGGATGAGGAAAATGCAAAAATCCAAACGATCACCACTCACAAAGTAACATACAAGTTTAACAGGCTCGCATTTGGTATTAAAACGGCTCCAAGCGAATTTTATCGAATACTTGATCAGGTGCTCCAAGGACTTGAAGGAGTGGCAACCTATTTTGACGACATAGTAATTCAAGGCTTAAACTATTATGAGTGCTATACCAACGGTTGAAGAAATATAATCTTCACGTTAATGACAAGAAATGCAAATTTTTCCAGGCAAGAATTAATTATCTTGGATAGATTGAACAAAATAAAATTTCAAAACACCAGAAAAAGTAAAAGCTGTGTTAGATGCACCACGTCCAAGAAGACCCCATGAAGTACAACAATTATTGGGGTTAATCACATACTATTTGAAATTTATCAAAAATGCATCGACACTTACACACCCACCGCGCCTTCTATTACTGAAGAGCGCAAAATTTCAATGGACAGCGAAGTGTGAAGCCGCTTTCATGAAATTAGACGCCGAGTGGTAGGCACAATTTTTCGAGGATGTAGAGCGGTAATTCCAGAAAGCATTCGAAACGAAGTTCTACAAGAACTACATCATACGCATCTTAGTATTTGTAAAATGAAAAATCTGGCTCGACGGTATGTCTATTGGGGAAATATTGATATGGACATAACATCGGACATCGTTAAAAATTGCAGTGCGTGTGCTGAATAGCAAAAATAACCAGAAAGAAGAAACACCTCACTGGGAAGAATCAGAAGAAAACTTCGAGCGTATTTATCTTGACTATGCGGGTCCGTACAAGGGACAATTTTTTCTAATAGTGTTTGATGCTAAATCAAAATGGCCGGAAATAGCAATCACAAATTCCAGTCCAACAACGGAAATCATTTTTTCCCTACCATAGGTATCCATAGGTGATCGTTTCAGATAACGCAACCATTTTCAAAAATCAAAAATTCATCAAATTTAGCACGGAATGTGGAATTTTTCAAAAGTTTATTGCACCGTATAATCCAGCTACGAACGAACAAGCAGAACGTTCTGTTCAAACTTTCAAGGGGAAGCTTCAGGCAATGGAAAATGAAAGTGGTTCCAGTTCCGACAAAATTCGTGAAATTCTATTTAGGTATCGTCATCGTGCCACACCTTTGAATGATGGCAAAAGTCTAATTTGTTTCAGCGGAAATTAAGAATCAAACTCGACGCAATTCGGCCATCAGAAAATATGAGAAACACGGCAAATGAAAACATCAAAGTTAAACGTCAATTAAGCGTGGGAGACAGATACTCTCTCGTTATTACATCAGTAAGGAGAAATGGCTTCCTGGTATTGAAATGCACAAATCCGGACGTCTTCATTATTTAATAAAGCTTGATACAGGAGACCAGTTGAAAATACACATTAATCAATTGAAAAACACGAAGATTGCGAATAGTCCGAAACAACAACCAAAAGTAACTTTCAAGTTACCAGCTTCAGTAAGAAATCCAGTTCGTCCATATAATCTTCAAGATAAATGGAAAAAAGTTCAGACAAATGGAAGCGGCAAAGAAGATGTTCCTCTATATCAAGAAATAGTCGACGATAGCAATGCACCAGTATATAATCCAGAGCGAGGAGTCGTTCCAGATCATATAAACGTTGCAGTCAGACGTTCCAGTAAACGTGGGAGAATATAATATGTATACATAAATACCTAATATCGAGTTAGCAATACTGCGCATTAATGTGTTATGTTTATAACCCTATCAACATTTTTCGTTTTTCATTTTTGGGAGTTATCTAGTAAATGTCAAAAAGAAAACACAGGTTTTTTGTAACCTATCTAAAAAAAGTGTAAATTATACTACCCTGCAAAATTTTGCCCCTGGACAATGAATAGTTTTTTTTTTTTTTTTTCGCTGGTGCTACATCCCATGGAGGGATTTGGCCGCTTCATTTGAAGTTTCGTAATCATTTTTTTAACGAATAATGAGTGATTAATTCATTGATCCAATATTAACCAGCCGTGATTTTTTCATCACCCGCCGGGAATCGAACCCGGAACCTCCGGAGCTTAAAGCAAGCATGCTAACCACTGTGCCACCGGGGCGGCATTCCGCATACATTTTTATACAGAAAAATTCACGAATATGCAAATTTGAAAATGCGATATCTCGGCGAAAAAAAAGATATTTGAGCAAATTCCACGGCATTTGAAAGAGGAAGACTTGTACAATAAGATCCCATACATATGGCTTTTATAAAAAAGCAAAAACTGCATTGCTATATAACCTCAAATATGTCAAAACACAATGTTTTTTGCACTTTTAGGTTAGAATATCTCATAAACCTGACGTGATAGAGCCCATATTCGGATTCAGCGTGAAAAATTACTTCGGAAACAATTATTCATTGTCCAGGGGCACCAAATTTTTAAAATTGTGCAGGGTAGTGTTATTATTAAATACGTATATTGTTTCTATTAAATATATACAAAAATACATATATTAATATAATTTTTGGAATTCAAGTTTTGACAATAATAAAACAAAATTATTATTTAACGTTTATTTTATCACCTATAAACAAGTGAATTCAACCCTTCAAACCGGTATATTTTTCCGTAAAGCCAATTTTTACTACAAAAATTACTTCAAATTTGGCACGATATGAGAGGTAAATTTGTACTAAAATTACAATTTACCGAATTTTGTGATTTACCTTGAGTATGGCACGCAGCCTAAATAGTAAAATGTTTAATGGTTTGATTTGAATGGTTATCTGGTTAATTAAATTTACTTTACAAAATTGCACAAGTAGCAAAACTGTTGGATACATAAAAACCATATAATATGAAATTAATTGTAAACCATATAAAGAATGGAACCAAAAATTATTCGAAAGTTTGTCGAAAATGAATTAAACAAATGCAAGTTACATTATATCAACATAAACAATTTTAAATAATTTCCCTGGATAATGGATACAAAAAAAAAAAATTATATTACATTATTTACTAAATGAAGTAATTTCACTGGAAATTGAACACAATAAATAATCTCGTGACAAGGTTTCGTTTAAACGTAAAAAACGGTGTAGAGTAATAAATACAACAGATAAGCCACTTCCATTTCTTTTTTTGTTCTATTCAGTTTTATGTTTTGTTCTGAATTTTAATAATTTCTATAGATTTTTTTTGTTAGTTTATAAAAGTTCATGTTACCAACCAGTAGAAATAAATTAATTCACCAAGTACATAAATAATATACAACATTTATAACAATTGCAGAAAACCAAATTACTTTTCCCTTTTTGTTCCCCATTTCTTGCGACCGTGTTAAATGTTATACACAATTTAATATTTTGCCTTGTACATACATATTTAGTTTGTTGTTAAAACCAACTTTGTTAATGTTGTTTTAAACGAGTGTTTATTATGTTTACATGCGGATATACAAAAAAATAACGCGAAAATTTATTTTTAATTGAGTTAAACAACTGGATAAATAAATAATGATGCAGTGAAAATTATGCTCGGTTGGTTCGGAAAAAATGTTTTCTTCGTTCTTTTGTTTTTGATTAAAAATCCAAGGGTGAATGAACAAATTATTTATTTATTAAAAAATAATAAAGTTTGGTATAAAGTATAAAGTGTGAGTTTTGGTGTGGGCCTTCGTTGTATTCTTCAAAACATTATAATACGCGTTGATAATATATTATATGTTATATGTACGCATCTATTGGGTTTTGTGCACGCGTATTTTACAGCAATATAAATCTAATACCAATATTTATGGCATATACTGTTTGAATTTTGACGCTTAAAATATGCAATATACATTTTGGTTGTTTATTCTGGAGATGAACTTCGCGTAAAAATAAAAAAAAAAAAATGTATAAAGAATAAAATAAATATTCGCGTTGTCTTATACCGCGATATCGACTGGAACTATGTATATTATGTATATGTGAAAAAATATGTAATACCGAGAAATGTTGTCAGTTAGCCGTATCAGATATAAAAATGCTTCAGCTAAAAAAAAAAAATAAGATTTATTCAAAAATCGTATTACGTTGAAGGCATATAATTTCCGTTTTGCAAGGAGATGAAAATTACATAAATTTTTTGTTTTCCACCGTTTTATCTCGCTGTGTGCTAAATTGTATAACTAGTTTTTGGTACGTGAAGTTGGCACTTTTTATAGCCCACCTATAAAATTATCCTATTTCAACCTTTTGATATATTTGTACATAATATAATAATACCAACTCAGCTCACAAAAAATTTGGTGGAAAAATTCTCATTTTCCTAAAATATCACACCTGATACTTTTTTTTTCCATTTCCAGGTTCTTCTCTTTTATTTTGCTCGTTGTTCTTATTCATCTTTCATTTTCTTTTATGGTACAAGCTTTTCATTTTGATATTATTTCATTTTTATTTTTTCTTATATTTATATATTATGTATATGGGTTGGTTGGATGGAATACTGACAAGAAAATAATATTGCAAAAAAAAGAAAACAAAAAAAAAATTTATACGAAAATTGTATGTTGAGAAAAATAAAAATGGTTATGCGGTCAGAATTTTTAAGCATGATGAAAATGAAATACAAGAGAAATAAAAACACAAAAAAAAAAAAAGAAAATGAAATGATATATAAAATAAAATGAAAGAATTTTCATTTTTATCTTTACATTTTTTTGTGAGTGTTCTTTTCTGTTTGGCTTAGGAATATAACCGAAATGTTTTTTTTTTCTGTTTGTATGGAATTGAAACTAAAACGAAATATTTTTTGAACGGAGCTGTACATAAAATATAATAATAATAATAATTTTACAATAGTTCTGTGGGATTGTGTTATAATATGTATACACAATATAATATGAAGATGGAAAAATGTATTATTTTCATTCTTGGCACATCAAAAATATAACAATGATCAATTTTATCTATTGTGCTGGAAGATACTCGTTGATTTATTAAAATGACTTTGAAACAATGAAATTTTGTAACTAATACATGACTTTACCATTATTTAGAAAAAAGGAATAAAGTACAATTATTCTATTGCTGCCACTTAGCGTTAATATTCTAATGTCTAAATACATTCGAAATTAAAATTTTATTCTATAATTCCTTAATGTGGGGAAGGTAGCCATTCTAATTTTAAAGTTGTCTAAAAACTGTATCTCCCTTTTCCATTATAAATATTTACCAAAATTAAATTTTCTATTTCCAGAAATTCTGGAAAAAGAAGTTTTAAGATATAATATTTAGAAAAGAAATCTCCTTTTTGTAGGATACACTAAAATTGTATGTTCGTTTCCAGAAATTCTAAATAACGATTTAATTTTAAAATTAAAATGGAAGTTGCTCTTTTCTAGAATACAAAAACTATTATGGACTACTCTAATATACGGTGACCAGAGTCTTCTGAGACAAATACAGACAACCTAAAAATATAGAAATAACAATTTTTTTCTCAGACAATATTTTTTTCGCAAAATTAAATTTTTTTTTTAGTACCACAAAAACAGTTATAACTACATGTATGTATCTAAAATATAAAACTAAAGTAATTATATACAAAAACTAATATAAAAATATTAAAATTATCTCTAAATTGGAAAATTTAAAAATATCACAAAAATAATTAGAAAATTTCATCACCCGTTTGGCTTACCTGTAACACAGTATAAAATGTAAATAAATAAATAATAATAATAAAAATTATAAATCAAAATTCACTCAGGTTAATTAAACTGAGCAGCAATTTGTAAATCATTTATTTTCGAAATGTCTTCCTAAACATTTTCACACGTTTTGTGATTTCCTCTGACCAATAACATGGCTTTAGCGGTTCCTATTTGTATTGTTTTTTTTTCAGCTGTCCATAAATTATTAACTAAGGCAAATATACGTTCAAAGTTTGGCTTGTAAGACACAATCCAAATTCTATTAATTTTTTTAAATTGGAAAATGGAATACTTTTAATTTTAAACATTGAACAAGTTGAAACATTTCGATCCATCGCTTATCAATGGTACTAGGCTCCATAGAAATAAAAATTAGTTTTTGCATTTATTTAGATTTAGAAGAAAATTTGCTAAACTCGTTTGAAATCAAAACTTTCGACATCAAACGAAACCGATTTTAGTGTTGGACTCCAAATTCAACGTTTTACAAACCAAGTTTTGATAAGAAAACAATACATTTTACATATCAACGGATAATTCGATATTAGAGAACATTCTAAAATATTCAAGATACTTTGAAAACTCAACATTGTTTAGATTATTTCGAAGTTCATAATATTTTTCAAATATATTTGAAATTTGTGATGCTTTATCGATATATTTAGAAATCACCGTAGCATTGGGTTGATTGCTAGATGTTTCCTTTTATTTAAGGTCATTGAAATAAATCTTGTCTGCTCTCGATATCAGATACTGTTAATTAATACGAGGCCGGACAATAGGAAGAAATGTTAGAGCAGAAAGTAAAAGCTTAACTTGTTCATACATAGATGCAAGAAGCATTTTTAGGAGCCAAGAAAAAGTTTGCGAAGGTGGCCTAACATTTGCAGTTACGCCACTGCGAGTTGATAAGTAACTCTTATAATAAGAGAATTAAAACTCTTTAAAACTCTTTTAAAGACATACATGTAAAACAATTTATGCTAGTGAAATGTGGGGCTAATGATCTAAGTATTTACATTAATTTAAATAAAATTGCAGCATCCATTTTCGATTAATCTATTTAAGTCAGATCTTACTACAATTCGTATATAGTTCAGCATGTACCTTTTATGTAGTCTAAGCCTCAGATTACTCAGTAATGCTTGTTCGACTTCCATACATGTGTTTTTATCACGTTCGATAGATTTTACTGTGAAATGGAAAATTGCGGCCAGATTGTGCATACATTTAAGCCATATTTCAGACGTTTTGTCATTAAAAAACGTCCTCAATAATTTTGGGCAACTATATCATTTCTAGCAAAACTGATCTATCTATCTTAAGACATAACACTCTAGAAGCTGATTTTATACCAATTCTAAATATGTTTTTTTAGTTTCGCGAGTTTTCCACAATTTTCCACGAGGAGGCAGGTTTTGTCATTTAATAATATTGACAAAAATCTTCAATGCTATCCATGCATCCATAGTAAATTACGGCTAAACACTATCGACTGTTTAAGACTTAATTTTTTATTTTCGGCTAGGATAACACGTCGTCTGGCAACATATTCGTCTGGCAACTTTCGGCTAACATTATAATTATTCAAATATGTATGTTGGTTCCTTTTTTGCTTCGGTTTTCAAAGAATAATGTTGAATAAATTTATTTTATTTTATTTTTTATATACAAACTATTCTACAGAGTAAAACAACCTATTGAATATTAACATAAAAACTTACAAAATAATTTAGAAAATAAAATTTTAACTGAAATACTAATTACAAATGTATAATACATACCAAATTGGTTGTTAAAAATCACACTTACGAATTGGAACACGGAAAATTCTCTTGAGTCCTGTGGCATGGAACAAATAAAAATTCCCTTTGGCGTAGATTACGTTTGGGAACATAAATGCACTAGGTAGAAGTAAGGTCTAAACAATTAACCCGTCCACCTAAAGAATCTCCCACAAACATAGCCGCGCCAATTTTACAACGTTTTCCTAAAGTGTCAACATGAAGATCATGACACCTGTCAACATAAGACGGCAGGTCACATATCTGTTCCCACCTAGGCTGACTACGATCAGAGAGAAACCCGAGTTTCCTTAGAATATAAATGGTAAATCGCCACTGAATTGACTCCAATCTATCGATGTGTACTGCATGGTGGGGATACCATACAACCACAGCATACACAAGATGTCATCTAACCAAAGAGACAAATAGACTTGCACATGAGAATATATCACGAAACTCCTTTGTCATTCGAATAATGAAGCCTAACATCAATATGTAAGCAGAAAGTTATTTTGGTATCAAATATAACTTCAAATCCGTTATTGAAGTTACTCTGCTAAGTTGATTACCGTCAAAATAATAGTTAGAAATTATAGGGTTAAAAACTTAAAAGCCCTATAGAACGACATGACACTGCATTTACTTATATTAACAAACAATCTATTAGCAGAGCACCATCTAGATAAATTATCTATTTCAGGCTGTAGTATATCAACATCGACTAGAGACCGAGTTCGCATAAAAATCTTTAAATCGTCAGCAAACGAAGATAATTGGGCCCAAGTGGGAGCCTTAAAGAACACGGAATGGCAATAGATAAAATTAGATTTGATGTGATTCAATAGAACAAACTGCTTCCTGTCTACTAAGTAAGATGGAATCCACTTTAGAAACCTTGGATCAACCCCAATCGCAGCAATTTTTTTTAATAATTCTGTGGTCAATTGAGTAAAAAGCCTTAGCAAAATCAAAATAGATTGCATCAACCTGTGCCTTAGACTCTATTGATTCAATAACGAATTTTTGTAAACTGTAAAAGGTTGGTAGTTGTTGATGTACCACTAGTGAAACCATGCTGGAAAGATGAGATAATTTGTTTTGTATAAAATGCCAAATGGTTAGTTACATACTATTAATTCAAAAATTTTGGTATTGTGGACAAAAATTGAAATACCCCTATAGTTTGATATATCAGAGCGAGTAGAATTTAAAACTTAAATGAGTAAGTTAGTTTTAACCTCGAATCTCCTGCTTTTATAAAACAGATGTCGTTCTTTCAACAAAACTTTGATTTTTTAAATTAATTTTTTAGAAATGCGGGACTTGCGGGCTATTATTTTATTTTGCGGGCTATTTTAAGGGTAAAAATGTCTGCAGGACAGATTCTTGATATGAGGGTTAGTCCTGTAAAATGCGGGCTATAAGGTCACCGTACTCTAATAAGTTAAGTTTGCACAACGAGAGCCCACATATATATCAAAGTGACTAGCTGTGATCCGACAGCGTTTACCTACAATCACGTCCCAGACCAAAACATATATTACAAAATTTCTTATGAGGAATACAAAACGATACGGAACACCTGCAAAAAAACCTGTGGTAGAGAAGCAAAAAGAGCCGACAGCAAGAAAGCCAATGTGGCTTCCGAGTTGAAAATCTCCGATCGCAACTTTTACCACATGGTCGCATCGGTTGCAAATATTTCGAAAACATCTGTTTCATCATTGAAACGTGCTGACGGCGCCTTGGTGGTGGATCCATATTTACAAGCCGACTTATTGGCGAGCGTCTTCAAATCGAACTCAACATTAGTTGTCCCAGATGGAATTGGACCTCCATTAATTCCATATTGTGGTTCCAAAATGAGCCCCGTCGTCATCTCGGAGGAAATTGTCTTTACTAATCTAAAGTCAATGAATGCAAACAAGGCCACCGGACCTGATGGAATTCCAGTTCGAATATTGAAGGAGTTTGCCAGTGAATTGGCTCCAATATTATCTAAAATTTTCCTACTTTCATATAAGCAAGGTAACTACCCGAACGCCTGGAAGAATGCAATGGTGCAACCCGTGCTGAAACGGGGTTGTGACAAAACTGACCCTTCGAGCTACCGGCCAATATCAATTGTGTCAGCCGTCGCTAAGGTCTTTGAGAAATGCGTCAATCAACATATAGTTAGATATCTTGAAATTAGCAAATTAATTTCGGATAGACAATACGGCTTTCGTGAAAGCCGATCCACGACCGATCTCCTGACGTATGTCACGAACAAATGGAATCTCGCCCTAGAACACCACGGAGAGGCCTTTGCAATCGCCTTGGATATATCTAACTGTAAACTTGTGGCATACGGGCTGGACTCGATGACCACCAGGTGGATTAAAAGCTATCTCAATGACCGAAAAATCAGCGTCGTGCTTAATGGGAGATCATCATCGACGCACTCCCCAAATGCCGGAGTCCCTCAGGGATCACCTTTGTCACTGACCCTGTTTTTGCTATACATCAACGATTTGCTGGATAGCACTGTAAACCCTATCCATAGCTTTGCGGATGATGCCACATTGCATTCTTCTATTTCATTCGAGGCGGAGCCTAGCATTACAGATCTAAATAATAAACGGGCAGAAGTCGTAACGTCTCTTAATTCCGATTTAAGTACAATATTTGAGTGAGGTAACAACAACTTAGTACAATTTAACGAGAAAAAGATACAAATATGCACATTCTCACGTAAAAAAAGTCGCAACGACTACCCATTTGTGGTAAAAAACCATATCCTTGTGGGTTGCGACTCAATTCGACTGCTTGGTGTTCAAATAAGTAACAAACTCAAATGGAATGAACACATTGTTGCATTGGCTAAATCAGCTTCAAAAAAACTCGGGTTCCTGAATCGATGCAGAAGGTTTTTCAAATCGCATCAAGTTCTCCAGATATATAAAACCTTCATCCGACCATGTATAGAGTATTGCTGTCAAGTTTGGGGAGGTGCGTCTGGTACCACCCTCCACTTATTGGACAGGGTTCAACGCCGCGCTATCAGAATAATACGGAATCCCAGACTTACTCAAGAACTAGACAGCTTACAGCATCGCAGAGATGTTGCAGAACTCTGCGTATTCTACAGATGCTTACATGGTAAATGTTCTGCAGAACTATCGGAGAAAATACCACCAGTCGTTACAACAACAAGAGTAACAAGAGGAACAACCAATGCACATAGGTTTACGGTGAAGCTCCCAAAACCTCGAACTGAAGAAATCAAGCGCGAATTTATATACCGAACATCAAAAAAGTGGAATTCGCTAATTTCAAATTTCCGAAGGAATACAAAATGAATAAATTTAAGGTAGCTTAATCTTTACTTGCAGGATAGCGCATTGGGTGCGGAAGCTCTGACAGTTACAAGGAAGGAGCTAGGACCGTTAATAAGTCCGCTCTGCACCCAATTAAAAAATTTATAAAAAAAAAAAAAAAAAAATTTGTTGTTTGGAAATGCATGCGATGTTTCCGAACAGGTCCTAAATGCGGAAGTAACACCAGTCTGAAAGACAAACTTTACTAGCGGAAAACTAACACCTAAGAAATTGGAAGTTCCTCCACCAGAATTATTCACTACATGACTAGAGAAACTGCAGAATCAAAACACTTACTACAAAATTTCAGAGCGTATAACGCTTGCTTTCAAATTACATCATTTGGTATACTTCTATGAGCAGTGGAAATATCAATTCAATCGTGAGTTTTCGATAAAAGTATAAATCTTTCATAAAGTGGAATCATTGTTACAATTGCCGAATGAATTTCATAAGTTTTTGAAGTGTAGTTCATTGGCCACGCACAAACGGAAGTCGATAACCGTTGCGTAAATAAGAGTGGATTGAGACGGGAAACCATTAAAGATCTGTATAGAGGATTTTACATAAATACAATCAATTAGTTCACATGTTCAAGTATAAAGTTTTGATTCGAGTCGACAAAATACTAGGTGGAGAACAAGAACGCAGATTAAAGAAAGTCGATTAAAGAATTTAACGAATATAAATAAAAAAATATTCTTCTCTTTGAATTCTTTAAACTTTTAAAATTTCTTAACATTTTTTTGAATCTTTATCTTTAAATTTTTTTCTAGATTTTTCTTTCTAGAAAGAATTTTATAAAGTATAGGATTGTATAAAATTTGAAGAATTTTAAGAAACTTAAGAAGTTTTAAATACAGAATTTAAAAATTTAGAAAATTAATGAACATGAATAAATGTAACAATTTAGGGGTAGGGGGGGGGGGAGGGGGGGGGGAAGGGACAACTAGCTAGAACGCCACAATTGAGCAGATTTGTAAGATTTTTTTGAAGGGAGGTAAGAAATAAATGGATCTTTTTGAAATTTTGGTATAGTTTATTATAAATATTTAAACGAGTATTTTCCATTTTTAATCATTAGAAAAGATGGAAGATTGACGGAGATAAAGCTTGATGAAGCCACATTGGTCGCGGAGGCATTTTTCATACGATACTAATTGTAGCGCCGTGAAAAATGATTTGAAACAGAAGAGCAAAAGGATGTGGTCAGTTCAGTATGTGCTCGATAAACCTAATCTTTTAATTATAATAAGTTAAGAATTTGAGAAATGGCAGACATAAAATCAAAAAAATCGATATTTTCGAAAAACAAATTCTTATTCGCTGATAAAAAAAAAAAATAGTTTATTTTGAAAAGTTTAAAATATGTTTAGGTTCACCAAGTGGATATATAAGTAATTATGTATGTGACGAAAACATGTGCAAAATTTTAACCCGGTCGGTTCAATGTCTGAACAATGTTTGGTAACGAAAAACCAAATATTGAACAAAAAGTTCGTATACCTGCGCTCGGCCCTCGGAGTAGAATGAAAAGGAGTCTCGGAAATTAACTTGCAAGAGCTTTGAGTTTTGGCCTAAGTCATGAAGGTTTTCGTATTCTACCAAAGCAACCTTGATTATACAAGCCATAATCTAAAAAACGAAGCTTTTTTAAGGGAATTAGAAACGACGGAAAAATCAAAATTTCCATAGTAAAACACATAAAACATATGGGAAATCACTTTTTTTCTTAAGACAAATTTGTCAATGAAAACGTTATAATTTCTTAATTATGATTTCTGAAATATTTTCATAAATGTTTGAATTGCATCATATATAAATGTCGTTTAAGTAAATCGTTTTCATTTTCTTGTAATAATTGATTTATTTAAACCAGAATATAAAAAAAAGTTCATAACAACAGCATTCTGGTCAAATTAAAAAGAAAAGCTTACTACAAATTGTGTGCATTAAGTCAATATACATTACATAGATGGCAGTGATGGCAGTACAAATTTTTTAAAAATCGTACCAAAAATTGCCACCTGGGGAAATTTTAAGTTCAAAAATTGTAGGAAAAGCAAAACAAATTCACAAAATATTAAGAACGTGTCATAATTGACGAATGCAAAATTATAAAAAGCGCCTTAAGCGGTCAAAAGTAAAATATGTGATAGACTGTAACAAAAATTTGTTATATGAAGTTATATGGAAATATTGTATATTTAAATTACATTTTTATTTATGAAAATTGTAATGATTGGAAAATTGAATTAATCCCATATGAAGTTTAAAGTGTGATTTTTCTATATCTGATTTATTTGTGACATTCTTATCATTCTAAATATGAGAAACTTATCCTTAAAAATTGCAGAAATTTCAAAATAAACTAGTGTTACCAAAAACATAAATGTTTTAAAAATATTAAATTTTAGATTGTATTAATAAGTCAAAGCGTAGCAACTGTGGTCTAATAAACCTCCAAAATTGTTTAGTGGCCGAAATATATATTTATAGTGAGTTTAACATTAAATTTCTGCAATTTTTAAGTACAACTTTCTAATATTTAAAATAAATAAAATGTCCCAAATGAATCAGATATACTAAAATCACAATTTAAACTACATATGGGATTAATTTAATTTTCCAATCATTACAATTTTCATAAATAAAAATGTAGTTTAAGTAGACAATATTTCCATATAACTTCATATAGCAAATTTTTGTTACAGCCTATCACATACTTCACTATTGTCCGCTGGGGACACCGCTGCATTTGTCAATTTTGTGATTAAATAATTTTTTTTCGTATTTTTCTGTATAAATCTGAGACATCTAACGTACACTAGTAAAACTAAAGATAAATGTAGCAAGTATTATTTTAATTCGTCAGAGCCAACTTTGATGTATTTTCAAAATGAAAGTTCGAAAATATATTTTAGAAATAATTTAATTTTAATATTTCTGCAATTAATATTTACTTAATACCCATATACCCTTCCTATATATTGCTGCTAAATCTATGTAGAACACTTTTGTATAAAAATTTTGTAACATTTTTGCTTTTTTCATTGAAAAACTTGAAGCTAAAAAACACCATTTTTACTATGGATTCCTATGGAAATTAGTGAAAAGTTATACCACTAAAAAAGCTTCTAAAAAATACGTCATAATGATTATGGCTCTATACTCTAGAAGGCTCTGATTCTACACATATTAAAGTAACATTTAGAGCAAAAAAAATAAAACAATCGATTTTTTTAAGGTTCTAAATGGTTGTCCGGTTGTCCCCCCTTAATGAATTTAAATGATATAGAGAACTCAACAAATTCGCAAGATTGTTGAAATGTAGAGAATTTATGTAAATAAAATTAAGTTTAAAGAATTCATAACAAAAAATTTATTTGAAAGGATCTGGAATATTTAGAGTACATATTTATTGACTTAAATTTTAGGGGGTTTTTTCTTATTAAGTTTTTATTTTAATTTATTAAAACGATTTATTTGGTTTTTAACTTATTTTAATTTTATATATATACCTCTACGTTTCGACGGTAGATTCCGTCATCTGCAGGGGCAATTATTTATAAACAAAATTTTTTCCGTTACGTTTTTCAAATTTTACAGTAATGTCTAAAGTATCTACGTTTATGGCCAAAAATAAATTTTATGTAATACAAAATTTAAATTTAGAAATAAGATTACATGAAAATTAAATTTAAAATAATATTATCATAATATTTAACAAAAATTTGGAAACTTCTTGTATATTTAATAAATTTTAAGAATTTTGAATTTTTTTTATATATACTTTCCAAAATAAGCCTTTTAGTAACATTCTTCTCCTTATTCAAAATTGTCGCATCCACTATAGATAAAGAGTGGCCAGTTTGTCCTAAATGGTTTGAGATTGCACTGTGTGATTGGTTAAAAGTTTTTGTGGAAACATAAATATGTTGGTATAACCTCTTTTTTAAATATTGTTTGGTTTGACCAACATATTCTCTTCCACAAGAACATTTTAACTTATATACTAAGTTAGATTGCGACTCTAAGGGAATTTTGTCTAATGTAAATAAAAATGTATCTAAACTATTTAACGGTCTACCAACAAGTTTAATATCATAATTATTTAATAAAAATTTAATTTTTTCGTATTAATTTTTTTTGTAAGGGATCGAAATAAAAAATTGACGATTAATTGCAGCGTGTAAATTTTGATTTCCGCGCGAATTTTGTGAATCATTTGTCGAAATGGTATTTTTATCGAAAGCCTTTCTAATGTTTCTGGCAATAACGTTCTTTAGGTAGCCATTTAAAAACAATACGTTCGTTAAATTTTTGAAATTATCAGAATGAAATTCTCTATCCGATAATCTCAAAACTTTTTCCGCCAGTAAAAACGCCATATTGATTTTGTATGAAGATGGAAGCTACGATTCATAATTTAAGTATCGACCCGACCAACTTTTTTTATGATACCAGTTCGTTTTTAAACTTCCATCTTCATTATGTATTACCAAAACAACAAGAAAAGCTAAAGGACCTTTATTTTCAATTTAACAAGTAAATTTGATTCGCGGAGTAAAAAAACTATTGAATAATTCGAGAAAATAATCAACATCTAAATTTGGAATAGCCGTAAAGAAGAAAATAGGTTTAACGGAAGATGTTTTCAACACTTCAGTCTCAATATACTCCATCAACAAGTTAGCCACTGTTGGACTGACTGGTGATCTCATTGGAGAGCCAAAAACTTGCTTAAAACATCTTCTGTTAAACCTAAATTCTGTGTGATTAAAAATAAATTAATTACCAAAAAGATATTCAAATCTAAATTAGTGTTGCTTTTTTTAATTTTATGTCATTCCAAAATGTGTTTACCAAATTTAATACCAACAACGAATCTACGTTGGTAAACAAAGATTCAACGTCTAAAGATATTAAGATATAATTTTGAATTTTATGTCTAAAATCTTCCGCGTTTTTGATTGAAGAAAAATTATTTCCAACAAAACAATTTAGAATATTAGACAAAAATTTAGATAAATTGTACAGCGGTGATTTCAAATAACTTACAAATGGTCTCAGTGGGCAACCATCCTAGTGGATTTTTGGTAAACCATACATCCGAGGATTGGTACCATTATAATTTTTTAAGTTTTTTGCCACTACACTGTCAATTTTTCCTAGACGGTCCCAACAGCTTATCATTAAATTTAAATATGTTTAAATTGAAAAAATGCCAAATTTTTTTAATTTCACAATATATATTGTTGACTGACAAGAGTAAATTCATTTTCTTCAAATATTCAGTTTTGTTCATGAGAACCGTTGTGTTACCCTTGGTCAGCTTCAATACATAAGTTTCGCCGTTTTCTTTCAAAAACATTTTTGCTCTAAAGAACATTTTTGCGTTTCTTCAATTTCTAAAAAATGTTTGTTTGAAATTTTACTGCACTTAAAATTTGTTAAAATATTTATAACTCTATTTCTAATATTATAGATACTATAACTCTATTTCTAAAATATACTTTCATTTTGCCCACATTATCACTAAAAATTGTTCTTAGGTTATGAAAAAAATTTCGATTATTGGTTGTTTCCATTTTTCAACAACTGGATTACAATTTACAATATAGGGTTTTTCTTATTAAGTTTTTATTTTAATTTATTATACCGTCGAAACGTAGGAGTATATATGTATATAGAAAATAAAAATAAGTTAAAAAACAAATAAATCGTTTTAATAAAGAATTCTAAGATAAATTAAATACTTAGAATTTAGAAAATTTAGAGAGGTGTTTTAAAATTTAAAGAATTTAACAAATTTAGAGATGGGCAAATAAATTTTGATGTTTTTAAAAATTCAAAGAATTTAAATATTTAAAGAATTTCTAGAAATGAAAAACTAAAGATTTTTTAAAAATTTTAGGAATTTAAAATATTTAAAAATAATTTACATAATTCAAAGCATTTTAAGGGAGAACACCACTGTGACCTATCATTTTCAAGTGCTTAGTTTGGTATTTTTTTTTTGAGGAATGGGTTGGGTTTAGAGGAAAAAAACTTTTAGGTTATATTTGGCATATATTAAAGTAAACAAAAAAATGTTTGTATGTAAAAAAAAAAAACGAAATGGCGGCGCAAAAGTAGCTTTAGTAGAAGTGATTTTGACTCGAGCCCCTCCACTGCACGCGGCAGAAGTGTCTTAAATTTATATTTTCATGGAATATATCAGTTTTGCATCGAAGGACCTGAGGAAATTAAAAAATTCGAAAAAATAAAAAATTGAGACAAGTTTGAAGAAAAAGTTTCATTTTTCGAATATAATTTTCGTATAAAAAGTAGTATATCTTTTTTAATTTTTAATGAATCAAAAAAAAAAATCTATTTAAGGAGCTACAGTTAAAATTTCAAGTCGATTGAACAAAAAATTGATTGAGTTCTGCTGCGTGCAGATTTCCAAAATACGGTTTCGAGAAAAACGCGCTTAAAGTTTTTAGTATCAATAACTTCTCAATAAATGTAGAAATTTTTTACATACCACTAATATTAGCAAATAAGTATTATACTATTAAAGTACGTATGGTGTAAACGTAGTATAAGGGTAATAAAATTAAATGAAGAAGAAACTAAAAATAACAGAGTTAGTTATATTGCCGACAGCGTTTCTCGGCTCTTAAAGAGCTCTCAGGTAAATGCTTGAAAACCTTCTAAAAAAAATTTTTTTAGCTATATAAACGAATTTGTATCATATTTTTGAGGGTCTAAAAGATTTTTAACGGGCAAAAAAAAAATGATTTTTTCAAAATCTCACAGTGGTGTTCTCCATTATGGTGGATTCAGCGAGAAAAATTTGCTAGCATCGTGATCACAAATTATTGAAATTTCTTTTTTGTTTACCCCCTCCAATATTTTGTTTATTTTTCCTTATGGTTGATCTTTTAAAAAAGTAAAGAAAAAATTGGAGGGGTAAAAAAGTTGACGAAATTTCAATAATTCGTGATCACAAGCTAGCAAATTTTTCTCGCTGAATCCACAATTAAGGATTTCAAAAATAAAAGAATTTGAAGGATTACTAAAGTTAAAAATTTAAATAACTAAAGATAATAAAATTTTTTGAAAATTATAAATAATTTAAAGCGATAAATAAAAATTGGAATTTACGGAATTAAGGACTTTAAAGATGTTAAAGATTTTAGAGAATTTTGAAAATTTAAAGAGTTTAAAGCGAATAATTTTGAAAATTTAAAGATTGTTTAAATGGTGTTAATTATTCTCTATAAATTTATTTTAAATTTTATTTATTAACTTTATTAATAAATAGTTAAATATTTATTTTTCACCATATTATTGTATAACCTTCATGAAAATCATACATTTTATTACATACAAAAAATTCAAATGTGACAACTCCATGTGGATACCAGCACAGAAAATTTCCAGAGCAATCCATTATTAAAAAAATGTCAAATTTGAAATTATTGACGATGCAATATACATATATGTATATTATACAATGTCAAAGTATTCTAGCCAAAGCAATTATAACCCACATTTTGGAAGGTAAAGAAATCTTGGAGAGGAAAACACGATGTCAATGAACATTTTGGTGTTAAGTTAATTTTGTGATTAATCCGTATAAATATTACAAATATTATAATTTTCACAACGAAAGCTTAGCTGCAATCCTTGCTGGCACATCAACTAATGAAATTAGTAAAAACTCCGGAGACAGGGTTTTTATCCAGAAGAAGATATTCCATATAGTAGGAAGAAGCATATTACTGTTATTCTTTATATGTAAAACTTTATAAAGGAGCAAAAATTAAACTTAAGCTGTGTCTTCCTCGAAGATTTTCTAGGTGTTTAAGACCGACCTTTAGTAGTTTTGTAACTACAAATATGTATGTGTATTTACTTATAAGGAAACTTTTTAAATTATATCAACATTTTTATTTTCAATTAAAGTATTTACGATACACAAAGTAAGTTAATTTGATGTACATAATTGCACTTTAATTAAAAAAGGTGCTGGTTGCTATTGTATTCGTGTCACCATCTTTACTTGATTTCTAGTAGAAAATCTTACTGACTAGTATATTTTAGTTAAAAAGACAGAGGAGTTAAGACAATCAAAAGTTAGATTATAGTGACAAAGACAGTAATTTTTTTATAGCTAAATTTTATGGTTATATTTTGACAGATCTTCGCTAACAACCAAAAAATTTCATAATTTTTCGTAATTCATTGAGTGTGTTTCATTTTTTAGGATGATATATTCACTAGTTAATAAAAGATTGAAACTATCCAAGAAAAGTAAACTGATATTATGTACGTCAGTAATACGGCCTATTATTATGCATGGTCTTCCAGCCTGGAGTTTCTGTGCTAGTTCTGTAGGTGGACTGGCAAAGTATTTAATTAACCAACGGTTTTAACATTTTGTCGCCTGACGCGTTAATACAAAGCAAAAATGTCACTCGTTCCTATATATGCATTAAAACCATTAGCACATTTCTCGGTTTTAGCTATGTTTGTTCTACTTGGCATCTTTTTCCAAAATAGGCCCGTTTCGTCGCTGTTAAATACTTCATTTGTATTATATCCGCCCTCTTCAATTGTTTTTGCCAGCTTCACAGGATATTCTCTACACAAAAATATTTATTTAAATACAAAATTTAACAAATTTTGGCACAAAATGTGTCTATATTGTTTAAGCTAAATCAAATTTAGTTATAGGTTATTTAGCTGTAATCTTTACTAAAGCAAAGCATTATTAGTCGAGTCACCTATTGAGTCGGCTCCTTCTTCTGTTTCAACTATAGACCGATCGGTTGGAACACCGAAGATATCAACTTGTTCCATTGAAAGTATAGACAACATGAAATATTGTGTTAAAACCGCCAACAAATTATAGTATACCATTGGTATACTATTACCTTTTTAACCCGTAAAGTACGTCGTGGAAAAAGTTGCATAGAAAGAGTGGTGTGTTCCAGCGAACCGCAATTTTATATTAATTATTTTTTCTTCAATTAGAACGATACTAAAAATTTCGATTAGGAAGACACCAAAAATTTCAGAAAAAAATTATGCGGAGTGGGGACAATTTTTATTTTTTGAAAAGTAGAGCGGTCCCAAGGACCGCACAACGCTCTTCACGGGTTAAAATTATTTCATGTAATTGTTAATATGTTTGAAGTAAATCACGTTAAAGAAATATTGAATTCACTGAACCAGAATGCCACAAAATCCTCCAGTGATCTGTTGTGTAATAAAATAGCATCTCATTTATTAGAGGTAAAGGCAACATACTTAAGTGCAATTGCAATGGACTTTCAAAACATCGCAGCCGGATGGTGAAATATTGTCCACTCGAAAGTAAAAAATGTTACTTTCAAGATGGCAAGGCAAAAAAAGGGAGGCTTTAAGAATCATAAAACTAATTTACGAGAAATGTATTAGGTTAGGGTTATTAGGGGGAAAAAACCTCAATAAAAGAGCGAAATTAGATGAATAAATTGAATTGATGGATTCGGTATCGTAAATTTATCGATGTGTTTTTTTAATAAGCACTTTAATAGGAATTACTTGCAGAAGATTTAGATAATAACATCAAAGATGCTAATGTGGTTCAATAAGGTTACATTTTTTTCGGAAATCACCTAACAAGCATATTAGTAAATTTGTCAAAGAATGGCCGTTTTAAAATGTTCTAAATGTTATTATTTAGTGATTTTTTTAAAAATTTAAATTTTTTTTTAAATTTATATAGTATTTATTTAGACGCGGTCGATCTCGACTTTTTTTTGGTCGCCACCTACCAAAAAATTTGATAAAATGCGTCAACGGCCATAGATAACAAACAAAATGCACGGAAGCCATCGTTACATTTTTATAAGTATGTATATAATATACCGCAGACACCGTTGCATATTTTGTTTATTTTTTAGATCGGCATGGATTTTACTCATCTATATACAGAAAGTTCCACAAACCTTTTAAAAAAATAGACAAACGAGTTTTCAAAACAGCTGGGTTTCCATATTGTCAATGGAGTTAAAGATAAGCTTGTGCAGGAAATTAGTACAACATTAAAAGGAATTTTCATGGATGGAGAGTTCCTTAGACGAGTTAAGTTTAGACCGAAAAAGTAAGTTTGGAATTTTTATTATAATACTGTTTCAAAAACGTACGTATTGCTAGGCTACATTTTTAGCTAATACTCCTTGGCTGCACAAAATATTTCAATACAATTTTCAATCTTGAAATTTTAAATGCATGTAATTTTTACTTATAATTAGTTTACAATGATATTTTCTTCGTTGGATAAAAAATAGTATGTATGGATTAAATGTGGGTTCGTTTGAATAGCAATCTTTGCACTTGTTCGGCTACGCTGGACTTCGCTTCGTATATACACATAATTGCTCGTCAAACAAGAATCACTAAATCCTATAGTAATGACACAATCTACTATTATTTTCTTTTTTTCATTCAATAGTTTTTGAGAACAATGCGAACAATTTACTTTATAAACTTTACCGATATGTTAAATAATAATTTTTTATCTTTTATTTAAATGCAGACTTTGTTATTGCCGAGCTATTTCGACAAATATTTTGGTGCCAACAACCAGAAAGAAATGCTCCAGGTCTTCACAAATTTTGAAACCATCCATAGTTGAATCATTTGATTCATTTATTAATTACGTATCGCAAGTCGGCGATATTAAAAAAATTGTCGAAACCAACCAAAAAAGTATATGCTTAATTCGGTCTCTAAGTTCAACTATCGTTATTAGCCGAATTTGAAACTAACGCGGGAGTTACAATAATGAAAACAATTTATTTGCATTATAATGACATTTTTTCTATATTCGACAATATATTAAATGCTATCGATATAAATTTCAAACTATTTTACGTTATGCATTTCAAATGTCCGTATGAAAGCTAAAAACTTTACCAATTTCTCGAATATAATATAATTTATGATATGTTAAATAAAAAGGACATTTCATTTGATGTTTAGAATTGTAAAAATTTATTATTTAATAAGTAAAATAATGCACGCGAGTGTATAATAAATATTATATTCTTTTTCAAAAGATATTTAATAATTTATATACATTTATGTGTATTATTTATTTTAATTTATAAATTATGTATTACTTTTGAATTTAATATGAAATAAAAATGAATTGAAATAAAACAATGCTGTTTGTACTAAAATAATTTGAGATGATTATCAAATCAACGACATATACCATCAGCAGAAAACAATTTCATATTAAAGCAACGCTGGTTTGTTATAAATTCAAAGTCTCTAAAAACAAAGAATAAAGTATGGAATTTGAAAAATTTTAATTTTTTGTCGAAAACCCATATTCTCACTTCATACATTGGACTTTTTTGGTCTGAAGTAAATTAATACTACCATGTCAGTCAACTTTGAAGTTTCGAGAGCTATTTGTTCTTTGAAATCCAGTTTGTGGTATGATGTTTTTGGTACGAGTAATTTTTTGATAAAACAAGATGTAAATGTTATTGTCCCTATATTCATACATATTTTTAATCACAGTTTTGTAAATGGTATTGTACCGGAAATATTAAAAAAAGCAATTGTACTTCCATTGCACAAAAATTATTGACGTTGTGATCTTAATAACTATCGGCCTATTGCATTGCAACCGGTTTTATTAAAAGTTATGGAAAAAGTTATTAAAAGCAGAATGAACCTTTTTTTAAAAAGCCACAATATAATTAGTCGCTGTAAACACCGTTTAGAAGTAAATTTTCTACTGAAACTGTTTTAATTGAATTCCTAAATATATTTTGCATGTAAGCCACCAAATCAGTACTGACCTAGCTAATCTTAGTAATTAGTTTGATTACCATTCATTAATTTTAAGCGAAAAAACGAAACTGTTGGAAGTTTCAAGTACTTGGAAATTATCCTTGACTGTCACTTTTATTGGAAATTTCATATCGCTAAGGTTAAAAAATCTATCAATAATGCGTTAAAAATATTAATTAGCTTAGAAGAAAAGCCCCACGCTCTGCCTTAATTATGTTATATTAATTCCAGGTTAGAGTATGCACTGGCGTGCTGGGGTGGTTGATACAAATCATCATTGAAGATTCGCATTACTGCGCAAAAGCATGCGATACGTCTTATTTATTTTAAGCCAATTCGTGACTCTTCTTGTCCATTATTTTTGAGTCTGAGAGTTTTACCTTTGCAACATCTTTATGTATATGAATAAGTGTTACAATTGCTATAATTTTAGAAATAATGATAATTTCATATTCAAGGTTCCTGTTTTCTATTACGAATTTTTCAGAAAACATTTTTTAGTTACCGCTCCGTCATTCTTTAATCAATTTCCTCATATTATTAGGTAGCAGATTGATTCTAAATCGTTTTTAAAAGTAGTTAAGTTGTGGATTTTTGAACATCCGGAAATAAATTTTCTCTTTAATATTTTGTTTAATTTTACAATGTATTTTTATTATAAGTTGAATATTTCGTAATTTTCTAAATTTCATTTATTTTTAATTAATTATACATATACGTTTTTTTTTTTTTGCCCCACCATACTTTTTATGCCGTACTTCGGCGATGATCGCCTAATTGATTTTTTTCTTGTTAATGTTCTTTTTTATACAGGGTGAGGAAAAGTATTTAAATCCCTGAAAATCTCGCTGAGTTCGGTCAAAAAAATAATGAGCAAGGTTTATTCTTAGGTAATTTTCAACAACGAATTTAATAGTGAACTTGGTTGTGACCTCGCAAGGTAAATTCCTTCAGATGATCTTGGGAGGTTCATGGAAAATAAATACTCGGACGTAAAATTGATCGCTTTTTCGATTCGGTCATCAAAAATAGGGATTCGACTTTTAAAAAATGACATTGACCTCCAAAAGACCTTGGAGATGAAGGTCAAGGTCACAACCGTGCTCACCATTAAATTTCTTGTTGAAAATTATCTAAGAATAAACCTTGCTCATTTTTTTTTTTTTGACGGAACTCCACGAGATTTTTAGGGGTTTCCATACGTTTTCCTCACCCAGTATATTATTAAAATTATACTGCAAAAATAAATTAAAATAAATAGATAAATACTTATATAATTCTTTTTTTCGAATGTTTTTTCCGTTATAAAATACAAAATAAAAAAAATAAAAATATTCCATAAAAATGTCATACTACTAAAATTAGTAATGTGTGTAAAAAATATTTTTCATTTTAGGCTTAAGCCTCAATTACATACATTGCGAATCAAAGTTTGTCAGTGAAAATAACTTGAGAAAAAAATATAAAATCGATGGTTGTGTGAACGAGATACCCAACGGAGTCAGTCAAAATTTTACTTACAAAAAATGTGTGTCTGGGTTAGTGGACTGCCATAAATATTAACAAAAAGTATCAAATCGAGAACATTTTATGGGAGTCCAACTAATACATGTACATAAATATTATGTACCGATAAAAAATATTTCTCGCACACATTGTTAATTTTAATAGTATGGCATTTTTATGGAAGGTTTTTTTTAATTTTGTATTTTATGACGGAACAATTTTATAACAATTAATTTTTTAGATTATTTTGAAACGTGAAAATAATCGAATTAACGCTAATACTGAATTTTGTTTAATAATTCTGGGTTATGTTTTAGTTGGCTGTCAAAATGTGTCAGCTCAGTCAATTTCCACAATGGAATTGGGACATTAGTTTATTTTTCTTCCATCGTCTTATTTTAAAATCTTGTAAAAAAGACCGTGTAAAAACAGGATTGGGTGTACTTTACTATGTATTCTAACTGATGAAAGTAATGTTCTAAATTTATTTAATTTTATATTAGAAATAATGTTTTATTTTGGCTGCAAATACTTATACCCTGATGATGACAACAGCAACATTGTCGAAATGTTGGCTATTCAGGATAATGTTATTTTCAACTTTTTCGCTTTCTTAGCGGATTCTTAAATCAAAATCCCTTATGTTAAATTAAAATGATTCATTTGACTACTCATTCGTTAATTTTTAAAGGCAAGCAATTGAGAATATTAAATTACACTGGCATATCTACACAAATTCTGATTCAGCATCACAAAACAACTCTAATTTAACAAAAAAAAATGTGAACCATTACTTTTTATATATTTGCTTAAAAGTTTCAAAAATTTTAATTTTTCCACCCTTAAATGAAAGCTTTATTTTCTACTATGTATATAAACGAGAAGCAAAAAAAAAACAAAACGAATTGGTTTATACATGTAAACGAACAGATTGAACTTTTGAAAATCTCCCAAAACATGAACAGAAAAAAAAAAATCAATTATCATATAAATGTTTCTGTCTGTATGATTTACAAAACAAAACTCGAATAAATACATTTTTAGCCAAAATAGAAGATGAAACAAAAACAAAAAAAAAAAAAAATATTTAATTAAATTAAACGGACCATTATACAACTTTGGGATTATTTTTTTGGGAAAAGTTCCAAGCAAAATAAAATGATGAAAATAGACAAAAAGAAAAATTGTATTCCAAAATGAACAAAATATTTATCCTAGAATATTGTAATGGCGTCAAATATATAAAAGTTTTCTGTTTTAGTTGAATTTTCACTTAGTATATCATTTTGAAATATTTATTTTTGTATAAAATTCTATATGGAAAAACATCATCGCGTATTTATGTATTATGTATGTATGTACAAGGGTACGAGTACAAAAAAAAAAAAAAACAGAAGTTCTTATTATTTTTATTCTTATTGTTTTCCATGTAATTTTTCTTAATAATATTGTTATTGTTGTTATACTTATTATTATTATTGTTTGTTATTATTATTATTATTTTTCTTTATTTTGTGTTGCGAATAGCGAAAACAAAAAAAAAATTTTTTTTTTTGAAATACGAACAGAATTTATATGTAAGCAAATTAATAAATTCAGCAATTTATGATTCCATGTTAAATCTCTTAAGAAAACAAAAATAAGCTGAATGAAAAAGAACTTTTCATTGTTTTATTATTATTCTTATTTATTTTAAGTTCTTTTCGTTTTGTTTTTCCATGTTTGATATGATGAATGGTTTCCAGTCATGAAAAATAAATTCGCGTTTCTTTTATCTATAGCTACATATTCTCATTTAACACTGTTAAATAGCTTATTAGCGAAGACATTGTACCATTTGTTGTTTTAATTTAACTTTTCTAATCAAAAATAATAGGAAAAATTATTATTTTCGACTTCTTTCTGTTTGGCTTCTTGTGTTTGTATGTACATATAAACATTATACTCGCCATATATACGCTATTTGTCTATTTTTCCGCGAAACTATAATAATATCGTAAATATAAGTACTATTTTGGATTCTTAAAATACAAGAAAAACTTAGATAAATACGTGCAGAAATATAACCAACCAACTAATCCCCAATAAAAATAAATTTCAACAAATCATCTCAACCCAATTAACTTGAAAAATTTTAGTAATATGATCAAAATATTTATGTATGTAAGTATGTATCTATGTATATTTATGTATCCACTCATCACTAATAAACTGTAAATAGTATTATGGACTTATATGTGTGTACATACCAATTTTCTATGTACACATTTTCATTTAATTATTTTAGTTTGTCTTGTTTGGTTTTAGTATTTTTGATGTTAAACATACAGAAAATTACAACAGTTCATTGATTTAGTTTTTGTTCATTTCATTCGTCAATTTTTTATTTTTTGTAGTTTATGTAGTTTCATATTTCTTTGGTTACTATGAAAATATGATATATCGTCGTGTATGTACAAATGATGTTAATGGTGATGTACAATGTGTTTAATTTAATTTGGTTTTCGGACATAGCTGAATTTAGCATATCGTATATATTACCTGTTTCAGATAACAATAATTAAATTAAATTAATGAACAATGTATGGTTAGTTAATTTATCTGACATTACAATTCCCGAGAAAGTATCAAACATTCTCCAGCTCAGAGAGAAGTTTTATCCTCCGATTGAAAATTTGGTCATCCACTCAGAGAAAACTTTGATTAAATTCAATTATTGTTTCTATTGTTTACACAAAAGCTAATGAGGACAATCTTAAATTGATTCATTGATATGTCTAATTGATAATACAATGGTTCTGTCCAAAAAAACAAAAAATATTGAAAAACCAAATCTTTGATTTTTTTTTAATAAATATTTGATTGATTTTAATGCAAAATTTGTAATTTTAAGAAACAAATATATAAATGGATTGTTAATGATTTGTAATTATTATTACTTTTTGTCGATTTACATATGTAAATGTATTGCTAAACAGATTTTGAGAAATTTAATTACGTACATAAAAAAAGCCCTTTAACATTTGGTACGTAAATAAATTTTACGCGGAATCAGTCTCAATAAGAATATTTAATGAAAAAAATTTTCAAATGTTAATTTCTGCATTTATAAATTTTACTCATAATGCTTAGATTGAATGAAATTATTTGTTGTTGAAACTTTATTGAAATATAAAAATTCTCAAGTTAAAACACCTTCACTTACGAGTGTAAAAATAGAACCATGTTGAAAAATAAATGATCTACATATTAGAATGGGAATAAGTTCTTTAATTAAATCGCTATGCGTTTTCCATATGATCCGTAACACCACATATCAAATAATATAGTGGTGGGTGTAAAATAATCAGTCTAGAAGGGTGTTACTTCAATCAAAATGCCCACAATAATTTAAATTACAAAAAACGTAAATGTTCCTATTACTCTTTTTAACATTCACCCCAAATTGGCGAACCCCATTACATAATTAGTTTATTGGAAATTAGTAATTATGTCATTCGCATTTTGCTGTTAGATTGGCATATCATGTTAGGTATATTAGATTTAAATCAAATAGAGCCTAATTAAATTCTTATGTTTTGGTTACTGACATATTTGCAAACATACACTACCGACAGAAAGTATAGAAGCATTTGGAATACTACGATTCATTTTAAAAATAATAATAGATTTAGTATGAATTTATTAATAGTGCTTATGTATTTAAATAAACCAAACAGCAGTCATAATATAAATTCAAAACTAATTTTTGTTTATAAGATACAACATTAATTTATAATTGATTTTCATCAATGTGACTACCTTTCTAACTGCTTGGCAGATTCTAGGCATTCTCTCCAGTAATTTATTCAAGTACTCGGCGCCATTTTCTTTCCAAGATGACAGACGTTCTTTGGCTTTTCGACCAAATTCATCCCATAATCTATATCTATATATATAAAAATGAATTCCTGTTTGTTTGTTTGTTTGTTTGTTCCGAATGGGAGTCTCAGCCGCTCAACCGATCGCCATGAAATTTTTACCATGTACAAGTTGCATATCCAGAACCAACCTTACGATATTTTGGAAGGGGCTGGACCCCGGGGTCTAGGGGCTGCGGTACAAATTTTTTCGAAAATTTCAATTTTCTTTAAATTTTTCCACGAAAATGAGTTTATGGGGCTGGTTATATGAAATTACTGACATGTTCGAATCCGAGGGGCCCAGCCCTGGATCAAAAATTAATTTTTACAGTAAAGATGCAAATATTTGATTATTTCAAAATTACTTCTCAGTCTCTCAACCGATCGCCATGAAATGTTTACCATGCAAATGTTGCATGTTCAGGACCAATCTTACGATATTGTGAAAGGGGCTGGACCCCGGGGTCTAGGGGCCATGGTACAAATTTTTTCAAAAATTTAAATTTTTTTACGAGAATGAGTTTTGGAAAGGGGTTATATGAAATAAGAGACATGTTGGAATTCGGGGGTCCGCCCCTGGATCAAAAATTTATTTTTACATGTAAAGATATAATTATTTGATTGTTCTGAAATAACGCCTTAGCCGCTTTACCGATCGCCATGAAATTTTTACCATGTATATATTGCATGTTCAGGACCAAGCCCACGATACTTTTGAAGGGGCTGGACAACGGGGTCTAGGGGCTGTGGTACAAATTTTTTCTCAGATTTCAGTTTTTTTAAGATTTTTTGACGGGAATGACTTTAGGAAAGGGGTTATATGAAATTAGTGTCATGCTCCAATCCGGAAGTCTGCGCTGGATCAAGAATTCATTTTTACATGTATAGATACAATTATTTAAATGTTCCGAAATAGCGCCTTAGCCGCAAATTTATACACCAAAAAGGATATCTAGCGTGCGATTATTATACACAAATCATACCTCTACTATAATTGATTTAATTATTCAAATTAATTTTATTAATTTAAATTTAAGACAATCTTTCATCACTTTAACTGAAGACAAATCTCTGAACACTTATATTATCCATATTAATAATCCATTTTTACTGGTTTGACATGTACTGTTTAATGATATCCTATTTATCATATCCTGTTTTGAAATGTACTTCAGAAATAATTAACATTCTATTTTAATCCACTATTGCAACCGGCGGCTTTTAATGAAAATAGTAGTTTCATAATAAACGCCAATAGCTTATTACTTTATTTAGTTTATTACTTAAATAATCAATGATTGTTTCATAAAATCAATTCTAGGAAAGGTACTAAAAAATATTGTACGTATAAACTGATTTACTTTGAAAAGTACTAGCATTTCATATTTGAAAATAGCATCTTCTACAAGAAACATCCTTGGATTCAAATTATTGTACATGTAAAATTGCCTTAGTTTGAAAAAACTTCTTTTGTTTTTCGAAATGTCATTTTCAACCACAGTTCGCGGTAAAACGTATCGAAGTGGACGTAGTTTTAATCGTTTTAAATAAATTAATATTAATTTGTGTTTCGGATCCCGTTGTTCTCGATTAGTTAGCTATATTGCAATAAAATAATTGTTGGTGATTATTTTCCAGGTATTAAATATTATTTCAAGTGAATATAAATTCTTATTAGATTTAAGTTTTCAGTTTATAAACGTGTTAATCTATGATTACTTTTTGATTGTAGATAACATTTGAATTTGCTTAAAAAAAATTCCGTAAAGACATTTTCAAACACAGTTCGCGGTGAAACGTATCGAAGGGAACATTAAAATCGTTTTGATAAATTAATACTAATTTCTGTTTTGAATGTCCGTCATTCCTGATTAATTAGCTACACGTTTCATTTTTGCTTAAAAATGCCACCGAAAAAAAGATCAATTGGGCAGGTAACTGCAAAGTCGAAGAAGATTAGAGCCGCAAGGGTGGCTGAATCAAGCGAACAGCGTGAAGCACGACTTGAAAATGATCGAAGCAGTACGTCTTCTTCTAGAGCTAATGAAACAACTGAACAGTGTGAAACACGACTTGCAAACGTTCGAAGCAGTACATCTTCTTCTAGAGCTAATGAAACAACTAAACAGCTCGAAACACGACTTGCAAACGTTGGAAGCAGGATGTCTTCTTCAAGAGCTAATGAAACAACTGAACAGCGTGAAACACGATTTGAAAATGTTCGAAGCGGGATGTCTTCTTCTAGAGCTACTGAAACTATTGAACATCGTGAGGCCCGGCTGGAAGTCGATCGGTTACGATATGGACGATTAATAGAAACTATTAGAGGTGATTTAAAGTTAGTAGCATTCAATTACGAGAAAGACTATGATTACAATTAGGGCTTGTAAAAACCCGATTTTTACCCGGATAACCCGGTTTTTAGGATTTTTCAATCCTGAAAACCTGAGTTTTTACAAGCTTTAATTTTGAATAGAATTTATTTTGAAATATAAATCCGGGTTTTAAGTAAAAAACTCGGATTTTCGGATTCCTCACATTTGGAGAAACCTGGGTTTTTGAGACCGTTAAAAACTCGGTTACAAGCCCTAATTACAATGTTTCAATTGGGCAAATGGAAAACATTTGTTTGTATTGTCATGCTTTAAAGTTTCACAATGAATCGCTTGGAATGTGTTGTTCAAATGGAAAAGTGAATTTGCCTCCTCTGGATGATCCACCTGAACCTCTTCTAGCTTACGTCTCCGGAACTACTGAATTATCCAGACATTTTCTACAAAATATTCGAAAATACAACTCATGCTTTCAAATACAGCGATGTAAAGACAGAATTCTTGCATAACAATCAAGGTATTTGAATTATATACCTCCCGTGCAACGCCGGGTAACTCAGCTAGTTTTTTAATAACCGACAAATCGGGTGATTGCGGGGGCCACACCTTATTTCAAGATCACCATTCGATCCCTGTTAATCCAAAAAGGCTTTGCATACTCTTGCCGATTGTTTTGGATCATTGTTTTGCTAAAATACAAATGGTTCACTCATGATTCTTTAAAATTTGCAAATAGTGTTCTTCCTCATGATTCGAGCGATTTTAACAACCCGACCGTTGTTCAAGCAAAACAGCCCCAGACCAATATATTGCCACCATCGTGTTTCACTGATGATATCAGGCTTCAGATACTCTCGCGCAGGATCTACCGCGAACAAATACTCTTCTATTGGAACCAAACATTTAAAATTTTGATTCATCCGTCCTTAGTACAGTTTTCCACTGTTCCACTGTCCAATGTTCGTGTTGTTTTGCCCATAGAAAACATGTTTTCTTATGTATTGTCCCTAATAATAATGGTTTTTTAACTACCATACAACCACGCAGACAGACCAGCAGATGAAAGACAATTTGACACTGTAGAAATTGAAACTTTATTGGTTCGCATTTTAATCAATCCCCAAGTGATATCTGATGCTGTAAGTCGACAATTACGTTTCGACGATGATCACTTATTTCCGACTGTTGTCCAAGAAAGTCTGTCGCGGAAATAAACTTCGTGGGCTGTCACTAAACATTTATTTTGCTTAGATTTTATTCGTTTGTACAATAATTATTTTTTTGTGAAGTGAATGAGCCATGAAATTTGATTAAATTACTACTTATTAATTATTAAAGTGAGTGAAAAGGGTGCATATACATAATCATTGATTTAAATAAAAATATTTCTCGTGATATTTTTTACAAACATGTGGAATCAATGGCCGACGCATTATACAATGCTGTGTTGACAAAAAATACCATATGAGAATTTGAATATTTCAGGTGTAAAGAGGCTTATATAAATGTGGCATTAGGTAGGCGTTTTATATTAAATTTTATATATTACGTATAACGCAGAAACCTGTAATGTAGAATATTAGTGGAGTAAAGTTGTATCTAAATTAAGGCAATTTCCTATATTTCATTCGTTTATTTGAATTTTAATATTAAAAGTGGCTAAGACAAGGTTTTAAAATTGCATCTTATTTCACTAAATATAATTATTAATATACATAATTATAACATATTATTAAAAGACAAAAAAAAAACTTCATTAATTGCGCATTTTCTATTAAAGTATTTAGTGGCGCTACCTAGTTAACGAGAAACATTTGCTTGCAGGAAATTTTGAAATTTCTGGTCACGTAGTAAGTTGAATTTTAATGTGAAAGAAACGTGAATTTTGAAGTTTAATTGGTTTAGACATTTGCAGATAGACATAGATCCAACCTTTAAAGAATATTAAAAGTTTAAGATTAAAATTGATTAAAATGTATCTAGTTTGTTTTAAACAAATTTTCTGCAGTATGAATAAAACAGCTGAAAGACAAATCGGCGTTGGCGTCGTACGATACATGGATGTCAACAGATTTATCCGAAGGTTTTGACTGGCTATTAAAATTAATTTTTGGATGTTTTTAATCAAATTATATTATTACATAATAGGTAATGATATGTCGGGCCGGTTATCTATATATTATATAGGTAACCGGCACGACATATCATTTATGTTAGTTCATGCAACGTTACCACCAACATCACGGCGATTAAAAATCTTTGGAAACCGCCGAACGTAACTCGTAACACTCAACAATACTGATAGTATAGAAGGAAAATAATGCTCGTCCGGTTTTAGAAAATTCAAACTCAAAATATTTATTAATGGGCCTGAAACGTCAGCATGACATGAACTATGCATCGGTGACTCTGAACATTTAGAACACGGTTTTGTTTCGATCTTCGAGATATTCTATAAATGTGACTCTTTTTAACCTGCCATTGACGCATTTTTCAAAATATTTTATGTCGATAGCATTTTTTATTTTGAATATTTACTTGAGAGTAATCTTGTGTAGCATCAGTTCGGCTCCGGAAATTCCAGTCAAAAACATTTCAGTCAAAAAACGAAAGTCGTTTCAGCCATAAAATTTCCTAGTTAAATATTGTGACTAAAACTCTTTTTAAAAAGGAACTTCTTGAGGCAACTCAGTCAACATAGTTTTAGTTCTACATACAAATAATATGAATGTTTTTGAGTAAACATAAATTTGTATCTCTGTAAAACTAGTTTTTAGAATTATTTATTTATTCATTTATTTAATGTTTAATATCATGTAATTATAATAATTTAAAAATATATTAAAAATAATATTGTATAAATAATTATATCTCAAATTTGAAATAAAATTTGGATCTTGAATGTTGTATCTCTTTTTACCAATATAGACAGTAAACCAGCAATGACAAAATTAATTAATGAGAGATAGTCCGAAATCAGTCGTTGCGGAGTTGATTACGGAGTTTGTTGAAATAAGTGTATTGAATTCTCTCAACTTTAAACCAGTTTTTTATTACCGTTAAGTTGATGGTATAGTCACAGCCATTCTTACAGATAAAATAGATATTTTATTTGCAGCATTCAATAATTTTAACATCAACATAAATTTTACAGTACAGTTAGAGAATAACCTCAATTTGCCTTTTTTAGATCTGGTTATTGTACGTAACGAAAATGGTGCATTGTCTACGGATTGGTTTCATAAAACAACTTGGTCTGGCAGATGAGATAACTAAATTTCCATTCACATCTTCCATTAGCATATAAAAGAAATACTGTGAGCTTATTATCGAAAAAAATTCTTAAACTTTCTGACCCAATATTTTTTACAAAATTAATTTTCGACTCCTCAAAAGTACTGTCATTAATAATGGATATCCAAATTCGTTCACCCGGCCTATCATAAATTTAACAATTCACAAAAAGAACACAGAAAATAGCCAATCCGTAGAGATTATTCCACTATTAGAAGACAATCGTGCCAGATATGTATCGATTCCTTACGTGAAATCACTTTTTGAAACACTAAGATTTTGTTTGAGTAAATATAGTTTCAAAACCGTTGGAAACACATGTAGTACTTTTGGTAACTCACTTTTAAAGACCCTACGTCGTTAGAAAATAAGAAGAATGTTGTATATAAAGTTATGTGAGAGTGTAATATGTTGCATATTGGGCCAACAAAACAACTTTTAAACACCAGGTTTCGTCAACATAAAAAAGACGCACAAATATTGAATCTAAATAAAGTAAGTTCTGATCTAACGAGTGCTTTGTCTACCCATTTACATGAAACTAACCACAAAATTCTTTTGGAAAATGTTAAATTCTGGAAAAGGAAGCGAACCATACCACTAGACGAGTTTTAGAGATGATACATATAAAGATGGATACCAATAGTATTAATAAACAGTCGGATTGCAATTATACCTTCAAAATACTTACAATAATTTGATTTAAAACAATTAATTATTTGTATCCTTCTTTATGATACAATATATTTATTTGATATTGTTAAATCAAAAATGACCATCTTGGTATGTTTTCGAGTTATTGTTCAATTGCCATTTTCAAATAATTTTTTCCTTTGTATGGAACTATCTAGTTAACGGAAAATTTATATTATTGGTTTACTTTAAGTGCCTTTATGTGATCAAATATAAAAATTTTGTAAATTATTTTAAACAATATTAAATGTTTAGTTTGCTTTTTTTTTTTAAAAATAACAATTTGTAAGTAGTTTTTGAGTTGTGTTTGTATTGGTTTTTGCCATATTTTATGTGAAAGAAATGTTTAGAAGCTCTGAAGATGACCAGGAATTCTGTTTGAAACGTTAGCTAAATAAACTTTTTTGAAAATAAGTATGTATGTATATGCTAAAATACCAGTTTTTTAATTATTAAAAAACTAAACCCTAATAACCGTCGTTAAATTATTGTATTTTGTATTAAATTTTTGGCGTAGACAATGTAGAAAATGCATAGACAATTAAAATATAAAAATACGATTATCATCATACACCGTTTTGTTTCAGAAATTCTTCAAGATAACCTTAAAAGGCTATAAAATTTAATTTAAACGTCCAAAAACCATATTCAAAAGAAAGGACCAATATTCTGAACTTAATAATTATAATAATACATACCATAATGAATTTTTCGTTATTTAATGTTAAATTATAAAATCTTATCATTTAACGTCTGATAGAGCTGTTTCAATTTTCAACCTAAAACCCATTGTACGTACCTGAAATAAAAGAAATAAAAAATGTAAATTAAATTTTCCATAATTTGTCGCTTAATCTTGTGATAGTTTTGTCAACAACTCATTTCGAGAACGTTGTGAATAATTTGTTTAATATAAATAACAAAATTGCTTCTCGGTATACCTTTCTGGGTCTTAACTACAATAGTTTTGGTTTTTGGCAGTATTGTGAAAATAAGTAAATATAAGCTGTTAGGGTTAGCTGTAACTATTTTGACATCAAGCCCTTAATTTAAAAAAATTACACGTTTTATTAAAACGATAACTCTTAATGATCTTTAAAAATTCATCTAAATTTATTTCCAGTAAAGACACGGTAATTTAAATATAGAATTTATTATCTACGAAGGTAATCCGAATATATCGTCCATAATATTCATGAAAGCCCCATATACCATTAAACTATTACATCGAAACAATTTTTTCGATTTAGGACACGTTTATAAATACATGATTTACTTAACATACTCAAAGTTGTCTTGTCATTATCACAGAAGAAAAATTAACCAGAACAGACATTGCGTGGACAAACATTTTTTTCATCCTACCTTCTTTTTTGCACACTACTGAACTATAATTATTTTTGAATTTTCTAGCCACTGAATGACAATTTACACTTCTACAAAGTTTTAACAGTTTGTCAAAATAATTGACATTTGTTGTTCTTGTAGTGATTTATTTCTATCAATCAATCAAGTACATAAAAAAAAAAAAAAAAAATATCAATAGGGGGCTCAGAGGATCCTCGTATTATAACAATCGATGGACACGAGGAACTAAGATGGAGCTAAGTCCACCAAATATTACGTTAAGAGAGAGAGCACGATTTAGAAATGTTTTGTGTTTTTATTATAAATTTATAATTTTTAGAGTTACTGTATGTTTATTGTTTAGGATTAAACCGCGGCATTTGATGTAAATCAGGATTTTTATATTTTGAATCAAACATAAAGAGGTATGTTGTTTTGGGGGGACACGATTCCAAAGCGACGTACAAAGATGATGCAGCAAATAAAAGGATTCATATCAATAATCCGGATAAACTAAAATCAAGTTATTGTCCTAAAGGTGGTGCCATGGATAGTGCAAAAGTATAGAAAATAAATTGTAAAATTTGTAAATGTTTAGATAGCAAGTTATTTTAATTTCTTCTTTTAATTTTCCGTTGCATGTAATATTCGGAAATTGCTTAGTTAATTTATTATTGGTTGTAATAACTAGAACCAGATTTACTTCAAGGGTGCATCCTGCACAGTATGGCTTCAGTTAAAAAACAAGCAGATCTCACATTTTATAGGTGAGGCCTCATTGTGTTGGGCGCGGAATAAAAAATAAAAAATTGTGATATTTTCAATGCATGGAGTGTTTACTTTATATATCCTTAAGCCTAGAATATCTCAGTTAATTCTACGTCTTGCGTTTTTCTTTGCATATACATAGTTGTTCCAGATCGAGGTAGCCATTGGGCGAATTCAGTTTAAAGTAAATTCATTTGATATAATTGTACAATGATTATCGCGTTGTCGAAATCTTTCCTAAGAAACATGCGCTGCTGAAGATTTATTTTTAAATTAACATTTTAATTCACAAACAAAGATTGCTTCAATTTCGATTGTCCGAATTTCCCCATTGAATATTTATTAAAATATATGACTAAACGCGGTTATAATATTACGTAAAATTTTGTAAAGTAGATTTGTGTAGTAAAATCAAGATTAGGTCCAATACTGAGCATATAAAAAAATGTATATGACGGTGAAGAGAATTTTTTTTTAAAAAGCCTTTTTTTGCTAAAATAAGCGTTCTACTTGACCGATTCACTTGAAATAAACCATATATTGACTTACATTACTTAAGTTTTGACTTACATCATACCGTAATTGACTTACACCATAATATCCAAATATCTATGCGATTTTCACTTGACCACAAATTTTGCTGTCAAAACAAAACTTGTCAAATAATTTCACTAACTAAACTGTTAAGGATTCTCAGTTTTTATTATTTCAAATCAAAACCAGTAAACTAAAGATACATAACCAAACTTTCTTTTACCTTCGGCAAATCGAAGTAAAAAAATGAGTCGATATTTTTCCATGCAAAAAACGTGTTATGTCTCTTCTGGTTGTCTTCTGTGTCATTATAGTCGCCAGCGGCGGCTCTTTGATTTTTCTACAAGCCGGAATAGGCAAGTTTAAATAAGGCGCCTTTAAAAAAAAAAAAAAATCGTGTGTTCATTTGAAAAGTTTCTACACGAAATATCTTGAAAACCAAGTGTTTCTCAAGAATTACCTCCATACAAATGTTTTATTTGAAGGCCGCTCAACCATAAAATTTTTGTGTGTAACTAATTTTTCAGAGCTTGTGAAAACTTTTCAAATGAACACACGGTATAAATATAAGAACCCTTTAGGCTCTAAATTATTTTAATGGATTCACGAGTATTACCAGAGCCTTCTAGAGTATAGAGCCATAATCATTATGACGTATTTTTAGAAGCTTTTTTAGTGGTATAATTTTTCACTGATTTCTATAGGAATCCATAGTAAAAATGGTGTTTTTAGCTTCAAGTTTTACAATGAAAAAACCAAAAATGTTACAAAATGTTTATGCAAAAGTGTTCTATATATCTTTAGCAGAAATATACAAGTTGGGTATATTGGTATTAAGTAAATATTAATTGCAGAAATATTAAAATTAAATTATTTCTAAAATATATTTTGCGAACTTTCATTTTGAAAAATATATCAAAATTGGCTCTGACGAATTAAAATAATACTTGTTAAATTTATCTTTAGTTTTACTAGTGTACGTTAGATGTCTATAATTGTTGGCAGAGAAATACGAAAAAAACTTATTTAATCACACAATTATGACATTTTCTTAATATTTTCTGAATTTGTTTTGCTTTTCCTACAATTTTTGAACTCAAATTTCTCCAGGTGACAATTTTTGGTACGATTTTTCAAAATGTTTACTGCCCATTGCCATCTATGTATATTGACTTAATGCACACGATTTGTAGTAAGCTTTTATTTCAATTTCACCAGAATGCTATTGTTATGAACTTTTTTTTATATTTTGGTTTAAATAAATCAATTATTACAAGAAAATGAAAACGATTTACTTAAACGATATTCATATATGTTGAAATTCAAACATTTATGAAAATATTTCAGAAATCATAATGGAGAATTGGTAACGTTTTTATTTAAAAATTTGTCTTTGGGAAAAAAGTGATTTCACATATGTTTTATGCGTTTTACTATGGAAATTTTGGATTTTTCCTCGTTTCTAATTCCCTTATAAACGCTTCGTTTTTTAGATTATGGCTTGTATAATCAAGGTTTTTTTTCTTTTTTTCGCTGGCGCTACATCCCATGGAGGGATTTGGCCGCTTCATTTTGAAGTTTCATAATCATTTTTACAACAGATAATGAGTGATTAGTTCATTGATCCTTACATTAAACCAGCCGTGATTTTTTCATCACCCGCCGAGAATCGAACCCGGGACCTCCGGAGCTTAAATCAAGCATGCTAACAACTGTGCCACCGGGGAGGATTTTCAGATGGCCCTATCAAGGCCGTAGATAATCAAGGTTGGTTTGGTATTATAAAGTTTATCATTCGTTCTAGAAACATAGATATTTTATACTAAATATTACGAAATTGCTGTCTATGGGCATGTTTTTTTTTGATATCGAAGTAATCTGAGAAATAATTTAACTGTCAAAATACAGATACGCGTTTTTTTTTAGTATCCGAGGAAAAATGTATTTCTCTGTGTCGTTTTTTTTACGCTCAGATAGTTTTAAAATTGAATATTTTTTCTCTGAAGAAAAGTTCAGATTGTTTTTTGACAGACATTTATTTGAAATAAAAAGAACACGGTAATATTTATTTGACAATCTTAAACTGACGTTTAATTTCTACGGTGCTAACAAAAATATCATTTATTTTTCTCGGATAAATCAGAGAAAATATTTATCGGATTTCTCCGATGTATTATCTATCTGTTCTCTCTTATTTCTCCGACATTAAAAAAAAACACGCCCAAAGTTGCCAGTGCGGTGAGCCAACCCTGACATTGAGCCATTTGACTATTTTTCAAATAAATGTTGCGTGAAAATAACATTGGAAGGTTTTGCATTAATTTAGCTATTTATATTTATATGTAGGATTTTCTGATTCTAGAATTTTATTTAATTTGCCGTTAGACCTCGATATTGATTTTTGCCCCATTCTAATTTATTTGTTTTTCGTTTTTTCTAATAGAAAGAACACCTTGCACCACCTTGAGAAAATCAAGTGATAATATATGTAAACTGTAAGAATCCTTTCACGCCCGTAGAATATATGTGGCTTGCCAAAACTAAAAAAAGGTTATGTGCCTCTAAGACAGGGGCGTCCAAGCCAAATGAGTATTTTTGACAAAATTTCAAAATAACTAGAGTATATATAACCAATTCAATATCAGAAATTCATTAAATAGAATTAAAGAGACCACCAGCAAACATATTTTACTCTTGAAGGAAAAGTTTTTGACCCGTAAAGTACGTCGTGGAAAAATTGCGTGGAAAGAGCGGTTCGTTCCAGCGGAATTTGTATTAATTAGTTCTTTTTCAATTAGAACGATACTAAAAATTTCGATTTGGAAGATACTAAAAATTTCAAAAAAAATTAAACAGAGTGGGGACAATTTTGTTTTTTGAAAAGTAGAGCGGTCCCGCGGACCGCATAACGCTCTTTACGGCTTAACCTTTACAATGATAGTAAGTTTTCATAACATAAACTTATAGAAGAGTCTCTGAGACTCTTTATATAGAATTGTACTAGAATTGTTGTAAAATAAATAATTAAAAAATATTTTATATTTTTAAATTCATAATTTATTAAAAATAAGGAAAAATTACTGATTTTTTTTAAATTCATAATTTATTAAAAAGAAAAAAAAAAGAAAATAAGAACAGCATACATATCAATGTCGTTATTTATTACTACATTTATTAGCAGATAATTTTATTTTTGTGAATGCTCCGAACAAACATGCCAATTGCAAACATCAGAGGTCTGTTTTGAGATACGACTAATTTTACTAGGACAGATGTAGCACCGTTCTTTTCGTTTTACTACTGTTGAACTTGATGGCCTGTTGTTGTTATTTTCTCTATTATTTTGCATAACTTCAGTTATTACAGATAAGTGAGATACTGTAATGGCTTTCTTGCTGCTAAAAATTATATGTGGCGTAACTAAATCTGTTGCAACTTGCAAAACCCCGAATAAATATGTTTTGTTTAGTTTCTGGTTTGTTAGAATTCCACCGAGGATACAGATTTCTCCAAATAACTAGCGCAGCTATTCCACTGATATCAAGAATATTTTGGAAAAAAGCCATTGGCTAGCGATTAGTTTTGCGTCTTATTGTATATGTATGGCATAATTTGTCTGTTGTATCCACGCCACCCTTAGTGGCATTATAAAACAAATTTATCGAGGACTTATTTTTGTTCTCAATGTCGGTTTTTGTTGTATGGTGTTTGGTTGATAAGAATAAAACACATCGTTTTTTTTTGGCACATACGAGGTTAGCGATATTGTATTACGGAATCCAAACTTATTAGTTTCTATGTTTCTTGATGAATATGCCAGAAAAGATGGAGGTATGCATTTTTATTCTTTTGTAGTGTACCCACACTAGTTAATTCTTGAGATAATAAAGAGAGGGCCAGTTCATAGCTAGTGAACAAATTATCAAAGGTAATATTTCGAATAGAATTCCTAAATGGCCTACACAATTCTTCCACGACGTTTTGAGCTAAGTTATTAGCTCTTCCATTGTCTTCTTGGCTCAAATACGGTATTTCGCTCAATGGATAAGTAGTCTCATTCTCTACAATCCACCAAATTTTCATACCGTATTTGTCCGGCTTACTCGAATATATTGTTTAAAAGGAACTCGCCCACGAAATGGTACCAACTGCTCATCTACAGTTAAATTTTTCCAGGAATATAATATTTTAGCAGATTTTTATTTACAATGTCCCAAACATCTCTTATTGGTGCTAATTTATCTTTTGTCCTACGCAATGTTCGTGTGTTTTTGTAATCAAATCTTAAAAATTTTAAAAGTGACGTGAATGTATTGATATCCATAGTCGTGCGAAAAATGGGATTTCGAAAAAGTGGATGCCAAAACTCATTATAATTTACGTTCCCTTGTTTGTTAATACCAGCAGTCAGCAAGAGACCATCTCTCATAATTTTTGTACAAAAAACATTATTAACATACATATTTACATGCATAATCACAATATGTACATATAAAAATGTTTCAGTTTAATAAATATGTGAAAATTTTATTTATTATAATACATACTTTTTAACATATCATGAAGAGTCTTTTAGACTCTTCTATACGTTTATGTTTCTATTTATAAATTTCATCATTATTCCTTACTTCAGAAATAGTTAGAAACAATTAATAAAGCCTTTTAAACTTATTATCTATAGCTTCACCGAATGTTAAAAAATCAACTTCATAATTATATTTTTAGCAACTGAAATCATTATAAAATAAAAAAAATGAGTCTCAAAGACTCTTCTAGTAGGATGAAGGTTAAACAGATTTCAGGACTATAGCTAAAGGGAAATTCCGTCTCGCTTGTATTAGCAGAGATAATATTGAAAATATTATTTACTGTTTCTCTTCCAAAATTACCGATTCAACAAAACTAGGAAGATATTTTGATTATAGTTCCAGGAATGTTTTATAGGTCAATCTCTCTATAAATATTTTTGAAAATGATCACCCAAATATTATAGGGCTACATCCATTATTTCTGAAAATTAGCCGAGCTGATAAAACGTTTAATTAAAAGAGTGTTTTGTCTTAATCGAAATACACAGCCTATATGCAAACCACTAAGATTATTAGAGAATTTTTATGTAAAAATAATTATTCAGTTAGATTTAAAAATTAAATTATTGTTCAACAAAATATCACTACTTTTGTCAACTTAATTACTTCAAATAATATTCAGTTATCTCCCTTATGCGAATTTATCAGATAAAACGTTCAAATCGTCTAGGATTTCTTATTGTATTAAATAATAAATTAAATAACCATTTTTACCAATCTTTATCATAATTCAGAGTAGGTGTCTGAAAAATTAGATAATAAGTTACATATATAAGTTTCAACTAAAAAAACACAGTGATAATTAAAATTCATTATAGTTCAATTAGTATGTAATTGTTTTTGTAAAAATTATCTTTTTAAAAAAGTTTTTTTTTTAATTAATTTTATTGTTCTTAAAAATTTTAGATAACATTTTAATTTTATTTGAAGTTAATATTTTACAAAAATTGTAAAAGAATTTAATGCAGTTTCGAAGTTATCACAAATCAAACCTCCTATCAGGCCATGGCATGTGAACTGGACTGATTGTGCCACAAATTAGATTCTAAATATAGAGAATATACTGTATACAGGTTGCATTAGCGAATTATTACGTTCGAGTCGCACCGTGTTCTCCAGCTACTACTTTTTTAAATAAATTCTAGTTAAGAAAATGTGTGATTAAACTGCTAGTTTTAAGTAGAAAATGATAAGAAAATTGATCAGAAAAAAAAATTTTGATCGAGAAATCTCAACCCCTAGTTGAACACTTCTATCTATGATTAACTGTTTGAGCACAGTATTCATTGGCCGACCCACCTGGAAAATGCGAAGATTGGTATTCCAATCCGCAGTGTACCTTTTTCGTTCTGAACGTTAAAAGTAAAATTCGGAAGAATTGAGGAGATTGCATAGAAATAATGATTTTAATCATTTTTCCAGTTTTCCTTTCGTCGTATTTATGTAAAACGAGAAAATTTTATAAAATTTGTTATTTTGGGCTCTGATATGGCTACATAGTACGACCAAACTAAGATTACATTGCCAAACATTGATATTCGTTGGAAAGGTTGAATCTATAACCTTGAAGTGGTGTGTTGGAGTTTTATTTTTAGCTGAATGCGCCCTCTTTAATAAACATAAAACATTTAGATAAATACTTTCGTTTTACCAAAACTTCTACATGATGCTTTCAAAAAATTAATTACTTGTTAATTTAAATTATCCAATATTTTTCTAAAATTAATTTTAGTTTCAAACAATATCTATACCCTTAATTCTTTTTCACATTGTGAGATAACAACTAAATATTTTCTTTCATTCTAAATAAAATGTTTTTTAAAATTTTCTCTGCTCTTAACATGTTTTCGTAAAATCAATACAGCAAAATTTATTAACCAAAGTGTTTGTTCTGCCTTTTAAAATCTAGTTTCACTAGGTTTAACTTTACTGTAAACTATTGGATGACGATTACTTTGAATATTTCGTTTTTCCAACATACGTAATATCATGCATCGCCATTAACAAAATTTCAAAAATTCTATTTTTTGAAATATAATTTTGTGTTTTATAAATTTTTTATTAAATTTTTTTTATTACAACCTCTATTTGGGCTGAATCTTGCAATCAATTGCAGACCTACTTCCACGGAACCGATTCTTCTCAAACTTTGCAAATAAACCTTCTTTCGATTAGAATACAAGTTTTTAATTATCTCAGATAACAAAATCGCCGCGGAAAATTATCGTTGCATACCTATCTATAGCTATAACTCATGATATACCAATACAAAGATATGTATATTTGCTTTTCAGAACTTTGCAATTTTGTGCATTTTGCGGTCCTAACATCATGCGCGTGAGCATATCTTTTTAATTTTGTATATCGTCCCTGTAACTGAGGTCATTATTTGTAGTGGTGTTTATACATGTTTTAACGCAGTGAATTCCTTAAAGCTGCAAATATTAGTCAATAAAACGAATGAAATGTAAAGGTAAAGGTACAGATAAAGGTAAAGGTAAAGGTAAAGGTAAAGGTAAAGGTAAAGGTAAAGGTAAAGGTAAAGGTAAAGGTAAAGGTAAAGGTAAAGGTAAAGGTAAAGGTAAAGGTAAAGGTAAAGGTAAAGGTAAAGGTAAAGGTAAAGGTAAAGGTAAAGGTAAAGGTAAAGGTAAAGGTAAAGGTAAAGGTAAAGGTAAAGGTAAAGGTAAAGGTAAAGGTAAAGGTAAAGGTAAAGGTAAAGGTAAAGGTAAAGGTAAAGGTAAAGGTAAAGGTAAAGGTAAAGGTAAAGGTAAAGGTAAAGGTAAAGGTAAAGGTAAAGGTAAAGGTAAAGGTAAAGGTAAAGGTAAAGGTAAAGGTAAAGGTAAAGGTAAAGGTAAAGGTAAAGGTAAAGGTAAAGGTAAAGGTAAAGATAAAGGTAAAGGTAAAGGTAAAGGTAAAAGTAAAGGTAAAGTTAAAGGTAAAGGTAAAGGTAAAGGTAACGGTAAAGGTAAAGGTAAAGGTAAAGGTAAAGGTAAAGGTAAAGGTAAAGGTGGCTAAAAAGTATAAAACAAAAAAAAAATTAAAATCTCTCTAATTTAAACGCATCTATTGAAAATGGACCAAAAAATAAAAAATTAATATTTGTTGGGCGAACAATTTTCCTTTACCATTTTCCATCAATAAAAAATAATTTCCAGTGTAACATAATATCTTTCAAAAAAAATTTTTTCCATCTAGTCTATTTTCAATAAAGCGTTAAGTCACTGCAAAATAGGTCAGGTATTTGACAATGATCACATAGTAATCCATATTAAACTATGTACAAAGTTGCATTAAAAATCAGAATCAAAAGAGCTTTACAATGTATTTCGTATTGACATTTTAAATTATTGGTTATTATGAGAGTACAAATAATTAATTGATAAAAAAGTGTTTAACTTAAAAAGTCTTTTTTATTGTGAAATAATAAAATTTCGAAATTCTAAAGTTGCATCATGCTATTTGTAAATTTCAAATTTTAATCTTTGTTTTTAACCCTGATTCTTTCCTACAATATAATATTCGGGCCCTCGATATAAATTAAATGTACATTGTAATTTACGCACATATACTAAATATGCCAATTTTTTCAATCTTCACACAAAAATGATGATTCGTACGCAAAAGTACAAATTTATTATGCGCTGGACCAAATTTTAAACTGATTCCCCACCCTCCCAGTTGTATAGTACAAATGTTATTTAATTTATGTAATTTTATGTTTAAAAAATTATTTTCAACAAAATAGTGAAATGGCACGCAAATAATTTTATGTATTTCAGAAAAATAGAAATAAAATTCGTATCTACTTAGACTTACTCCGCATTTAATATTTTCAATGGTCGCTTTTTTCTCGTTTAAATCTCGCAGCTAATTTAGAAAAAAGCTTTTCATTTCTATTTTTGAACCATTCAACCAAAATCTATTAGTATATTATATAAGATGGAAATGAAGAAAATTATATTTTTGTTGTTGTTATTCTTATGTACATTTTCTTTTTGTTCATTACATTTGTGTATTAAACGAACTAAAATTATTTTGTTTATGCTGATGCTGTAAATATGTAAGATGTATACGAGACTATAAGTTTTGACTATATTTTTGTTTTGTACATATTTATAGATATTATATATATATATATATACATACTAGCTATCTGGTATAATATACATTCAATTTGAGTCACACGCATCACTTAACTGTAGTTAAACAAACGCGCCAATGTCTTTTTTTTTTGTACAAATTTTTTTATTTTTTTGGTAGCTGTTGTTGTTGCGTTGTTATCAAAAGAAAATTTATGATGGTATTTTTCTTATTTTTGTTTGTAAAAAATTTAAGTTTTTCTTACCCAAACAGTATTCTTATTTTATTGTTATTTTTTGTTCGTTTCTCGTTTATTTTTAAATTAATCAAAAGAGTTTTGATAGTAAAAACAAACAAAAAATAATATTTTCAGACTAACAAGCAACTTGTCTTTTGGGAATTGTTTTGTAACGATATACTTCTACTCGTAGCTCTATGTACACATACATTTTCAAAAATATACAGAACGGTTAAGATAAAATTCTTACATGGACCACCAACACTTTATTCTTGTTTTATTAACATTAAGTGTAAAAAAACTAAATTACAATTCTAAAGCAAAATGGATGAAACACCATCTTGAAAATCAGATAAATACACAGTTTATCTGTCTGATTTGTGTTGTTTTCCATAGAGGTCATAAACATAAATGTGTAGCAAAAAACATAAAAAAACTTTTTTTGTAAAAACTTTTCGTCTAGCCAAAGCTTTCACAAAAATATTGTTAAATTAGTCTTGGGTATAAACTGGGTTCTATTTGAAATCTTTAAACATCGAAAAAAATGTAAATACGACAATTCAGATTCTATTTTATAAGTGCTTGTCTTCCTCAGAGCTTTCGCATTAAAATAATTGTACTTTATACGAAAAAATAATTAATAAATTACGTTTAATGCCAACACAAAACACATAGATGAAAAAAAAACAGAAAAACACTTTAGTTATACCACAAAAAATTGAACTTATTGACAAAACATGACAGAATTACAATTAGTTTTATTTGTGTTTGTATGTGTGTATATCATCAAATTATATCGCTTGACATGCTGGATTATAATTAAAACGAAATTAAAAATGATTTAATTAAATAGATGTAGGAGAGGAGGAAAAAAAGGAAAACGAGATACAGTGACGGATTTACTGATATGCTAAAATTGCTAAAGTTTTATAGAGGCAGGGCTATTTACTTAAATTGATCTAACATTTTTTGTTTTGTTTTTGTTTATCGGATTTTATTTCACCTGTATGTCTATGTACCTACTAAAAAAAAAACGAAAGATACAATCCGCCTTTTGATAATGTTTAGTATCCCTCACGCATATTACATCTCGCATAAATTTCCGCACTCGTAGGTACATATACCTATCTATACCTACAACAACATTGGATATAATTTTAGTAAACAAATTTTTATTGTTATGTGGATCAACTAAAAGAGTTCTGCCAGGATTTGTATTTTTATATTGCCTTTTTGTTTTATACGTTTTATGTGTTTTATTTTTAACAAAAAAAAAAAAAACAGAACGATTTTTTTTTTGCTATTAACTTGATTTGAAGATTTTATATGATTTTTTTCGATAAAATAAAGAATATCTGAAAGCCTAAAATATGGTTCATATACGTATAAAAACGAAATGTGCCTTTGAGAAGAAATCATGTAAATGCAAACATTTGCGTACAATAAAATTTTTTGGTTTTACTAGTTCACGTAGAGGAAATATTTTTTAAAATTATTGCTGTAATTATTTTTAACAAGAGTTACATTTGGATGTATGTGCTTTTATATAATTTTAAAACTGTTCGTGATTATTTTGATAAATCATGGATTTGTGTTTGTACATATCTTCCAATAAAAATAACCATTTTGCCTAACCCATTTTAGCTAATTGTAAACATTTACAGTTTTCATCCAAAGTGTGGGCAAAATGCTTTCATGTTTTGGTGTATTTAGATTGATAAGAACTTTCTGACTATCTGCAATAGATATAAATGTTCTAAAATCTCATTTAACTAGAAAAAAATATCAAAATTTTTTAAATTTACATTTGAACCTTAAGAATTGATTTTAGTTGGCAGTGTGTTTCAACAAAGTAGGAAAGAAATTTCAATTAATAAAACAAATTCCACTTTAGTACAGTGACAAGACAATCCCAGAAATATTTTGAAAAGTTTGAATTCGAGTTTTTCTAATGTAACCTTAGCATACATGGACAGGAAATTTTTATACATAATACGGGATTATTAACAAATAACTGAGAGGTGGATTGTTGATTTAATTTTTGGTTTTATTTGATAATTTGTAAATTGATCTTCAATTTATAATCCATACGCTACAGGTTTTGTTTTAACCTTGTTTGTTAACTGGTGTTTAATAATTAGGTATTAAGTGACTAATTAAGATTAAAGGAAGTGGATAACTCAAAAAAAACTTCGTGCACTGGTGACCGAATCAATTTTTATTTTTTACAAGTTTTTAAACAATTTACATTATACAAGGTATTATGACATTATATGAGTGACATCGGTCTCTTGTAATCTTGGTGGTTTGTTTCTATCGATACTTCAAATATTTTCTACAAAAAAATAGACAAAATTGCTAAAAAGAAAAGAGTACACAAATTTGTACATAGTTATAGGCTATATGATAAAATTATCTTTAGTTATTGTAAATATGATAGAAGTGTAAAAAAATTTAAAGCATAATCTGAAAGGTGGAAATTCGGTTAGCCGATCTCAAAATGTTCCATTTCCAAAACACTTAGACGTCGAAAATGGCGATATCAGCGAAAAATTCGAACTATTCAAAATAATTGGAACAAGTAAGTAATCGCAGCTGGTATAGATAAATGGCCGGAAGAGGATGAAAAGAAAAAGATTAATCTATTATTAACTTTGATCGGGGACGAGGCAAAAATAAAATATTTGCATTTTTCATTGACAGAGGATGAAAAAGCAACAGCTGTAGATGTATTGAAGCTTATAGGCGAGCGTCTTGTTTCTAAAAGAAATGTATTATACGACCGATATTTATTCCATACTTGCAATCAATTAAGTGATGAAAAATTTGATGCTTATTTAGTAGGTTACATCGTATAGTAGATGTATGTAAATACGATCAAGCGGTTACAGCCGACAATATGCTAAGAGACAGGATTACGTTCGGTATAAAAGATGAATACTTAAAGAAAAAATTCCTAGCTGAGGATCCAGAAATATTAACGCTGGAAAAAGACAGGAATGGAAAAAAAAATTAAGCCGCGGACAATAGATTTAATAAAATTATTGTGGACGAAAATAAATCTGTCTGTAAGTGTAAATTCCGTGGTACATATCACGTATTCGATAAAAATGTTTGCCCAGCCAATAGAAAAAAGTGTACAGTGTGTAAAAAGAGAATTACAAATGTGAGAGAATTGAATTTTGAAAGTGACAGTTCTAATAGCAGCGACTCATGTTCACAATACCCAGTGAAAATTAATAAGATTGTTGACAACTCTAAATACGGTGGTGGTACAAAAGCCGAATTAAAACTAAAGTTTGATAAATGGGAAAAAATATTGTGCGGTCTCGATACAGGTGCAGTTGCAGATATATGTTTAATCGGATATAAACAGTATTATGGTTTAGTGAAATGTCCGAAATTAAATAAATCAAAAATAAAATTAAGCAGTTTTGAAATTGTAGTTCCATGTGATCATAAAAACAAAAGATACATATATTATAACTTTCCAAGCAGTTAAGTGATGTTAACCATGAACCATTTTTGTCAAATAGTGCCTGTATATCTCTTGGACTTCTAAAGTATTGCAATATTATAAAAAAAAATGAGCTACCACTCGATAAGAAAGGAAAGAATAACGAATTTGACATTAAAGTCGGGTTAAGTAAAAATATAAATAGTAGCGTAATAAATAAGTTATATAGAAAAATATATTGATGTGTTTACTGGCTACGGTTTATTGCGCGGTGAAATTGAACTGGAGATAGATAAATCGGTACAACCAGTTATCCAATCAGCTCGATGGGTTCCGATGGCCTTAAGAAATCGATAAGAAGCGGAACTGGATGCATTAGAGAAGGATGGAATTATAACAAAAGAAAAAAATAATACCGATTGGTTGAGTAATATTTTGTTAGTTAAAAATTACAACTCATTTAGAATCTGCTTAGATCCGATTACATTAAATGTTGCTATCAAACGTCCTCACTACCAATTCAATACATTGGATGAAATTTTGCCTTAGCTAGGAAAAGCTAAAATATTTTCTACAGTTGACACAACGAAGAGATTTTGGCATGTTAAATTCACCGAATCAAGTAGTAAACTTACAACATTCTGAACGCCTTATGGTCGATATAGATGACTAAGATTACCTTTTGGGATAGCGTCGGCGCTAGAAATATTTGAAAGTAAAATGTATGAAATCATACATGACCTCAAAGGTATTGAGATTCTTGCGGGTGATATTCTGATATACGGTTGTGGAGAAACAATATCTGATGCTGTAATGGACCATGATAAAAATCTCGAAGCTCTTTTATTACGATTAAGGCAAAATAATTGTAAGCTAAACAAATCCAAATTAAAGTTATGTCAAACAAGTGTAAAATTGTATGGATATATTTTAACCGATCAAGGTCTGATGGCAGATCAAACTAAACTATTAGCAATAAAAAATATACCATTTCCCAAGGGCAAGCAGGACTTACAATGCTTTATGGGTATGCTTAATTACCTAAGTAAATATATCAAGTATTTGAGTACAGAATGTGCTGAACTTAGGAAATTGACCTTAGAAAAAGCTAAGTGGAAATAGACTGCGAGTGAAGATCATCAATACCAAAGACTAAAAGATCTAGTCTCTGACGTAAAAAATTTAAAATATTTTGAAGTTGAAAAACAAATTACTATAGAATGAATGCACAGGACTTGGTGTAGCTGTTTTTCAAGATGATAAGATTATTGGCTATGCATCGTGAACTTTGAAATCAGCTGAAAAAAATTATGCGATGATTAAAAAAAAACTATAAGCAATAGTTTTTGCCTGCGCTCGTTTTGATCAGATGATAGTGGGAAATGTGACAACAAGAATCAAAACAGATCACAAACCATTGGTCTTGACCTTCAAGGAGCCGCTACTGAAAGCTCCAAAGAGACTACAGCTAATGTTAATGATTTTGCAGAGATATAATATAAATATTCAATATGTTGAAGGTAAAGCAAACATTATCGCAGATGCTTTGTCAAGAGCATCTTACGTCATTATGAGAAAATAATGCATTTAATAGGGAAATCAATCGTGCAAATATTTTCAAAATATCTTCGGCCAATGAACGAGTAGAAAATATACAATTAGAAAAACTTCAAGTGATCCATCTCTATACAAACATTGGTTAAGTTACAAATAGATGGTCGAAGAATATTCGTAATGTACCTGAAAATAAATATTAAAATGTATTTTAAATATAAAGATGAGTTATCTGCGCAATAAGGATTAATATTTCGTAATAATAAAATTTTAATTCCGTATACTTTTAGAAAACTAATGATAGAAAAAGTTCATGTTTCTCACCTAGGAATTGAAAATACCATTAAGTTTGCAATGGAGAATATATTTTGGCCTAACATGTCATCAGAAATAAAAGAGAAAGTGCAAATGTGCGATATATGTATGAAGTTTTCTAAATCTCAACCCAATCCACCGATGCAGTCACATGCGATTCCAACGTATGCTTTTCAATTTGTTTCCATGGATGTATTTTCAATTACATATAAAGGAAAACCATATACAATGTTGATTGTAATCGATAAATATTCCGATTTTTTCGAACTGGATATATTAAACAGCTTATCGGCAACAGTACTTATTGAAATTTGTAAAATAAATTTTAGCCGCCGAAATTTTGTTAACAAGCAATTTGAGGATTTTTCTCGAAAATGGGGATTCGAACATGATTCTTCATCTCCTCATTATCAAAGGGGAAACGGCAAAGCGTTAAATCCATTAAAATGGATTCAAGTCCAGTACAAAGAATTTTCTTTAGAAAAACTCGAACTTCTATACCTACAGCTATACAGGAGTACAGTACGAAAAATGTGGAATGTGTACCGGAACAAACGGTACAATTACGTCGTGATAGTAAATTCCATTTTGATAAAAAAACAAAGCAGTTACCTGAATTAGAAATTGGATAACATGTGGCTGTTCAAGCACAACCACAATCCAACAAACTATGGTCACAAGGAATTATACAGTAAAAGCTTAAAGATAGATCCTATTTGGTGAATGTTAAAGGGAATTAATATCGACGAAATATTGTACAAATCAAATCTCGTACTTCAGAAGACGAAATAGTCGAAAATAATACGGTACACTCGGAAAAAGTATGTTGATACTTTAATTAATTCTCAGAATATTGCCAACGACTCTACTGGTATAAAACTCAAATATTGACTCAAAATATCAACACAAACGATGTCTTGGAAGCCAATCAACAATCAACAAGTCGTCCGAAACGAAATATAAAACTTCCAAAAAAATTTGATGGTTTTTCAATTATATAAGTAGTTTAAAAAATAAATTAGATATCAGTATAACTTTGAATTATATAACTATGTGAATTATTTTTAAATAAAATTAAAACAGGGAAGATGTTATACTGTTATATGTATCTTGGGTCAGTTAGATATAGAACGCCATTCCGATGAGTTGTGCTCTAATAAATATATATAATATTCGTAGCAACCAAACATAACAGTTTTAGATTACTTGCGATGAATTTGGCAAAAACCATCCTCACCGCCTTGAAGTAGCGCTTTTAATAATGTATGTTGAATTTTTTAGTCTTCCATTGGTAGTTTGATCAATTTGTGCACACTTCTTCTAAAGACTGACTGTACTTGCTGTATGCACCATAACCACTCAGAAAATTCCGTCAGCGCCTTCATGTGTCTTCCTTCAGCAAAACCAAATCGCCGATGGTCAAGTTCGAATTAGCAGTGTGCCGGAGAGTACTCAAATATTCACAGAGAAATCTTCACCAGAGCCCATTGACCCGCGCTTGAACTTGTTTCCATCGCTTAGAACATGGAATATCTAACTGAACCACCCATTGTGAGAAAATAGTTCGTGGTAAGCAGATCAAAATCATCTAAACTATTATCATTCGGGCACAAAGGCCTTTAATTCAATATGCCGGTGATCTGATGTAGTAACGTCGACAGCTCTTCGAACGTCAGGGTGGAATCCTGTATTACTCTATACAAATGGTATTTCATCGAGTTAACCACTGACTCAACCAATCCGTTGAAATGAGTGATGCTGGCGGATTAAACTCAAAATGGATTCGATAAGATGCTATAAGTGTTCAAGTACATCTTTCTGGTGTCCCCTAAAAAAATATTATAGGTCATACACTTCTTTAAGTCGTCGTGATGTCCCGATAAAATTGGACCCATTATCTGTTTGAATATATGATGGGCACCATCGTAATCCGACAAAACTCTTCAATGCCATAATAAATGCTTCCGTGGTCATGTAGGACACTGCTTCCAAATGGATGGCTTTAATTACTGTATAACCACATACATAACCCTCTATTAATTTAGCCCCACGTCCCTTCTTAGATAAGAGACTAATTGGCCCGGCAAAATCTATAGCTACGTTGGAAAACGGCCTTACTGCTTACTGAATGGAATGATTTCCAAAATCGCAGAAGTTTGGTTGGCAATATACGTTTTCCATTTCCTTGGTATCTCTGAGAGCCACGCCAGGACCACGGTATAGAGTCCGTAGAAGCAAATAAGTGGTATTCCTCAATATTTAGCTATTCAAGTACTTGCTGAATCAGTTGGCTAACAAGCCAAGCTCCACACAACTCAAGCTTTGGGAGTCACATTTGCTTCAGTAAAGACACCTTAGTTTTCGCTGTCAGCAAAAGTATTGTAAACTGTGTCCCTCTGTATTGATAACTGTGGAGTAGGCTACGGTGGCATATGCATCCTCACTCGCATCCGAAAACCCATGGATTTCGTATTTAGTAATACCTTCTAGTCCATCAGATAAGAAGCGATGTAAGATTAACCCGGAAACCAGGACAGTTCAGTCAGTCGATTTCTAATTTTAATCCACGACTTTCCTACTGCCACAGGAACTTCCTGATCCCACTCAATGTTGAGAGCCCAACGTCTTTGAAGTAAGATTTTGGCAATTATAATGACAGGTGCCAAAAACTCAAATGGATCCTATATCTAAGCCACTTGTGAAGTAGTAAAAGTATAAAAGAGAGTATTGAGATTTGTCGTTGAAAATATAATGTTATAGCGGAATATTTTTTAATTAAAAATGTCAACGATTCAGCTGGAGTGCTATGTTCAGATTAAAAATTTAAGTTTTTTTCGCTGGTTAAGTGATCCTGAGTATCAACGTTTGACGCACTCCGTGGTAGAGTAAAAGCTTTGCTTTGCCACTTGTTGGTCTCTCGGTGGTACTATGAAGAAATTTGTCATGTTGGGTGTTGCGTTATAAATATGAAAAGACCACATACACTTTACCTTCAAAGGGCATTAAATCCACTCCGGAAGGCAAAAAGTTGCGATGGACTATTTGCAGGTAGAAATATTGACAATTATTAAACAACGCGCTTGTTAAAAGTTATATAGAAAATCGAAAGCACAACCAATTCTAATCGGACAAACTGGAATAAACTTCTGAAAGTAAGTAAAACATGAAAACAAATTGTAATGTACTAATTTTGAAAGTATCAAATATCAAGTAAGCAAGTAATTATAGTTGATTTTTATCAATGTCAATCATTAAAATACGATCTGTTATTATCAAAAGGTTCTGTAATAAAATAAAAATAGGTTGCTCTAAGCTGTGCGAAATTTGGCCAAAGCAATTCGGGCAATAGGGTTTCTTCTTTGCACTTTTCAAAATGAACCCGATTAGCGTTCGAAATCTCGGGCTTTGGTTGGAGGGGGATGGAGAGCCCTGAACCAATAAAAAATGTTTTATTAATAAATATTTCAATAACCGTAAAGATTAGAGTAAAATTAAATCGAATATTTTTCCAGTTGCAAACAGACCATTCTCTTAGCTGTATCTGGAAAGGCAATCACAAACCAAAAGACTTATATGCAGAAAGTCAAAGAAGTTTCAACAAAATCATCTTGTATAGTCATCATCTTACATTATCATACATTCAGCTAACTTCAAGTTAATTCTTTTCTAAATTGTGTTTTGCTTGTTTCTGGCAAACGTCACAAAAAAAGCGTGTTGCGAACTGACCATTCGGTGTCGACATTTTGTTTTTTTTAAAAGGCATATTTTAAAACCCAAAATATATGTTTATAAATTATATCTAAGGATATATTTCTCCATCCGTCAACAGGACCCACTCCTTACCATTTATATACAAAGTAACAAAAGTTCGGAAATGTCTAGCAAAGTTCCCAAATTTTTATTTTTTGGATATATGAACTGTATCTTATCAAAATTCGTGCAAGACACTTTCCGGTTTAGATAAATAAATTTATTTACATTTACTATGACATTTTATGATGTTATTTATAAAAAATTTTCTCATTTAGTTGATACATTTTCCTTTTTGGACAAAAAAAAAAGAACCGAACATAGAATATTTAGAATTTATATTTCCGAATAGAATAAATATATGCTGGTAACCACTCCTGCTATTATCTCCATAAATAATATGTATGTACAGAACACTTTATGTTACAAAAAAAAAAATTCTATATGCTCTATGCTGCTTAGTTTTATTGTGACGAAATACGAGTACATATACTATGTAGAGAAATGAAATTTGTGGCAAATATCTAATGTGTATCATGTTTAAAGTTACAGAGATATAAGTATACGACCAAAAATGAATTGAAACGTGTTCTGATATACAATTTATATATTTTTATTCCAGTTTTACCGTCTTTTACTATATACACATATACAATGTCGAACGAAATCATCATCAATCATCACCGCCAAACATGAAAATGTTTCAATTATTAAACCAAACGATATATAGTGTACGGTTCATAAGAGAAAGATGCCATCCATCTATACTTCTGTGTATATTATATAGACCTAACGAATATTAGAATTCTTGTCGTATACAAAGCCACCCAAAATTCTTTTTTTTTTTTTTTTTTGAATGATGAATGATAAGATTAGTGTTGATGATGAATCATTTTGATCAGTTTTCTTCTTTATTTTTACCGTTACAGCCAACATATATGTATGAACTAAAATGATAAAAAAAAAACTTTCAATCTTTACATATATACGAGTATTTGGTACCTAAGATTTTCGGTTGGTTGGATGGTATATACTGGTTATGTACCATGTAAATGTATTCATCTTCATCATGTACGGTTATATATTATGTTGAACATTTTTTTTTTTTTTGTATTATGCTCTAACCTAAAACCTTATCATAATAATATTACATTTTTTACATTTTTTTTTGTGTTCGTTTTTTGTGCAAAAACTTATTTATTTTATTCAGAGCCATGGCAAATTCTTATAAAAAATACGAGCATAATAATAATGTTGTATGTTTGACGTGCATACCAAAAAATCATTTTAATTTTTTTTTTTTTGTTTTTGTATTTTGGTTATTTTGGTTTAAATGATGAGTTCGTGTTGTTTTTACAAAAAAATAAATAAAAATGTTAAACTTCGAATAGGAAGATGGTTTTCCGAGGAAAATGAAGGAATAGAGAAAAGTTGATGATAAAAAAGTTGGTTTTTGGTAAATTTTTAATGAAATTTTGTATTTTTTACTGCTTTATTTTACTTATGGATTATACTTTTTTTTGCTTTTCTTGATTTTATTATTTTTTTCTGCAACTTTACATTACTTTTAGTGGTAAAAGGAAACAACAACAACAAAAAATGTATAAACATACATGATATGAAAATGTTAAATATATGTATATGAAAGATTTAGATAGTAACAAAATAAAATAAAAACATATGCTTGGTTTTATGCATGTGTACATAATAATATTCGAGGATAAGAATTTTTTTTTTTTTTTTAATTAAATTTTCTTGCAAACAAAAACAACTTCAACGATGAAATTTAAATATTATATGCGCGATTCTCTCGCCTCATGTAATTTTTGTATTCCAACTTTAAACGTGTTTAATTAAGTCTCCCACGGTTCAGTGGGTTGGCGCGCACAGGTAAAAAAACAAATTTCCCGATTTCAATGTGCCATTTTCTAAGATTAGAAATTTATTCATGTAACATAAATATGCGTATAGGTTTTTACGTTTTTTTCCCTTATCCTACAGCATTATTTCTACCCCATTTCATCAAATAAGAGATTTAGAAATGGTCTTTGAACACAAAACAAAATTAACAAAAATCTTTCATTTTTTTTTTTTTTTTGGCTGTTGTTTGAAACAATATCAACCATAGCAAATATATTAAAAAAGGTTCTCAAAAAAAAATGTTGGTTCGACAACAGAGAATGAAATATAATGGACAAAAATGAAAGGGAATAATGAAGGGATGAAATATGATAAATTCACAAGATTTTGTACAAGGGTTTATGTATATATAATATAGTCTAGAGAGATTTAAATATTTCTTATGTTGATTTACAAAATATTATATTTATAATATACCAACAACAACAACATAAAAAAAAATTAGTAAAAAATTTCGTGTTGCTAATTGAATTAAATTTAATTATGCAAATATTTTATGTTGGAGTTATGTACATGATATGCAAATTATTGTTACTTTGTTTAATATTTAGTTAAATGCTAAAATTATTTTCACTTTAGAGCTATTAAAAAATAAATTTTGATAAAATTATAGAATTCTTTGAGCAGTCAAGTGGAATTTTAAACGGGTTTCATGTGCTTTGTGTATTTCTATTTAATTTTTTTGCCGTATTTATACGAAAACATTTGTAAAGATTTATTTACACATTTTGAGTTATGATTATTGAGTTGTTAGTCATTAACAATATAATCGGACTATTTCATACTTATGTATAGAGCCCGGATTCTTATGTAAGTACATATTTTGCATGTAAATTAATATTTGCTCTTTAAATGCATTTATAATTTGTGTGTATATTTTATCATTTTACAATGTTTATTACGCCAAACATTGTTATTTCGCGCATATTCCGATTTTAACTCCATTTTTAGCGTTTTTTATAAAAGAAGTATAGAAACGTTGGAAAATTAAAGAAAATTTATTTCTTCGATTTTAATATCCGTGAAGGTGGAAATAAGCTTTTCGAAACATAAAACATTCTAAATTGATGGCACCACAATCACTTGCATTCAAAAATTTTAAAAATAATTTGATTATTCCTTCTGTCGTGTAAAGCCGCAAAAATCGATGTTTGTCTGATTGATATAAGTAAAATAAATGTGTAGAATTAAAAAAAAAAAAATTAGAATTTGCGGAATCTGTAGAATTTATTGAATTTACAAAATTTCTAGTATCTAAAGAGTTTATGAAATTAATAGAAATTATTACGTTTTAAGAATAAGTCAAATGAGCATGTAGAATTTATAGAACTCATAGAATCTACAGAAATTAAAAAATTTATAAAATTCATAAAATTTATTTAGAATTTGTAGAATTTATAGGAATAGAAGTATGTATAGAAATTATATAGTTTATTCACTTATTAGAATTTAAAAAATTTAAAGGATGCGTAGAATTTAAAGAAATAACTGAATTTTGAATTTATAGAGAATTTGTGGCATTTATATAAATTGTAGAATTTATAGAATTTGTAAAATTTATAAAAATTATAGAGTTTATAGAATTTAAATGAATAATGGAGTTTTTAATTTTTGAAGAATTTACATGTAAGTTCTAGAATTAAAACAATTTATAGGAACTCGAACTCTTCTATAGAAAGAATCTACAAAATTTAAAAAAATTAAAGAATTTCGAAAATTAGTAGAATTTAATAAATTTATAGAATTTATAACATTTATAAATTTACAGGGCTTATAAACTCACTAGAAATTACAAAATTCACAGAATTAGTAGAATTTTTGAAATTTGTCGAATTTACCGACTTTAAAAAATTTAGAGAATATATCGAATTACAGGATTTGTTAAATTTATAGAATTGACAGAATTTAAAAAAACTTACTATAAATTTTTAGACTTAATAGAATTTATAAAGAATTTGTGTAATACTTTTTACACTATCTGCCATGGGCACTTGGCGTCACACACAATATACACACATTTTTTAATTTTTTTAAAAAGCACTTGTTAAATAAATTTTGCGAAATAGTTAACAAACGTTTTTTAAAAAATTTCAAAAATGTTTGTAGTAATTTGTGTAATTTATAGAATTTAGAAAATTTATAGAATCATAATTCATAGTTTATAGACTTAGTAGAATCTATAAAATTTTTAGAATTTATCAATTTTTAAAAATCTAGGGATGCAATCACAGGGTTGGTAAATTCATAGAATTTACAGGATTTTTAGAACTTAGCAACTTACGAAATTTTTTGATTTGATAAAATTTATACAGAATTTGAGTGATTTATACAACTTAGAGAATATATAAAATTTTCAGAAATTATTGAGTTCATAGAATTTGAAGAAATCATGCAATTTTTAAAATAGGTAAGACAAATATGAATTTGTAGAATTTAAAGAATTTACAAAACCTAAAATCTACAAAATTTGCAGAATTTATAGAAGTAGTAGGATTTCAAATATTTGTAGAGTTAATAGAATTTATAAAATTAATAAAATTTTAAATTTATGTTTACATAGGCATAATAGGAATTATAACATTTGCAGAAATTATGAAATTTACCGATTAATTTATAGAATTTCGTAAAATTTATGGGATTTATAGGATTTGCAAAATTAATGATTTTGTAAAATTGATTGAATTTGCAGAAATTATAATGCGGGAGTTATAGAATTTAGGAGATTTATAAATTTAAAGAGTTTATAGACTTAGTAGAATTTATAAAATTTAGAGGATATATCGTATTCACGGGGTTTGTAAGATTTATAGTACTGGAATGATTTATTAAACTTAAAGAACTTTTTGAATTTTTTGACTTTATAGAATGTATACAAAATTTTTGACGATTTAAACAATTTATTGGATAAATTAAATTTATACAAATTTTGGAGTTCATAAAATTAAAAAGAGTCAATCAATGTTTAAAATAAGTCAGATATGAGTTTGTATTGTAGAATTTAAATAATTTACAAAACTTCAAATCTACAAAATTTGTAGAATTTATAGAATTTAAAAAATTTAAAGGATTTGTAGAATTTAAAGAAATAACTGAATTTTTACACTTTATATAGAATTTATAGAGAATATTTAAAATATCTCTGGATAAAGCCTATTTATTTATTTTATAAATAATTACATATTATTTGTGACGTTTCGGACGTATATCAAATCCATTATCAAACTCAAAAAAAAAAATGAAGAACAATCTTCCTTAGAGATTAACAACTTATGGTTGGTACAAAAAACCGTAAAAATATTTGTTAACAACTGACAATAAATGTTTGTATAATTAGTTTTAATACAAAAGAAAAAAAATTAATAAATAAAATGTTTCGTCACTTATTTCTTGTAACAGAAACTTTTAGATAATTATAACAATCTTCACTACTTTAAATTATCCAGCGTCACGAAGGAAAAAACTGATTCACAGAAGAAAAAAAAACAAGTCCAGTAATTTGACATAAAAACCAAAACCATCACTTTTCTACTACTGTACAAATTTAAACAAAGCAAGACAGAGGATTGTATGTAAATAACAACAACCAACTGAGTGTGGGCTAATAATAACTAAAAACTGTTACAGATTACATATACATTAACCTGTTTCCAAAATTTATACTAAGTATGAGTATCAATCCGAATAATGGTAGTATCCGCCACTCGATGTCAACCCAAAAAATAGAAAAATAAAAAGAAATAAAACCTTCCAAAAATGTGTTAAACATGGGTCCAGAGCCACACCAGCCTAAGCTATTTATAAGGAACATGTTTACTACTTTGAAAAAATATATTTGATCTAGATTTTTTATCTATATAAAAAATTGTAAGTGTCTCTGATATAGTCACAATTATTTTGTTTGTTGATAGTTCTCTGGTTCTTTTTTATATGGAGCATTTCAAGCACTCGTCTCTTGCTATAGTTAGACTCATATTCTAAAATTTTAACATCATCAAAATCAATATTGTGTGAAGTAGAAGCCAAATGTGCAGACAAGGCACTTAAATTATCATTGCCAATTGTATTTCTTCTTAAAGCTTGCGTTGCATCGTATTTATGTTGAGAAAAACGGGTTTTGAGACATTGTTTAGTCTGACCAATATAAGAACAATCACACTCACACTTGACTTCATACGCAACATTGCTAGCAGATTCTATGGTGATACTGTCTTTTAGTTTGGAAAACACGGAACTACCTAGACAAAAACTTGAACGACCCACAACTTTAAAATTATATTTACCCAGGCAAACCTTAACTTTCTCGAAAAGATTTCTTACATAAGGGATGGAAATGTACTTGATATTGTCACTTGGGTTTAATGTTTGAGATGTATTCCTGGTAGAATAATTGCGGATGAAATATGAACAATGTCATCCGCAATTATTATGGATTTTAACATGTTAAATGGATATTTATTGGAAAGTAGAGTTTGAGTGAGTATTTGGAAATTTTTGTTGTGAAAGATTGGATCAGATAAATTTATAATTTTTTGGGTGAGGAGGGATATGGTATTACGTTTATAAGTTAGAGGTAAATGTGAATTGAAATTTAAGTATCTGCCAGACCAAGGCTCTTTGTGATACCAATCAGTGATCAAACTTTGTTTAAATTTGTACAGTAGTAGAAAAGTGATGGTTTTGGTTTTTATGTCAAATTACTGGACTTGTTTTTTTTTTTCCTTCTGTGAATCAGTTTTTTGCTTCGTGACGCTGGATAATTTAAAGTAGTGAAGATTGTTATAATTATCTAGAAGTTTCTGTTACAAGAAATAAGTGACGAAACATTTTATTTAATAATTTTTTTTCTTTTGTATTAAAACTAATTATACCAACATTTATTGTAAGTTGTTAACAAATATTTTTACGGTTTTTTGTACCAACCATAAGTTGTTAATCTCTAAGGAAGATTGTTCTTCTTTTTTTTTTTTTTTAGAGTTTGATAATGAATGTGATATACGTCCGAAACGTCACAAATAATATGTAATTATTTATAAAATAAATAAATAGGCTTTATCCAGAGATATTTTAAATATTAATAAAACTACAAGCCTAAGAAACTTCTAACAATTTATAGAGAATTTGTGGCTAACTATGTATATAATTTGTAGAATTTATAGAATTTGTAAAATTTATAAAAATTATAGAGTTTATAGAATTTAAATAATTCATGGAGTTTTTAATTTTTGTAGAATTTACATGTAAGTTCTAGAATTAAAACAATTTATAGGAACTCGAACCCTTCTATAGAAAGAATCTACAAAATATAAAAAATTTAGAGAATTAGTAGAATTTAAAAAATTTATAGAATTTATTACAGTAGAAATTATGAAATTCACAGAATTAGTAGAATTTTTAAAATTTGTAGAATTTATCGATTTTAAAAAATTTAGAGAATATATCGAATTTACAGGATTTATTAAATTTATAGAATTGACAGAAATTAAAAAACTTACTAAATTTTTAGACTTAATTAGAATTTATAAAGAATTTGTGTAATTTATAGAATTTAGAAAATTTATAGAATTATGAGTTTATAGACTTAGTAGAATCTAAAAAATTTTTAGAATTTGTATAATTGAAAGAACTTATCAATTTTTTAAAATTTAGAGAGTATTTCCTATTCAGAGGGTTTGTAAGATTTATATTTAGCGAATTTTTAGAACTTAAAAACTTACTAAATTTTTTCACTTTATAGAATTTATACACAATTTGTGTGATTTATTCAACTTAGAGAATATAAAAAATTTACAGAAATTATTGAGTTCATAGAATTTGAAGAAATCATGCAATTTTTAAAATATAACTCAAATATGAATTTGTACAATTTAATGAACTGACAAAACCTAAAATGTAGTAGGATTTCAAATATTTATAGATTTAATAAAAATTGTAAAATTCATAAAATTATACTTTATTTATCGATTAATTTATAGAATATAAAATATATCGCATTAATAGAGTTTGGAAGATTAATAGAATTCACAGGATTTGCAAAGTTAATGGGTTTGTAAGATTTATTGAATTTGCAGAATTTAAAACACCTACAAATTTTTTGACTTTATAGAATTTATAAAGAATTTGATTTGTGGGATTTATAGAATTTAGAAAATTTATAAAAATTTATAAATTTAAAGAGTTTATAAATTTAGTAGAATTTATAAAATTTAAAGAATTTGTAAAATTTGATTTTAAAAAATTTAGAATATACATCGTATTCACAAGGTTTGTAAGATTTATAGAACTTAAAGGATTTATTAAACTTAAAGAACTTTCTGAATTTTTGACTTTATAGAATGTATACAATAGTTTTGACGATTTATGCAATTTATTGAATAAATTAAATTTATATAAATTTTCAATCAATGTTTAAAATAAGTCAGATATGAGTTTGTAGAATTTTAATAATTTACAAAACTTTAAATCTACAAAATTTGTAGAATTTATAAAATTTAAAAAATTTATGGAATTATTAGAATCTATAAAATTTATAAATAGAATATATAAATAAAATTCAAAAATTTATACATTTTTATATTGCTCACTCGAAATTAGAAAATTTGTAGAATTTATCGATTTTTTAAATTTATAGAATATACCGCATTCACAGACTTTGTAAGATTAATAAAATTTACAGGATTTGCAGAATTTAAAGATCTTTCTGAATTTTAAGACTTTATACCATTTGCATAATTTAGAGAATTTAAAGAAATGTTAGATTTATTAAATTGATGTATTTTATATAATTTATGAAATTTATAGAGAAATTTATAATATTTTAAAATTTGAAGATGTTTTATTGAATTTAAAAAATTATAATTTATAGAACTAATCGGATTAATAAAATTTAAGAAATGTTTAGCATTTATTGCATTTGTAGAACTGGAAGAGATAATAGAATTACTCGAATTAACATAATTAATCGAATTTATTGAACTTACAAAATTTATACTTAGAAGTTAAAGAATTTATAACATTTATAGTTTATAAAATTTGTAGATTTGATCGAATTCATTAATTTACATTTATAGAATTACAGGAATTTATAATATTTATAGCATTCATAGAAATTGTGGAATTTTAGAATAATTATATTCCTTTTTTTAAAATGTTTATTATAGAATTTATCGAACATAAAATTTATAATTTTTGTTTATCAAAATATTTTACCATTTTTAGTGCATATTTTAAAGTATTTAGAATGTATACATGCATACACTGAGAGAAAAAATCCATTCTATAATTAAATACTGATATATTTAATTTCAAAACGTTCCGGCAATTTAATTTATGTACAAAATATATTTGATTTTAATATAACCATTTAAATTTAAATTTGTACGTATTTAAATATGAAAATTATTAGAATATCTCTAAAATACCATTTTAAGGTTAAAAGCGTTATTTTAAATATATTGTTTGAAATTTTTTTTAACGCACTTTATTAATGTTTAACGCAAATCTGTTAAATTATACATTGTACATATTTTTCTAACTCTTTTTAAATTATTAATTTATTTTTAAATAGAAAATATTTTAGTATTATAACGTACATATTTGTCTCAAATTGGTTTTCGAAAAATGTGTATTTAAAATAAAAATTTTCCTTTAAAACATTTTTTGTATCAGTTTTTAACATGACGATTTAGTTTTTAAGAGAACGCTATTAAATTTTATGGTGTTCATATTTTTTGCTTTGAAAAAGTAAAAAGGCACTTTAAAATGAAACAAAAAATCATTAAATACTGATTTGTTTTTATATTTTAGCGATACTTTTGATTTCGAAATTGCGAACTCATTTTTAATTTTTAGAACAGTATTGTGTAGCTAGAAGGTGAGCATAATATTTCAAGTGCAGATTTTTTAAATAAAATAAATTGCTACAAAACTTACAAAATGTAAAAAAAAAATAGATTTAAACGATAGTGACCAAGTACAGCGGATGATTGCTAATAGTGAATTAGTAAACGGCAGTGTTGTACGTCCCGAATAATTTAACAAATCTTAATTCGGACAAAAGTTATTGATAAACCTGTTAGTAGACTTTGATTTAGAAATATTTTATTCCGATTTGAAAGGTAAATTATTTTAAATTTCGTGTTAAAACTTGCATGTTAAATATGAATTTTTATTCGGACAATTATTTCCAACAAATCATTGTACAGTTATACAAAGATAATACAGTTCAAAGTGCCACTTGAAATGTTAATTTCTATAAAAGTGGGATTTTTGCATCATACAAAATTGTAACTTCGATCTCTAAATCTTTAGGAAGATAATAGCGGTTGCGGTTCAAGTAATTGTTGAAATAAACGCGCTAAATCAAACCTGTTATTCTAAACAAATGATATACAATATATATTTGATTTCAGAGTATCTCATCATTATTAAATGAAAACTCCAAAGGCCAAGATTGATTACACATTACTACGAGAGAAATTCGTCTTTCACTGTTATACAAAGAAATGTTTTAATACTAATAATTATAGAGGACATCATATGCAGGAATATAATTTTGAAACGTTCCGATTTTTCAGACATTCTCCAATAAATAATCATATTATTCTTCCCAAATGAGAAAAAAGTTTCCGTAAGTGTTTTAAAGTTTTTTGTTTTCTTTAAATTTGTTTGAATGTTAATATGTAATGATAAATTATAGGACTATTATTATATTCCACGAAAACCAAAAAAACATCCACAAGGAAAATTAAATGCGAAGTATTTCAGCTCTAACTGCGAGTTCGCGACAATATTCTGCGGAAAAATTTTCAGCAAGCAACCAATCAAAGTAGTCTATTTCGTAAACAAATTTCCCATTCCGAATAAAATATTTTTCAATGGGGCATGCTTATTCGCCGCTGTTTTTAAATGCAGGACCCTCGGTAAAGGGGAGCATGTGAAATTTCATTAGTGTTTTATATCGAAAATGTTTGGTGAATTTAATAACACAAAAAAAAAATTTATATTTTAAAATGTTTATAAGTCGTTAATCGACGCGTTCAAACATTATTGTAACCTTTATAACGTCGGTAAGGACATCTGATGTGCGGAAACAAAAACAAACTGTTTTTGCATGCCCCATCCTGCTGAAAATTTTTCCGCAGAATATTGTCGCGAATTCGGACTAAAACTAAAAAACACAAATTTGATGGAAACCTCCAAACTGTGAAGAAACAAACTAAGCCGAAACTACCCAGGCAACTGTAATAGTAGAAGTTGACGAGACAATTTCAATAGCTTTAAAAACTGCATTGCAGCGAGAAAACTCTGACTGGAATGAATCGTGTGAAAAATGGAGAATACGTCAACTAGAACTTTAAAAGTTATCTAATATCGAGTTTTTAGAAGCTTGACCGAAACTTAAAGATTTCAGAGCACCACAATTGGTAACTTTTGTTCAATATTTATTGATTTAATATATTAAAAATAATTTAATTTTTTTAGATTGCTATTGATTTCCAGCTGCTTCATCCAAATAGAGATCACCCACTGAAAAATAAATAGAACACTTTCAAGGAAAAAATTACATTATTTTATGAAAATATTAACAACCCTGATTCTAGAGCACTTTTTAACTGTATTATGCTATATTTGTATATTTTATCAGTAACTTTCAATATTTTAATAATTAATAAATACAATTATTTTAAGAGAGTTTTTATTATGGTAAAGTATTTACTTTAAAGATAATGAAGTTCGATTTTAATTTTATTTTAAAGGAAATGTTTTTAAATTAAAGTTAAATACAATATGTATACGGTAAAGTATTCAAATTAGATATAAAAAGGTTCGTTTTTAATTTTTCGTTAAAGGAATATTTTTAAATTAAAAATGTTCCAATTAAAATTTGTAGGTAAAATATTCAATTTAGAGTTAATAACGTACGCTTTTAATTTTATTTTATAGGAAACGTTTTAAAATTAACAGTGATGTTGTTAAATTGTTTGGTAAAGTATTCACTTTAAAATTACCAATGCTCATGTTTAATTTTCTTAAAGCGAATGCTTTTCATTTTAGATTATTTTTATTTAAAATCATTTGAAAAATATTCATTTTTATATCAAAAATATTTAAATTCGGTTGTGTTTTACATTTAAAATTATTTAAATTTAATACATTTTCATTTAATTTCAGCATTTAATTTCATTTTGTTTATTTTCAGAGTATAAACATCCGCGCTCTACTTACATACATATACGTATAATTTTTAGAAATCGTATTTTTTTTTTTTTTATTAAATTACTTATGCAGGGCAAAATTTTAGATTTCATTTCCAAAATTTCTAAAGATCCTATTAAAATTTACAGAGAAAATTAAATTTCGATACCTACATACTGAAAAAAATATTACCGTAGCATTAACGAAGTATTTTCGTTATTGTTTTAACAGAAAAAAATCGTTAATATTTCAAATTTATTTTAACCTATTTTAACGTTTGAAGAATTTTAATAATATTTATGTATACAATTGGCAGAATATTTCAAAGTTATTTTAACAATATTCCATTTACAAGATTATAAAATACGAAAGAGATAGAATGTTTGTTGTAGCAAAGAATTTTTTATTACATTCTGTGGTTTCATTATTTAATATAACATAATAAATATTTCTTAGCTGTTATTAAACCTAATTAAAAATTGTTTATAATTATAGTATTTGGGTGAAAGAATAACAAAATTCTTATAGCTCGCTACATTTAAATTGAAATGTTAATCATTCTTTAATAATCGATACAGAAAATGTACATATATTCAAAATTGCTTAATTTCAGATTTAGCATACAATGCAAGTAATAAAAAAGAGAAGATGGGTTTTTGTTGTATAATAAACCTCAAGATAATAATTAATTTTAATATTTAGTATTTTTTTTTTAACTTTAGAATGCAACCACAACAAAAAAAAACAGTTAATAAAAATTTAACCATAGTAGCTGCGATTTTTATTCGCGATAGCTGCTACGGAGAGCAGTCTTATAAAAAATGGCTGCCGGTAGCGCTCCGTATAAATAGGTAGAGCCAAATATAAATATCAAGTTTTCGCGTAACAATTGAATTAAAAATGAAAAATAGTGCGTCAAATTTAAATGTAAGTATAGAAAATTGACGGCTCTCGATACCAGCTTTCGGGCCGAATAAAAAACGCAACAAATAGTAACAATAATATATAATTTTTTTTAGATTGGTTTACAAGTTTGATCATTTGATCGAAAAGAATTAAGAAAACGAAATCAAAATCCAGAATAATTACGTGTACAGTAGCAAAATAATTGTTTTTTTTGCTATTACTGTACCTACTCCAAGACTAGTGACGTCATTGATTTTATTTTTATATTTTTTTCTTAAATTAATTCAAAGTTCGTACCAAAACAAAAAAATTGGAATTTGCAAATCGAGGACAATGGCAGAATGCTACCATCATACGGATCCCTTGGTGATGCCGCTGAACGTAAAATTGCAGAATTTCCTAAGCGAATGATTTAAATCATTTGAACAGCTGTGATGTGATCCGGTCTATAATCTTGCAGTTTTATTTTTACTTTTAATAATGTTAAGCCACTTCATACGCCGCAATCTGTTGTAAATGAGCATATGCTCAAAACCGAGAGTGGAATCATGAGGGTGGTATTTAACCCAAAATTGTTGTATATATAAATAAATAAATAAATAAATAAATAATCATCCATAGATCGAAAAATGTCTGGCTTCGAATCTTCTTTTATTTTGCAATAGATTTGATTGAACAACACTTTTATATACATACATATATATTTTTTTTCGTAATTCAATTAATACTTTAATAATGTTACTGTTTTCTAATGTCAATCTATCACGAATATTAATTTTGTTACCTCTAACTTGGTCATCTGGTCTGCATAAATTTATAAAGTTTCGACATAACAGCATACAACAAAACTAAAAGAGGCGGCGTAATCTATTAGCTAACTAGTGGGAAGGGTGAATTTTGTTTTGTTTCGTTCTCGGACAATTTTTAGTTTGTCTCGAGTGATAAATGTGAATTTGTATGCGATCTATCAATTTTCTGGTAGATTAATTAAAATTTCAAAAACATGCCGCCAATTCAACTGCGCTTTGTCGTAGATTACGTTGTATTCTGGCCTTTACCTTTCGAACTATATCTGGCGATGTTGCTGTTTTTCAATGTCCACCTCCATGGCGTTTTTTGATGCTACCAGTTTTATTGTAACGTGTAATGGTCCGATAAACAAACATTTTGTTCACATGTAAATGTCGTAGTCGTAGCTCATTAATAATGGCTGGTTGCGAATTTCCAGCCAAATACAAAGCAATAACACCGGAATTTGTGGCATTTACATATATAATTTGTAGAATTTATAGAATTTGTAAAATTTATAAAAGTTATAGAGGTTACAGAATTTAAAGGAATCATGGAATTTTGAGCTTGTGGAATTTATAGAACTTACAAAATTTAAATAGTTTATAGCAACTCGAACTCTTCTATAGAAAGAATCTAAAAAATTTAGAAAATTTGAAGAATTTAGAAAATTAGTAGAATTTAAAAAACTTATAGAATTTATAAAATTTATAAATTGACAGAGTTTCTAGACTCAGTAGAAATTATAAAATTCGCAGAATTAGTAAATAGAATTTTAAAATTTTGTAGAATTTATCCAATTTAAAAAATTTAGCGAATATGTCGAATTTACAGGATTTGTTACATTTATAGAATTTACAGAATTTAAAAAACTTACTAAATTTTTAGACTTAATAGAGTTTATAAATAATTTACATATGTAATTTATAGAATTTAGAAAATTTAGAATTATAATTCATAGAGTTTATAGACTTACTTAGTAGAATCTATAAAAGTTTTAGAATTTGAAAAATTGAGCATATCGCATTCACAGGGTTTGTAAGATTTATAGAATTTACAGGATTTTTCGAACTTAAGAACTTACTAAATTTTTTGACTTTATAGAATTTGTACATAATTTGTGCGATTTTTACAACTTAGAGAATATATAAAATTTACAGAAATTATTGAGTTCATAGAATTTGAAAAAATCATGCAATTTTAAAAATAGATAAGTCAAATATGAATTTGTAGAACTTAAAGAACTTATGTATTTAAGTTAGAAAACCTAAAATCGACAAAATTTATAGAATTTATAGAAGTAGCAGGATTTCAAATATTTATAGAATTAATAGAATATATAAAATTCATTATATTATAAATTTATATTGTTTATACATAGGCTTAATAGAAATTAAAAAAATTTGTACAAATTATGAAATTTATTGAATTTATCGATTTTTTTAAAATTTATAAATATTCCGAATTAACAGAGTTTGTAAGATTTATTGAATTTGCAGAATTTACTACAAAATTTTTGGACTTTATAGAATTTATAAAGAAAAGAGATAGATATTTATAAAATTTATAAATTTAGAGAGTTTATAGACTTAGTAGAATTTATAAAATTTAAAGAATTTGTAAAATTTGATTTTATAAAATTTAGAGAATAGAAACTTATAGAGCTTCCTGAATTTTTTGACTTTATACAATATTTTTGACGATTTATACAATTTATTGAATAAATAAAATGTATTCAAATTTTGGAGCACTTAAAATTAAAAGAAGTCAAGCAATGTTTAAAATAAGTCAAATATGAGTACGTATTAGTTAAATAAAGCAGCCTTAGTGAAAGTCTTTGTTTTTTCGTGGAGAAAATAATATCACAGATAAGAATAGACAGATGTACATCTTGTATGGGCCAAATTTACATTAGAAATTTCAATACCAAATTCTAATCTAATCCTTTTAGAGCAGGACGTATATATTGTAAAATACAATTTTGTTTGAAGTTGGTTTATGTTTGCTTTGATATAATCAAAATAGCCATGCCATGTTTGCTTTGATATAATCAAAATAGCCATACGTAAAAAAAGATAAAAAGAGACAGAAATGTACGTCCTGCTCTAAAAGGATTGGATTGGAATTATTGTATTGAAATTTCTAATGTAAATTTGGCCCATACAAGAAGTACATCTGTCTATTCTTATCTGTGATAATATTTTAAAAAAAATTTAAATTCTATTCGAATTATAATTATAAAAGTTTTTATCGATAATCTTTATATTATATAATATCTACTATCGGATTTCATCTACAGATAATAAACAAGATGGCGAAAGAGTAAGATTGACTATTTAGTTTAGCTGAACAAAACTTAATATTAAAAAATAAATAAAAAAATAATAATAAAAAGTTATCATTGGAAAACTAAATTAGTTTAATACAAGAGGTGTTTTAATAATTTTTGTGAAGAATGACAATAGTGTGTCTAAAATTTTCAATTTTCAGATAAACAATAAACTAATAAAATCTAATTGGACTAACTATTAAAAATAAAAAGTGCTATAAAAAAGGAAAAAAAAAATGTCCTCTGAATCTAAAACTACTGACAATCTGTATAATACAAGAAATAATAAAAATAAAAATGCTCAAATTAATGAAATTCTCCATAAAGAAATTCCAACTAATAAAGATTTACTGACGACAGCAATATCTTCCTATCAAGATAAAGTGTATGATGAACTGGAAACGACGAAACAAATTTTCTCATCAGAAAATAATAAAATAAAACAAGAAGTCTCGAATGATAAATTCGAATTAAATCTAGCGAAACAAAAGTTGCTCGAGACCGAAATTATTATCACAGGGCTACCAAAAACTGAGATTGAAGTGGCAGACTTCGTAGACCGTTTGTGCAACAAGCTTAAGACTAAGACTGGCGTCATAATATCTAAATACATATATCAACGAAAACCAATATAAAACAAGATGTTGTAACTGTAAAGTTTATCAGTCTAACCGAGAAATCATTTATGATGCTACACAGGGATAATGGGCCAGTTTTGATTGAACAACTCTTTCCGGAAGTCGAAATAAAAAACCGTATTTACATTAATGATAGATTAACCCCTGAAAATATGAATATCGTGAATACTCTGCGTAAACTGCAGCGGGATAAACAAATCTTCAAATATTGGTACAGGCATCAAAGGTGTTGATTCTTTTCAGCTAGGAACTGTAGAACAGTTGGTGGAGTGTCTACATTTACTCGACAAAATCTTTCGTTTAAACTAGTGTATGAAAATTCGTATTATGAGAATGATTTCTTGATTATACAAAGCATACGTTTAAATTTATCTATTTGTGGAACCTATAAACCTCCTGATGCGGATAGTGCGCTATTTATTCATTTTTTTAATCAATTAACAATGGAGCATCATAATAATTTATTCGTTAATTGTGGCATCAACATAAATTTATTGAATAAGAATACGGTGACAGTAAATTACTTGAGTACTCTTAAAATGTGTGGCTTAAATATTGTTAGTAAAATTGATCAATAAATTTACACTAGAAAGCATTATAATGGGACGATCTCCATTTTAGATCACATTTCGACAACTCTGAGTGATAAGTTCAATATCTATATGAGTGAAACTTGTCGTAGTGACCACCGATTTATGATAGTTAACACAGTTAATACAAAGCTTCCTCGTAAATATGCCAATACCAAAATATTGTTAACCAAGGTTGATTACGAAGCGGTTTTGAATGCCCGCTCTTGTTTAGATATAAATAACTTAGATTTCGACCAAGTTTGCGAAAAGCTTTATTGCAAAATTTGTAAACACCTCGTAAATGCCAAAGACGTCAATTTAGAAAAACAAAAATCATGGTTTAATAAAAAACTTGAAGGTATAATTAAAGAACGAGATACTTACTATCGCTTACATAAAAAATACTCAAACAATACCTTTTTTCAGTTCAATTTAAACCACTAAGAAAAGCAGTTAAATCAGAAATAAAAGTTAGTAAAACTGGGTACTACTCTAACGAATTTAGTAAAGTAAAGAATAATAGTAAATAATTATGGTCATTAATATCTAATACATTCAACAATCAAACCAAAGTTGCAAATAATCTTGATTTTCAGACCAAAGTTAAAGATAAAATAATTAATGACCAAGAAATGATTTCTGATTTATTTAATGAATATTTTTGCAAGATCGGGAAACAATTGAATGCTAAATTAGCATTAAAATATCCCCATTTTGTTATAATTTCAGTACCCAATGTTGAACGCCTAACCCAGTTTGCTAATATATCTATAAGGAAGAAATGAGCATCACTGTCTCTAGTCTTAATTTATCGTCTGCTTCTGAGAATCCATTAATAAAAGTTTTCTAGTAGGTACCTTCCCCTATCAATTTAAAATTTCAAGAATTACACCGATTTTTAAAGGTGGAGATAATTTGGAAATAAAAAACTTTAGACCTATATCGGTTCTTCCATCTATTTTCAAAATTTTTGAGAGAGCTATACACATAAAACTTGTACATAAGTTATATCAAGATAAAATCCATACTTAATAATAACTTATTTGGGTTTTTAGAGGGTAGTAGTACTTTGTCTGGTAATTACAGCTTGTCTATTTCTGGATTTGACAAAAACCTTTGATACCGCAGATCACGACATTCTTCTATCTAAACTAATAGGTTATGGTATCACTGGCGCGGCATTCTCTGTAATACCTTATTATTTAAAAGATAGGGAACAATATGTTGTAATAAACTCGATTATATCTAAAAGGTTACCTATTGTTAGTGGAGTTCCCCAGGGATCTATTCTAGGACCTGTATTGTTCCTGCTGTACATTAATGATATTTTTGACTTAAAGCTTTATGGAACTATACAACTATTCGCAGATGATGCTGCTTTAATTTATAGCTGTGGCACCTCTTCTGAATTATTCGAACATATGGAACATGATATAATTCTGTTAAATATTTTTGTTAATAATAACAAATTATTATCGTTACCTAAGTAATGAATCCAAGGTCTCTGTGTACTATAGATGGATCTTGTCCAATATTCTTTATATCTGTTCTTCATGGGGCGCTGCGTCAGATTCAAGAATTGGGAATCTCTCTATTTTACTATATAAACCCTTGAAATATCTTTATGGTCTACCCAAGCGCTACCCAACGAAACTACTTTATTCTAGAGATAATCTGCATCTCCGTTAATTAATAAAATATAATTTTCTTCTCACCATATATAAAATGCGTCACAATCTTATAAAGTCTAACGTGGGCATAACCAACAACATTGAAATAACTAATAAATTAACTAGAAATTCGCCGAATACGAGATTACCTCCATATAGGACAAACACTGCCCAAAATAGTATTTTTTTTAAGGGTTTTGATCTTTTTAATCAGCTCAACGAGGATATAAAATAAATTAGAAATGATTCACATTTCAAAGCCGTGATTAAAAATCAACATTATATTCAATTCGTTGATAAATATGATGAACTTCACAATTAATTTTATTAACCATTCACTCTAATTCAAATAATTATGCCATAGTGTTAATATTATTAATTCTTATATAATTTTTATAAATAAGAAACAAGACAATTTTGTAATGAGAAATATAAATTTAAATAAAAAAAAAATAAAAAAGAATTTACAAAACTTCAAATCTACAAAATTTGTAGAATTTATAGAACATATAAAATTCATAAAATTTATGAGTTTGTATGGTGCTTACTCGAAATTATAAAATTGATTGAATTTATCGATTTTTTAAATTTATAGAACATACCGTATTTACAGAGTTTCTAAGATTGATAGAATTTACAAAATTTAAAGATCTTTCTGCATTTTAAAACTTTATACCATTTACATAATTTAAAGAAATTATAGAATTGTTAGATTTACCAAAAAATGACCGATTTTATCGAATTTATGGAACTTATAGAGTTGAAAGAAAAATAATTTAAATTGTAAAATTTTAAGAATTTTTATTGAATTTAAAAAATTATACAGTTCATAGAACTAACTGGATTTGTTAAATTTATAGAATTGGCAGGATTTTCAGAATTTAAAAAAACTTATTAAATTTTTAGACTTAATAGAATTTTTAAAGAATTTGTGTAATTTATAGAATTTAGAAACGTTATAGAATTATAATTCATAGAGTTTATAGAATTAGTATAATCTATAAAATTTATAGAATTTATCAATTTTTTAAAATTAAGAGAATATATCTCGGTTTGCAAGATTTATAGAATTTACAGGATTTTGAAAACTTAAAAACTTACTAAATTTTTTGACTTTATAGAATTAATACACAATTTGTGGGATTTATGCAACTGAAAGAATATATAAAATTTACAGAAATTATTGAGTTCATAGAATTTGAAGAAATCATGCAATTTTTAAAATAAGTCAAATATGGATTTGTAGAATTTAAAGAACTTACAAAAACTAAAATCTACAAAATTTGTAGAATTTATAGAAGCAGTAGGATTTCAAATATTTATAGAATTAAAAGAATTTATAAATTTCATAAAATTATAAATGTATATTGGTTATACCTAGGCCTAATAGAAATTATAAAATTTATTGAATTCATCGATTAATTTATAGAATATATCGCATTAACGACTTTGGAAGATTTATAAGATTCACAGAATTTACAAAATAAATGGGTTTGTTAGATTTATAAAATTTGAGAATTTAAAAAACCCTACAAAATTTTTGACTTTATAGAATTTATAAAAAATTTGTGCGAATTATAGAAGTTAGAAAATTTATTAATTCCACCCATTTTTGGCGAAAGATTTTTCTTTGCCATTTACAAAAAACAAACAACATGTTTCCCGTTAAATTCATAGCAGTTATCCTTATCTGCTATAAAGATGGTATAATTCCATTTCTATCTCTGTTGCTGTGGCTTATATCACAGTATAATATCTTATTAAAACAAATTAATTGCAATCCTTTCTTTTTGTGATATTAAATTTTATTATTTTTTATAAATTGGGGACCAGTTTCGGATGTTCTTCCTTTTTCAGTTCCTTTGACTATTGCTTGTACAATATAAAATCATAAATTTTGTTTGTTTTCGTGTTAATTTGTTCATTTAATAATAACGGGTTGTTGCGATTTTTGTATATTTCATATTCTTCTAAACCAGGGGCGTCCAAGCCAAATGAGTATTTTTGACAAATTTTCATGATAACTAAAGCAATAAAACTGCGATTAAAAAAAAAAGTCAACTGGACAACACGGTAATTATTTATGTATCCAGGAGCAAGGAATTTATCACTCCGGAATGGATGTGAAGATCACCGCAATATTTGTTACATACCGCGGGCCGCATGCCTTAAAATGGAATAAAAATTGCGGTGGTCTTCACACTCACTCTAGAGTGATTAATTCTGTGGCTCTGGATACATAAATAATTAACTCGTTGCCCTGTTGACTTTTCTTTTCTAATCGGAGTTTTATTGCTCTATTTATTTTGAAATTTTGTGAAAAATGCTCATTTGGCTTGGACGCCCCTGCTAAACGGTCTATTTGATTTCCTTTCGCAATTCTATGCATGATCTGCATTTTGTCCGAATATCGGTGTAGTCATGTTTTTCCGTGGCAATGTGTTGAGCATAATTTGATTTAAAATTTGTGCTGGTGGTTATGTTTTCTATTTCGTTTATATGCTCGTTGAATCATTTCGTAAACATCTCCCAGTTTGACCTACATAGAACTTCGTACAATTGTTACATGTTAACTTGTAAATTCCGCTATTTTGTTCACAGATTTGTTTTGGCCTTAGTTTTCTCTGCAAATTATTTCTGGTTTTGGCTTCTATCGTATAATTATATCTATTAAATTTTTTTTTTTAATATATTGTATGTGGAATCATCATCATTTTTTGATGCTGTTATCATTTTGATATAATGCAGTTTGGCTGTATTGTGACATTTTATATTTTATTTCCATGTTGAGACGACGAATATTTTGTTCCTTGAATCCATTATTTGTTGCTATTTGTATGATTACATTGAATTCATTTTCATAATTCCTCTCATCATTGAGGATGTTGTTGAGCCGATGGAGCTTATGGTTACGGGCAGCTATTTAGCGTTAAAATGGGTGACTGGATGAATTATGTATGTTTGTGTGTGGCTTGACGCTAAATTGAAAAATTGTGTTTTCGATTACAGTTGGAAATTGTTAAGTCCAGAAAGTTATTTGCTTTATCCGCTTCCATTTCATCTATGAATTTGATATTGCAGTGTATGCCATTACAGTGACTTCCCATGGGCTCATCCTTATGTTACCTATACAAAGATTACTGTTATACAGGAAAATTGTTATTTGTTTTTTTGTAAATTTGTAAATGGATAAAAACGTAATGCATGTCTGGTGTTGGGCTGACGCAACTTTTGTCAAAAATGTGTTAAAAAGCAAAATAAAAGTAAAAAGTAAAATTTGATTTTATAAAATTTAGAGAATATATCGTATTCATAGGGTTTGTAAGATTTATAGAATTTAAAGGATTTAATAAGCTTAAAGAACTTCCTGAATTTTTTGACTTTATAGAATTTAAGCAAAATTTTTAAGATTTATACAATTTATATGATAAATAAAATTTTACAAATTTTGGCGTCATAGAATTAAAAGAAGTCAAGCAATGTTTAAAGCAAGTCAAATACGAGTTTGTAGAATTTAAAAAATTTACAAAACTTCAAATCTTGTAAATTTATAGAATTTTAAAAATTTATAGAATTATTAGAATTCATAAAATTTATAGAACGTATAAAATCCATAAAAGTTATAAATTTTCATAGTGCTTACTCGAAATTATAAAATTTGTAGAAAATATAAAATTTACCGATTTTTTAAATTTATAGAATATACCGCATTTACAGAGTTTGAAAGATTTATAAAATTTACAAGTTTTGCATAATTTAAAGATCTTTCTAAATTTTAAGACTTTATACCATTTACATAATTTAAAGAAATTATAGAATTGTTAGATTTATAAAATTGATGGATTTTTTCTAATTTATGAAATTTATAGAGTTGAAAGATAAATAATTTAAATTTTAAAATATGAAGATTTTTTATTGAATTTAAAAAATTATACAGTTTTTTGAACTAATCAAATTAATAAAATTTAAGCAATTTTTAGCATTCATTCCATATATAGGACTTATATAGATATTAGAATTACTCGAATTAATATAATTAATCGAATTTATTTTAATTTATATCATTTATAGTTTATAAAATTTGTAGATTTGATCGAATTTATTAATTTACATTTATTGAATTCAAGGAATTTATAATATTTATAGCATTCATAGAAATAGTGGAATTTTTAGAACAATTATATTCCTTTTTTTAAAATAGTTTATTATAGAATTTATCGAACATAAAATTTATAATATTTTACCATTTTTAGTGCATATTTTAAAGTATTTTGAATGTATATTTGCATAAATATTTTGCCTATTTTTAGAGTATACCATCAGCGCTCTACTTACATAATACATATGTATAATTTTTAGAAATCGTATTTTTTTTTGGTTAAATTACTTATGCAGGGCAAAATTTTAGATTTGATTTCTAAAACTTGTAAAGACCGAAGGGTTCTCGTTATTGTGTTAACAGAAAAAAATCGTTAATGTTACAAATTTATTTTAACATATTTTTACGCCTGAAGAATTTTAATAATATTTAAAATATTATGTATACAATATAAACTATATGGCAGGTAGAAAAATAAAGTACAAGAATAAAGATAGAATGTTTGTTGTAGCAAAGAATTTTTCATTACATTCTGTGGTTTCATTCTTCAATTTAACATATTAAAATATTTCTTAGCTGTTATTAAACCTAATTAAAAATTGTTTATAAGTGTAGTAGCTAATTGGGTGAAAGAATAACAAAATTTGTATAGCTTGCTAAATGAGCCGTCTTATAAAAAAAAGCTCCTTTCGAACCATTTCTGGCGATGTTGCTGTTTTTAAATGTCCACCTACATAGCGTTTTTGGATGCTACCAGTTTCATTGTAACATGTAATGGTTCGATAAACAAACAATTTGTTACATGGAAATATCGTAGCTCATTAACAATGGCTGGTTCCGAATTTTCAGCCAAATACAAAGCAATAACACCGGAATTTGTGACATTTATATAATTTGTAGAATTTATAGAATTTAAAGGAATCATTAAATTTTGAGTTTGTGGAATTTATAGAACTTACAAAATTAAAACAGTTTATAGGAACTCGAACTTTTCTTTAGAAAAAATCTACAAAATTTAAAAAACTTAAAGAATTTAGAGAATTAGTAGAATTTAAAAAATTTAAAGAATTTATAAAATTTATAAATTTACAGGGTTCATAGATTTAGTAGAAATTATAAAATTAACAGAATTAGTAGAATTTGTAAAATTTGTAGAATTTATCGATTTTAAAAAATTTAGGTTATATGGAATTTACAGGATTTGTTAAATTTATAGAATTGACAGGATTTGCAGAATTAAAAAAATTTACTAAATTTTTAGACATACATTTTTATACATAGGCTTAATAGAAATGATAAAATTAGTACAAATTATGAAATTTATTGAATATATTGCATTAACAGAGTTTGAAAGATTTATTGAATTCACAGGATTTGCAAAATTAATGTTTTTATAAAATTTATTGAATTTGTAGAATTTAAAATACACTACAAAACTTTTTGACTTTATAGAATTTATTAATTTGTGGGATTTATAGAATTTATAAAATTTATAAAAATTTATAAATTTAAAGAGTTTATAGACTAAGTAGAATTTATAAAATTTAAAGAATTGTAAAATTTGATTTTATAAAATTTAGAGAATATTAGCGTATTCACAGGGTTTGTAAGATTTATAGAAGAAGAATTTTGAATTTATTAAACATAAAGAACTTCCTGAAATTTTTGACTTTATAGAATTTATACAAAATTTTTGACGGTTTATACAATTTATTGGAAAAATAAAATGTATACAAAATTTGAAGTAAATAAAATTAAAAGAAGTCAAGCAATGTTTAAAATAACTCAAATATGAGTTGGTGGAATTTAAAGAATTTACAAAACTTCAAATCTATAAAATTAGAAGAATTTATAGAATTTATAAAATTTATAGAGTTATTATTAAAACGAATTTATTTGGTATATAGCTTATTTTATTAATTTATTGTCGACGTTTCAGCGGCTGTTAACAATAAACAATTAAAGAATGTTTACAAAATTAATGATAACTACTTTCGGTCGATAGAAGCAAAATTCATATTTTCAATCATCACTGTTGAAATCAGAGAAATGTTTGGACCCATAAACCGGCTCAATAAAAAAATTTTGGAACAATCAAATAAAATTAAAAGTGTGTTCCCGGCTAATATTTAGAGGGATTTTTTTCAAAATTCTAAAATTCTATATGAAGCAATTTTTCAAGAAACGAAAAAGAAACATTTAAGGAAATTTAACCAATTAATCGGCCTTGAAATACCTACAACATCTGAAGGAGAAGCAACTATATTGAACATGGTGGAGAACGAAATTGGCAACCGGGTGGTTAACAACTTTGGAAATTTTAGCAATAACTGGATTATAAATTTAACAAGGTTAGAAATTCCGAGTGATGTTGCAGAAATTCTAAAGTTAGGTAATAAATTTTGTTTACCATTCAGAAAAGATATTGTTCCATATCCCAGAATTGTAGCTGAATTGATTGACTGCTATTCGGAATAGAATGGTAAACATTTTAACAAATTTCAAGACTAATAATAACATGTCACGAACTTTTTTAGGAAGTAATGAACTACAACAAATTCAACAAGCCAAAAAAGCTAAAGTATTTCTAATCAATAATCCAGTTATATATATGGTAGCTGATAAGGGCAATGTTACGGTTCTTATGTCAAAAACAGCATATATTGGAAAAATGGAATTGCTCTTGTCAGACGATAACACGTATTAGAAATTAGGAAAGTTGGTATCGCGACGATACAGACGAATTCAAATTTAATTATTTCTTCTTGGGAACGTTTAGGAAAAATAACTAAATCGATTGGTAAGGATCTACGTAGCTACTATGGTACAACTCCGAAAATGTACGGTCTTCCAAAAATACATAAAGACGATAATCCGCTGAGACCAATTGTGAGATACGTGGGTTCACCTTTGTATAATTTATCTAAATTTTTGTCTGATATTTTGAATTATTATGATGGTCGTAATTTTTCGGCAATAAGAAATGCGGAAGAATTCAAACGAAAAATTCAAAATTTTATTCTCTTACCAAATTATGGTTTAGTTTCGCTTGACGTGGTTTCGTTGTTCACTAACGTGGATTCAAAATTGGTTCTAAATTTAGTTAACAAATTATCAAATGATATAAAATAAACAGTGGGACAAATTTGGACTTGAACAATTTCGTGGAGGAATTAAAATTCGTCCTGGATCATACTGAGTTTAGTTTTTAAACAAGTGTTTGGTTCACCAATGGGTTCATCAGTCAGTCCCGCAATAGCAAATTTACTGATGGATCATATTGAAACCGAAGTGTTGAAATTATTTTCCGTTAAACCAATATGTACTCTTTTTCAGATATGTAGATGATATTATTGCGACTATTCCAAATTCTAAAGTTACCACATTCCTTAGTGATTTCAACCATTTTATGCCGCGTATTAAATTTACGGTCGAAATGGAAAATGAAAATCGGTTGGATTTTTTAAATGTGTTGGTTATACGGAATGAAAATGGAAGTTTGATTACAAATTGGTATCAAAAAATGTCTTGGTCAGGCCGCTACCTAAATTATAATTCATGGCTTCCATTATCATATAATACAGTATTTTTGTTAGCTGAAAAGATTTTAAAATTATCAGATGAATGTTTTCATTTGGATAATTTTTCAAAATTAACAAATGTGTTATTAAAAAATGGTTATCCAAGGAATACAATATACCAAAACATAAGGAAAGCTATTGACAAAAATAATCGCTTCGAAACTCCATCCAATTCACAGGATTTAGAGGTGGAAAATACTAGGAAAATCTTTATATCGATTCCAAACATAAAACTTCTGTTTAAAAAAATTAAATCAACTTGTCGAAATTTTGAGATTAAAGTTGTGGGTAGACCGGTAAAAAGTTTAGATAAGTTTTTGTTTACTAAGTTAAAAGATGAAATTCCTTTAGAACTACAATCAAACTTGGTGTATAAACTAAATTGCTCATGTGTAAAAGAATACGTTGGACAGACAAAACAATACTTAAAGAAGCGGGTTTACCAACATGTTCATGACTCAATTTTCAACTTCCAAAATTCACATAGTGCAATAACAAACCATTTACGGGACAGTAGCCACGCATTATCTTTAGAGGATGCTACAATTTTGAAGAATGAAAATAATTTGGAAAAGGGTTTATTTTTGGAAAATATTTATATTAAGAAAATGCGGGGTCCAAATTTGTTAAATGTCCAGGAAATTTCCAAATTCTTGTTAAATTATTACGACAATGTTATTCTAAATTAATTTATACTTCTGACCAACAGATTTTTTTTCAAATCAAGTAGTATGTACATTTGTAAGGACTCGTTGTATGTTTGAAATTTTGTATGTTTTTTTATTTTTTATTTGTAATTTTTAAAAAAAATTGTCCTGAGGATGACGGAACAGCCGTTGAAACGTCGACAATAAATTAATAAAATAAGCTATATACCAAATAAATTCGTTTTAATATTAAAAAAAAGCTTGATAAAATATGATATAGAATTATTAGAATTACTCGAAATTATAAAATTTATCGATTTATTAAATTTATAGAATATACCTCATTTACAGAGTTAAAGAATTAATAAATCAAAAAATTTATATCATTTAAAATTTATAAAATTTGTAGATTTGATCGAATTCATTAATTTACATTTATAGAATTCAAGGAATTTATAATATTTGTAGCATTTATAGAAATTGTGGAATTTTTAGAACAGTTATATTTGGATGGCTTATCCGTTTCTGTCAAGGTTGCTAAAGATTATCCACCGGGGGGAGTGCTCTCCCCTCTGCTGTAGCTGGTCATTGACGAGCTACTAGTTAAACCTCAGCATTCTGGCTTCATTGTCCAAAGTTATGCTGATGATATTGTTGTTATAGTTTCTGGCAAATATCTGAATGTATTGGCCGACTTAATGCAGCAGGATCTACTTACAGTGACTCTCATAATTGATCACACCTAATAATTTTTATATTAATTTATTATTGATATTTGTGATGTTGATAATAAATTTTTTATTTAATTTGTTAAATAAATATTTAATAAGCTGTTGAATTTAAAAAGAAAAACTAAACAATTTTATTTTATTTTGGTGTAATAAAATATTAGCGTATTATGAAATCGTGATCAATTATGAGAGTCACTGTATAGTGGAGGCATGGTATATTGAGGAGAGCTTACGCGTTAATCCGTAAGAGTGATTACTAGATCTGACCATGTAAAACATTTTGGTGTATTCGAGGATAGTAAACTCTCGTGGAATTACCACGTTGATTACAAAATTAAGAAAGTTACTGCCATTTTTTGGCAGTGTGGAAAAGCTTTTGTAAAATCGTGGGGACTGAGCCCCAAAATATTATTATTTATTTACAAACCGTTGGTTTTACCAATCCTCTCATACGCTTCAATTGTTTGGTGGCCAGTGGTTGAATTAATGGCTTCTTTAATTAAACTTAATGAATTGCAAGCTATTGCTTGTAGAGCCATTACTGGAGCCTATGTCTACTACCCACTTCTGGTTATGGAGTCTATTTTGTGTTTACCGCTTGAGATGTATTGGTGCATAAAGTGTTTTTATACCGGTATTGGTACGATATGATTTGATATGATTAATGAGTTCAACTTCGAAAATTTATTCTCGGTGGTTTATCCATCGAGAGATTTGTGGTCCTCGGAGCAATTTCTTAAAACTTTATCAAAGTCTCTTGCCTTCTCTTCTGATGGCTCTTGCTCTGAACTTGGTGCTGGATTTGGAACTTACTAGCCTCTGATTGATATTAGATCGTTTGGTAGTCTGGGTTCGCACTGCACAGTTCTTCAAGCAGAATTAATTGCTTCGACTCATAGTGTTATTGAGGCTATGTGTCTTGCCGTTAACAACAAAAATATTTTTTTCTGTACGGATATTAAAGTTATGCTGAATTCATTGAACAATCCATTGACTATTTCCAAACTTGTTGGACTGTAAACATTTCATCAACTTCCTTTGTTCTAACAATAGAGTTACGCTCTTATGGTAACCGGCTAATTGTGAAATTGAAGGTAATGAGATCGCCGATTCCCTAGCCAAGCCTGGCTCGCGAATAACATTAATCGGTCCCGAACCAGCAGCTCGCTAGAGAAATTTATTAAAACATTTGCTTTTAAAGAGCTAAGGCTGAAGTGGCGTGCACTTCTGGTTACCGTAAGTCGAAGCACTTTATTATAATGAGCCAAATCGGAGGTCTACTAAGTTTACTTTGTCTTTAAAAAGAGACCAGCTCAGAATATTGGTTCCAACCCTCACCGGCCATGGCCATTTTAATTACCATTTACATCACTTGCGATTGGCTCAAGGTGATATATATGATGACTGCCTCGAAGAAATTGACCTGCACTCATTTTGCATGCCGTTGTCCAGCTATCGAAAGTGTTCATTTTCACTTGTTTAATTGTAGGACTATCGATATAGGTAGGCTGTCTTCTCTCCGTTAGTCTAAACATACTGATCCAGTTTGCTAAAATTGCAGTATACGTATCCGTGAGTTGGGATAGAATCCTAAGTTTACACCATGGGCCGTTGTCGCATTCAGTGCGGAACCTTCATGGGTTTCAACAATTATCAGAGACAAAATAATGTTTTAATTAATTACGATTCTAATTAATATAATTTATTTTAAAAACACTGTTTACTTATACAATTTTTTTCTCTTCCACACCAATTGAAATTTTAACCATTTTTAGCTTAATTGTTAACATTTTTAGCATTAAATTTGCGTAATTCTTTATTTAATGTTTAGATATGGATAAATATAAAACTGGAAGAACACAGAATTTAGTATTGAATACATAGGAAATTTTATTAATTTAATATTAACCCTAAATTGTCATGGTTTTCTTAAAATGTGTTTTGCCAATTTGTTATGAAACACCGAAAGGGTTAAATTTTCCAAAATCATTTGTTTTAATAGCGACAAACTAATATTAAACGAAACGAAAATTATGTAATAAAAACATGTCAGGTTGTTTCTATTATCTTAAATGAAAAAGCATAAAAAAACAACAAGAAAAGGATTAATAAAAAGGGCGAAGACTTTCCTTTACTTTTAATAAAAAGATTTTTTTGTTTTTGTCATTAGAGAGTACAACTAATATTATCTTTTCAATTGGTTGATGAGTTTGCGAAGAAAGAAGGAAACCTAACTTAGAGATATGATGTTAAGATTAATATATAGTATAAGACAAACACACAAAAAATCTGTGTGTGTAGGTGCGTTAGAACGGAGATTATTTTATATAAATGATAAAAATATAAAAAAGGTGTTTATATTTTGTTTTATTACAGCATCACAAAATCATAATCATCAGCATTACATTATATTCATGGTAATCAAAAAATATATTAGATACATTATAAAGGCATGATTTGATATATAAACTATATACTTAGTAAAAGTCTTCATTTCATTATAAGCCAATCAAAATCATAACCAACTTATGTGTATGCATAATATTTTTTTGTTTAAATCTAAATCCATATGTTACATTCTAATATGTAATATAACGACATTATAACATCAACAAAAATTATTAATAATTCTTTTTATTTTTATCAGCTCATCACCTTATCATTTAATGTCTTTTTATGTAAGTTAAGAGGAAAGTATACAACCAAACAAAAAAAAATTTATCATAATATAATAATAATTTCATTATGCAAATTTAAAACAATTTACCTGACAGACTTTTAGGTTATTACATAAATTCTTTATAATATATTTTAGTATTATTATTGTTGTTGTTGTTATTTTTCTTACTTATAACGATATATAGGTACACAAGTATATACAATACTTAAAATGATGGTGCGATGATGATCGTACCTGTGCTTTATACTTACATTTTATTGTATTTAGAATAACACAAGCATATACAAACAAAATGATTATTATTCATTAAAAATTACTTTATTATCATCATTATTAAAATTTATTTATTTTTATTTTTTGCATTAACTACGAAGATAATTTAATGAAAATGGTACTTAAACTTTTTTTTTTTTTTTTTGTTCATGTTAAACGGTAAATTATTTTTCACTTTCCATTTTTTATTTATATGACAAGTGGTTTTTGGAAAGTGTTCAAATGCGTGAGTGAGCGGTAATAATTGAAATTAATTGATAAAATTTATAATTTGTTGAAATAGTGCAACAATCCTATTCTCCACATCCTATTCAAATAAATGAAACATGATGGTTGATTTTGAATGGCGCTTATATAGTGATGACTGATTTTTAACGTTTTAAACAATTAGCGTTAGAAATCAGTCGTTGTGATTATTTCTTTTAGAATGTTGTTTGTAAATCGAATTACATTTTAATTTTATTTATTGAGACATTTCAAAAATAATCCTATACAGTTTGGTCAAGAAAATGTTTTAAAAAAAAAATTATGTTTGGGATAGAGATGTAGATCTATCTTATGTGTCAGACGTCGGTAAGCTTAACTTATAACTTTGACTTATCTATATTATGTTTAAATCGGGTGTACCACAAAATTCCGACAGCCAGGATACCTAACGACAGAATACAGCCCTGTAAAAATCCAGACACGACAAAATAAAATCCAGACAATAAATAATCGAGAAAGATTAAATTTTGGCAACACACAATCCAGACAAAAAATTCAGATAGAAAATCTAGACAAAGTTTCAGTTTGATTCAAAATTAAATATACAATTCCCGCGGAGCGGAACATTTCGTCTAAAAATATTAATAAACAATTAAAATACACAAAAAAGGAAAAATCATATTACCATAATCCTAAAAAACCAAAGTGAACAATATTAGTGCTCGCCACCAATTGATGAAAGAATGCTTAGCTATATAAACAAACAAGTTAGCAAATTACTAAACAAGTTTATTCAGATAATCAGTTCTCATGAGCAAACTAGAACTAGCAACTCCTTCTTCAATCAACTCGCAAGTGGCGGGTCTCCCTAAAACACCTGCCCCCACTAACATAGACGGTGGCATCAAGAAATGGGCTGGAGGCAATTCGATCGATTCTATTAAGGCAGCCGACAACGAAGCGCTTCCGCAGTAACTGCGAAAATCACTTGTGTGACGACGTTCGGCAAACCATCAAAAAATTAATCGATCGCAACGGATGGAGCTCACATACAACTTACCAAAAACCGAGATGGTAGGGAAATTTGGACAACTAAATACGGAGGTGCCTGCAAAATTAATCAATCAGTGCAAAAGGCCTCTAGGCCTCTCAACCACCACCGATTATCCTAAAAGGCTTCGACAGTAACAATATCCAACAGCTAAAAGGAATTTCAAACGAACACAAAGAATCCCTACATAGAATTTACGCAGAGAGCACTGCTGTTTACACTACAATAACTGAGGACCATGAAAATATTATGCAGAAGCTGAAGCAAGCTGACCAACGCTTTTACACATTCAACTATAAAAACAATCGGTCTAAAATAATGATACTTAAGGGTATTCAAAGCAAAGGGCTTAAAGTTATTAATGCTATTAACATTACAAAAAATCAAGGAAAACAACAGCACGGAGAAGAAGGTCAACTCCCATGCTTCACGGTATCATTTAAACACAACACAAAAAGCTAGGACATCGTAGTGTTTGGAGGATGTTGCGGATATAAAATTATTTGGGAAGCCAAATAGCAGCCGGTGACAGAATGTCGCAGGCTTTCGGACTTGTTGCATCAGCCTGTAATATGGGATTCCGATGTGTGGAGTGTGCCGATACCCATGTTCATTGCAACTACCCTATCAACAAAGAAGCTGAAGCAAACAACAGCAAACCTTCAGTGGAAACAAATCCAGTTCAATGTGCGAACTGCTCTGGAGTGCACGTCGCAAGTTTTTCCGGATGTCAGGACAGGACGCAGTATCTTGGTAAGCTAAATAAGAATGACAACATAAAATAAAATTTAAAAACAGATAAACGGGCTGAAGGCAATTCCTTTAAACCAAATTTTGTTAAACCATAGGTTTCATTCTATGATCATTTCAGAAACAACACTCAGTCTGATTTTAATTTTAATAATCCACCGGGATTCTCTCAGCCGATGGCTCGGGTAACGTCTCAGGCGGACTCGGCGAGTTTTTAGGTCTTTCTCAGCAGCTTTTCGGAGTTTTCACTAACTGGTTAAATTTAGTTCAGGACACTGCCGATCGTAAAGCTATATATCTGAGCTTCGTTTGCCAATTTTTAAAGTGGAAGTTTAGCCTTAAATTGCAACAGTTTAGTTAACGTCACGCGTCGTCAGAAGCTTAGGTTTCTTTTAAAAGCTCGAAATTGGCTTGTCTCAACGAAACTAGATTGCCAATCTAAAAGTAGCAAATTTTTCGATATACAGAACCAGCTGAAAGCCGCGGGGTTCCGAGGGGCACGTCAATTTTGGAGCGGAAGGACATATTAGATTCAAAACCAAAAGCTCTTATTAACGAAAATTTTACTACAACCATGGTACACATTGGGACGGGAGAAAACTCGTTTCTGCTGGCGGCCGTACATTTTCGAAAAATAGTGTCGGCTGACATAGCCAGGCTTCTCAGACTTGTAGACAAAGTGGTGCTCTGTGGGGACTTCAACGCCAAACGTTCCCTTTGGAATTGTTATAGTTCAAACACAAACGGTAAGAGGCTCTTTGAGTACTGCGAAGCAAACGATATCCCTATTCTTTTGCCATTTGAGTGCGCTCGAGGTGACGCAGTACTGGATATCGCTATATACAAAAATATTCATGTGCCGAATGTGTTTGACATTCCCGAAAAACTAAATATTTTCAATCAAACGGATAGGTTTAAGGTTCCGGATATAAAAAATGCGTATTGGGATGGCTTTGGGCACTTTATAAAATATAAAATTGCTTCGTCAAATGAGTGTGAGATACTGCCAACCAAAGACATCAACCAGAGGGTGTCAAGCTTTTCTAGTATCATTACTAAAGCATTTAACAAATTCGTTCCTAATTGTGACATAAGTGAATATGCTCTGCCAGACAATATTGTAAGTCTAATTAAACTCAGGAATTACGTTAGAAATAGGCACAGGAAGGCACCTCTCATTTTTACCTCTACCCAGGTCAACCGCATCACGAGGAATATTCAGGACACGATTTGGCAGTATTGGCGGGACGCTATAAACAAAAAATTACACTTTATAAAGCCTGATAAATCAAATTAATACAAGAGCATAAGAGGTATCATGCCTGCAGGAAATAGAACCCTAATAGTTGAGGACCAAGATGGTCCCGTCATTGACTCTTGGCTTCAGTTGTGGCGAACAAATTGGCTGACTATTATGAATCATTATTCAGCGGATCTGATCACGTTGTCAGTCCTGATATTGTGGATGAGGTTGCGAATTTCGTCTCCGCATACCCTACCCCATTTAGTAATGAAAGCTTAGCAGCGATTGCACTCCGGATAGAGTTATAATATAATTCTCATAATTCAGTGTGTATCAACTTTGAGTTAGGTAAATTTGTTAAGGTTTTTGGATCAGTAATTTTTTTTGCGGTTCCTGGTGAGAAGAAATTTTTTTGCTAAACGGAGGTGAAATTTTTCAGAAGAAAGCAGATCAGAAGTTTTTTAGGCTAACACTATGCCAACATTTGTTTCACGAAAAGTATTAATTTTTTTTTCTGTAGGTATATAACGAAATACAAACTTAATTTTTCTAAGACTAATCCTGGTTGGGAGTCCAAAATTTATTCTTGAGTTTTTGAGGAAAATCTTCTGTCGGGGCAACTATTAAAAAAATAATAATGATAATAACAAATGTTTACTAACTAAAAGGGCACCGGTTTTTAGGTGTCTGTGGACTGTCCCGTGTGGGACGGGAACGACAAGTACTTTGCACTGTTTTCCTTCTAGTTCACAACACTCAACAACATTCCTTCTTACTAACAACTGGTTAGGGGCCTATGGTCAAATTAACATCATTTTATTTTATTTTTGCAAGGGTTTAGGGATTCACAGATGAATCAGTAAATCTTCAATTCTCTCCCCAAATGTTTCCAAACAGGGGGCCACATTTGAATCATCTGTTAGTCCGTTTTTTTTTCGTTCCCTATATCCCCCACTTTTGGTTGTTTTTAACCACTTTTGTTTTTTCAACAACACGACTTTTATCTAGGCTCTAAGGGTGCTACCAAACCTCACGACTGCAACCTCTACCTGACTGAGCACCAAATTTCAATCTGTAAAGTTACAGATGTTAAAGTTAGGCTAATTGACAAAATAAATTGTTAATAATTGAGCATGAAAATTTCGTTTTCGCTGCCGTGCCCGACGTTTCTTTGTTTTACTATCGAATAATGGCGAAGTAAAGTTCTGGCATTTTACGTAATCACTTACATGTGTAATATGTTATAACCAAATAACAGAAGTGAATACTGACTGAGGTTTAAACATCGCCAGAGCTAATATAAGCGCTACCATGATTTGTGGTACCGAGTGATATTTTTTATATTATTGAAAGATTTCAAAACCTTGTAACGATTGTATCGCTACGTAAGAAATAATAAGGTAGTTTTCTCGTTGCCTTCGGTAGTCATTTGTTCTCCACGCTGTGTCATGGGAAATTATTCTAGTGGCCGCATATGTTTATTCATAGATGGCTTGCGAAATTTGTTTTGCGATTAGTGTTTGGATTGCACGTTATTCGGTATTATCGGGTGGCGTTGCGCAGATGATACAATTGGTATAAAAAGCTAAATGACAGCGTTCGACAGGGGAGAAGTATTAAAAGAAGACAGAAGGGAAGACGCTGTTTTTTTGTGTGTTCTATTAAAATCAAAATTATGCCATGAAAATGGTGGATACCGATTAAAAAAAAAATATTAAATCAAATTATAAAAAAATGTGTACCAAAAAAATATCGAGTTAAACAATATAGTGAACGTGTTTGTAACTTTGGTGAAAAGTAATATTAAGATTTGGCGTGTAGTGCTAAAAAAATCTAAAAATATATCAATTATTGGGATTTCGTATTGTTGAAACCCGCGGTGTTAAATTTTAAAATACACGGGCTAGGAATAATAGTCCAGATTTAACGGTAGGATCACCTATCGTGTGTCATTTACCGTAGTACCGTATATGTTACGGATCGGTGGATTTATTTGACGGGCGTTTTAACACGAAGACACGATACTGCACATATTCCAGTGTACATCATCGGCGGACGGTGCATACAATCATATTACTGAAGTATAAATTTTATCCGGAAAATCGGACGAGCATCATCCGTTAGGTAGTGGATAACTACGGGTAATAGGAGCAGCCTTGAACAACAGCGATTCTTAATTGAAAGATTTACAACATCAGACGTCAGCTTATGGCAGTTTAGAGAGACGAACGGTTTTCATACAAAAGTCAACGGGACGTGTTATTGAGATCACCGTGCATTCATTCGTGGTCACAGGGTAATTCCCAAAATTTATCGGTCGGTATACGTATAGCCAAATAATTTATTAATTCATATTTAATTTTCTGATTATATTTCTTATATTTTTGTTTTGTTTTTGTGGTTCGTTTTGTTTATTTATCTTGGTGGAGTGTAGTTTAGTGATTATTCCATTACGTTGCCTAATGCTCTGTTTTTTTTTCTCTTTTTCTTGAGTTTCTCTATTTACAGGTCCGAGGTGGATACGTATTGTGAGCTCCTTTATGTCTTCGCCGCGGATATGGTTCATCAATCTAAATATTATTCGAGAGTTGCATCAAATTGAATAATTGCTACGAACATACCTAACAGATTATTATTTCAGTTTTTTTTTATATTATATAACGTAGAAGCAAACACATTTTTTTTGATTGTTCTGTAAATTACTTTATTTTTCTTTATTTTTTTTGGTAATAATATATATTTTGTAATGGCTATACAATCAACGTAATTATTATGACGTGTTGTTAATTTAATATCTTTCCGGAGATGAGCGACGTGACCAAATGAGGCGTAGGTAGATCCGCGGATTATTTTTGCCAGATTGGCAGCATCTTAAAGTTTCACAGGACACCACCACTATGAACCACCCCCACCCTGAGCGATAGCCGACAAAGCTGCAGGTGGTGACTGTGCGATAATCTGGTTGCGGGATATTCAGCGACGTGACATGGGCAACTTGACTAGACTGCAAAGGGGAACAGTACCGTTGCGTCTCAATCGTTGCATCACAATGGCGTGCTGGGGATCCCGTTACAACCTTTTGAAACGAGTTATTATGTTAACGTATATATGTATGCTACACAGAAAAAACTTTAAACGGAAACTTCGGCAAAATATCTCAATTTTACATAATATATCGATGGCTTAGTGAATATCGGCCATAACCCTCATTTTTTTCAAAATTACATTTTGATACCAAAATGTAGAATGCCGCACGTTGCGTCTTTCTGTGCGACTGGTTGAATCTAAAAACCAATAAAACACGTTCCGCATTCAATTTTGTTCGGCCCTAAAGCGTTTGATATTATCTGTCAAAAAGCTCGTTTTTTGCATTTCTTGAAAAAGTTAGAAATGTGTGTCAGGGCGGATCTTCACTAAGCGATCGATATGTATATCAACTTCATTAATTATTACTAAATGTATAGAAGAAGCATGCGAACTGGCGATTTTTCATTGCATAAATACATACATATGTCTATATCATTCCTAAATTGAGCAATCGTTTTTCGCATTTTCAATCAAGTCAATTTTGGGCGTTAGTTACTCAAAGATCACGACAACTTATTGAAAGTTCAAGAAATACACCCGCAACTTGCAGATGATTTGAATAAAGTAATGTTTGGCATTAAGATAAATGACAAGAATTTTCTGATTTTCAAAAAACGGGGATGCTGACCAGCGACTTACGTTTACCACTCAATTTCTTAATTTGATAACAGCTCGTCAGCGATTATGGCTAAAATTAAAGGTATCAGGCCAACTGTTACATCTAAAATTTACAAAATATGTAGCTTTAAAAGAGGCAAAGATATCTGTTCTGACCTTCAACAACATCAGATAAAAGAAGGCAATTCGCAGAAATATCTGGGAGGGGTCTAAGCAAAGCACTGCCTGCATTTGATGCATTTACAGCATGGGACTTCAACACAGCATTTTATTGAAAAAATTGAAAATATTATTTCAGTCACAGAAATACAGAGATTGAATATTCAGATATTGTTATAAGCTTTAAATAAAGCGTAATAGAGTTTCTAAAGATCCCACAACCGTAAAAAACATGAGATAGTTTCGGAATTTTTTGAATAAAGATCCGTTGTTGCTGTTTGGGAAATTTCATGATCTATTGCACGTAAATAATAGACTTCAATAAATTACGTCGCAAAATAATTCAAATAGAATCAGTGCATCTAAAAAACAATTTTTAGTAAATATTGTAAAATTTAGGTATAGAAGTATTTTACTGAAAAGCGTTTTTTTTGGAACACATTGCATTTCCTCAATTATTAATTACTCGTTGAAAGACTCTCGCCCACAAGCAAACGGCACGATTGCCTCCCGAAAGTTTGTTGGTCTCCTGGATACAGGAGTGTCCGTCAGTGTATTGGGCAAATACATATCTTTACTGAATTAGTTCAACATAAAGTTCAGTCAATTATCTTCATATGTACACACTGCTGATGGAGTGCAAAACAAAATGGAAGGCTTTGTATGGTGCCAGACACTTTCGGGGATAAAACGCATTCTATTAATTTTAGCATAGTTTCCACCTTACAATCGTTTTTATATCTCGAAATTGATTTCTGGCAGAAGTTCGACATCTTTCTCAAAATTGAGATAAGCGAGAATTGCGACCATGTGACAACAAACAACTTGTTAGTTATTTCCTGAGCTAAACAGCCTCGGTAAAACCACCTTTTGCGAATTCGAAATCGATAAAAAACTGCGATAATACACCATATTACCAGCAATGCAAAAGGAACTCTATACTGAGATCGATCGAATGCTTGAACTTGGAGTAATAGAGTTCAGCAAAAGTAATTGGAGTTTGCCCGTTGCTATGGTCAGAAAATCAAATGGTAAGAGTCGATTTTGTTTAGATGCCCGAAAATTGAACTCGGTGACCGAGAAGGATGCGTATCCTCTGCCCATTATTGATGGATTGTTGGATCGGTTGTGCGAGTATAAATACATTACAACTTGCGGAGGCTTCATGTGGCAAGACTGCATTTACCGTACCGGGCCACTCCCTCTACCAGTTCAGAGTGATGCCATTTGGGCTATGTAATGCAGCCCAATCGATGTCCCGGTTAATGCATAAAGTTATACCGCCCGAGCTACACGATCGGATATTTGTTTATCTTAACGATTTGCTTATCATCACCGGCACATTGAAGGACCATTTTGAGCTGTTACGAGTTGGTGGCGACTCTACTATTAACAGCCGGCCTAACAATTAACGTCCAAAAAAGTCTATCTGGTAGGAAAAAAAGGGTTAAGGTCAGAACCACAGAAACTATAAGGAATTATGAATCTGCCGATGCCAAATAATGTCAGGCAGATTAAACGTTTGATTGGTATGGCAGGATGGTATAGTGAACTGAATACGCCCAGAAGTCATTCGATCAACTAAAAACCTTTCTGACATCTACTCCAGCTCTTACCAACGCTTCTTATATGATTCGCCGTTCTTCATTAGATGTGATGCGAACGCAGAAGGTGATGGAGCCGTTGAAGGTGTTGAGCGGCCAACATCCTTCATATCGCAGAAAGAGAATAAAGCTCAAAAGAACTATTCGGTAACAGAACTAGAATGTTTAGCCACAAAATTCGCAACAAAGAAATTCTGATAATATGTTGAAGGTTACGAGTTCTCATTGATAACCAACCACGCGGCCTTAAAATGGTTAATAAACCTAAATGATCTCAGTGAAAGACTGATACACTATATCCTGCGTTTTTTGTAACACATTGGAAGAGTTCGAAGATGTCTTACTGAAAATGGTGGAAATTACTGATTTCAAATCAAGTCATAAGATACGCAATATAAGGAACTATTGACAAAAATAAAAAATGACCCGAATCCAGCTTTCAACATCCATAACGATCGCATATACCTTCGGTTCAAATCAAAAAGGAAAATGGACCTTTCTAATTTGTCTGTCTGGAAACTGTGGGTTCCAGCTGGTCTTAGAGCTGAGCTACATAATTGAAAAAAGGCACAACGAGCCACTATCATCCCATGAAGTAATAGAAAAGAGACTGGAGAAGATAAGAAGATACTATTTATGGCCTGAAATGGCTAAGCAACTTAATTAAATCGAAAGACCAAGGCAAAGGCAATATGCTGATTTGTTAGCCCTTTACCCTCGTAGCAGTAGTGGTAAAACCGTGGTTCTGATTGTTCTAGATTACGTTACAAAGCTTGTGTTGGTTTAAGCATTATCCAAGGGTATATCACAACACATTAATGAATTTTTAAAAAATGAGATGTTTTGCGTTTTCGGTGTGCCTCAGGTAATACAAACAGATAAAGGGACTCAATTTAAGAGTTAAAAATATAAACAACTGCTAATTGATTTTGGGGTAACAGACACAAAAACCGCGGTTTATTCTCCACAATCCAACCAATCGGAGAGGGTCAACCGATCAATAATCGCAGCTATTAGGTTATACATTGGCTCAAAACATTCAACATTCAACGTGAGAAAATCTCAACCATGGAAGCGAATATACCAACTCTTGAAGGAACTATGGGAGATATCAGAAGGAGAGATATTATTGCCCCTACCTTTACGGCTTACACTAGTTCACGAACAGGTAAAACTCGATATTGCAGAAACCCATGAAAAGAGCGCCAAAAGTTCTTATAATATACATACACGCGTATTCAAAACAACGGTGGTCAAACCGTATTCGTTCGCACTCACCTTCAGAGCAATGCAGAAAAAAAATTCCGTGCGAAATTCGCGCCGCACTTTATTAATGGGGTTATTTCAAAGAAGATCGGATACGTTTTTGTAAAATAATATGGAAACCCAAATTTTTCTTTATTATGATAATGTTGAAGGATGGGAACTCCAATGAATTCGGATTTTGTGACTATAGCTTGTATTAAAATTTCAACTCGGGAATATTTGTAATGATCTAATAGAGCGTCTGGCGGCAAAGACCCTCTCATGTCGACTTCAACATACCCGAAAAAAGGAGCGTGTTGGCCTCCAAAAGATCCGTTACACCCGAAGGTCAAATTGTTTGTAATTAATTTGTTATTTTATTGCAAACAAAATTCAGAGGCTGAAATCAATCATAAGCTGTGGTAAATGCCACAGTCTGTCCTTCCGTATGGTTTGTAATAAAAAAGGTACACATCTTAAACGTTTATAAAAATTAAATGGTTGAACAGTTGAATAAAAAGCGAAGAGAAAATTGTCCAAATTTCTAAAGAAGTATGTGACCTGGAGCTGTTTTACCAATAAACTTATTATAGCCACTTTGCACTTATCATGCTGCAACATTTATCTATGAACGAATTTCTAAATCGAAATTTCCAAGTTTTGGCTAAATCATTGTAAAAAGCTAAAATTATTAGAAAATACTTCGAAAGCTATTAAATTACAAAATTTCGATTAGAGAAAATGTGTTATGACACTTCGTCGGCTAGACGCATGTTAAAATTCCTCAACTGAACTCTTACCATTTTCCTGGAGTTTCTGAAGCACAATGGTTTTGCAATATCTTGGTGAAAAATTTCTCCTTTTCTTCTGTTCAAATTTGGCACATTCCGCCTGCCATTAAGAGATTCAAAGTAAACAATACCATTACAACCCCACCAACAACATAACATCAACAACAGTCAAATACGTTTCTCCTTTATGCGCCCAATCTATTTTCGAATCACATTATCGTAGGCAATCAATGTTTCATTCCCCGTTACAATTCTGTCTCAAATTTTTCTACAAAAATAAAAGCTGGATATAAACAGTGTTGAGAGAAATGATTAAAAACACACCGGTCAACTCCAAGGTTTGCTATAAGTCTCTCGTCATTTTCCGTGCATTTTCCTTTACCTTTCCTTCCAAAAAACGTGGTTTCTATTTTAACTAAAAATCACCAAAACAGAAAATAGTGCACCAAATTTGACAAGTGCGTATAGGGAAACTACTTTAGATTGAAACACTTCACATTTCAAATAAATAAAATAAAAAATGTTTGCCATTAATCAACAAAAATCCTGGTTTTATTTATCACCCGGGCAATCTGAGTGGCGATATCATATCGCAGAATTTCGATATGGCACATCCATAAAAGATTTGACGCATAATGGTCATTATTTGGCCGCCTTTCGCATCTGTTGAAAGTAAAGGCTTTCTTCACTTCGCCAAAAAATCAGAGGGCATCTGAGTGAAAGAAACCGAAATCTTATTTTCATTTTATATCGCGCTGTAACAAATTACACTCATCTGCACTTTTTTAGATCAACTTCCAATTATCCGTGTGGCATAAAGCATAGAAATTCAACCGCAACGTCAAAGATTGAACGTTAAATGCTCTTAAATAATCATACAGTGTTAAATTCGACAGTATATTAAACAATCGATCGGGATATTGATCTGGTTTCAACAAGATATATCAATCAATATGAGGATTCCAGAACTATTAGACGCAATAGTTTCTGCATTTGAGAGGATATAATCGAAATCGGTACCTCACTGTAATTTGACCAAAGAAAATTAACATTTGAAACTAGTTTCTAATATAATCGAGTTCTAAGATAAGGTAACTAACCATAATAATAAAAAATCAATATTGGAAGCTGCTTTTGAAATTCATAAATATTTATAACATACTAAAAGTCGAAAAATTCTCAACAGTGAGTATCGCTCTTGCTTTATAACTATTCTTACAAACAAATCGGATCCCAATAGGAAACTATACATAATCTTGACGTTAAAATGCAGTTTTAGTGTTAAGCCAACCCAGAACGAGAAACCAGTAAAAAAAAATACTGCCGGTCGTCTATATACCATAAAAAATCAGTAAATAGTTATCTTCTAATTTATAATGTGTTTAAAGACCGATATGGCTGGCTTAATTTATAATTTACCAAAATTTTGTTTCTAAACATAACATTTATAAGCGGAAGTATTTTATTTTAATGTTAATAATATTTATGCATTTTTTGGCTGCAGGTAAACTGTGCGTGTCTTGGAGTTCATTAGCATGATATTGTTTATGTGAAAATTATTACTGGATGTTAATTAATTATGATAAGTAGTACAACAATTATAAAACATTTTTTTTTTTAACAATTAAAAATAGAAATTAATTGTATCATTGTTGCAACTTTGATGCAACTTTGTTGCAATTATTTCCCATACATAAAATGATTCGTGTCAATTTCAAACTATAATTATTTGCATGAAGGTATATATACTATACATATGTAAATATAAAGACGGAGTTATCGAATACCTAAAATCTAACTATGTATATCAACAATTTGATGAGATCGCGAAACTGGATTAAATTGTATAATTTATAATTTTGGCAGTTGCTTAAATAATGATGTAGTAGCAAATGTATATAGCTATATGTAAGCTTACCATACAACTCATGACTTAAATTTTTTAACTTCAAACTCATGACTGGGTGTGACCCACCCCACGCTTTTCCTGATTATAAAACCGAATTAGTAAGAGAAGCCAATCGAAAACAGAAAAGCGGAAAAAACACCAAAAAGCTTAACTTTTTATAAAAAAAATTGTAACTTTTCAATCGTTTAACAGATCTAAAAATCTTAAGCTGTATTTTGAAGGGGAGACATCAGACTATTGAAAAAAATACTGTCACTTTATTCAGTCAAAAAATTTTATTTATTTGGGCCATTGAAAATGTCGAAAATCCGAAAATTGAAAAGTGGGAAAAATCATTAAAAATTAACCAAAAATTGTGTTTTAAAGGGTTCTTTTATTATAATATCAAACAAAAAGTTAAGCTGACGTAGCAAATCCAGTTATTCGTCTATAATACCTTAATTAGCTGTTACACCTATACATCATCAAAAATTAAGTCTAAATTATTTATTGTTCACCAAAATATTCGAAGTACCTATGCGTAAATACTTTAATTTATTTTTAGCGAATGTCGCTGTGCTTGAATCATTGCTACAAATCATTTTATTGAATGAGGTTTGGATTAATCAGGGTAAGCTGGACAGTTATACCATTCCAGAATTTAAAATTTACGGTAATTGCAACTATATGTGTAGAGCCGGTGGAATGGTTGTATTTATAAGCGAGATGATTAAAGATGATATTGTTCGTTTATTAGTTTAAATAGCGCCGACATTGTTCAAATTAACATTCTATTTAACAAAGAGTTATTTTCTATTTTTTGTATTTATAGATCGGTTCCACTTTTTGAATACGACGATCTTTGTCGAAGAATTTAATAGTGTATTAACTTTGAATAAATTTAAAAATTTATTATTTTTTGGTGATATGTATATCAATGTTCTTAACCAACCACCTGCTTCTGATGAATATTTTCTTATGATGGCATGTCACGGTTTGCAGTCTTTGATTAATAAACCAACTTATTCTTCTTCATGTTTAGATCACTTGTTTTTTAGGCACTGTTCTAGATTTAATTTCATATATAAACCTGAAGTTCTTAATCTTAATATTACTGATCATTGTATGACTGAGACAAATAAGACTTATGTATCAATAAGACAAATTTTCTAATTCTGTTTATAGACTTGGATAATGAATGTTGGCTATCAGTGTATTGGGAATACCACAAGACCAGTGTTTCGCAAGCTAATAATTGTTCCATTGAATTAGTTAAATTTTATATTGACAAAAATTCAACTCTCGTTGAAATTAAAAATAAAGACAAAGGTCCGGAGGCAACGAGCTCACTTGTTGGGTGTGTAGCAAGATTGGCCACATCTCACGAGATTGTTGGGAAGCAAGAGGGAAACAGCACGGATCAACAACTTCAATGCAGAGGCACCCAGAGGAGAGCAGGCATTGAATGAGTTAACGGCAACAGTCGGTAAGGCGGAAAGATTTGAAGTCAGTTTGAAGGAGCAGAAACTGGCTTCACCGTCTTGTTACTCCAAAACTTACATCCCTGCCATGAGTGTAGTACGAGGCGGTAGCAGCGGAATAACCGAGGGCGATGTTAATGGATGAAAGTGCGTGTCATTACGCGAAAAACGTTCGTTAACATAAGCATATAGCCAAGTTATCCGAAAAGATGGACGTGACCTTGTGAACATCTCTGTGATCGGTGATACAATAATTTATAATTACAAAGTTTATAAAATCATCAAAATTTAAAAAAAATTCTAAATTCTGTGAAGTATAGTAAAGTTCGTCAGTAAAACTGGATCAGGTTGGCCACGTGGATTGGCACTTGGCAAAGTTTTCTGAAAATAAGGGCTATTCGAGAATGAGGGAAAAACTTCGTGGACATTTGTATGGTTAGCGATATAACAACTTTTAAAATGATCCAAAATTATTAAAAATTCCACATTCTGTTCATCACAATTGGATCAGCTTGGTGACATCTATATGGCCTACTTATTTTAGAAAATGTGCGGGACCTTCGGGACATCTCCAGGATTGGAGCTAAAGTATTATTTAATTATCAAAAATCAGTCAACTTTTAAATTATCTGAAATACAGTAAGGTTCAACAAAATTGAATGCTTGTGGCCATCGAGATAAACAGATGGTCCAACTATCTAAAAATGATGAAAATAACCGGTTTCCTATGCAGGGTTTTATAGCACGAAAAATCTAAAATTTATATAAACTTCACACTCATATGTATATGATTTGGCTTTACTTAACTCAATGATGATAATATTTGTGATCCGAATATCATTTACCACGATTTACAATGCAATCAAGTGCGGTTTGTACGAATAACTGCTGTAAAATTTAATGTATTCAAAAATTTAAGTATCTTGGACTACCCATAGATAACACCATGAGGTGGAAGCACCACATCGATAACTTACGGAATTATATGGTATTGGCATTACGTAAAATGTAACATATATAAACTTCATTTAGTATGTCCTGTTACTGGTATAAAGTTCATGACAAAAAAAAAATGACAAAAATTTGCTTATGTATTGGTGATAAAAAAAAAAACCTGACAACAGTTAATATTAAATTGGCTTATTCAATGAATAACTATGCTGAAAATAAATGGAAAATTAAATATTTAACCGTTTACACTACACAAGAGAAAAATATTAACGAAATATTGTAATTAATTGCAAACCATTCCGTTTATTATACATAAAACAAAACAATTAACACAAAAAAGTGTAGGCAGTTGTTTGACGGCCAATGATAGGGCATCGTAGAGATGGCTCCCGAACTCTGTGTATGACATCGTGTTGTCTGTAGTTAACTAGTTTAGTATCTTATCTATATAAATTAATGTCACCGGGTTAATTCGGTTTTCGAAGCTCGTTTCCTTGATTGATTCTGCTAGGTCATCATGAATTTCCCATAATCCGGTTTTCCTTTTGACATACCCAATATAATGTCCTACACCTTCACGAGTTTGTGCATGATGGTATAGTGTACAATACCAATAAGTGTTAATTTATTAGACCCAAAAACTACGAATTTCGTTAATTTTAATGTTATTTCTAGTATTTGCGTTAATTGGTTGAACATCGACTCTTACTAATCCATTGCTTGTTTGAAGTTGCAGCTCTTCCGGGTATTCAATCTCAGATTTATATTTTCTACAATGTGATGCGTAAAATTTAAAAGATAATTGTAAACTTTTAATAAACTTATAATTGTCCTTCTTACGCGATATTAAACAATGTGGACACTTATAATCTAATTGAATCGTTCTGGTTAAAAAATATTCGATATATTTGGAGATATTGCAAACACAGTTAAGTTGAATGTTGCCCGTCGTGTGTGTTACGTTAAAACATTTTAAAATTAAGTATGTTCGCTTAATATATGTTGAATGATCAGCCATCTTAAAAATAGTTTGATAAATCTGAAATAGCCAGAGTCATTTTCATTTAGTTTGGTATTCAAATGCTCATAATCTCTAAATACATTACAATATGGTTTGCGACAAAGAATCAAAGCCACAAGGAGAGAAGTTATTAATTGTATCATTGCTTTTATTTTGGTAGAAAAACCCATTCGATAACAGTAATTTGTTGGTTGGTAGTTCTACACAGGCCACAACTTCTTTCGATTTTTTGAATATTGGGGTTTTAGAATACCTTTGTACGACCCGTTTACCGATGTGTCTTGGTGAATTATACAACCGTCATCTTCTGATTAGCTTTAAGAGCATCAGAAACAGCTATCGAATTTACAAGAAGGGCAGTTTTCCGTTTTAATAACGCCACAAATCGGCCAATTCTTAGGTACTTTTTTTCTACGTATACATTTTTAACGTGGCTGAACCACAACTCAACATTGGAGTTGGACATGTGACCTTCTATATTCAAATATTTTGAGAAGCATGTAACCCAAAGAGTAATGTACGCAAAATATCTTTGCATGGAGAATACCACAAAATCAGGACAATATAAAACATTTTCTGTTAAATCTGATTGCTCATTTTTTTATTGTCGTTTGTATATTTTCATATAACAGAATTTATTTTAATAGAATAAGCTTTGGGAATATTGTCCTTTGCCATTTTCAAATTTATGTACCAAAGCCTCACCCGTTTTGAAATTGGATTTATCGGTTTCTGTCGTGGTACTTTCGCAAGAATAAATAAATCGCCTAAGAGCAGTAGACTGACTGTATGCTTGCTTTACAGTCTCAGTATTGAATTCGTTTGTACATATAATGACATACAATTCAAATAAATGATAAACCTGCCCCAATGTGTCACAATTCAATATTAAACAAAAATCTAATAAAAAATGTTTAATAGTTGTACCACCATTCGGGAGTTTTTTCTTAATCTGTCTTGCAATTATATTAATAAAATGAGTACAGCAAATAAACACAGATACGGTATTTTTTACTGGTAATGTGTAATTAATATACTCTATAACATTCATATTATTAAATCAAATCATGTTTGCACGAGATCATTTTTGCTACCGGGACAATTGTCGTACCAATTTTTAAAACGCATGCATAATATAAAATTTTATTGCAATAGTGTTCTGGGTGGCATTCCGGCTTTTTTACCAGACTTTCAGTTGCATCTAAATATATTTTTAATGGACCATACTTCAAAATCAGCTCTATAGTTGTGATCTTATTAATAAGGTAATAACTATGTAATGTTAAGGAAACTGAGTAAATATGTTTACTGTCCTTCTCCAGCTTTTCCATATCCCAACGACGAGTCACATCGTAAATATCGCAATCCAGGTTTAAATCGTCTAATTTTAATATTTCGGACCTGATTTTGCGCAAAACCTCATTGGTGGTCAACTTCATAGTATTGCCACTTTTGATTAAATCTAAATCGGCATTCGCCCTCATATCCAAATCAACTTATGTGCACTGTTGTTTCGTAATTTGTCTTTTAGAAGTTCGCGACGGTTTACACGAACTTGTTCGAAATGTTTCTTTCCTTCGTGTATCTTACATTTTTCTCCCATTACGAAAATATCCATTTTGTATTGAAGATCAATAATAAATTTGAAACGCTGGAGGTGCGTGAAATATTTGCATCGACCATACGCGACAATGTTTTGTTGAAATGAATTTCTTAATCTTATTGTATTATAAGAAACTACACAAGAATATTTATGTTTAATTAAAGCATTTGATATAGCTAATCTAATCTTCTCTTTGGAATCTAACTTTCCTTCAATTTTAAGAACTAATTTTTCTTCATAAAGCCATTTAGAGGCGGCGTTTGATTTATGAGTACTGGAAAAAATTCTTCTTCGGGACATATTCCTCATATTTGGAGATCTTTTTAAAATCGTTGGTTCCAATGTCAAAATCATAACTAGGCAAATCATCATCGTGGGGCACAACGATTAAAATTTCGTTACTCGAATTATTTTGAATCACGTTATTGTCAAGACTGGGTTCGTTGCCATTGTTTTCAAACACTACTTTAGGTTTCATTATTTTTTTTTCGCCATAAAAAAACAAATATTACTGCGATTTTTGGCAGAATTTTTTACGCCCAGTTTCTCTCAAAGAATTTTCATTGGCAAACAATCAACCTTGGTTAATAATTCGCCGGATAAATCCAAATCTTCTAAAGCAGTTTTTAAAAACCAATTCAGAAAAAAAAATTTCTTTTTTTTGTAATTATATTTTGATGAATTACGTAACACTTTGTAGAAGTATAGACAACACGATGGCATACTCAGAGTTCGGGAGCCATCTCTACGATGCCCTGTCATTGGCTGTCAAACAACTGCCTAAACTTGCAAAGTTCATAAATTCAAATATTTACATAAATACAATTACATACAAATATTTCGCCGGATATAAACATCTATAAGTTTTCATTTTCAATATAATGGTAAACGCATATCTGGCAACTTTCAACACAAAAATTGAATGTAAATTTTTTGTTACAGTCTGCATTGATACATCTAACTGTTGTAAGGTTTTTTTGTGTGACGCTACACTTTACTAACACATGCACATATTTTGTCATTTGTTATAAACTTCACGTTAACGTCCTGTTACTGTCTTGAAGAGGGTGTATTTTGCACTGGTTGACTCGAAGTTGTCGTATGGTTTGATTTGTTGGAGTGGCACTTATTACGCTAGGTTTCAACTCTTAGTGATTGCTCAGAAACATATTATAAGAGTAAATGAGTAATAAACCAAGGTTTGCTGAGTCATCGCCTCTTTTTCAATATATGAGTATTTTACCGCTAAGACAAATTTATTCGAAATGAAAGTTTTAAAAGGTTTTTATTTAATGATTGCCAATACAACCAATGGAAACACAACAAAGTATATAGTCTGCGAAACAAACTCCATATTCACCTGGCGAAATTTTCTATCATTAATTTTCAGAATTCTTTTTTAATTTTGGCTCCTGAAATCTACAATAATCTTCCTGATAAAATCAAAACTTGCTGTAATTTCAACACGATCAACTCGATCTTAAGAGCATTTCTCTTAGATTACCGAATGTTGGATGACAAGTGATAAGGTAAATTCTTATAAACTTAACAATTTTGAAATAGTTGATGGTTGTAACAGCAACTATTCAGCTCGTGGTATAGTAGCTTATGTGAAAAAAGGTTTTACTTTTAAGTCTACAGTTAAAAATTTGGTTACTGCTGTTATTTTGCAATTAAATTTTAGTTTAAATTCTGAAGTAATTTGTGTGGTTTGCGTGTACCATTTTGATTTCCACCCAGTCAGTGATTTTATTATGGAATTCTCAAACTATTTAAGTGTTCTTAATTTAAAAAATTTATTTATACTGGGAGACTTTAACATAAACATTTTAAAATCAATTTTGGAATTTAGTGATATTAATCAATACTCTTATCAATGATGTCCAGCTTTAGTTTAATTTCTCTAATAAACGAGGCTACTCGAATAACTAAACTGACAACTACTTGTATTGTCCATATTTTTGTTATGAGGTTTGCGATTTGCACCTATCCGACCATAATTTAGTTTCACTAAAAATTGATATGTTTTCGAATAATATCAAAAGTTTCACAAGGTCGCGTACAATTAAACATATTAATTATATCAAATTAAATTCATTATTAGTGCAGGACCAGATTTATTATTGTTGACTACTCCTTTTTCTAAACGAGAGATCGTTTTTCTCAAATAAACAATATGGTTTTAGAGAAGGACGTAGCACTGAAACTGCCTTAAATGATTTCTTGAGTACTACAATTGATTCACTAAATGATAACGTTAGCGCGGCGGCTAACTTCATTAATTTGACTAAAGCTTTCGACACGGTTGACCATGATATTTTATTGTATAAGTTCAATTGTGCTGGTATTCGAGTCAGACCTAATGATTGGTTCCGGTCTTATCTTCTGAACAGAAAGCAAACTGTAAATATTTGCGGAAAATATAGCAGTTTTAGAATGACCCACTGTGGCGTTCCTCAGGGTTCAGTTCTGGGCCCTATATTATTTCTACACGCTCATTACAAAATCCGGTAATTTCCTACTTGAATATCTGGTTTTGCAAATTCTAGTGAAAATCCAGTGAATTTCTAGTTAAAAATAAAAAAAAATGAATTTTCTAGTAAAATTTCAAAATGGATTTAACCTATTTCTAGTAAAATTGCAATAAAAACCAGATTTGGACTATTTTCTAGTTAATTTCCAGTAATATTTTAAATTATACTGGATATCTAGTGATAATCTAGCACAAAAAAACTACTAGAAAAATACTAGATGGTTAGTTTCACTTTCTAAAACGGAATATCTAGTAAATTAAATGATAATCAAGTAAATTTTATTACCAGATTTCCAGTAATTATAAAAATTACTTGAATTCTAGTTGAATTTTTGTGTCGCCATATTTTTTAATGTAGTTACCTGAAATCTAGTAAAATTCTAGTTAAATTAAATTAAATACAAGATAATTCCTGTTTGCTTGTACAAGGAATTTATAGTAAATTAAACAGATTCTAGTAATATTCTAGTAAATTTTATCTTACATTAAAATATTACTAGAATTCTAGTAAATTAACTAGAATTCTAGAAAATTTAGCCTTAGTATTAATTTCATTTTCGTCGTCTGGTATCAGTAAAACATTGAATTTCGTGGTGTGTTGTAGTGAACGTGAATTAAAAACAGTTAAAACAAAAAAAATATAAGTATATAAATTGTGAGTAAGAGCTATTCTGCCGTATACATTTAAACATAATTTACATAACTACATGTTTGGAAAAATTGAGTTATTGCTGCCAATCGAGAGCTAAAATATACCTTATCAACAAAATTATAAAAAATAATTAAAACTAAATCCAGAAACGCGTAACAAGAAAAATAATTTCGTATTTAAGTCGTTTGTTTAGTTTCAAAACGGAGTTAAAATTTTTCTCAAAATGCGTTTTCTTTAGTTATGTAAAATATGTTTAGTACGGCAGTATATACAAAATACATTCAAACCGTTTTTTGTGCGGTCCTTTCTTGTGCGATTTTTTCTTGTACGATTTTTTTTTTGTGCGATTATTAATCTTGCCATTTTTTTTTCTTTGCGGATGGAAAATTTCTTGCTTTAGATTATTTACGGGCCCTTCTCACAATTAAATATGAGATGTCCAGTAACACCACCACACTTAAAACCACTGCTGCTTCATCGGATGATCTTCAATTTATTTTAACCTGCATGTCCAGCGTGTGCATTTGGGCTAAGGTATTTAATTATTATATGCTTTTTTATTAGTCTTGTTACATTTAAAAGTTTCAACTTTGGCTTTCTTATAGAATATTTAACTAAGCTGAATTAAGCCATGTAGATTGTATTCATCATTTTTTCCCAATTTTTGACTTTTCGAATCACTACCGGAGTAACAATAAACAAAAAACAAAAACAATAGAATTATACAATATTATGTTAAATATAAACATTACAATAAAACATATACTACGAGTATTTACGTAACTTTCGCTACCTGTCATAATGTACAAGGTATAAAATAGTTACTATGATGGTGACTTGAAAAGTCGAAAATTGGGAAAAAATGATTCATAAAATCTACATGATTTAATTTAATTTAGTATAATTAGTGAGTTAGTTGAACGTTGACATTTTGATGTATAGTTCATTTGATTACTCTTATTATTGAATCAAAAAATTATATATTTGCAGGTAGCTGAATCAATAGTCATCACACAAAAAAATTAAGCAGACGCAGCCGTATATACATATCTTATATGTCTATCGGAATTATAATCGACGCTCAGTCAATTCCGTTGTTTTTTAATATTAATTTTTATGTTTTTGGTTTACAATTTCCTAAAAATTGTTTGTATTTTTATAATTTTATAGAGATATATTTTTTTAAAATTAAAGATGTGATTCCGACACCTCGCGCGTCTTAACTACATATGTATATACCAAATTAAGAAGCTTTGTTTTTTTTTGTATTTGTATTTTGTATCCGAAATAAAAAAAAATCTATAACTAAAATAAAATTCAAAAACATTTTTTTATTATTTGAAATTTATTTAACGGCAATCTAGTGTAATCAACGGATAAACTAGTAAAAAATGATGACGTAGGATTAACTAGAATTCTGCTAAAGTATATAGTTTTTTCTGGTTGTTTTACTAGAACTTTAGTAGAATAAATACAGAAAATCTTATAGTTTTGCAAGAAAATCTAGTATTTGATTTTACTTGAAATCTAATTAAAATACCGTATTTCTCATAATTTTACCGGAATTCCATTCGTAAAATCAAGTAAAATTGTTTACTTGATTTCCGGTACTTTACATTTGTATTTCAAGTAAAATCGCCATATTTTATTACAACCTGAAATCTAGTATTTTTAATTTTACTTGATTCAACTAGATTGCCTAGTATGCTCACATCTAGTGAATTTTTATTTACCGTGTAGTTTATATAAATTCCTTATTTGTTTTAGACTTGAAGGGATATATGATTGGTTTTGCCGATGACATTGCACTTACTTATACAGGATTGTCAAATAAGTTAATTGCTTATCAAATCAATTCCGAACTTTTAATTTTAAGAAAATGGTTTAATTCGCATTTTATGGTTCTAAGCACAAAATCAAAAGTAATGTTTTTTATAGAGATAAACTTTGAAATTATTTACCATTCTACTATATGTATGAAATATAAAACTAACATTGTCTCAGCTGAATTATCCAGTTGTTCTAATGAATGTAGCAACATTGAAATTGTCGAACATTTTAAATATTTAGGAGTTACTAACGTAACAAGGCTTGGTTTTATAAAGCATATTGAAAATCTTCAACAATATATTTATGCTTGTAACAGAAAATTGTATATTCTTCGTATGCTTTGCTCTGTGTCGGTTCTAATACAATTTTACTACAGCCTAATGCAATCCAAGCTACAATATGCAATAATTATTTGGTTTCGCATAATTTTAAATAAACCGCGCGTTTAACATCTGCTTTGCCTTTATTTAAATCACTAAAGATATTACCGTTAAGATTTTTATGGATATTTAAGGTATTAAAAGTGTTTTTTCTTCATAGTGGAAATCGTAGAGTAAAAATTAGGAGATATAATTTAAGGACTTTGAATAATTGTGAATATGCCATTCTCAAGAAAGAACATTTCAGAAAATTGTATATGTACCTATCTGCAGCACCAGTAATTTTTAATAAGTTGCCTCTAAACATCAAAGAAATCACTGTTACGTCCAAATTTTTATATGAAATGAAGAATTGGTTGCTTAATATTAATGATATTGAATCTTTGTTTACAGTTTTAGTTTGATGAAAGATGATAAATTGTATGCTATTTTGTAAATTTTTAAATTTTTTTTTTGTGTTGTACCCAACAACAGACTTTAACTTGTATGTAAGTTTTATGGTGGGGGGTTTCCAATACTGATCGTTTATCAGTCACGGAAGCAACCTAACTCCATCCATTTTAATTTAACATTAATTGTTTTACTATGTACCGTTTAAGTTATTTTGTCGATAATTTCAGACATTTATATGCTTTTATTAATTGTTACTTTAATATATTTCAGTTCTCTAAAAATAGAGTACTGAGTTTATTTTTGTAATTTAATGTTATGTAATGGTTGGAATAAAATAAATAAAATAAAATATAGGATACGTCCTCCTTTATTTACTCTAATGCAGTTCCAAAGCAATTGTTGGCAATTGAAGTCCCCACCAATAGTGTAAATCGAATAACTGTTGGCCAGTCGGTTAAGATCTTGTCTTAAATTACCGTGCTTGGAATTAGGGATGTAACAACAAGTGACCTTTACAGATCCGTGGGGCAAACCACGTATATTGATATACTTTCGATGCTTTGCATTACGACGCATGGAAGTAGAGTGTGGCTCATTGAATTTTTAATGCATATAGCAACACCTTCGCAAGCAACATCTTCGATCATTTTATAGTGAGGGATATGAAAACTTATATGTACTAGGTTTAATATGGGTTTCAGTGATGACCATTACATCAACACTGAATTGGTAAAAGAAGTGTATTAGTTCATGTTTTTTTACGTACGCTACGCGCGTTCCAGGTGCAAAATATTATATTATTATGTACAGACATACTTAATGGCTGTAGCTAAAGTCAGTTGAACCTGTTCTCCTGGAGTTTGGCAACTCCTGAGTCCATCCGTGACACTTAATAGAATTACTAGTAATTCATTTGAAGAATAAACTTTGCTAAGAATATGCTGCTCGTCTTGCTGTGAGTTGTTAGAATATGTATTGCTTTTGCAAATGCTGGAAAATGGTAGTCTAGCAGTTGGAATTTTCGTCAAAGTAGGCAGGATTCTTCTATGCTCCGCCGGTTTAACAGATTTGGAAAATTATTTGCTGAAAAGTTAAAAGTTGGTGATGGTTTGTTAGTATTCTTAAGATGTATTTGTTCCCTTATGCGAAGAAATTCCATTCGCTTTGGCCAAATTACTGAATTACTGAACTTTCCTTTATCGTCCTTGATTTGACAATCCTGACCATCAATATGATTGAGACTACAGAATCTACATCTTGATTTCATGTAGCAATTGCTCGTAGTGTGCCCAAGCATAAAACAATTGAAATATTATGTGAGGCGTTCAGGCTTTTCTTGAGGGATGCCCCAATAACATGTAATATGTATTACCAGAGCCTACTGTATAAATAATTAGATGTGGAGATTTGATGTCGTCATTAAACTGAATTTTCTCTTTTTAATACACATTGTTGTTGTTGTAGAATGTTTTTTAATTTAATTTCCCTTATTTTCTTTTGATTATTGCTGGAAAATAGGAAAATTTGAGAATCTGTGTTTTAAATGAGTAAAACATTGAGTTGTTTGTTAGCGATTTCTTAAAAATTATTTAACTGGGTTTAACTTTTAATTCATATTTTATCGTCAATCGAAATCGCGTTTTTTCATATAAACACTATGAAAATAAATGAACTTTTAGTGTTTCTATATCCCTTATTTTAAGTTCATTTTTCACATGCCGGCTCTATTCACATCAAGATGGTTCTGGTATTACCAATGTTACGATAATTTGATAAGTAATTAAACGTAACAGTATTTGGAAATCCACAAAATACAATGCGCTATCATTCGATCTTGTGTTCCTTGGAAAAACTTTCGCTATTTTAGATGGCGAGAGTCCAATATCTTTAATATAAGGGATGGTAAGCCGAAGAGTGCATATCTTGAATCTTTATGTTTTGTTTTCTTCAAGTGCGTAGGTGCAAAATTCGGCGACGTCATTTTTTAATTCATCAAAGAACAGTTTATAATGAGTGGGGTCATGAATTGTAACTTTTAGACCAATTGAGGTAAGCTTTATTGATATACCGGTTTCCTTTGGTACAGTTTTGCTGATATTTGATTCATTCACCAATTCAAATGTGTTTTTTACCTGTTGGTATTGGGTATGATAACGGATATTGATTACTATTAATTTTTAGTTTGTTGCTGGCCATCGCGATTCTATATTTTTTCACTTGTTGGAAGTTCACAAGGTCACTGGGTAAAATATCAGTACATGATGACCTTTTTCTCATAAGTTAGACAAATTTAACTTAACATTAGGATTTACAACTAGTTTAATAGTAAATTGGTCTAATAATTATTACACACAATCACAATAATAATTTATATTTTATTGAGCACAGTAGAGAAGTGTATTGAATCTGTACAAGATAATTGCAATAATAATAGAGACAAGTCTATATCGTTTGAATACCAATTGTGGACTCTAGAGTTAAATAGTAAGTTAAGATTTAAAAACGAAATCCAATTCGGTAGTATTCAAGCAATTAAAACATATTATGGATATTTAGCCACAAAACATTATCTATTTCGTCACAACTGCTCATAAAACAAATAAATCCATCTGAAACTATATGTAAAACAACAATATTAAGATTTTCTCCGGTAAATCATGTGTCTTAACCATAACACCCTACACATTAAACAATACATAATGCTATGCTTGCATAAGACTACAAAATAACATTTACGGATATGATAAAAAGAAGAAAAGACTAACATTATTTTCAAGGTTCAATCAGCATGAAACTAAGTAATTATTCAACAAAATAAATTGAACTAAATATTTTAACAATTTTTATTTGTTTCCTTTTTTATTTTTGGTTAAACGAACGAAAGAACATGTAGTATATAGTATGTATAGTTTAAGTGAGTATGCTTCCTATTGTATAATATTATTATATTCGTGACAGAAAAATATATAATTTTATTTTTATACAAAGAATGAAGGAAGAAAATGGAAATTACCACCAGAAAATATTTTCTTACTATACTTAGTTGCAAAAGCAGAACGTATTTTTATTTTTGTTAGATTATATTTGTGCTATACATATACCAACCAGAATATGAAATAAAAGGCGGAGAAATACCAAAAAAAAAAAAACTAAGAATGTATAAAAATAAAATCAAGGAACAAGAAAATTGTATTTTCCATTTTTCTTGTACCCAGAACATAGAACACACAAAAACCAAGTTATTTTGAATAAAAAATGATAACGAAGAAGAAAAATTGAATTTTTTTTTTTTTTGGTTGGTTTTATGTTTTCCTAAAAACAAAAACAGGAAAATTGACAAGAAAAGTAATTTTCATTCCTACTGTGTATGCTGTTTTTTTACGACAGTGAACTTCCAAAAAATAAAAATTCATTAGATTCAACAAACTTTGTTTGTCTCTTATACATATAACATATACGAGATAAAAGCTCATATCGTATATACAATATGAACTTTAATACAACAAACTAGAAATAGGAGTTTTGTATAATATAATGTCTTGGAAACATCAAAAAGGATGAACATTCTGCAATTTGATCTAAACATGATTTGTAATTTAAGGATAAAGAAGAGAGCTTTACAGCATAAAACAAAACAAAACATCGCAAAAAAGGTGGATTTATGATAAATCTAAATATGAGTGTACAAAAGGCAAAATAAATACGAGAAACAACAAAACAAATACAAATCCCAATGACTTTAGCAAACCAATTAAAATCCAAAGTAGAAAATCTTAAAAATTAAGTAGCACTCAAAAACCCTTTTAATTCTCATAAAAAGTTTTTTTTTTTGTTAATTTTAACTTTTTTTTTTTGTTTAAATTATTCTCACATAAAATAAATTTCTAAGTTAATAAAAAAAAAAAAATCAACATAAGATTCAACAGATAACATAAAAAAAATCTCATCAAAAATATAAGATGTTTCTCTCCTATACATAGGTATATATGTACTTTGACAATATGAAAATTAGATTTAATCAAAATGAAAAAGTCGAAATAAGAAGTACAAATACATACTTTACTAAACATAATTTTGAATTATTATGGACGACGACGACGACAAAGTTAGATGATGGTCTTTTAATGAAAGGATGTAAAGCGGATAAGGATTTGTTGTAAATTAGATATTTCGTGTTGTTAAATTTTGTTATGTGTCTTATTTGAAGACGGTGCTTTAATAGAGTTTTGTTGTGAAATGTTGAAAGTTTTTACTCATATATTCTATTACAATAGACGAAGCAATCTAAAGTAGAATGAAAATAATGGTTTAATCTTGAATTTTTGAAATATCCATAAGCCGAAAGCATTGCTTAACCATTGTAACCGCCATCATTTTCTTAGTTGGCTCTAAGTGAGTTTTTATTATGTTTCCCGAACTGAAAAACTCATTAATTATGGATGCTACCCTTGGGCGATTGGGAAAAGCGTGATAAAAATGAAGGCGATTTATTATGTTTTAAAATAGATTCGATGTTAAAAGATTCAAAATATTTGCGTATAATTTAGTTTTTTAATAAGACATTTATGAATTAAAAAAAACTATTTAAATTAATAGTTGCATCAAAAATAAATCATTAAAACTTGTACAATTCAATTAAATCTTTTAACTGGAATTTTATACAATTTGAAAACCATCAACTTCGATTTTAAGATTTAAGAATTTACAAATAATGTGCAACTAACAGAAAGAATAATGTGATTTAATAACTTGTCCTCCGCATTGCATGTCTGTTACCATTAACTAATTGTAATTGTATTGCAAATGTGTTTAATCGTTATAGTGACACAAAGTAAATAACGAAAATTTAAGTGATGATAATTTTGATGTTGTGGGAACCCCTCTTTATTTTTTATTTTTTCTAAACATCCTGCAGCCAGCCATTGATCACTAATAAAACAAATTTTTCAAGTCTAAGGAGAAAGATGTGTTCTTTCCGTCTACTTCTATAATAACATACTTACCGCTTGATTACTCTGCAGCGATGCTGATATGGACATGGCAGGCCAACCTCAACCCTGTCCACACGAGCGAATACAAAATCACAACTAGAGAAATTCATGACAACGTAGATATCGTTTTATGAGTAGGCGAGTATTTTGTGGTACTCTAATCTACTCATCGAAGTTTTCCGTTGTTCGATCAGTGACGATGGATCTGTCGATGCCGTAGTTGGCGAATGCAAAAGGAGTTTTCCAGGAACGTTTGACAGATTTAACTGATGTGCGAATTCCAAGAAGAATAATTGAATGCTGCTGGCTTCGGTTCAGGTTGTTTCCCGAAGGATATAATACAGAAAATTTCAAGGTGCGATGGAATCTTTCCACTATTCCATTGTAAATCAGATGATAACCAGCCGTCCGTATTTTGTGGGAGCCAAGTAATTTAGTACGTTCCGAAAATAAGTGGCTGTCAAATTGACCGTCTTGGTTGGTTGTTATCTCTAAAGGTACATCATACCTTGAGACGTATGTCTTTATTGCGTATACCTATCGATATGCGAATAACCGTTTGATGGAAGCAATGGTCCAATGAGGTCAATGTGAATGTTCTCAAATCAGCCAGAAGGAAGATTGAACCGACCATATTCTGTACGGGTATGTCAATTAACCTTAGCCTTCTGACATGGAATGCAAGTATTACACCAAATTCACGTATCGATATTAATATTATGCCAGACGTACTTCGTTGTTAAAGACCTTCGTGTCGCTCTAATACTTAAATGGGGCAGTAGAAGTCTCACACCAGATTTTTATTCTGCAAGATGTGATAGCATAAGTTTTATCTCATAATAGCGAAAACCGGTATCGGTTTTTTTATATGAAAAAATAATAAAATTTCGTTAAATATTTTAAAAACATAAAACATGGGAAGCTCTGCATCAAAATGCCTTAACTAAAGGCCTTTCCTGCCTTCGGGCACGTAATGACAAATTCTCCAAACTCTTCTCGTGCTATCCAGCAAAACTGCAAAGATATAAGATTATGAGATAGAAGAGACCAACATTCCATGAAGAATTTATGTGGATGTTCCGTAGCTGCTGGTTTACGTGTATGCCGATGTTTGACGAAATGTGGAGATGTGATTGCTGTGAATGCGTGATAGTACATATTGTCCTTTTTTTGATTTTTATATGGCAAATAGCAATTCAGTTTGAATAAACCAAACCTTATGGTGGGCAAGGATTAGATACTGCATCTATAATTGTGGTGTGAGACTGCTGGTGTATCGTTGGTATGTGAATTTCACTGTCAGTCATCACTCCCGAGACACGACACAATAACTTGCAAAAAATATTCAGAAAAATGAGAAAACCATGTTTTTTTTGTTTTTTGTTTTTGAACACTTAACACAATTGCAATCAACCAATTTATTGAGAAAAAACGTATCTTTATTTCAAAGATATGAAAAGCGAGGAAAATTTGTTCCTACAAAGTATATCACTTCCAGATTATATTCGCCCGCCACAGTATGGATTTGGTAGTTAAATAAATAATAAAATAATAAAATCTCACTCCACAAAACCCCGACTGAATGATATTTCGATCAAATAAATACCGTCTAAGTAAAATCCTGGCTCAATAAAATTCTAATGCAACCAAATCCTGACAGCATAAAATTCGAAAATCGTTTTAAATATAAAATATAGCGCGAGAAATATTCTGGAAAAGAGCCGGGTCATATTCTGGAAAAATAGAAGAAAATTCCATACAAATATTTTGAAAACTCGCTTGTATAGGCAATTTGATTAGCTTGAGACTTTCTAGAGTCCGGATTTTGTTGAGTCGGGATTTTGTGGTCAGGATTTTAATACGTTTCCATTTCGGGATTTTATCTTTTCGAAATTTTATGATTCGACATTTTGTGGGATACCATTTACATCTCCACATTTGAATTGCTAAACAAAAATGTTTTTATTCTGGTAGAGTATGGAAAATATTAGGAGCCAAAATTAAAAATGAATTTTGAAAATTGGTTGATATAAACTTTTGTAGCCGAATACACTGATCATTTCTCAAATTGTAACCAGTACTGACATTTTACTGAACCTTTATAAAGAAAAAAGTCTGCATAATTTTGAACACATATAAATGTCTTAATGGAATTACCTGCGACTCCTGAAATAAAGGTCATGATAAACGATAAATGAGGAACATTATGGATAACTCTTATAATATGTTTTTGCGCTATGATAAGGGGATAAACTCTAGCATAGTAGATCCAACCCCAGCATATTAGTCCATATGATAATTTTGAATTTACAATAGCAAAATAAATATTTTTTAAAACTGATACAAGGCATAAGGTGCCTTACCAGCCGTAAGGTGTATATTTTACTGATCACTAAGGCCAGATACTTGCGGAGAGATTCATTATTGTCGTTCCATCGTGTTATCAATGGATAGGCCGAGATATTTAAAACATTTAACGAACTCAATTTTAAAACAAGTGTACAAGCAACTTGGTCACAATGAGCATCATGATAAACAATCCGGATCAACGACAGCATTGTCATTTAATTTGAACAATATACCTTTAGTTTTATTGCTCAAGATCATATAATGAACATGACACCACTTCTTTACTAAGCATAAATCCATCTTCATATTTTGAATATTTACACTGTGATTAGGGTGATTATATAGAAACTCAAGATCGTCAGCATCGTCGTATATTTCATGTTTAAGCGCTTTAATTAAAATTTTGAACGAACTTTAATAACAAGTTAGAATCTTTCGGAATTTTAAATAATTTTTTAGATAAACCATCACCCGGGTCCATTGCTAGTTGTTATTTGACCACACGATTTGTAGTAAGCTTTTATTTCAATTTGACGAATGCTCTTGTTATGAATTTTTCTTTTGAATTTTGGTTTCAATAAATTACATGAAAATGAAAACGATTTGCTTAAACGACATTTTTATGTTGTAATTCAAACATTTATAAAAATATTTCAGAACATATGTTTTATGTTCCCTTATTAAAGTTTCGTTTTTTAGACTATGGCTTTGTATATTGTAGATTGGTTTGGTTTCATGCGAATGAAACACCCAGCACGCGACGTAATTGTTTAAAGCACCTAAGCATATTGTAATGTGGAAGAGATTAGGACTAATGCATTGCAAGTAAAATAATAATCAGGAGAATTAAAGTCTGGGCAATTAACAGCTTTAAGCCATACAAGTCGGCGGGGCCTAATGGCATTATTCCTGTGGATGTTCAGAAAACAATTGGCTGGAGTTTATCTTAAGAAGCAGCCTGCGGTACTTTGCCACATTCCCAGGGAATTGACTGAGATATACACGTAATGTTTAGACCTAAAGCGGGAAAAGCTCTCATTGCCATCCCAAAGACCTTAGATCTTTAAGCTTAGCCTCTTTGCTACTAAACTAACTGAAAACAAATAGAACCTCATATAAGAGGCTTGACAAAACCAGTTAAGTACATAGTCGAAATATGACTTTCCGGTGGATTTATTTATTCCAAAAATTGCCAACAAACATAATCCGTATAGTGAAAATTGTTCAACAAAAAGCTTGATAATTTATGTAATCGTAGAATCAAAGCGCACAAACGGTATAAAATGACGAATCCGTCAACTCATTATGCATTGTATTCTCACCTTCGGTATGAGTTAAGGTTTAGAATCAATTTATGTATGGTTATTTCTTGTTAGGAATTGAATCTGGTATCAAGTTGAAACCGCATCTTGTTTTGGTATTATACTAACTCTAGAAGAAAGTCGGTTGGTTACATACTTTAACAAGGACTTACAATGATTGCCAAGCTCATGATCCAATTTCTGTTTAGTATATTTAGTCATAATTTTTCAATATCTTACCCTGACCAAGATGCGGTCAATAATCTGATTCAAGGTATTTTTAAAAATGGATATCATCTTATTTGTCCCAAAGGTTTCAACTGGTTCGTATTGGTCAAAATTATTCTGTTAAGTATCGGGCGCAACAATAGCGGAAGGCTAGAGGGATAAAATTTTAATATGAAAAAAAAATTGTGGAAAACATTTAAAAGTATACTCTCTATGATTCCGCCTTTCTTTGCAATTGCCCCATTTAGATAAAACTTAGTTCAATCGGAAGAATTGAGTAAATAATAAAAATATAAATCAGGTTATCACCACGATTTCATATTACACTGAAAATCAATAAAAATCATCACCCACATGGAAACTTAAAATATTTGAACATGTTGTCGTTCAGCAGGTTTAATTTCAGTTTTGATTCGTGGAGAAAATATCTTGTCATCAATTACGTTAATTATAATAGCAAAAAAAAAAAATACCAAAATGTTTTTATTATTAAGATTGTTATCTTGGAACGTAAGGCAAATAAATTTACCCAATCCAATATTACGCAATAACGTTTTTTGACATTTCAATAATATTTTGATTAGTGTAGAAATGCCCATCTCTATCTGTATAAGAAATAAACTACTTGTTTGTCAAAATTCCAACTGTAAACCAAATTATGTATAATTCGCATGCTAATTGTATATCGCGAGAGAAGCTTTGATTATGGAAATGTTTTAATTATTATAAAAATATTCAAGTGATATCATTGAACTGCTTAAATATTTAAATATTTTCCTTTAAATTTTACATACGAGAATTCAATTAAGCAGAAACCAGATAAAATATTATATTTACGCGCCGCGTGTGTGTATGTGTTAATATTGAAAAATCAACCTCCTCGAAATATATATAATAAGACCGACCGCTTTATCTTAATTGACTTCAAACATGAATTTGTATAATTAATTTTGTAAAAAAATAAATCGATAATGAAATTTGAATGGCTGTTTGGTGTATACACACACACACACATATGTATATTCGTATTCAATTAGGCGATGAAAACGTAAAATTTATATTCATTTTGAAAAAACATAATAATCCAATTTAAATTGATATTTCTTCTTTTATGTTAAACATTTAATTAAAGAATAATTTAGCCTGAATTAATTATTTGCAATATGTTAATTATTATTTAAATTTTACGTATAGAGAGTGCTGTTTAATAAAATCAGTGGTTTAGTATCTCTATAATATCATTGTTTAACGCTTTGAAGGAACGCAGAGACCAGAAACCAAATGTAGAAAAAAAATGAAGTTAAACGATATTTTTGTAACGTAATAAAGAGTGCAATTAATTACCTGCGGATACCGTATTCTACATCAACACGTTTTCACATCACAAACCTGCTATATTTGTGGGTTCTTGGTATGTAATGGTGTTTACTTTAACCACAGTACAAAAGGCGTCTAAACTAACATTTTCCGCGATTAAACCAGTTCTGAAGTTGTTAAATTTTTCATATTTCAATTTCGAGGCGTAAAAAACAAATGGTTCGTGTGAAAGGATCCTATTTGTCTCCCTACCATTGCCTAAAGTTATTTTACATTTTATTTTTCGGGCAAAGAAACAAGTGTGATAATCCTTTTATTGTAAAATGTAAACCATTTTTTTAACTCTTGTTATCTACATTTAGAGATAAATAATTTTTAAAACCAATTCAGGTTTAAGAATTAATATAAATTATCGATAGCACTATCATGCATTACAACTGTGCTTGTACAATTAATGATAACAGATACAATTAAAAAAGGGACGAACAATACATTTTAATAGTAGTTGCATCAACAAGTACAATGGCTTGAATATACAAGAATTCCATGTGGAAACTGTGGCACTAAAAGACTGCAGGATGGACGGGTATGAACTGTTTTTTTGACAGTGATTGAATTCTAGTATCTATACTTTGATTCTGACAGGTATGGAAAAGTTCATTAGATACCCGAGATTGCATATATTTCTTAGTTTTTACCAACATTAATGCCAACCAATGAACTAGTCCTAACGGTATTCTCCCCCAACTGTTCTGAAAAATTTGACAATTCTTTGGCGAAGGATCTATTTTGTTCTATTGATCCATGGATTTCGGCAATCTGCCTTCGATCTGACAATTTCTAATGTTTCTTCGAATTATCGCCCGACTTCTGTTGCCTATATCTTTAAAAGACACAACAATCATTTTTTAACTGATGAAATAAGTACTATAAGTATGAAAACTTCAGAGATTTAAAAATTTAAAATTGGTGTTCCCAAAAATAAACTTAATCAGTTATTGGATTCATCATTTTGGTCCCCAGGTGTATTGATTAAAGAATTTTTAAATTATCGTCGACAATCTTCGAATCATTTTTTAGTCCCTCGCTCATCTCTAATGATTTAAGTACACGATCCAATTGTTTTGATACTATCTACTATGAAAATGTTGGTGGTATTCGTTTTAAATATTCACATTTTTCACAATTTTTATCGTCATCTTGTTTGCCAGTATATGTTTTTTGTAAGACTATTGCCGTCTTACTTTGTTTAAAGTTATTCCTATCCGGATAGGAATGAAATTTTGCCCAAAGTAAGAACAATTCTTCTTCAGAATAATTTTTTGTTTTTACTTTCAACAGTTGGTACCAAGCTCTAAAATATAATTTATTATTTAGAATTTTAACAAATATAAAATAGTGATATCAAATTATTGAATAAGGTATAATTATTCCAAATGATAATTAATAAAATTTAATATTCTGATTTATCGAAAAATTGAAAATTGTTATTTACTACCAACTCATAAAACTAAATATATCTAATATATGTACTATAGTGGTAAACACTACAACTACGAGAAGAAGAGAATTTTGCTATTCCTTCTTCTCAGCGGAATGAATCTCTTCATTCTGGAATGAAAATACACGGCATTGTTGTTGTAAAATTGCCAAAGTAAGACTACATATGTTTCATCCAACCGTTCCAAGTTATGAATTGTTTGGTGACAATTATGTATGTAACTTTCAGATATGATCGATCCAGCCTAACAAATTATAAATCTGACGGTGGTGGAGTTCTTATAGTCGTGCACAACTTAATCAATAATGTTGAAGTTATCTGTCAAAATAATAATGTTGTATATATTGCTGCGAAATTATTAAGTTTATCATCTCGACTTTTGACTCCACAAGTCAGCTGGATGTGGTTTTCACGGACTTTTCGAAATTTTTTCATTTGAGTCTCATCCTTGCCAAATTGGACATATTTTGAGTGAATACATTATTTTTGAAGTGGATTGAATCGAATCTGCGAAATCGTGAGCAGGTGGTTCAAATTGCCGGTGTAACATCTATGACGATTCAAGTTCATTCTGGTGATCCTCAGGGTTCTCTAATGGTGTTGTTTAATATATTCATTAACGATATTGTTCCAGGAACTGCAAATGTGAGTTATATGCAGACGATTTGAGGATTACAAAAACTGTAGAAACTCTTCAACTGTGTTTAGAAATGCAGAGTGATCTTGATTTGCCACACAAATGATTGAGTTGAAATAAATTACCCTTAAATTTGGACAAGTGTAAGACTATGAGTTTCTTATTGGATCGAGTTGAAAGAGTACAGAAGCAATTCATTTTGTATTCCAACATTCCAATGTGGCTAAATAAAAAGATATGCCACGCTATAGTGACCGATGTAAATTTGCTAATTTGCAATCTTTGCTGGAAAGACGTTAAACTGCTGCTTCAATGTTCTTCGCTGATGTTCTAAATAGTATCATTGATTCCCGGAACTACTTTCTAATTTAGATATTCATGTGCCCTGTAAACCTGTGCGGATCAGGCATTCTATTTATTTGTCCACTTTTAAAACAAATTATGCATATAATGCTAATATCCCGGCGATTTGTCGACAATTTAATTTTAATTCTATTGTAATCGATTTTCATTTGTCTAATGTCTTTTAAAAATACTAATTAAGAATTAGAATAAAAATTGTATATAATTTTGTAATCAAAGAGGATTTATCCTGTTGGTGATAATAATAAAAATAAAATATCAAGTTATCAATTTCAGTACGTTCCCAAAATAATATGTTCGAGTAGATGGGTAAATTTATTCTTTATTATTGCAAATAAACCAAATATGTAAAAGATTTTATCAACTTCGGGCCTATAAGTAAGCATCAAAAGCTTATCTTAAAAGTTTTACATTTCTACAATAATGGTATAATATGAAACAGATGCCTGAGTAACCGGACCAGGGTTCCAGAGAAACAAGCGTCCATAATGGACATGTAGTTTAAGATTGTATTGTCTTGTGCTTCGGTTTTGGTATGTGTAATAAGTGTATGGTGGACCCTGCGTCGTCCGTAGGGCAGGTTTAGGCTTGGCCGTACACTCCAATTAATCAGTCAGGTGCAAGCGTATGTACGTATGTACAATATGTACAATAGTTATAATTAGCCATTACTGTCATTATCCTGATTTTAGTAGACGAATGTTGCAAGAAAAAGTATAATAACCAAAAATATAATAAGATGTCTACTTCAAAAACATTTCAAACCACAAATCCAAAACAACTGTTACTCATTAGTACTTTGGAAAAATCCAAAACACCCGATTTAAAAGGACACATCGATTCGAGTGGAAACCCTAAAATATCGTGTCCCGATTAATTTAAAACTAAATTTTAAATTCTATTTCAATAGTGCATTCAAATAAAAATCACAAATCTTGTATTTTTAACTATCTCGAAGATTGAAGACCAAGAGTACATAAATCATAAAATTTAAATATTCTTAGAAGTGATTTTTTCGATTTTAGTTTAATGTTTGTTAATTTGAAAATAATTTTTTTTTTCCTTTTTTTATCCCTACGTATCAATTCTTTTCCTCTTGTAAATATAACTTTGTAAATATCTATTGGACTTTCTTTTATAAAATGGAAAATTTTGATATTAAACAATTGAAACCCAACGAGTTTTGCGTCGAATGCCTTGGTTAGGGATATTGAGGAAAGCTCCGCTGTAATTACATGCATTAGCAAAATTATTTGAGGATGAAATTAATGATCCGGTTCTTCGACCATTCAAGCCACATAAGCAAGCCTCAAAGAATCCGGGCTAGGGAAATAAAAAGGTGTCTTATTAAGATAAAGGAACATAGAGATTGCTTTGTGAGTCAGAAGGATGAGAATAACTTGGAAAAGAAGAACTTTTACCCAATTTTAACTAGAATGGGTCATATCATTCAGAGGTTAGAACGGTTAGCAATGGTGACGAAACATGACAAAATTAAATGTGTGAATACGCTAAAAGAAGCACAAATTTTCGAGAACCATATTAGAAATTTTTTGAATAATAAATTCTCGTTAAATGCTTCGATTGCGTTGGTTAAGGAAAATATCGAAAATGTATTAGAAGAATTATCAACTTCGGAAGACGAAATTTCTGATACTGAAACAGTTTCTGCAAAAAACTCAGTTAACCCGGTTAGTTTTATAGAAAAGAAACGAATAGCAAAACAGGTTCAATTACCATTAAATAATAATGAAATGCAACAAATAAACTCACGCATCAAAAATTTAAATTTGGCGTACGATTCTTTTTCAAATGCCAGTCAAAATCCCATTTCGCAAAATTTTTCGGTTCCACTATGTGGTTATAATTCAGTATCTCAGTATTTTTCTAATTCGAATAATTTACAAAATCAAAGTTTAGGACAACAACCACTTCTAGTTTTTGCTACTCCACTAGTTTCGCCGTGTACTGCTAATGATAGAAAACGGCAATTATCGAACTGGAAAATTGAATTTAGTGGAACCCCGGATGGTGCACCAGTGGAAAGATTCTTCTTTAGAGTGGAACATTTGGCTCGTATTCACCAAGTCTCTGAAATATTTTTGAGATATCAATTTGGTATCCTACTAAAGGGAATTGCTTCAGAGTGGTATTGGTGCTTCATTGGGCGTAATCCTTCCTCGGGCTGGTTCCAACTCAAGGCTGCAATCATTGAGTGGTTCTAAGACCGTCGTACTGATGATGATATTCGATCCATGTTTGATTCATGTAAACAAAGAGCAGGTGAAGCTTTCTTTGAATTTTATAATGATCTTCTGGTCCTTACTCTCAGCTTCCGAACTCCCATTCCAGATTCGGACATCCTTAGAATTCCTCGATACAATATGAACGTCGGTATTCAGAATCATCTCGCTGATCAAGAGATTGATTCCATTAATACTTTAGTTAGGAGATGTGTCGCGCTTGAAGATACAAGGGAACGGAATAATTTGGTTCCTGACAAATTTTGCAGACCACAGTATCATGTGAATGAAATTTGGCAAAACGACGAAAATCGCAACGTGCTTATTTAAATCCAAATTCTACCTCAGGTCACCTTCCAGATATACCTTTTACTAATTCTAGACCTCCAAACTATAATTCATTGACACAATATAATTCGAAACAAGCTAACTCCTGTGAATTGGCAAACGGTAATCCGGTCAGTCAAATTGAGGCCTATCAATCAGCAAAATATTAATCAAATCGGAAATTATCGGACTGTTTTATTTGCTGGAATTATCATGATATGGGATATACTTTTACGAGATGTTCAAAACCCCTGCGTTTTCTTTTGTCGTGGATGTGGTAAGGATGGGTGTACTAGAATACCTGCCCGAAGTGTACTTCGGGAAACTTACATTCAAGGACTCAGTCGGCTGCCCTGAACAATCCTCGAAACACACGGCATCAGCAACAAACATATCCGACAACAAACATGAGTAATTCAGCGCAAAATCCAAACTAAAGTTTTCGGCCACAAATAAAAGCAATAGTTCGGAGTCTAAATTAATGCTAATTTTGGAAATTTTACAGTTCCCGTTACAAATAAATAATCTTTCGGAAAAGCTCGAGTTCGGAAATATTGGAACGAACGCTGTTTCGTCAGAAGTTAGTACAGCAGGTGTTTCGTCAGAAGTTAGAACAGCAGGTGGTCAATGTCAACGTGTTCTCGGGTATTTTAAAGGTTGGGTCTATTATAAGGAAGAACAGAAAGGGGTGAATATTTATTTAGTACCAAGTTTAAAACAATCCCTTTATTTAGGTATTGATTTCTGGAAATTATTTAAAATAATTCCAAAATGTATTTCGGAGGTGGATAAAGATGATTCTGAATATCACGTTCTATCTCACGATCAACAACTTCGCCTCTATGCTATTGTTAAACAATTTCCTTCGTTTTACAAAAAACGGCCTAGGTAAAACATCTTTAATTTCTCATAATATCGACTTTCTAGGTTATACTCCCATTAAACAGCTTTATACCCTCTATCTCCGGTGGTACAAACTCATATGTAATCGGAGATTGATCGGATGTTGTCCCTAGGAGTAATTGAAGAATCTAAAAGTTCAAAGACTTCACCCGTGACATTAGTTCGAGAACCAAATGGCAAGGTCCGTCTTCAGGTCCGTCTCAAGGGACGCCTATCATATTTATTTATTTTTATTTATCTATTTATACACTATACATTTTCCGATACTTTATTTTGAGTATAAGCTCATTCAGAATAAAGTGTCAATGTTCAAGAAATAAGAAAGGTGCCTCAAAGCAATACATTTTCAGCATATAAAGTAAGATCGCAGTATATCGGTCCAAGTGTTCCACTGATACCGTTCCGACCTTCCTTGTAATGGTAACTAAACAATGTTTGGATGTTTTCTTGAAATCCGTCGTGGAAATTTCTGCATGATCAATCCCGCAGGTTAGTCATTTTAACATAGTTAGCGAAATTTTTAATCGATTTCGATGTGTATAAAAAAGTATAAAAAAGGACGTCTGTCTGACTGAAAACACAAAGCCTGCTGCCTTTAATCGATAGACTCATCAGCCGATTGGAGGAGAAAAAATGGATCTTAAGTTTCGAACTGAAGGATGCATTTTGGCAAATCCCATTGGATGAGGAGTACCGAGGTAAGACGGCGTTTACAGTCCCTGATCGTCCTTTGTATCAGTTCAAAGTTATCCCATTTGGTCTCTGTAACGTGCCTCAGACGATGAGCCGGTAAATGGATCGGGTCATCGCCCATGAATATCACGACCGCGTTTTCGTGTATCTGGACTGGACGATCTCCTAATTGCTTCTAAGACTTTCGAAGATCATCTCTGATTGATGCTAATTGCTACCAAAAGACTATTGGATGCGGGTTTAACAGTAAACCTTAAAAAAGCCACTTCCTCCTCAAACGTATAACTACCTAGGTTATGTGCAATACCAACTACTCCTAAAAAACTTCGTCGTTTCTTAGGAATGGCGGGATGGTATCGGCGCTTTATTCCTTCTTTTGCTTCTCTTGTTGCGCCTCTAACCGAGCTTACCAAGAAGAACCCGAAATGCGTTTGGTCTGCAAAAGCCCAGTAAGCGTTTGAGAGGGTCAAAATGGCCCTCTCAAATGATCCAGTGTTAGTATATGAAAATTTCTCGAAACGTTTGGGTTTCAGTGTGATGCTAGTACAACTGGTGTCGGAGGTGTGTTGTTACAGGAAGGTGATGATGGTGAGCAAATTTACTTATTCGAAAATAGATCATTCTAAATGATAGTGGTTTTAACCTTAACCTCCATTGGGTGTCCTTTAAAGGTAATGAATACTTAGAATTAATTTCTAATATTCTGTCTCCATACTACCTTAACTTTATGAAGCATACAAAAAATCCTGTCATAACCTATAACCTCAGAAGCAAGAAACGAATGTTGGAAGTTGAGCAGAGAGTATTTGCGAGAAAATATGTTCAGAGTAATGCTCTAGCTAAATTTTCAGCAAAACTGGCACCTAGATTCATTAAATGTTTAGTGCTAACAAAACTAGGGCGTACCGCCTACGAATTAGTAAATGAGAGTGGTAAAAACCTTAGAATCTATCACATAAAAGAAACACATCCTTAAGTATGAGATTAGGATTGATCTAGGTAAGTTAGGATTTCTTGAGGGTGATATAGTATTAGTGATTGAAATTGTTGGATGAGTAGTGGTTGACTTGATGAGACACTAAGGATATGTGGTACGTCCCCACGAATGTAACAAAGTGCATGGGTGCGGGTAAACTTCATGCACGTATAGTACACAATGAAATGTCACCTGCTTCAACTGCGACAAAAAATTCTGATGTAAATAAAGCAAAAAAAGAAAATCGAGGAAGAAAAAGAACGGCCGGGATTTTAACGGAAAAAAATAAGTTTTTGAATTAACAATTCGACAAATAGAAAAAAGATTATCGACGGAAAAACAAACAACCCCCATCGTTAAATAATAAGTAAACACTTATTGTGTAACTAATCGTAGAAAAAAAAATTTAAACCGAACCTAGACAATGTATATACATAATTACAGGGTTCGGCACTCGAACTGTTACCAATTAAAAATGCCGTAAGTTTGTCAATTTTTTATTTTATTTTAAAACTTCATTATATCGTGAAAACATTTCAAATTTAACAAAAAATATGTTATTGTTCGATGTAGCTACCCTAAGAGCGGATAGCATCAACTCTGTCCGAGAAGGCTTTTTTTTTTTTTTATTTATTCAAATTTATTAAACAAATTTCAGTAACAATTTATTATTAACAATACTTATATAAACTAATCTGATCAATTTAATTCTATTTAATTTACATTTTGTGTTATTATTATATGATTAGCTATACTTAGTACTTCTGGAATTCAGTTGCTCGAACCATTGCTGGTTATACCGCAACTTTACATAAAATATTATAAGCATCACTTCTTTACAATTTGTTATTTAAAATTGAAAATTCATTTACGTAACAATCTTATTACTAGTAATATTGATTTTAATTTTGTACACTTAAATTAAATGGAGAAAATAAAAAGAGGTTTCATAGTTCACACTATCTAAGTTTATTCAACCACAAAATTTCCATTATTTATTTTCACCTTTCAAATATTCTGTTAGTTTTGTTTTGAAATTTTTTAGAGATTCTATATGCTTAATATTGGATGGAAGTTTATTATACTGATTTAGACCTCGATATAATATGTTATTGTTAGATGCCTTAGATAAAAAGAATTTAACAACAAAGTTTGACCTTCTTCTTGTTTCATGATCATGTCTGTCATAGATTCTGGTCAAATCAAAACTGTGCTTAATCTGATTATTTACTATTCTGTATATCAAAGTTAAAAGCTCCCGGTTAATTAGAAAATGAAGAGATTGAAATTGTTCGAATAGTTTTTGGGTTGGATAACGGATGGGTGCACGTATTATATATTTCAAAGCTCGTTTCTGCAATACCTCTAATTCACCTATCTTATAATTCGCACATCCACTCCAAATCGCGTTTAGATAAACCAAACGCGACTGAATGTATGCGAAATAAATGAGCAATAATGTTTTTTTGGGAAGAATGTGTTTCGTTCGGTTTATAGCAAATATGTACGGTAGTACCGATTTTTTTATTTTATCCACGTGACTAGACCAATTTAATTTTCCATCTATTACTAAACCCAGGAAGTTACACTTAGTAACTCTTTCAATAACAAAAGAGTTATAAGTAACTGGGTTAGCTCCTAAAATAGTATTTTCTAAATGTTTATTCTCGAATACTATATATTTCGTTTTTTCATTATTTAGTAGTAGGTGATTAATATCAAACCATTCTTTAAGTACCCTTAAATCTTTTTGTATTTGGTGCAGTAGAGATTCTAGTGTGCTTGCTTCATAGGCAATAACTGCATCATCCGCATAAAGTTGAATTCTCCCTTCTAGCATATTGTGCGTAATATCATTAATAAATATAATAAATAATGAAGGCCCAAGAATCGAACCTTGAGGTACTCCACGATTCAATAATACTTCATCACTAACACTAATACACTCATTAATTTTGACAATTTGTCTCCTATTTCGAAGGTAACTTTCAAATAATCGTAGTTGCAGATTAGTGAGTCCCATCTTTTTTAATTTAATTAACAGTATATCTGGATGTACCATATCAAATGCTTTACGAATGTCTAGAAACAGACAGGCACAAAACATTTTCTTATCGAAGCTTTTACTCAGCAAATCTGTCAAACTTAAACACGCTGCTGTAGTGTTGGACTTAGCTGTGAAGCCAAATTGCCGCTCACTAATTATTTGATTTTTCTCTAAGAAATAGTTTAATCTAAGTAGCAAAATTTTTTCAAACACTTTAGAGATGGTAGACAAAATTGATATAGGACGATAGTTTGATACATCCATTTCACTTCCAGACTTATGTATGGGACATATCTTGCCTATTTTACAGATTTCTGGAAATACCCCCGTATCAAACATCTCATTAACATATTTAACTAGTAATGGCGTTACAATGTTTACGGTATACTGTAGTAACTTAGTCGAAATGCCATCTATTCCAGTAGATGCATTTACATTTAAATTCAAAAGCACGGTATGCACTTCATGTTCGGTGGTATGTGTTAACTGGAAGGGGCAATTAATTGTATAATTTAAATAATCAAAGTCATCTTGAGATGGTATTTGAAACGAATCACTCATAATTGAAATAATATTAGCAAAATAATTATTAAAAGTGTTTACTATTTCGTCACAATTGGTAATTAAATTATCGTTATCGCTCAATGTCCAATCTTTAGTACATCTGGTTTTATTAAAAATTGTTTCATGTAGAAAATTCCAAAGTTGTTTGGGCTTATTTATGTTTTTACTAACAAAGTCTGAATTATGTGCTCTTCTAACTTGTTTAATTTTAGCAGCCACTAACGAACTTAGCATCTTTTATTTCAACCTGTAGAATTTTTCTCGCTCATTTATATTAACATTGATTCAGACCATTTCCTGGTAGTTGCAGAATTAAAATTTCGTTTATCAACCACATATAATCATCGCTTCCAGCGCATCACTCGTTGGAACACTGCGGCATTGAACGACCAAGTTACCAGAACCACCTTCGGGATGACTGTATCAGAAATCTTGGAAAATAAACCACTTCCTGACTCCGTTCAAGAACAGTGGGACATTATCAAAACGGCGGTAACCGATGCCTCAAAGTCCACCATAGGCCAAAATCCGTCAAGGCCCAAAAATCTCTGGATTGATGATGATTGTATTGGTGCTATTCGGGAAAAAGATCGCGCACGACAACGAGATCTATCGCAAAGAACAAGGCAATCCCATAACGCCTACATGACTGCGAGGAGAATCGCTAATCGGCTATGTAGACGGAAAAAACGGGAATGGCATGAACAACAGGCGCGCAACATCCAAAATTCTAGCCTGAGAGATAGATATCGTTGCATAAGAGAATTAGCTACGGACTTTCATCCACGTAGCAGCGCTATTCGCAACAAATCCGGTGAGTTGGAAATGGACACTAAAACCGTCCTCGAAGTGTGGCGAAATTACTTCTCCTCGCTTTTAAATAAACAGGCACCACCTTCCGAGCAACAACCTCTCTTGCTTCAACGCGATATTAACGTCGAGATGACACCACCACCTCCTCCATCATATGATGAAGTGCGGAACGTGATATCGCAGATGAAAAATTACAAGACACCTGGTGAGGATGGTATCTGCAACGAAATGCTCAAATATGGCGGTGATTATCTGTTCTGCCGCATGTTTGAGCTAATATCAACAATTTGGTCTAGAGAAGAAATCCCAGTAGAGTGGAAGACGGCTCTTATATGTCCACTTCATAAAAAGGGAGATCGATTGAACTGCAACAACTATCGCGGTATAGCTTTGCTGAACACAGGCTACAAGGTTTTGGCCAACGTAGTTGCAGTAAAGTTATCAACTTACAGCGAGAGGATCTTGGGTGATTATCAATGTGGTTTTCGTCCAAATAGATCAACGACCGATCAAACTTTTACGCTGAGGATTTTGCTGGAGAAATGCTATGAAAAGGACATCCCTGTACACAGTCTATTCATAGACTTTCAACAGGCGTACGACAGCATTAAGAGGAATACGTTATGGAACGTATTGTCCTACCTGGGCATACCGTCAAAATTGGTTTCAATGTGCCAGCTTTTAATGGATGGCTCACTATGTAAGGTGCTAATAGAAGGGAAAATTTCGGATGCCTTTGAGATAACATCTGGAGTGCGGCAAGGAGACCCAATAGCTCAAACTCTTTTCAACCTGTCATTAGAGTATGTCATTCGTCAGCTCAATATGGCCCAGCGTAGCTGCCTGTATTACAAATCAACCCAGCTATTAGCATACGCTGACGATATTTGCATTCTGGGTCGCAACATCATATCCCTAAAAGAAGTCCTCCTCCCATTGGAATTAACAGCCCAACAAATAGGCCTTCAGATCAACGAAGCGAAGACCAAATACATGGTGACCGCGAGAAGGCAGACTCGTTGGGACTTCATTTCAGGAGACACTCAATATGAAAAGGTGAATGAGTTCAAATATCTAGGATCGCTGATCACTGAGCATAACTCCGTTTCTGTGGACATTTCATCGAGGATCGCAGCAGGCTACCGAGCATTTTACGCCAATATAAAAATTTTCAAGTCTCCTCATATATCGCGCAAAATAAAATTGGACATCTACAAGGCGCTGATAAGACCAGTTATCACCTTTGGTTGTGAGTCTTGGACGCTGACAGCACAAAACATCCAGAAAATCGCTGTAACTGAGCGTAAGATCATAAGAAGAATTCTCGGTCCTATTAAAGAAGGAGCCACGTACAGAATGCGAATGAATCACGAGATCAGAAATGATCTCGATAAAGTTGACATCATTGGATTCATAAAATCGTCAAGGCTAAGATGGCTGGGGCACGTACTTCGTTCACAAAATCGGACCACCAAACAGGCCTTGGAGTCGGCACCAACGAAAGTAGGACCTCGTGGGAGACCACCTACCCGATGGATGGACGACGTTGAAAGGGACCTAAACACACTCGGTCACCGTGTTTGGCGTTCTCTTGTGGCGGATCGAATTATTTGGAGGAGCATCGTTGAGGCGGCCAAATCCCTTCATGGGATGTAGCGCCAGCGGAAGAAGAAGAAGAAAAAATTTATATTATCGAGAATTTCACTTGTAATCCATTCAGGTTGATTATGCTTCCGTAGTCGTTTTTTAATTATTTTTGTATTATTAACGACCAACTGTTTAATATTAGCCACAAAGTTGTTAATATTTGAAGCCTCTGAAATTTTTGTCCATACAGGATCATCATATAATGTTTTATAATCCAAGACCTTCATAAAAACTGCACTTGATTTTCTCGGAATGCAAATTTTGGATACCTGTACAAATAAAACTCGGTGATCGGATAGTACAGTGTCAGCGGTATTTAAATCATATTTATAGCAATACAGATCAGTTATAACATGATCTATTATAGTACAAATACCATTACTAATTCGGGTAGCAAATTCATTTGACAATTTATTTGCAATTACATATCCAAAGGAATTAACCAACTCCAAATATTTCATCACATTAATATGTTCAATATCAAATAAATTTAAATTAAAATCTCCTAAAATAAAATTACGATTGTAATCTTCGAAGTATCCTTTAAACATTTCATGGAATTTAGAAAACGAGTTTTTTTGCGAACGATACACTGCAATAATGTTTATGTTGATATCCACCAATTTTACACCAACAACTTGACAAAAATCAAAGTCATGCACTAACATTTTCACAGCCTGTATCTCGGATCTCACAAATATTGCCACCCCTCCATATCCACCTTCTCTATTACAAAAAAATCCATTATAGCATTTGAAATTGAAAAATTTATTCTCTTCTTCGGTCACCCATATTTCAGTAAAAACCAGTACATCTATATCACATCGAATGTTATTAATAAACATTTCTATGTCATAAAGCTTATTACGCATACTTCTTACATTTATATACAGAATCCGTAAATTCGCATGACCTACCACAATTTTGTTGTGATCATTCTCTGTTGTATAATTGACATTTTGCAAACAAATATTTCCAGTTTCACTGTCATTCTCTGTCATATTGAACCAAGAAAAATGTTTTGACTTCATTGCTAAGATAATTTAATAATTTGCAGGCAAATATTCTAATTAACAGATGAATTCTTTTTATATTTTTAGGTGCATCTAAATCAGTCAAACATTTAGAAAATAATTTTGTTCTCAAAAATTCTACCCTTGATGAACCATATGAAATCTCCGAATTTGGCTTTGAATAATTAATATTATAAATAAATAATGTGAACTTATGAAAATAGCATAAAAATAATATGAAATGATTTATGTTAAATATAAACAAAAATAAAAAGTGCCTCTTAATAACTAGAACATTAATACTTAATAAGAATTTAGTGCTATTTGTAATTTTAAATAAATAATATGAAATTATAACCTGATAATTTGATGAATTAATTTGCTTTAAATGTATCCAAACTGATTCCATGTTCCGCCAATAGTTTGTTGATCTCATTTTGTGAAGAAATCCGAATAACTGGAGCTTTCTCAATTTTCCGAAAATATATGACAGATCGATTTATCCAAAGGAATTTGTAGTGTTTATTCGTTATTTTATTCAGCCTTTGCGCATCTCTATAAAGTCTTAAACGAAATGATGTAAGATGATCCCTGAAGTATATTTGGTTATCCTTATCTAGTTTATATCCCACTTGTCCAGCGTGAATTATTTTCTTCTTTTTCAGATATTGAAGATTGTATTTTGCCTCAACAGTTTTGAATTTTACCAATAATTTATTGTCCATTTTCTTGGCAGAATCTTCTCTACGTTGGTTGAACGTTGGTTGGCTTCGCACGCTGAATATATAAAAAGGTTCCATAATTCAATTATGTCGTTAATTACAAGATTTGTTTCACATAGAGGGTAATAAATTATCGGTTACAAGCACAATAAATAATCCACAATATTCCTTTACTTCCGAATTCCAAACCACTAAACATCAAGCAATACCGATGTCCAGATAAGCTACAAAAATTGAATAAATAAACAAATCCAAAATTTGGTTGATAACGATATAATTACAAATAGTATTAGCCCGTGAAATTTTCCCAATTTAGTAGTCTATCAGTAATGAATCGAATTGTCGATTAGTAATTGATTTTCGTAAAGTAAACATCATGAGCATCTCGGTTGGTGAGGTTTTTCCATTACCAACATGTCGGAAATTTTAGAACAACTCGGCAATTCAAGTTACTTTACAACTCCTAACCTAGCAGATCGCGTTTAAACTGTATTTAGCACTAATTTGAGTCTTTATTAGTTTCTGTGAATGCCCTTTGGCCTAAAAAATGCACTATCAACGTTCTAACGTACGATCAGTAATGTGCTAACGAGGTTCCAATTCCAGATACACATTAGTTTATCTCGACGATGTGGTTATGAACGGTCGTAAGAGACCATAATAAAAAATTAAAATCCAAATGTTAACGGTTGAGAAAATATTATTTGAAATTGAATCCTTCCAAATGTAAATTTTTACATAAAGAAATATGTTACTCTACATAGGAAATTTAATTACTAACGATAGAATAAAACCCGATACAAGTAAACTAAAATCTATTTACGACTTTCCAATTATACAAGATATCAAAAGAACATCAAATATCTTCTTGGTCTCGGTTGTTATTGCGGGGAGTGAGTTGCATTACAGTAATATAATGTGGATATTGTAGGTCCCACTTTCTTTAACAACCCAAGGTAATACATTTATGTTAACCATTTAGGTCGATTTATCCAAATATATACTGGCTACTCCAATTCAAAATCAGAAAGCTGTAACAATAGCCAGACCATTTGTAGAACATCTAATTTGACGGTTCAGAGCATTTACTTTCCTTTTCACTGACCAAGGATCAAATTTTGTTAGCCAACTCTTTCAAAACGTATGCAAATTACTAAAACGCAAAAAACTTCAGCCAACAGCCTATTATTCAAAAACAAATGGAGTATTAGAACGCTAACACTGAATGTGTACAGAATGAGATTGCCCGGCCCCCTTAAAGTATGAATGAACTTTTAAATGCTGCTTGTCGATATTTTAATGAACAGTTCAATTTTTTTGCCCAATATTTTCAGGTAAGAAATCAAAAAAACGTTTTGAACCTGAGCAACCCGTTTCTTGAATGAAACTAGATTATTGTCCATATTTTAAATTTTTATTATTATTTCACTATTATTATATCTAGTTAAATATTGTAAATATTATATACATACGTATACATTTAACTGGAACTTAAACGTAAAATTAACTAAATAAATCACCGCAGTCTTCAATGTTATCTATGCATCCATGCGGTAACCTATGGGCTGATAACGACTGTATTTTTTATATTCGGCTGGTAAAGCACAAACTGCATTATCGATTTTTTTTTACATTCGGATAACTTTAACAGGGTAGGCAAAATAAATTATTTTTATTATTAATATTAACGGTTGACTTTTCGGTCTCACCCACGTTTTCCAGAAAGCACAAAATATGAATTGGACAAAATCTCGAAAGTCGTGGTGATCCGGACCGAACAGTTCAGCATAATCTGAGAAGAAACTCATTTATTGAATATATTGACGTCAGCAATGATACACCTCAGTGTATAGAGAACGAATTGTTATTTTTTGGTTGTCTGCTGTATTTCATTCATTTCGTTTTTATTTTCATGTAAGAGAAATATTTCTTTTAAACGTCAAACATTTCAAAATCTAAATAATAAATCAAATTTCGTCTAAAATATAAATTACCGAAAATACTTGAGCTGGCCTCTAACAAATGTATCTTCATTGACGAGATACATTGACGTGTCTCGTCAAATTGAAAAATTTTAAATTTGTGTTTATTAACTGGCCTTGGAACATTATCCAATTTGTAATGACTTGGCATTATTTTCAACCAAAACAACATTCGATGTGGTTCAAGTGGATTTCAAGGTTTTACTAGACTAAACAGTAGTTGTCAGTTTGAATTATATTAGCTCATCTTCCATTAGCGAGATTCACAAACTTATTTCAGATACTTAAACATTTATAATTTTGTCTGTATCCGTATCTCATCTCAAATTTAATCAACCCATCCCTAAACTTTTACAGGCAGACAATTGTGGTAAATTGTAAGAGAAAAAAACCAACCGCAATTGGAAGCAAAATTCTTATCCCCGTATCCAAAATATATCATTATTATTTTGCATCCACCGTCTTCATTGTATAATCATAAAAAATAGAAACAAAAACCTATAAACTAAAATAAAAAATTACTCCAGCAATTTAAATAAAACATTATTTATGTAGATATATGCTCGTTTTATGCAACAATAAACAACAAACAAAAAATCTAATTTACTAAATAAAAATAAAAATTGAAGAAAACATATAAATTTGTAATGCAATTTTGTCCATCCAAAAATATAAATACAATAAAACTTTAGCAACATATACAATATACATATATTCAAATTAGATTGCATAAAAAATATACACTAAAATGGTACACACGAGATGAAAATAACCTCAATGAAACCCTCGCATAAAATTTAACAAAATACCGAAAAATTATGGAAAATATTTTCCCGCCGTTTTTCCGCCTTTGTTTCTATTGTCTCGATGCTACGTACTTACAAAATAAACATAAATGATTGATTGGATTAACTTAAAAAAAACAAACAACAACAAATAAGATGAACAATAAAGATTCCCGGAACAAAGTAAAATGGTCACAATACTATTTGGAGGATCTCAATCGATCAAGTGTTGTAGTACAAACAAATGTTTTTTTTTAAATTTCGTCGTTATCTCAAAATATTTCGGGCATATCATTTTATGATTGAATAAAATAAAATCCTTTGCCTAATAAGATATTTTTCCCAATTTTTGTTATTGTTGTTGTTGTTACATATTTTCTAATTTATTTAAAACAGAAAATTATGTTTACATAAAGTATAACGAAATATATTTGTCAAACATATTTGTCTTTCAAAATGGAAAAAAAAAATAATTTACTGATAAGGGGATACGCACATATATGTAAAATAAACAAAATCAAATTGGACATATGAAAATAAGAAAATCATACCCATGAGAAAATTTATGGTTTTGGTATATCATGAATATGTTTTCGTATTTTTTTTCTTTTTTTTTGTTGGCTGGTATATTAAATTATATGGGTTACTCAAATTGTATAATGTAGCGTAAAGTGTATTTTTAGGAAACTATAAAGGAAGTTTTATTTTTGATAATTTTATCTTATTTCGAGGTTACTTATAAGGCAGCGATAACAGCATTTATTTTAAAATAGCATTTCGGTTAATGACAATAATTTATAGGTTCAAAGTCGATAAATTAAATTTTAACTACATATTTGAAGCTGAGCTACGAAAAATTATAAATTAAATAATAATAGTTTAAAAACCAAAACTATATGCACATTACAATTAAGCAGACAGTTTTATTCGACTGTAAGATAGTCGAAATTCTATTAATTTATCAAAGAAAGAAAACTAAAACTCGAATACGATAAGAAAATTATCTAATTTGAATCTTATGTATTTGTTTGTTACATCAATGGAGTTATATAAGTATTTTTGTGTATCAGAAGTGCAAAATGTTGCTGGCCGAAAGTTACCTTTGCGATATAGCAGTATGCGGGCGTGTTATATACGATATTTTTCCCATACAAATACTTAATAAATTTATCAAAAAGAAAACTATTCGTAAAATTGTTCTGAATTGTCTTTGGCCTGTATTACATATAATCACTATTCTACGTCGTATAATAATAACTACATTTAAGTACGTAAAAGTACGACAACAGAAATGATACAAATTATTTTTCTATATTACACTATGAATCATTTTGTTGAATGAAACAAAAGCGAGTCTATATTTTCTTGCTCCAACCGTATTTTTCGTATTCTGTCATTTTTATGATCTGTCATTGAGATATAGCAAGAGGCTAACTACGATGTAAAAATAATACAACTCAGAATTGTGGCAACATATCCATATTACACTATCGTAGAAGAATATTGATCCATTTCTACGTCGTAGAATAATGATAATGTAATACAGGCCTTTTACAAAGCATAACCAATACGTCCTATAACATGCTTTTTTTCAATCTAGTAGTCGATGCATTTTTTGTAATATAGAGAAAAACAAAAACGTAGTTGCTATATTCAATCGTATAAAAACTATCATAGAAAATCACTTGGTTGCACGTTGCTAAGGGAGACGTGCAACCAAGTAATCAACAACAGAAAACAAATGTTTCGGTCATTAAAAATAGAGTAAAAAACTCTTCGTGCTGTTTGTAGGAAACCCTGATTTTATTAAGGCCTTTTCACATGAATCGCGATTTTTCTCGTACGAGTTAAAATGATTCACCGATTTCTCTTCAATTATATGGTAAAATATTTACTAGTCACTTGAAAAATAGTAAGTAAACGATTTCGAAAGTAATATCGATAACAATTTTTTTAGCAAACGCACATTTCCTAATAATAATTGCAAAAGAGTGTTTTCTCGCGCGAACTTTCCAATATGGTGGCGATTTAAACATTTTTTGCAGCTTTTATTAGGAAATGTGCGTTTGCTAAAATAATTGTCAATGATATTACATTCGGAATTGTTTACTTACTATTTTTATTTTTTAAGTGACTAGTTTAAATCTTTCTATGTAATTTAAGAAAAATCGTTGAATCATTTTTACTCGTACGAGAAAATCGCGATTCATGTGTATAGAGTTATAGACCATTACAAAAAGTGTGAAATGTAGGCTTTTTTGTATGTTTTTAGGCCGAAACCGTATGTCTTCTATGTTGTTAATTACTTGGTCACACATCTTCCTTAGCAACATGCGACCGACCAAGTGATTTTAGGTGATAATTTGTACGATTGATTACAAATAATAACTACGTCTACGTTTTTCTCTAAATTTAAAAAAAGCAACTGCTAGATTGAAAAAATATGTTATAAGATGTAATGGTTATGCTTTGTAAAAAGCAATAATGGGGCAGATACTCGATTGTATAGCAAGCAAGCAAATTTCATGTAAAAACAACAAAATAAATAAAATGCGATTCTGATCAAGTGATTTATTCAAAATGACACAAGAAATAAAGTAACAAAATGGCGAAGATTGTGACAGGTTTTGGTTTTCGTGATCTTCAGAAACAGAGTTCGAACAACCATATACATTCTCCCAGAATTGGTTTCTCATTTAAGATTCGTACAAAGGCTTAACATTTAGGTTTTTTCATATATAGTTTTCGAAACCGCGATGTGCCTTTTCGAGATTCAATATGGCTGTCTCAAAATGGCGGCTACAAAATGTTGCATAAGTCTTTCAATTGCTTATAATAAGTCGAAATTATTAAAATTCATTAGAACCATTTGAAAAATAATTACATTGTTAAACGAAAATGAGCATTTATTGCAATAATATAGCTGATATAAACTTAAAATACATATAACTGTTGGAAACTGCTACAAATGTCATAGCTCATTTTATCAGAATCACAAATTTTGTGTTACTTTAATAAATAATAAATGTTCCGAAAAATTGTCTTTTCATCAGAATCAAATCCCAGGACTCAGAAATGTTGGACGAAAAGTGCGTCAAAGGTAAATTTTAAACTGGGAATATATTTGGAATTGTAAATATACAATACGTTAACCAAAATTAAATTAATTTAAATATTAAATTCTTGTGTATGCATTAAAACAAACTATATTATGGGGTTATTCAAAATTTACGTTAGAAGTAGAGCAGTATAGGAACCAAGCGCACAGACAAAATGAGTTTCTTCTCTTCTATAATGTGAGTTTTTAAAAAATCGTTTAGCCAATTTTCACCAATTTTTATCATTTAAATAAAGTTAATTTATGATATGCAGTCAATTTTCCAATGAAATGCAACATTAATTTAATATTTACATTCCAATCCCAGTAAAAGATCGTTTGATTTTTATTGTGACTCATTTATAGTTGGTGCAAAATACGCGAAATCAAAAATTCTACATATGGGACTGGAAGTCATGTTTTATTTTTGTGATTTTTATGTTTTCAATGTGAAATACTGGATAAAAGTTTTTTTTTCTAGAACACGAATTTTTCTTGTTGTTGTTGTTGCAAATGATACAGTTTGTCAAAAATTTGCGAATTTGTTGAAAATGGCAGTGCATTTATGCAAATATAAAAAAAAGTATTTATCCGAAAAAAAATAAAATAGGGCTCATTTTAAAGGTGAGAGAATAAGGATTAAGAAAATATTTTAAAAATTTTACCATCCTTCAATTTTTCATTTTCAAAATGGCCGTCAAAATGTGTTTTCACAAATTTCTGGAAAACCGATTTTTTTTTTTTATTTTTTTATTCGCCATTTAATAATATAACACATAAAAAAAAATTGTGTATTATTTTTCGTTTTCTTGCAAAACACGTTTTAATATCACGACGTACTCTATTCAACATACCATTTTCTTGCAAAATATTATACATGACACAGTGACATGACTAAGACAATCCGATATAACAATGAAGCTGTAGTGCTGCAATTTCCCATCTACATTTGTATAAATAACAAATGGGTGAATAGTCTGCTTATTATTCCAATGAAAACCCTGCGTTGAATTCTGCATTATAAATGAATAATTTTCTGAAGTCACATGAAATAAGTGCTTCTGTAGGCTCCAAATTATTTTTTATATTTAAAAATAAATGGCGAATACAAAAAAATAAAAAAAATCGGTTTTCCAGAAAATTAGGAAACCCCATTTTGGCGGCCATTTTGAAAATGAAAAACTTAAGGATGGTAATATTTTTAAAATATTTTCTTAATCCTTATTCTGTCACCTTTAAAATGAGCCCTATTTTATTTTTTTTCGGATAAATACTTTTTTTTATATTTGCATAAATGCACTGCCATTTTCAACAAATTCGCAAATTTTTGACCAACTGTATCTTTTTCCACAACAACAACAAAAAAACATCGTGTTCTACAAAAAATTTTTTTTACCCAGTACTACACATTGAAAACATAAAAATCACAAAAATTAAAACATGACTTCCAAAAATTTTTGATTTCACGTATTTTTCCCCAGTTTCATAGTACACTTTCCAAATTTTCGAAAGGATTTATATTTTTATTTGGAAAATTAGCCTTTGTCCCAGCAGATCCACTAATATTTGTTTGCCCCCGCGAAAGTGTAAAGGGTCCAACGGAATTCAAAATGTCTGCCAAAGAAACTATCTTTTTGTCAATTACAAGGTTGTCTGTATCGCTGTAAGTGGCTCTTATTATTATGAAATTACAAAGAAAAATGAGACATTTGTTTACCTTGAATAAATAGTAAATGCTCCTTAAATAATTGATTTTAAATTAATTTAGCAAACTTTAGCACAGATAGCATATTTTAATTAAAATATAAAATCATGAATAATCAAGTCTTATACTTAAAAGAAGAGGAGAAATTGTTAAGAGTTTGCAATTCAGTTTCGATCTGCGAGCATGTGAAAAATAAATCATCTTTCAGTACATCTCATCAGGTTATAGCGACTGAATTGCTAATTTTTATTACACTGATTTTTCCTATATATAGGAATCAACGTGCACTTGTAGTATTAGCCAATTTTACATTCCCCTTTTTTTTTTGAAACTTTTAACAATTTCAATGTTATTGTATTTAAAATTCGCTAATACTACAAGTGCTCGTTGATTCCTATATATAGGAAAAATCAGTGTAATAAAAATTAGCAGTTCAGTCGCTATAGCCTGATGAGATGTACTGAAAGATGATTTATTTTTCACATACTCGCAGATCGAAACTGAATTGTAAACTCTTAACAATTTCTCCTCTTCTTATAAATATTTATCAATTTGGAATATACCAAAATAATTTAAAGTTTGAACATCTTATACTTAAATTACATATGTACGTTTTACTTTGGAAATTGGAAACCCAAATGCAAACTTTGCCTGAATAACCTATTTTTGTTAAAAAATTTAAATAAGAAATGCCCTTGGTTATGGCGAACATAAAGTTTCCAAAGGGCTTGGAATTCTGCTCAAACCAGCTGAATAATTCCATACACTTGGATTTCGAGAACAGCTGCCCAACAAAATGGGAGGTTCACTGAAACCTGAAAGAAATATGGGAGGTACTATTACATACTCTCTTTCCGGAGAGGACCCGCATGACCCTTTAAGTGAGGTAGCCTAAGCACCTTATAGTAGGATCAGGAGTCTCTCTGGCAAAATTTTCACACCCAGCAAGGCGAGATGGGCTATTGGCTCCTTTAAATCTTTCAAATCCGCTGGAGCGGATAATATCTTTCCGCAGCTTTACTCCAAAAAGGCATTAAGGAAATACTCCCCAAGTTGATCTAGATGTTTCGGACAAGTATGTTTTTAACTATATTCCGAAACTATGGAGGAAAGTAAATGTGGTCTTTATACCAAAGGGTGGGGGTCGTCTGGACACCCAGCGCAAGGCTTATCGGCCAATTAGCCTCACATCGTTTCTATTAAAGACAATGGAAAAAACCTCGGACCATCAAGCAAGAAGTGAAATCCTTGTGCTGCATCGGGACCAGTTTGCTTATCAAACTGATAAATCTACTTTGATGGCTCTTAGCGGTTTAGTCATAAGGATTGAAAGAGCGGTGGCATATAAGGAAATTGCCCTTTGAGCCTCTGTGGGCATTGAGGAGCTTTTGATAATACCTCCTATGGGTCGATAGAGAGAGCAGCAATGGAGAAGGGGTTTCCGCTTTGTACAATTAGGTGGATCCGCTCCACGCTGGAACATCCTGAGATTACAGCCAGACGGCGAGTCAGTAACTATCAGGGCTGTAAAGGACTGTCCCCAAGGACACGTACGGTTTCCTCTTTTATGGTCATTGGTTATTGATAGACTACTGGTCCTTCTGAGTAGCCATGGGTTTGAAGTCCAGGGCTATGCGGATGATGTGGTTTTCATAATTAGAGGCAAGGTTGATGGTGACATCTCTGATCTCATGCAAAATGCACATTCGTAATATTATTGTATCAATTGGTTAACCCACTCTGAACAAATGATCAATCTGTCCACAAGGATTTTTTCTTCGGTTTTCTTTAAGCAGTTTTGTGGTAGGGAAAAGTCGCTCAATTTATCTAAATTCAATATAAAATATTAAATTTCGGGTCGAAGTGAATATTTTAGTCGGTTAGTGTTTAGTGAGAGAAGTGCCTGGTTAGTGTGTAAATTATATAAAAATGTCTCGATTCGATTAAATTACCGATACATTTGAATTTGTGTGCAACCAAATTATTCGATGAATTACCTAAAATCGTTATCGTCGGATAGAACACTCACGTGGAATTTAATCAAATGCAAGGATGATTAGATACTCGTGTAAAATTTAAACGATAGAAATTCATGGTGTTTAATTGGCGTAGGGCCTGTCTAAAAGTTGGCAAGAGGCTAAATATCAGGGAAGTGAATTTTGATTTTGGTTTGGTTTTTGAGTTATGTAATGCTGGAGTTTAGGTTTTATGATTTTTAAAGCTTATTCGAAGGCAAATTATATTATAGCTAAACTTGTAACATTATTTACCGGTAGTACGGTTTCATGACAAAATTGACTGATCTTTACAATGGTATTGAAATACAGTTAGTTTTAAATAGTTTATATACAGATCAATCCACGTGAATGTAGAGTGAACATAACCTAGAAGTTTTGTTTTTGTGAAATACAAAATTGTCGGGAAAAGCCGCGTGATTTATCTAAATTCAATATAAAATATTAAAAGTCGTGTTGAAGTGAATATTTTAAGTCGGTTAGTGCTTAGTGAGGAAAGTTGTTAGTGTGGAAATTGTATGAAAATATCTCAATTCGATAAAATTACCGATACATTTAATTGATGTGGGACCAATTTTTCGATGAAATACCTGAAATCGTTACCGTCGGATAGAACATTCAGGCGGAATTAATCGAGTGCAAGGATGAGATGATATTCGTAAGGAATTCAAACGATATAAATTTCATGGTGTTGAAAGGGCGTAGGGCCTGTCTGAAAGAAGGCAATGAGGTTAAATGTCACGTAAGTGATTTTTTGGATTTTTGGTTGCTTTTGAGGTTAGGTAATGCTAGAGTCAAATGAATTATGATAATCTATAGGGGACATCACTGTAATTTTCAATAATAAACATGCGGTCAATGATATAGGTAGACTTATTTAATACGTGAAAACTGCAAGTGAATTATAACATTATAAGGGATATCACTGTGCTTTTCCAGAGTGAACTTGCGGTCAAAAATGTAGGTAGATTTATCGATAATGCGCTTTTGGGGATGCCAGCTTTAACAATTTTTAATTTTTGGTAAACGAATAGGAGTGAAATTAATTTTTTATAATTTATGTCTATGGTTGTCAGTATTTGGGCATGCGGAAATACATAGCTGTATAGTTGTGTTATCTTTTATCCTTATGTAGTTGTGTTTTATTTTTATGACATTTTATCCCCCTCTTATCGGGGGTGGACTTGTGTTGTCTTGGAGGAGGGTTGGTGAATATATTTTTAAATTTAGAGGATGACTAGTGTGACGGCGATCTTTTGAATAGGAGGATATTAATATATTATTTTTACACTAGGTCGGATCTGTGATACTGCTCTAGATTTTTTGAAGAGGGATTAATGGCCTTGATGATGTATTTACATAGTTGATTGCTTTTACTATCACCATTTAATAACCAGTCCATGAGGATTTGAGAGTTTAATAATTTTTGGTTTATTTAACAGTGTAGTAGTTGGCGACGATTAACTAGTTTGGATCTTGATTTTCAGAAAGATTCGGAGTAATCAAATGCAGATTTACAGAAACTTTGGGCCGAATTAATTTGAAATTTAAATCATTAATTGAAGCTGAGAAAAAATGATTACCTATGTTCTAAAGTTATTTTCATAGAATGTTTTGCTGAGTGGTTTTAGTGACTCATTGGATTACGGATATATCCCTGGAACGTTCTTTTTGGTGACTATTGGATGAGTTCCTGAAGGAAGCTGAGTTAGCAATAATTTTGTAAGCTAATTAAATATCATAGTTAATTAATTGTTAAAATTTATAGGGGTGTCACCTAGAGGACCTTTTAAAATATTTAATTTTAATTTTATATGTAGTAACTGGGTGTGTGAGTGTCTTATAAATTTATTATTTTATTTTGTGTTACTGATGATAACATTAATTAGAATTCATTACAGGACGGCGCCTATTATAGATCAAACCACGAGAATCTTAGTAGTAGATTTTGCTCAAACGTTATATGTATTATAGGTTGAACTAAATTGTGGTTATACATAAGTAGCGACAGGGACCAGGATGGAGGAAATATTGTGAACAAACAGATGATCTCGATGATATTATTAGCTCTAAGTCAAACAAAATTTATGATTATTATATATTATATATTTATATATTTATTAATTATATAAGTATTTACTGATTATGATTATGATTTTCAGAAGGGCCCAGGTATCTGATGCAGCAGACTAATAAATGTTATATTAGAGTACAGTTTTAATTTAAATTCTAATAATCATAAAAGTAGACTAGAAATGTGTTGTCATTGTGCTACTAACTATTGGCTATACTTAGTTGTCTGTAACCGGGTCAATTTCTATCTCACTAACTAAACCTATCCAAATCCTCTTTATGTTCTATGTAACAAGGTGTTCGGTGAGGCCCGGCCATTAATAACCCCGGGAAATCTTGCTTCAAGCTTGGTCGAACAATTCAATCAATCAAAAAAAATAAGTTTTGTTTAAGCAGGTTTATCCTTCCTGATTTTGTATTGTATCACCTTTTTTAAATGGCGATACATCACGGAATGGTTTATACCGTATTTTTCCGATGATTTTCTTAATCATAACTTATTATTTTTAACATCTTCAACTGCTTGTTTCAATATCAGAGGATCATGCTTTTTATAATGTTTTTGGCTCTCCGACTTGTATTGTTTGGGCATTTTAATACTCTGTAGCAATCAAAAACCGAAATATATACTATAATAATTTAACATTAGGGAAATTTAGTAATTTGGAATTAAGGAAAACTTGGTAATGTGAATAAAAACACTTATTTCTGGTGTTTCTATTCACGCCACACTTCCTAATTTTTGACTCTTAAACTACGGTAAAATATAGGAAAAACGGTAAAAGTTAATTACAATTTTAACTACACAAGTAAAAGGAAGACATAATTGAACAACTTACATGAATTTTCTCTGATATTACTCCAAATATGGTTCAATTACATACAAACATTTTTAGAGCATTTTTCGAACCAAAAAATGTTGATTTGTATTTACCAATATATTCTTTAAAATTGCGGGTGTTCAACCAAAAATCCCTATTATTTCTATTTGTGCACTCATCACCAAGTTAAAAAATTAACGTTGCTTTCTTTTTATTATGTATTATGAAAAATTATCAAGTTAATTATTTTTTAAAGTTTTGTTTCTATTCACCCCGCTGTGTCTATTCACCCCATTTTACGGTAGTTGAGAGTATAGAATCTATACTGAATCTGTCTTGAAATGCATAGCGGATTTCTTCTCAAATCTGTTATCTGATATTTTTTATTAAAGTTTATTAACTGGTATGTATCCCAATTGCTTAAAGATTGCTAAATTATCCATGTTTTGAAGAGTGGAGATTATTATTTAATTAATAATTACAGGCCAATCTCTATATCTTATCCGTATTTGACAACATTTTTGATAAATTAATTTCTTCCCGATTGGTAAATTTTTTGAACTATAAAGATTTGTTTTACTCATACTAATAGGGATTTAGGAAAGGGTCCGGTACGGAATTGGCTCTTGCTGAAATCTCAAGTATGATTTATACTGTTTTTGAGAACAAAAAGTTCGTTGGAGCGGTTTTTCTGGATTTACAAATTTTTTTAATTGTATTGATCATGATCTGATTCGTAAGATAATTTAAATCTTCCACCATGTACATGCATGCTAATAACAAAATATATAGCAAAAATAAATATAACTTATCATAATTGTTTTTCTTTTTAAGGAATTTTATTACTTGGCAAGAAAAATGCGTCCACCCTTGGCAAACTGCATTTTAAATACCACAATCAGGTAAATAAAGAAAATCGTGACAGAAAACCGCCTATTCACCTTGGAACCGCAACTTGATAGTGAGCATCATTACCAATCGTTGAGGAACGATGTGCTATCGTTAGAGGAATTGATATTTCATTGGAAGGCCTGTTCCCCTTAGATGGCTACAATATAAGAAATCGACAGGATATAAATTGGTATGACTTACACTTTTTTAAACAAGGTTTTTTATGATAACTTTAACGATTACTGCCTAAAATACAACGATACTGGCAATATGCTTGACGAAGTATTCACCAACGGCAATTCCTTGAAATTTGTTTTTATAAGTGTAGAAATCGTGAGCGACTCCATTCCTTACACAGCAAGAAATTTAAAAAAGCCTTACAGATGCTGTATAACAGGAGCCATTTATTTTAAGTTGTTTTAGTATTACATAAATTAATTACATATATAAATTAATTTTAAGTTTTTGTATGCACGAATCTATTGATTGTAATAAAAAGTTAATTGAAATATATGGCATACAGAAATAAAAAAGAATTTATTGTAATTCATTTAATAAATAATTCGCTGGTTAACGTAAATATATATTTGCCGAGTACATTTCACAGTGGAACTTTTGAATAACACTATAGGGCTTAATCATATTCATATAATAGTCCTTGATTAGCAGTGAACTATGCTGTGATTTTCATCAATTTCTGGAATGATTATCATTTACTTTCACCTATATTTCAGAAATCCCTTTACTGTATAACAAGAAAAATTTAATAAAATTCACAAAACAGTATACTGAATTGCATTACTAAATTTTTGTAATTCACCGAATCTTTAATGATTATTCATATGCATGGTTCATGATTTTCACAAAACATACAATGATTTCCATAATAAAACAGATATGACGTCATAAGTTTTTTACTATAATATTCTATACATTTCATTGAATATTTTGGGTTTTTCAAAAAACAAATAAATTAATTACTAAACCGCTTCTGTCATCATTGTCAATTCGAGTGGAGCCGATTTTAGTGATTATTATCCTTATTTTTAGTGATATACAATGGTTTTTTTTCTCCGTGTGCGTGATCTAATATATTACCACTGGCAGATCGAGTAACATCAGTATTTGTGGTAATCAACTCATAAGTAATTAACAATCTATATAGTCAATTACAAAATCATCTGTTTTGTTCAACGGAATATTCATATCACCAAGTAGTATGTTATCAGAATTGCAGCTTCCAGATATCAAAATATCCAAGCAGTTAAAAAAACAATTAAGATCAGAAAAGCACAAACCGTAGTACCAAAAAATCTAGAAAGGCTGATTTGAATAAATTGAAACGGGTATATAAACCAGTATAATTGTTCACTTTACAATATGTACTCAATATCATTTACGATATATAATGTAAGCCCACCACCTAATCTATCATCTCTATATGAAAAAATGCTACTGTAATTTTTCATACATAGAATACCCCACTGTGTTGTGACTTTGAATAAATGTTCCAGAAATAACTAACACATGAACATCTGGCTGTAAATTATCAATGAATTCTAAAACTTTGTCAAATTTATTAACATCATTCATTCCACGAACATTAATTTGTAAAGTGCTCAATTGTTGCACAATTATTCCCTATGGTTAGAATTCGTTTTAAAGTCATCAATACATATTATCAAAATAAACATAACGATATCATTTTTTTACTGTATTGCTAAACTTATTCATATTCTAAAAAAAAAACAATATGGAAAAATCCAAAAATCCAATTATCCCCAGTGTCAATTAAAGCAATAAAAAATACTAAATTACAGAAACCCACACATTCAAATTTAACAATATTAAAATCTGAAACACCCGACAATGACATTTGATATAAACATTTGTAATAATAAAATGTAAGTAAACATAATGTAAAATAAAACCAAAAATATTTGTTGACGAGTTTGAAGAATATAATAAAAAATTGGTCATCTCATCAATAATCATCATTAACTCCCTCAACTAACTATAGTACTATAAGTAGGTCCAGAAATGTCCGTTTAATATGCGAAGTGTCGCTTGTCAAAAGAAAGCACGCAGAATCTTACGAAATAATTGACTCGAAGCGTAGAAATAAATCAATTCAAAATAAATTGACAAGCAACAGATGTACATTGGACTCCTTTGTTTCTATCACTACAACCAGGCCAAATATTAATATTCAAGTAAAGGCCAATGAAGTGAAAGAATCATGTATCGAAATAGTAACAAAAAATGGTAGACCTCTAGCTGCACTGGAGGGCAGTGGCTTTCGCAGAATTTTAGATCCAATTCTGAATGTATTACATGAAAAAATAACAATTAATAGGCATAATATACGCGCCAATATTGTTGATAATTGATAAAGCAAAAATTATCAGACAAGAAACCACACCAATTTTGAAAAACAGAATGCTTACACTCAAAATTGATTGTGCATCTCGTTTGGATAGATCCATTTTGGGTATAAACGTGCAATACCTAGAAAATATAGAAATTCAAATAAGAACACTAGCAATGAGTGAAGTTAAAGTGAGATACTCCGGTGAAAACTTAGTTCAAATGATAATGGAAATTTTAACGACATATGATCTAGTATACGTCAAGTGTATACCATTACAATCGATAATGGAGCCAATAAGGCCGCTGCACTGCTTATTGAAGAACAAAACTAACAGAACATTAATAATGAGGTGGAAACAGTAACCGTTACAGAAGAAGATGCAGAAGAAGACAAATTTTACGATAATGCATATATTATTGATGACGAATTCTTGAACGATCTTCAAAATTCACTGCGTGTTGGTAATAATCGTCCATTATTGAACTGTCTTCAAGTTATTCGGTGTGCAGTGATATGCAAAGCAAGGAAAGTAGTGAAAAAACTTCGTACAAATACAATCTTAAATTTAGTAAAGTTTGAGAATTTCCGAAAACCGGTTTTAGATTGTATAACAAGGTGGAACTCTACCTATACAATGTTTTTGAGACTGCTAGAGCTAAGCTCTTTTTGCGATAAATTTTCGGATGATTTTAAGGAATTACGTTTAAGTGTTGAGCATTGGGATCATCTTAAAAATTGTAAACACACTTCAGCCAGTCAATTAAACGTTTATGGCTCTACAAGATAAACAATTAACATTAGGGGATTTTTATTGTGCTTGGACAACTTGTAAACTAAAACTCCAAAAACTAACTAATAACAATTTTGCCAAACATTTTATTACTGCATTAGACAAACGAAGCAAAAAAATAATGGATGCCAGCTTGCATGGATGTAGATCCAAGGTATCAGATTCTTTTAAAAGACAGGGAACACTTGATTAAAATCCAAACAAATCCAATATCATAGAAATAATTTACCTTAAAGTTAAAATCCAATCCTACGAAGATTTGCTGTAAAGAAACGCGTAAGCGTTAAAAGTTTGCATCGCTGCGCTGTACTAAACTCGACCAATAATTTATATCATTTGATTTAAAGTACTCAAATACAAAATAATCACATATTTCCACCAATACTGTGGCTTGGGAACTAACACCTCTCAAGGTTTCCATTATTTTTTGTGAAACAATTTAATTGTTATAGAAATAATTTCTGGATATATCTTTCCAAAACGCATTTTAGTATAAGATGCAAGTTGCATCGTTTAACAAAAATTTCACAATTCACATCAAAATAACTAATTTACATACCTACAATTGAAAACCAAATGGCACCAAGATTATGTCTAGTTAATCCATGATTTACTTTCCTTAGCTACATTATATAAACCGAGTTATTAATATCCGACATTTATAATACTGAATTGACGCCGAAACCCTAAATATTTGAAAGACTTTTGAAAAATTTTGTTGTGTTTTCCTTTCGAAAAAAATATTCTTGCGCATGTGCATTTGTTTTCTCTACAAGCATTAAAAATATCGCAGTAATTTGAATCAAATTTTGTTTGAAGGTGGATTCACGAGGTCGGTTTTTTACCCTAGGGTATTTTTGTCCGAGCTCCTAGATCAATCAAAACACGTTTTTTTTTGGTTATTTCAATCACTAGATGGAGCAGAACGGAAATAAATAACTACCAAACGTAAAAAACCAGCCTCGTGAATCTGTTTGATTGGTAGAGGAGCTCGGACAAAAATACCCTAGGGTAAAAAACCGACCTCGTGAATCCACCTTGAATGCCTGATTTACATCAAAATAAGATTTAAATTGCATCGTAAAACATTGTTAAAGTTAGCCGAAAGTTATAAAATGCAGATAGTGTCTTGGCTATCTCAGTCGAAAGGTACCATCCGTCATATTTCAGAAAAAAAAATATTTAATTTAAAACGAAAAATTGATAAAACAACCTATAAACTGGAATTTTCATATAGTGAATTTATATGCTGGATAAAGGCGCATTTGGTTGTCATTGTTTGTGATGGTAATTACAAATTACAAGTTAAGTTTCATGAGAGGAGCATAATATAGAATTTAAAAATTTTTATAAATTCGACCTTTAAAGTGTCATGCCTGGAAAGCAGTTGAGTTAGCGTGGATATCCAACAGTTATCCCAAGAAAAATTATCAGGGCAAGTTTCATGTGGGACGCCCGGGAAAATTCGTTTGAATGAAAGGTCCATATAAAATGTAAAAATTTCTATAAATTCAACTTTTAAAGGGTCATGTCTGGAAAGTAGTTGAATTAATGTGGATATCCAACAGTTATCCCAAGAAAAATTATCAGGGCAAGTTTCATGTGGGGCGCCCGGGAAAATTCGTTTGAATCAAAGGCTCATAAAATGTAAAAATTTGTATAAATTCAACCTTTAAAGTGTCATGTTTGGAAAGTAGTGCAATTAGTGTGGATATCCAACGGTTATCCCCAGAAAAATGATCAGGACTAGTTTCATGTGTGGCGCCCGGGAAAATTCGTCTGAATAAAAGCCAATATAAAATGTAAAAACTTGTATAAATTCAACTTTTAAAGTGTCATGTCTGGAAAGCAGTTCAATTAGTGTGTATAGCCAACAGTTATCCCCAGAAAAATGATCAGGGCAAGTTTCATGTGGGGAGCCCGGGAAAATTCGTTTGAATCAAAGGCTCATAAAATGTAAAAATTTGTATAAATTCAACTTTTAAAGTGTCATGTCTGGAAAGTAGTTCAATTAGTGTATATATCCAACAGTTATCCCCAGAAAAGTTATCAGGACAAGTTTCAAGTGGGGAGCCCGGGAAAATCCGTTTGAATCAAAGGCCCATATAAAATGTAAAAATTTCTATAAATTCAACTTTTAAAGTGTCATGTCTGGAAAGTTGTTGAGTTAGTGTGGATACCCAACAGTTATCCCCAGAAAAGTTACCAGGGCAAGTTTTATGTGGGGAGCCCGGGAAAATTTGACTGAATCAAAAGCCAATATAAAATGTAAAAACTTGTATAAATTCAAACTTTAAAGTGTCATATCTGGAAAGTAGTTCAGTTAGTGTATATATCCAACAGTTATCCCCAGAAAAATTATCAGGGTAAGTTTCATCTGGGGCGCCCGGGAAAATTCGTCTGAATCAAAAGCCAATATAAAATGTGAAAACTTATATAAATTCAAACTTTAAAGTGTCATGTCTGGAAAGTAGTTGAATTAGTGTGGATATCCAACAGTTATCCCCAGAAAAATTATCAGGGCAAGTTTCATGTGGGGCTCGCGGGAAAATTCGTCTGAATCAAAAGCCAATATAAAATGTAAAAATTTGTATAAATTCAAACTTTAAAGGGTCATGTCTGGAAAGTAGTTCAATTAGTGTGGATATCCAACAGTTATCCCCAGAAAAATTATCAGGACAATTTTCAAGTGGGGAGCCCGGGAAAATTCGTTTGAATCAAAGGCCCGTATAAAATGTAAAAATTTCTATAAATTCAATTTTTAAAGTGTCATATCTGGAAAGTAGTTCAATTAGTGTATATGTATATCCAACAGTTATTCCCAGAAAAATTATCAGGACAAGTTTCATGTGGGGAGCCCGGGAAAATTCGTATGAATGAAAGGCCCATATAAAATGTAAAAATTTGTATAAATTCGACCTTTAAAGTTTCATGTCTGGAAAGTAGTTCAATTAGTGTGGATAGTCAACAGTTATCCCCAGAAAAATTATCAGGACAAGTTTCATGTGAGGAGCCCGGGAAAATTCGTTTGAATCAAAGGCTCATATAAAATGTAAAAATTTGTATAAATTCAAACTTTAAAGTGTCATGTCTGGAAAGTAGTTCAATTAGTAACCGGCTGATTCATCTCGCACATTTCATCCCAAATCAATTCATCCCACACAATTTATCCCTGAGAGCAATTCATACCGCCCAATTTATCTCTTATGGTTATTCATCCCAAATTGAAAATGTGCCCGTGAGAGGTACCGAAGCCGTTAGCCTCTACAATACAAAGCTAAATTAGGGTTGGCCACATATCACTAATCATTAATAGATTCATCCGCTCCTATGTGCAGCACGCAGTGTGATATGTTTACTGATCCCGGCTCCTACGTCCCCCAAAAATTTTCCAGAATTTATAACATTTGTTTATTTTTTCGTTTTAAAATTAAAATCTCCCTTTTCCAGAATTTAGAGCGATTTTAAATCCCCAGTTTTGTTTGTTTTTAAAAAAAAAATAATAATAATAGTTTTTCGCCCTCTGAAATTCAATTCTAAAGTCCGCTACGCCCCCCCCCCCCCCCCCCCCGCGTTTAGCCCTCCGAGGGGCTTTAAATGTGAATTTCGGGGATGAATTGTGCTGAAACTTATAGTATAATTCCTACGGTATGCAGTGACAACCCAAAATGGACCTATATTCAGCCGTAAAATCACTTCATGAAAATACCAGTTTATACGTTTTGTTAATTTTTCATTTTATATAAAATATGTTTCGGCTGAAATATGTCGCCTAGCAACTTTCGGCTGAGATAGCCAAGACACTATCTGCATTATCGATATTTTTACTTTTGGCTGAAAACTTTCGGCTAACTTTAATAGTATCATCGTAAATGCCACGATGAATGGTAATTGCGCATGCGCGTTATTTAGTTGCAGCTTTACATCGCATTTGGTAGTAATTATGTATATCAAATATATTGTTGATGTAAGTCTTACATGAGAATTAGATGTAACGTAAAATCGCATACGCTTCGATGCAAAGCTCGCAAGATTTTCATCTGTGTATAGTTCGTTGAAAATATTTATCGAATAGTGCTTCAATTTTATCAAATTTCGAATCATAAAAGACAGTTTCGTTTCTAATTGATTGACCTTCTTCTTTAGCACCGTGATATCTTCAACCATGATATTCATTTGCTGTGTAAAACTATCAAAAGAGTAAGACACATATTACTGGGAATTTTTCACATTAATCAATTTGGTACGCAGGTCATTTATTCGTTCAAAAATCTCAGAAAGGCAAGATGAGTTAACGAAAGTAGTATCCATGGTTCTTTCCATCCCAATAACAGTAGTTCGACTCCAGTTCATTATTCATTTACAACAACTAGACCTAATAATCTACCATCTATACCAGTGTTTTTAGTTTCAATCTTTTGTACTCTAAAAAAGTGATACTATATATAGTTTTGGTAATATAAACCTGTGAAATATCAGTTTCATTTCAACCTAATTGTCTAAACGACAAAATGTTTAAGGTTAAAATAATTGTTATTCTATTTTTTAATTTATGTATAGTTCGAATCAATATGTTTGATAATATTAAATATGCCTAAATATAACTAAGGCAAACAAGATAGAAAAATGAGGTCATTTTTGGTAAAGAAGAAGGTAAAAGGATTTCATTTCTCAGGAAGGGAACTCATCAAAAAGAGTTGAATTGGTTATCATGCGTATTAAATATAGCAGAAAAGTAAATTGATGTCCTTCAACACCACCTCCATGCAACTGGGATGTACAAATTTACTATGATGAATGTAACACTATAACACCCCTACATATACCACAACCTTAAGTCTGAGGTAAGAATATACAAATCATAATAATCCTTTTAAATTTTATAAATTAAATCGATGAACTACATTTGTTGAAAGTAGCACATTTCATTTCTCATCACTGTATATCATCAATTTAGTATTTAAAATTGTTTGTTAGAAAATATCGAGACAACTGGTTACACCATTGTAGTAAAACACTGCGCAGACGTGATACCATAGATATTACACATAATTGTATAGATTAAATTCAATCAATAAAATATTTGGCCATTGGAATTATTAAATTCCTTTTCCCAAAAAGAGTTATGTAACCAAACACATCTTTATCGGGTATCCATACACAAACAGTCAAGAGCACATTTTTAAATTGAATTCTTATAAAACTGAAAATCAATTTTTGTATTTTTATTAAACGATTCCTAAAAGTTTTTCTTCCACATTACTAAAATAAACCTGGTTATGATCTTAATATCGAATGTATATTGATAAGAGATTTTTTATAAAAAAAAAAATAAGTAGATTATCTTCTTATTTATGTATATAAATATATAGAAGAAAAAAGTAAATTGGAAAGTAAAGAAAATGGCGATAAAAATAAGAAAGAATCAACGACGAAAAATTCTTATCATAAATTTCAATTTTGATTACAAAAAAAAAAACGAAAATAGAGCGAGTTTATGATATCGGGAATAGAATTGAATTTTTTTTTTTTTTTTAATTAGAAATGGTTTATGTATCGGGGAATATTATAAACCCGACGGAAAGAAGCTATAATCACTTTGGTTTAAGCACTCCATGTAATAATATAACATATCGAAAACAAATTTAAAAACGCGCTATCTCTAACCACAAAACCAATTAAAATATTTAGACACAAAAATTGAAAAACTAAAACTAACAAAAATATCAATTTGTACCAAAAAAATAAAACCACTATTCGTAATCGTTTAATTGCTCAAAACCAAATAAACCAACAAAACTATAAATACAATATTTTTTGACACAACGAACAACAACAAAATAGTCATGGATGGCAAAAAAAAAAAATAAAAGGTTGGGACACAAATTTACCACCACCAATGAACTATTTTTGATCCGACCAAACATTTACTATGCGTCTGTACATATAAAATCTACACAATTCTTGAAGCAGAACGTTGGTACAAAGTTATTTGGTTCATTGTGTGTGAGTGAATTTGCTGTGAAAATATGCCACGCCCCAGGCGTTATGGCTGAATCAATACTGAATTGAATGAAATTCATTTACACTATGTGTGTATGTGTGTTTCTTTTTTACAAGAAGAACAAATAATTAAGATTTTTTCCACCAAATATTTTAAAAACCCTGTAAGCACAAAAAAAAATGTTTTAATGGAATTTTGACAATTTTTGGTGTTGTGTTGTCTTCATCCTCTCGATTTGAATGCGACTGATTGAAATATGTTGATCAATTAATTTTTATGATGATTGTTTTGTCAATAATTTTAATAAACCGGTAAGCAATTATATAATTTATCATAACATATTAGACTCATCTGTAAATATTATAAGAGCACGAGAGAACGAACGGTTAGTTGAAAAACAACCAACAAAAAAATGAAAATCGATTATGTTGACTCTGATTTTTCATATATCTTTATAAGGCCAACAACCGAGTTGATAATGTATGTATATAGTAACTAAACACTATAAAAACAAGTTTCGGCATTATAGAAATATTTAAGACATTGTTATATAGATAATGAACATATTGGAAATATATGATGACCTTTAATTTATATATAAACAACTACAATATTCAAGGTAGATTATCGGAGATTTAATTATATGTATACCTTGCGGCAGATCTATACAAATCGCAAAATTATTTATTATTATTAATTAAAATTCTATATAACAGACCATTTCGATTTTATTTCAGACTAATTAGAAGATAAAAAAAAAAATCTTCAAGTAGCATCGAATTAAAATAATATAATGCTTGAGTGAGAAAAATAAAAAAACATTTTATTAATTTTATCCACATGTGTTACAATAAATATATGTATGTTATATTCGATTAATTTTTTATTTTTGGTAAATTTTTTTTTTTTTTTTAATGAAAGTTGATCTTTTATCATAATATAATAATATATATGAGAATACAATTCGTATTTATAGAAACATTTTCTATTTAATTCAAACAAACAAAAAAAAAAGAACAGGATTTGAATCGAATATACACATTTTGTATATAAAGCGCGCGCGGCTGATACCAATGTATACTTATATACCGTTTGGTTGCGTCTTACAGAATTAAATATTTTTAAAAATATACAAAAAAAAAAGATTTGGTTTGTTTTGAAATTGTATTATATAAATATTTTTTGGCTGTTTTATTTAAACATCATAAACACGTCATCATGTTTTATAATCGAATGGACGCTGTAAGAATTTTGGTGTATTTAATTATGTGGATAGATATTGCAGTAAACGTAATGTATTTAAAATATACAAGCAAATAAGTAAATTTCGTGTTTGCAGACATGCGGATGGACAAAATTTAAAATTTGAATAAATTTACATAATATTATTTGCTTAAGGACATTTGAGAGTTTAATATTATTGGCAATGTCACCCAGCGGCTTACATAAAATATGAAGAGATCTGTATAAATTATAAAAACTATTTTATTTTTAATGGGGTTAGATTTTATACTCTTTGTTTTTAATTTGCTCGCACAAAAATGTACAGAAGTATTAATTAGGCGCTCTACTAAGGAAGCACTATCTTCAAATATTTTTAATGTTTTTCTGATTAAGATTATGAATGAATCAATAGTTGGAAGGTAATACATTTTTTTCTTTTCCATTTAGCATTGAAACTCAATGACGTATACGTGTTCTATTGAGACGTGATCAAAATAAGTAAATTATTAAATTTCTTTCAACAATAAAATACTAAGAATGAATGGAATATTTCCTTTGGAAAGTGACTAGTTTGCTTATTCAATTAAAATTAAACTTTTATTTTGATATTTATACATATTTGGATAAAAATATTAATTAGTAACATATTTATGTGACGTTTTTGCACCCTAATACCTTAATACACGTATATTACTTAACTGGAACTTACATTTTCGTTTTATTGTCTTATATCACACTACCACTTTCAAAAACGTATCGAAAAACAAGCAATTTTAAAGGTTTGCTGTTTGCTCCAACAACAACTTATGTTTTTATTCCGAGCCATAATATTGGTTGGGAATAAGAATAAATTTTTGCTTGAGCAAACAATACAGAGTAAAGCATTGAAAATTTATTTTATTCTACTTAGGTTATTGTATCGATTTTGACGTTCGATCTTATAGATACGTTAGTTTTGGGATAAATTTATAAAATATGAATTTTTTATAGAAAAATATGAATTTTTATTGAAATAAGCTCTATTTAATAATTTCGATTTGCGCAATTTTCAATAACATTGCAGAATTGATGAACATCTGCGACACGTTTCAATAATCCGTCATATACTGCGACTAATATTTTCAAGCATTCTCGACGGCATTTGAAAATGTGTGCATACCTATTACAAAACAAATGGGAATAGATCTAGGAAACTCAACAAATCAAATTTGCTCAAAATTTCAAATTTGCAGAACTTACGTTTCATCTACAATAAACCGATTCATCATCAATAACAAATGGGTCTCGGTCATCGTATTTACATGGAGGTAATTTTGGCCATGTATCTCACATTTCTGAGACATCTCTGTAATCCGCCCAATGATTAATAAAGTAAATCTCTAAATTTCAAATTTGCAAAACTTACGTTTCATGTAGGTACAATAAACCGATTCATCATCAATAACAAATGGGTCTCGGTCATCGTATTTACCTGGGGGTAATTTTATTTGATAACACTTATCATAAGCTAACTAGCCATGTATCTCACATTTCCGAGACATCTCTGTGTTTCGGCCAATCCATAAGGAAGTGAACGTTATATACATATTGTCTGAATAGCTATAGCTCGTCATTTAAAAATTATTTCATTAAATATGTGCCTCATTCAATTAAACAGAAACTTTTATTCAATTTATATTATGGGTCTTAACGAAATTTTAAAAAATGTCTTACATTGTTTTTGCCAACTGTACCAATACTTGCACATTTTTTTTGTTATTTAATTTTTCTGTTATTTCGACAAATTTTGTGCCGCCATGTTTAGTTATTTTTTTGATTTTGTTGAAAACTTCACAGCCGTTCAAAAATACTAATCTTAGATACCCTGTTAAAGTTAGCCGAAAGTATAAAGCCGAAACGTTCCAGCCGAAAATAAAAAATTTAGTGGATTTGTAAATAGTCTTATGTATATACGTGGAAAACTTTGTTTAATCCTACGTCTTGGTTTCGACCGCAAATCTCGTTGTTATTTTAACAACAGGAAATATTTTTTTGTATGGTTGTGTGGGCATTTCGTTTGGATATGGATTTGTACTTTTTGACGTTTGATACAATTTTGAAACTGGTTGTAAATGAATGACAAGCTCAAGGTTGAATAGAATTGCTGCTTGAAAAATTCTTGAGATTCGCACGAAGAAAGAGAGTTGCGTCAAAGATGTGATTTCCGATTTTATTCTGAATTTATTAATTCAAAATTGATTAGAATACTTTTCAATTTAAAAATATACATCTATAATTAATATTTTATTTATAACTTTGTGCCGCCATTTTGGCATATATGCATTTGGCATCATCAGCCGCCATTTTGGCATATTGTAATATTTTCGATCTATGCATTTGGGTAATCACCACAAATTTTAGCGCGCAGCTCGCCAAAATTCGATTTAATTATCACGAATCACGTTTTATCTGTTACAGATGGTCATGCTCAATCCTAACATTCCTTAAACTTGTTCAAAATAGACAAATAATATTCTACAAGTCATGTATTAATCAAACCGATTCAATAAACGTCAAAATAAAAATGTATTTACAATATAAGGTGGTTCAATAATTTCGCAGGGGAAATTTTGTATTTTAGTACTAATGTAAAAATAACAACCAAAAAACATTTAGGCATTAGTACTTTTTGGTTGTTATTTTGAATATTTTTCAAGGGTTACAAATTTTGTGTCGATACACAATTTTTTTGTATATGTATACTATCCGTGTGAGAAGCGTTACAAAAATAGCAACGAACTTTGCTGTCGAAACGTACACTAATCGTGGAAAATATCGGCAAATCAGAAGAATCCACAAAATTGGAATAAAATTAGCCTTTAGAATAGTGTTTGCAAGTTGTGGGTTATTGGCGTGCCAATACAATTATTTCTTTAAAACTGGTTTTTTTGCGTGCCGAACTAATTCCGTAAAATATTTTTTTTTTATTTTTATAATATGTGAGTTAACCTTTCTGCCAATCGCATTTCTCTATAGTATTTTGTTTAGAATTTTTGGTTCAACGCTTCTTCAATAAATTGAAATGCAAATTCAAATGAATAAATTCCTTTCATTTTAGAGGTGTGACAAATACGAGTGGCCAGACGTCCTAGTTTCTCCGGACATGTTCGGGAAAATGTTTTACGTTGTCCTGAAAGCTCAGAGGAAGGACAGAAAAATAATAATTTCCATACAATTTACATATTTTAATTAAAAAATCAAACTGCAGCCCAAATAATATGACCCAAAAAATTTTTTGATTTAATCTATTTTAGATTTTCAACTATTTATAGAATCGGCGTAATATCTCAAATATAAAATTTCACAAAAGCACATCGATAAATGTGTTTATTCCATTTGGTGCTGGAGGTGGCAAAAATTGACCGCATTGGCTGTGTATGGAAAACCAAAATTGGCAAATGTAATTTTTGATTTATAGTATCGACGGTTACACCATTAGTACGTTCCAAAATATTTTTGGTCATCTCAGCCCAACCTTAGGGCCGAAAAAATCCTTCTGGCCAAGTAACAATAGGTTTTATATTTGGAAATATTTTTAATAACAACAAAATATTTCAGACATTTCAGCCTTATTTGTTTCTAAAAAATCTCAAAGATGTTTTTGTGGTCCCGATCACGTTTTTGTTCAATTTGTCAATTAATATGTCTTGTTTTCCTTCTAAATGGAAATAATCATTTTTGTTGCCAATCCATACAATAGTGGTGATATAGCGGACATACAAAATTATAGTCCAATTTCCATTCTAAACTCCCTAGCAAAAATATTTGAGAAACTAGTTTGCAATATGATTTTTTGTCGGGTCAAAAATCAAATCTCGCCAAAGCAGTATGGTTTTTTTTCGATTTTCGAGGCGTTCGATGCTAGCACTTTGGACAGAGGTGGGCAACTCGACTGCATTTACACCGATTTTTCCAAAGCTTTTCATAAAGTGTCGCACTCTATTTTACTATGCAAACTTGAATCATATAACATTCCACCGATTTTGCTTAAATGGTTTTGTTCGTACCTAAGAAATAGAATTCAATTTGTAAAATTTAATGGCATCTTATCAAATGGTATTGAACCTACCTCTGGAGTTCCTCAGGGGTCTATTTTGGGTCCATTGTTGTTTATTCTTTATATTAATGATATTTTAGAGGTCATAACATCGGGTCACTTACTGTATGCTGATGATCTGAAGCTCTTCCGAATTATTCATTCGACTAATAACACTGAAGCTTTGCAAGCGGATTTAACTGCCATTTTTAACTGGTCTATTGTAAATCAATTACCTCTGAATATCAAGAAATGTGTTACTATGACGTTTACTAAAAAAGTTAATAAACTTGGTTTTACATACAGCATTAGCCCAGAATCTTTTAGTAGATAGGACACAGTCAAAGATTTCGGGGTTACTTTCGACCAGAAATTACATTTTGATAAACATATTGATGAATTTAGAGGTAAAGATTTCAGGGATCCTTCAACTCTCTCATTACTATACTCTAGCCTTGTTAGAACTAATCTTGAATATTTATCTCAGGTTTGGAATCCATTTTATGATGATTATAACTACAGGATTGAATGCGTGCAAAGAAAATTCACAAGGTTTATGTGTTTTAAGTGTATCCCCTCCACTGGCTATATGACAATTGAGAGACGTAGACAAAAGTTCAGTCTAATCTCATTGGAAGATAGAAGAACTTTAATGGATGAATACTTTCTTTTTAAATTAGTCAACAATTTATTAGACTATAGTTTGTTAGCGAAAATCAATTTTTATGCACCGGCTTACCGCACACGATATCAGCAGTTGTTCCAGCCATCGGCTTTCAGGACGACTCTTGGTGCATCATCATGTCTTAACGGGCTTGTTTATAACTAATTCTAACTTCTTCTAATTTTCTTTAATTTGTTGTTTCTTTTTAATTTTTTGTTATTATTGTTATTATTATTATTATTATTTTTTCTAGAAATAAGAATACAATCTGTTTGTTTAGTAGGATTAGTGAGGCAGCATGTAATTGGGTGTTTACCTGTTTGCTGCCCAATAGATGAAAAATAAATAAATAAACAAACTTGCCACCTAGTTCGGTCCTAGACTTCATGTAAAAAAATATTGGTGAAACAATTTTTGATTAATGGTACCATAATATCAATAGAGGTGTTCCGCAATATTTCTCGAATTTGGCTCTTATTTTATTTAAGAAATCAGACCCCAAATGATATAACTCCAGAAATTCTTCAGAGGGTGAATTTTTCGATTTTATATTAGGAACTACTTACAAAATCGGCTTAATAATGTGGATATAAAATTTCACTAAAATTTATTGACAAACGTGCGTATTCCATTTGGCGCTGGAAGTATAGAAAAGGCCTGGATATACTTAAAAAACAAGTTTCTGTTTAGCAATTTTTTATTTTTTTATTTATGGTTTGTACTTACCTACGTACCAAAGTATTATTAGCAATTTGTTGGTTGGATTCTGGCCATGTTTCATATAAGAAACTTTATTCATTGGAACTTTTGCAATTGTGCACCAATTTCATTGTAATTTAGTATCTGACTTAACCAACAAATTTAATGATAAATGAATTGGTTTCAGCACAACCAAATTCAGTCATCCGCCCGAATCAAGATGGCGGCTTTTGAAACTTTTCTAGAAGAGATTTAACTATAAATCTGTTTTCTGACCAGTGGATAGAAGTACATAACAAAATTCGAGACTTTAAAACTGTCCAGGCTTTTTTAAGTCGAAATTTTCGACTTTTTCAAATTTGTTCAGATTTCGTTCAAGTTTAGCTGTTTTTCGCTTGGCCACCCTATAGTGAACCTTTACTTAAACTACATAATTCAATGCAGAAAATATTAATAAAAATGCTTCGCAATAAAAATTTGCGCTGGTTTATTGTGGCTGCTCGGTTTGAAACATTTCGTCATTTTTACATCAAACAAAAATAATTGCAAATGGGTTTCAGGCATGAAACGTGTGACAGTAAAACTACCTACGATATTGTTGAGTTCTTACGTCGGTCGATTAATAAGGAGTACTTCCAGGAAGTTATACGCTGTTTGCGTTAAGCGATCTGAACGAAACGTCTGGATTTGTGGGGAAACAACTCATGACCATTGTACCATGATAATACACCTGCTCACACTTCACTGCTGGTTAGTTTTGGCCAAAATCGACACCGTTATGATACTGAGCACACCAAAACTGTGTAACCTTTTCGACAGCTTACAATAACCTAAGCATCTAATATGGCTCAAACTGCTAAGAAACGTCAGGGAAAGTGTACCAACACAACCAAAAAGCAATTGTGGCAATTGGACAACAACCTTCAAAATTGTAAAATTTGACAATTTTTTGATCAAGCCATGTATGTTATCACCAAGTAATTTTCTTTCGGGCTTCCCATTCCCCAGCATTTCAATATATATTTGAGCTTTATCCAAATTTTAGAAACGTCTTTTCCATTTTTTGTAAGAATAACTGCAAAAAAGATCGATTTTTTAAAATTCAAAATGTTTTTGACGTGCCGGGCAAAATTTTAAAAGTGCCAAGTTTAGCACACGTGCCACGTATTTGCGATCACTGCTCTAGAGTGTATATCTGAAGTTAAATCGTTTAAGTGATGTGACTTGCCAGTAGCTATCGCAGGCAAAAAAAAAATTCAGTTCAAGTTTCTCGTGGGAAATCTCGAAAAATTTGAAAAAGTTTCCAGCCGAAAGTAAAAAATTAATTAAATCAACCACCAGTTGAAAGTGAATTATGTACATCTCCAGACATAACACTCTAGGGGCTGATTTTATACAAATTTTCTAATGACTTTTGGCAAATCGAAATTTTCGAGATTTACTAAGAGAAATTTGACTTAAATTTTTTTCTTGCGACAATTTTTGACAAGTCACATCAATAAAATCCATCTCCAGACATAACACTCCATAGGCTGATTTTATTCCAATTTAAAATATTTTTTTATGTTTCGCGAATTTTTCACAATTTTTCGCGAGCGACTGGAGCCAGGTTTTACCATTTAAGAATATTGACAAAGGTATTCAATGCTATCTATGCATCCTTTAGTAATTTTTAGGCTAACACTACCAATTGATAACAACTTTATTTTTTATTTTCGGCTGGGATAAGCTAATCTGCATTATTGATTTTTTTTTACTTTCGGCTGGAAACTGTCGGCTGGAATAGCACAATCTCTCAATTATATCAATCGTTAATTAAAAATGCAACACCCAATTAATTTGGACACATAATAATTTATTTTTTCTTACGAATTTTCAGTTGCCAAATTTTATCACGATAGTTAGCCTTGTATTACCCTGATTTTTTCTTTAGAATTTTGGTTTAGTAAACTTCTTACATTATAGAAGAGCGACAATTCCCATTGGCCACTCTTTCCTTTTGTAACAGATACCATCGAAAATATTCTTCTTACTACATTTGTTGTACTAAACAGGCCACGACCTCGAACTAAAACTATAAGTCCTCGCAAAATTTGCCAAAGCTTTATTATGATTTTTCGTTTTAAAATACATTGATATCTGACAAAGATGTTCAAATGTGAAAAATATTTCATCCCAAGTAATTTTCTTTCGAATTTTCCGTAGTTGTTGAAAATTCTTGAAGTTTATTCTGGACGCGGATATCGGACCAAATGTTTTTGAAGATTTATATTTCCCAACCTTTCGATATTTGAGTTTTATCAAAAATCTTAAAACATTTTTTCTATTTTTTTGTATGTAGTTAGTAAAAAGGCCGAGACTCGTGTCACGGATTTGCGATCACGGCAGTCTATCCCCTAAAAATTTCATTGAAACTCCCCATGGGTAACTAGTGAAACAGATAATTACGTTTGAAGTTCTGCGTTGAAGTATTTTCTCCTTTAAACCGTACAAATCGGGGATCCTGAAGTATTTTCTCGGCTCAAATACAACATGGTTTTTTTTTATTATTAAGGACCAACTGCTCCACCTTTTCAAAGTGTGGATTGTTTAAACATTGTTTCTCACGTTTGGTTCAAGACTAATGTTGTTTTTATACCAAAAACTGTAAAATTAGATTATATTGATCCTAAAGCATTTCGGCCCATTAGTCTGCTCTCAACCTTTCTTAGTATGGGTCCTATAGTTTTCTCCATAGACCAGAGACGCATAATTATATGCGTCGTACTTTTTTATGTAAGTAATTTATTATAGTTTCTATATTGGTTTACAAAGTCTATTGAATTATTTTTTCGGTTAAGAGGAAGTACCAAATTGTTTGCAAATATTTTCAGTCTTTGAAGCGAATTTATAGAGCTTAGTTGTAACTAACAAAGTGATCGAAAGTGAAATTTTGAATGCTATTATTTACGATAGCGGTGAGAAATCAAAATTATTATGCACAATAAAATTTTGTTTATTTTCCCTAGTTATGGCTGCAAAAAAAATTAACTAATTCTGAAATAAGTAAAAGCGATGTAAGCAGTACATCTAAACCATATTCTGATACAGATATTGAATATTTTTGTTCAAATCTGGAAAGTACTAGTGATGAATCAATTGAAGTAGGAGACTTAGAAATAATTGAAGATGACAATAGAGAACCAATAACTACCAATGACTCTGAAAATGATGAAGATTGAACTAATTTAGGTGCTGAACCACATGTTTTCGAATTTATCGGTCAAGAAGGAATTAAAGTACAATTAGAGAGTAATGTGTCAGAAGAAAAAATGTTCTCTCTATTTTTTGATGAAAGTTTGCTTTCAAAAATAACAGGATGGGTCAACTTACGGACTGCAGCCCATTTACAATCTGGAATCTAAAGCCCAAATCAAATTTACTGAAATGGAAACATTTATGTATTACAGAATTCAAGCGATTTCTTGGATTGTGTATTATAATGAGAAATGCCCATATGCCAAATTTACGAGATTATTGAGCAGGAATCGATTTGAAAATATTCTGCGGTGTTTGTGTAGACTTCATAAAATATTGAACGTTTCCGATCATACACTTGCCAACATAAAAAAAGTGTACTATCCTGCACAACACCTAGCACTTGACGAAGCAATGATACTGTGGCGTGGAAGGCTATCTTTTCGGCAATACACTCCCATTAAAAGGCATAAATATGGAATTAAGTTCTATGAACTTTGTACGCCCGATGGGTGCCTTCTAAATATGTTGATTTATGGTGGTCAGAATACCGTGCAACCTTGAGTCGAAGGTCATGCTTTTAGAGTTGTCGTAGAGCTAATGAAAGATTACGCTGGAAAAAGTCACACATGGATAACTATTACAATAGTGTTATTTTGGCAGAACATCTCTTTGAAAAACGTACACATTTATGTGTAACTTTGAGAGCCAACCGAAAATAAAATCCACCAGAAGTAATTAAATTACCAAAAAGCTTAAAAAAATTTAACTATTTCGAGACGAAGAAAAACATAACTGTGCAGAAATGGAGAGATGAACGGTATGTCTTGATGGAATCTTCTTTGCATAAAGCTGAATACATAAATAAAAGGGGAGTTACATCACAAAAAACCATAATGGTTGCAGAACACACTAAGACTAAACACATGTCAGGTGTAGACCGCAACGGCCAGATGATATCGTATTACTCCACCCCGAGAAAGAGTTTGCGATGGTACATAACAGTTTTCGTAAATATACTTGATATTTCAGTATGGAACAGCAATTGGTTATTAAACAAACATAAAGGAAGTAAAACATCATTTCTTAGTTTTCGTAAAATGCTTGCAATATCTTTATTGAATACACAAGATCTTTCTGATGTATCGTTTTCATCAACACCGAATCTTTCTTGCTCACAAACGAAAAAAAGGACACATGAAAAATATTTACAACACTATGCAATCCGTGTTGATAAGCGTAAAAAGTGCCGACAATGTACAAAGTAGAAAAAAGGACTAATACTCCTCATTTGCGATACATGTGAAGATAGCAAGGGTCGGCCTATAGGATTATGGGTAGATCTATGTTTTAAAATGTGGCACAATTTAACGAAATATTTAACATTATTTTTAATTTTATGTTTGTTTCTTTTTGCAATTATTGTATTTAATTATTTTACTAGATTCAAAGATCCTTTCAGTAATAAAGAGTAGTCCAGCAGGCCCTGATAGTTCTTCGTTTTTGTGGATTGTACTAATGCCTGGATGAATTTTGGTATTAATCATACTATTGTAAAATGGATTGAATCTTTGCTCAAATCTTGCCATGTTAAGTTTCAGCTCGATAATCGTTCAACCTCGAGCATAGTCACAAAAGTTGTCGACAGGGGGTGTTGTGCTTTCACACATTTTATGGCTTTTTTGCTGTTGACGATCTACTTGTAAAATTGCAGCAGGCAGGCCTTGTTGGCTTGTTGCTCAGAGCTGCGCTGACGATATTGTTATTACAATATCTTGAAAGTACCTGATTTAACGCATAACGATTTACGTATTATGCGTGATATGGTGGAAAGTGTTTACACTTCAATCATTCTAAAATAAATTTATAAACCAACTCATTGGGCATTATGCCACATACCAAAGAATGAATAACCGCTGATCGGCTTGTCCAAAACCAACGAAAGAAAAATTCTTTTTTTGCCTCGTCCGTCTGCTCTCGATCTTCAAAACAGCGACATGCCGCCCACCTCGCGCGGTGTGTTAAAAAAATTAATAAAATAAAATGGTGATAAATATTAAAATAAATTTTTATTAAATTTTAAATTAAAACTAAAATTTATAAATTAAAATTTATTAAAATAAATTAAATTTATTTATTTGTGTTTGCTAAAGTCTAACTGTGCCCATATCCGACAAACATTTAGGTGGTTTTTTGGATACCAATCTCTTCTGGTAATATTAACTCTAATATAAACTTTAAAAGCCCACTGCTACCTTATGGGTAGATGAGCCTTTTTGAAAATTTGGGGTTTAACTCCCAAAATGTTGTCTTTCATCTATAAATTATTAGTTCTACCGGTGTTGTCGTAATTTTTGGAATTTCAATAATTATTTTTGATGGTGCGTTCTAAGAGAAATCAGTAGAAATTAGTGGGTTTTCTTGAAAATTTCAAGCAATAGTCGATAGTCTTCTTTTCTTACGGCTCTCGCCTTGACAATAGTTCAGGGACGGTATCATAATATCCGGTACCGGTGAAATTTTGACGGAAATTACCCGGTTTTACAAAAAAAAAACGGTATCATGAACACCGCTTTCGCGATAAACTTCCGCCAAAATTCGCCCGGTAGATATATCCAAGTCGACGGATATCGATTTTTCGTTTAAAAAAACCAAAAATTTGCAAACCAAAAATTTCTTATTGATAAGAATTAATTTTAAAATGTTTATTCATTAAAAATTAATGCTTAGCTATTAATAATATTTGTCAGAATAATTTAATACTTCTATAATATTGACAAACGTTGTTTACATAGATAAAAACGTAATCCTCGTTAAACATGCAAATAAAATAAAAATTAGATGCTATGCAAACTAAATTTTTTAGACAATTAGGAATGCGGGGACAGTAGATTAATAATGATTACAGGCTTCAGATCCTGTTAAGAATTATTTTAAAACAAAAATCAAAAATTCCATTACAAGCCAGGCGTAAAGAAACACAAGTTTGTTATTTTTATTTATTTTAACAACTACATAGCAAAATAAACAGCAATTTTGAAATAAATTATAATTTGCTTAATATTTTTAGCGAACGGATTTCAAGATACGGTTTCTCTTCCGGCCTGCCCGGTCTATTTAGATTCCTGTCCAAATCGATCAAAACTGCCCTCTATATGAACTAAAACAACAGTTGCTTGCCGCTTATAGCTGCCGCATTGCGAGACTTTATATTAAAAGGCCTACAATATATTAAGGCTACAGCACACGTTTGCATTGAGTGCGGAAAGTTCAGTTCCGTTTCGATTGATCTAATATCGAATACCCCCTATAAATTCGAATAAATATAGAATTTGACAAGAAATTTGAATAACCTCTAATCAAGCAAGATTATTAATATTTAAAATATCAAATTATGTACAATATTTCAATATTAATTTATAATTGATACATTGTATATCGTTCAACGGCGAATTATTCTCGAATAACAAAATGGTAATGTCGATAATTTTAAATAAATTTGATGCCAAGCCACTACTCAAATCCGATAAATTCAGATTAATCCAAAAATCTCAAAACCTCAGATTTCGAGAATCTCAATATTAATTTCTTAGTTCAATCCAAACTAAACTCGAGTAATATCGGAAATCATCAATAATTTGGAAAAATCTAGGGTAAGCTTCAAAACTACAAAATAATCCCATAAAATCCCGGAGACGCTTCATTCTTTCGCTAGTACGAGTTTGTAAATTGCGAGTTTTCTATAACGATCGGCACCCAAAGTTACCCTAGCAAGTGAAATTGATATTTATATGAATTACAACAGCTACCTAATATTTAGATCGAAATTTCATTTCACAAATATTAACGCGGTCTGCAAAATTCAATTTGTTTTTGGCATTTTTCTGTAACTGTCCAATGCAGTATGTAAATTATCAAGAATATTTATAGGCCAAACATAATATTGACATGCTATTTTCAATGATTTTTGAATCTTTTAAAATATTTTGACCTTTCTCGTATCAAAGAAAAATTCTTTTATTTATTTTGTCTGCAACACTTATTTTAGCTGTCAAACTATGGGGAGAAGGCCCAAAGTCATATGAAAAACTTTCTTCAGCCATATCGCAATTTATTTTTTTTATGATCCATTTACAATCACTAAATTGTAATGATTGAAAAATTTAGATAATCTAATACATATGTTTATAGTTCAAAGTGTGATTTTTGTATATTTGATTCGGTACTAGATGCTAGAAATTTGATAAAGCAGAAATGTTAAAATCCAGTAGACCTGCCTAAAAACACCAGCAACTAAGAAATAGAATCAGACAATTCGCTAGTTTGATTTTGCAAAGCAACAAGTAATGTGCTAACTCTAATTTGCCAATTATTTGCAAGAGAAAAACGGTTGATCCTACCAGGCAGTTCATTAATTTAGTCATGTTACATTCCTTCGAGTTATCGGATAAATATTTACAATTCAAAAAAAAAATATTTGATCGTACAAAATAAAGCTAGATGAGTTTACTTAGTCAAATTAGGAATTTGTGAGGACATCACAAGTTGAGTTTGTACCAAAATATAAATAAACTCTCGCGCCTCTAGAAGTTGCTAGATTTTCTCATGAACCACGTACATTTTATAAGGGGCTAATTTAACTCCGCGGAAATTAATTCCGCCGAAAATTTTTGTATGCCGAAATTAATTCATTTTCAATATAAATTAAATTTGTGACATCTAATTTTCTTTTTTTAATAAAGAAGTTTCGCAGAGTTTTAATTCAGATTTTAAAAGTTAAATATCGCGGATTTATTAAATATCCAAAAAAAATTAAATTAGCGTAGAATAAATTCAAATTTATTTATTTTTGCAATGAAATGAAAGTGTCAAAATGTACCTACTAAAAACTTGTACTTTAACAGTAGATTCTAATGAATTTAAATTATAATTGTTATAGTACAAATAAATTAAACAAATAATCTTTTTTCGATTGTTTTTCATTATGAAATTAATTCATAATTAAAAATAAATTAATTTCGCACAAATTAAAAACAGTTTTTAAAAATTGTGGAAAAAATGTCGCTAAAATAATTAATTTTTGTCGGCGGAATAAATTTCCGCGGACTTAATTCACGACTTAATTCATGGCACCTGAGGGGATGAATTTTAGTGAAATAATTTTAAGAAATTGTTGCACATCGTCATAAGGTATAAGCGGTCGTGGTCAATTACCGTAATACATAATCGGTAAAATATTCAGATAATGCTTCGGGATAGAGACCGTAAATATATTTGCTTCGTGAGGTGATGAATTTAATTTAAGCTAATTAATTCAAAATAATTTCAATCAAGTAAACTTGAAATTCGCAAAAATTCGCAAATTAAATTCAATTCTATCTACAAGTTTTGCGAAGCTTAATAATACTATAAAATTATTAATGTAAAGGAAGTCATGCTACCGCCATTGTTAATTTTATACACAATGTGTAAAAAAACAATTGCTGCAATAAGTTAACGAAATTTACTGACTAGTGAATTGTATCGAGCACGGATAGATTCGATAATGGAGCAGCCAACAATTTCTTGTTACAGAAAAAACATTTTCTATGGGATTAAGCATAGCAAAAGGGAAGGGAATAGGGCATAAATAGCATAATGTTTGGAATGTATCGCACCACCAAATCGCATACTTCCGCTGTTTTATTTATTGCAGCATTATAAAGCATAAACCATTTGTCTTTTAAGTTTCCCATTAAATTTGGTTTTCAATTATTAAGAATTTTGGTATGTACGCAAATTTGATAGTAACTAAAACTAAATTTATTGAATTTGAGATTTTTATTGAAGTTATTTTTGTTTTTGCAAATTTAAGCTTTACTTGATTGAAATTATTTTGAGTTAGTTTTATCTTGAACGGGAAAATTTTGAATTTTTTGTAGGATAATACGAATTGATTTGGGGATAAATTGATTTTGATGTTGTTACATACGAATTTGAACTGAAAAACTTATTTAACCTTTGGACGTAAGTTAATTATTTTATCCTTCATAAATTCAAATAATTAATATTAACACTATGTAGTCGGACATTTTCCTGCCAAATCGCGGCGTAGCGCGGGTGTGTTTTTAAATTTTCACGCCAAAATTATTAATATTTTTTTATTTTTACCATTATTATTTTTTTGTTCCGTCTCAAACTCAATGTATCGGTAGGTAGGTAGATCGGGTACCGTCGACAATAGATAACGCACGACCCCCCACCCGTTCAGAGTCCCTTTACTATAAAAAGGGGTATGACGAGTTCAATCGTTTCCCGAAAAGAATGTGTTAAGTAAAATTTTATTTTTGCCGTCACAAATACGATCCTTGCCTGTCCAAATATTAACCAATTCACAAAGTAAAATAAACTTTTATATTTAATACTATTTCTTAAAGATAATTTATTTCCTCACCTAATTTGTAAATACAATGTTTTAACAAATTCACACAGAGCCGAAGCCAGAAAAAATAATGAAACAATCAAAAATGAAAACAGCTTAAATGGTTTACCCAATGGAACTAAAACTTTATATTTATGGTTTTTCATAAATTAGAAGGTCCCAGTGAATTTTAGTGCAAATCAGCCAACCGGAAGCGGCCATTCCGTTGGGCTAAGTTGAATTTTGTCAATTTATTTTGCAAATACATATCCAGTGGCGTAACTACAAATTTCGGGCCCCACCGCAAAATTTTTCTTGGGCCCCTAAAGATTTTCTTGTACCTTGTAAAGTTTTAGTCGAAAAGTTATTTTTCCCTATTGTCCAGCCTCGCATTAATTAAAAGTGTCTGATTTCGAGGGTCCGATTCAGCACGTGATTCAGTTCAATGGTCTCAAACAAATCGAAATTTCTTGCAATCAACTCGTTGCGATGACGATTTCTTTATGTATCGATAAAACACCACAAATTTCGAATATAATTTGAAGAATAACAAAAATCTCAAAAATGTTGAATCAAAGTATCTTGAAAATTCTAGAAGGTTCTCAAATATCGAATTATCTGTAAGTATGTAAAACCAAAGGAAATCCTATACAATCACCGCCATGTAAAATTAAATAACCTGGACAATCTTCAATAATTTCGAATAACCTAGGAAATTAAAGAAATCTTGAAATCTCGAAAAATCAACTAAATATCATGATTTAGATTTATATGTGAAACTCTGCAAGTTTCCACAACTCAAAGCTAAGCACAGAACATTGCCATATAAAATCTAGAATAAATTAGAAATTTACAATAAACCGCGGAACAATCGATTACCTCAGATAAAATCGATTAATCTCTATATTACCTCGATTGATCTCGAATAATTTCAATAATACCGAAAAATCTAGATATTAATGAACAGTTAGTTTCGGAGAGCCTGTAAAAATTTAGAAAACCCACGCAAATTTCGAAAAATCCGTGAAAATATTGAATTATTTGTCAAGTAATTTACTATTACTAATACTACTAAGCAAAATGCTATACTAAGCAAGATAAGGCTAATCTCGCACCAATCATGCATCTCATTTCCATGCTATGCTCCAATAATCTCGGTAAAATTTTAAAAATGATCAAATGATGAAATCCTAGACAAGGGTATATGAAACAGGAGAATTTCCAATTTTCTGATTTAAAATAGTTTATCAAAGTAAACCGGTTTTAGGTAAATTAAGTTTTTATTTACCGTTTACCGGTAATAAAAAAGATTCGGCAAACGAGAATGTATAGCAGTCACATTCAATCTTTTGCAAATCAATTCAAGCTTTGCTAATCAAAACTTGATTTGTGAAAGGTTGAATTTGAAGTGCAAAAGAGGTAAATTTGGAGTACAAGACGTATTTTACAAATAAATCAACCCAGGAAACACTAAAATCGTTATCGTTTGATGTTAAAAACTTTGATTTCAAACAAGTTTTGGCAAATTTTCTTCTAAATCTAAATATCTCTCAGAACTCAGAACCCAAAGCCATTTTAATTTCTATGGAGTCATATTACGTGTAACTACTCAAAAGAGAAGAAATTGTTGGGCTTCTTTTAAGAAAATATTTAATAGCAACAGGAACGATGTTTTCTTTCTCTAAAAACTAGACAACTAGAAATTTCCCGTTTTGCAAATTTGAAAGGATGATCTACTTTGACCTTAATCTGAGCTACCATCTATCTGATCTTGACTTTGAACTAATATTCGAACGCCTGCTAATTCTAGTGGGTCCTTTTAGTCGTGCCGCCCCCCCCCCCCCCCCCCCCCGCGGCTGCAGGTGCTGCGGGCACCTACCTAGTTACGCCACTGTACATATCTCAAAAAGCATAAGGTTTACAGAAAAACCATTATACCTACAGATATACAAAATAATCAAAAAAAAAATAAAAATTTAATTAAAAAATAAAAAGAGTTTCATGTTAATTTCCGACCTTATGATTTTTGACGACCTTGGTTCCGAAAAATTGGGTCTGTTGGTCTATATGTCTGACAGTTTGTAGCCCAGATGGATATTTTGTAAATATCTCAAAAATATACAATTTACAGAAAACATGAAAAAAAAAAATCTTCAGTTTGCAAGAAATTTGCATCCATAACTAGACTCAATCAGAATTACAACAACAGCACAATGCTGCTATGTCTAGCCCTAAGCGTTATGTTAAATTTAAGTGCTAAATGTTGGTAAATAGAGGATCGAAATTTCTGGACGACGATTGTAAACTTGTTTTAGAAAAAAATAAAAATTGTCCCGTGAAATAGTGTTTTCTCTTACAGAAATAGTTTATTTTGGGAACCATAAACTCATTTAAAAATTACAGTGGTTTTAAAATATAAATAAAAAAAAGAAAAAATTGAATGAAAATATAAAATATTTTTTGTAACTTACCTATCGAATTGAGCAGGAAATGTCCTATGCAACGTATAAAATGAATAGTTGGAATGCACCACTACGGCACTGTAAGATTTAATTTGTCAAATTGAATCTCATCACAAGATCGTAGATTAAAATTAGGGTTTGCAAATTTGAAAATTCGCTTTACCTAAAATAAAACCGTAAATGTATAATAAAAATCCGGAAAGTTACCGGTGTCTGGAAATAAGGTTCATTCAGTATATTAGGAACAAAGGAAACTATTACAAACTTTTAAAGAATAAAAACAAATCAATATACTTCAACACCGATTCTTAAAGTATGGCGCTGGGGGCAATTCGAAGTAAGTGTGTTACTCTTATTGGCGTACGTGAGATTAACGTTAATAAGTAAAAAAAAAATGATAAGAATGAATCAGGAAACCACGAGTCTATATTCTTCAAACAAAAATCAATATAGGTTTGTAGAATTTGTAGAATTGAAACACGCTATTAAATAAGTTTAATAAGTCCTGTTTTACAGTAAAATGCTTCTGCCCTATCCATTGTAGTGTTAAAGTTTTAATGGTTTAGCTCATATAACCGTTAAGTGGCCAAGCGCTATGATTTTAAACAATTTCCTTTTGCACATTATACCAAATGTTAAATATTCACATTATCCATACTTGTGGTACAGTAAAGAATCTAACCGACAATCTCCATGCCTATTAAGCAAAAATTTGACGATTAACGTTTAAAATGCGACAGAAATACAATTAATTTATTTTATTAGCAATTGTTCTTAAAATTAGACAACAAAAACAATTGAAGTTATCGCATCCTATTTATTATGACTGCGTAAACTGTGCAGCCTGAATCAATTTTCCAACTTTTAATCCTCCAGAATGCGCTGGCGAAACGGCTGAATTCCTGACCGCAGCATTTATACATATACATAAATATGGTTCGGTAAGTAAACGCATTATTTATGTGTGGTAATTTACATGCTTATTCAATTTAAACCGTAATTATTAATGGGTTACATTTACTTTTATAAAAATTTACTGAAATTATGATAATTTTAGAAAAAATGCGAATCATTTGCCAAAGAAAACTGCCTGGTAAACCCAGTTTTAACCGATTAATCATTGACTGGTTGTGTAAGGGAAACGTCACAAAGGATCTTGGAAAACAAAAGACTGTATTGTTTAATATGCATTTTCTGAGTGAAATTCTATATTTCGATACAGTCACAATTTTAAGATTGAAATTTCGAAAACATTTCAAAATTAGTAATATACTTAAAATTCGGATTTTTCTGGATCTGGATAAGATCTTTTGATTGAAATTCATTAACCTTGACCTCGAAATGTAATATAAAAAAAATGAATATTGATAAATTGGAAATTATATCAGTTTTTTTAACTCTTATATTGGTAAGGTTACATATACGATTGGTAACCAGAAATTTTATTTCTAATTTGATTTGATTTTTTGTTCTTATTTTAGATTCCATTTTTAGCTGTCGACGTCATCATTTTGTTATTGAAAGTGATTTTGAAACATGATTTACATATTGAAATTTAATTGCACCATTTTTACAATAGCGATCATAATTAGTAAGAGTTTACAAAAAATTAGTTTACGATTTATTGAAATTGTACACCACTTTGAAATATTTGGAAATTTACGAGTTCTACAAGGAACGTATTGAACGTATATCCATATGTGCGAAAATAAATAAAAAACGTGTGACAACATAAATAAAGATTAAGTTGGATGTTGTTGACTGCTGTTCCAATATACAGAAGCTGCGTATAGGGCAGTATTATATGACAAGGTCAAATAACATTTTTTGTTTATTTTGAAAACGTGTAAAGGGCTGGCGTGGGATTTTAATATTTTAAATATATATAATTTCAAATATCCGGCGGCATAGCACAAAGTAACAAAAAATGAAATTTTTAAAACACATCAAACATTGACCAAGTTCTCTTCCTATAAGTCAATATAACAATAAGACCACGAAAACCGTTATAGACTTCATGCAGTCAACTAATTTTAAGAATTTTTGTTTAACCCTAATCCAACCAACATATTTTTGTTACATTAATAAATTCAAATTTGAATCAAATAATATTAGCAAATTTTTGCAAAGAATACCAAGTATGTTTTAATGTAAGGAAATGCTTCAAAATAAAATACATGCGAAATATAAATAAGTTAATGTTATTTTGAAAATCGTACCGTTTTGAAAATGAAATGTGCCAAAAAGACACACCTTGGTTGGAATAGGGTTAAAATCAGTTACAAATAAAAATCAAACATTTAATATGATAATATGTCAAAATGAAATAACTTATTACTTTGATTTTAGCATATTGAAATGGTTAACTGTTAAACTAATCTTAACCCAACCCATAAACCTAAACAAAACGATCCAGTTGACAATAAGCCCGCACAATCTATATAATCTATATAGATATGTATACACATTTGTAAATCAATTAATATTTTGTTGATAAAATTTCGTCACACCTTCAAAACTCAAACCAAACCATACTATTTAATATCAAAAAACCGCATTTTGAATATTTTTTTTTTTTTTCAATTTCATGGGTGATATAATTAAAATTAAAATAAGAAACTGTAAAATCTTGAAACCTTCATAAATTATTTGGAAAACAGTCATAAAAATTATCAACAAAGATATAATTGAATTCCGTCGGCATATTTCGAGCGATGAGAGAGCCCCCCAAAAATCGTATACTCACACCATTGCTAAAAAAAAAGAAAAAGAAATTTGTTATATGTAGTGAGAGCACACGATGTCAGGAAAATTTGTTGTAGATATGTATGTGTAGTATCAATGAAAATATGTATACTAATAATACAAAAAAAAAAAAAAAAAAAAACACATAAATATTATTGACTGACAGATAAACATTATTGTAACAAAATAATTATTAATTTAGTTCCAAATATAAACATAACATAAAAATATAAAAACGAAAATTTTGAAAATAAATATTTATTTTAATTTTCCAATTTGTGTATACATACCATACGTATATACGAGTATTCAGCTCTTCGTTATAATATTTCACATTTGATATTTATTATTATAGTTCTCACAATTAAATTTACTATTTTATATATTTATATATTTTTGTTAAAAGCAGCAGAAACTAAATTTATATATTGTAAAAAAAAAAAATAATAATTGGAAATAACAAAACAAATACAATAAAAATATTTCGGTTCACAAATTAAAATATTTATTGAAATCAAACAAATTAAAATATTTTTAACCGTTTTTTTTTTTAGTTGGGTGGAGGATGGTATTATATATTGCAAAGGGATTATAATGGTAATAAATTGGCAAAATGGATTTAAATATGGCGGTGTTCATATTAAATATTTAGCCTAATTAAAAAAAAACACAAATGCATGTACCCGATTCGAAGATATCTTTGTTTTATATACAATTTGGATTGATTCTTTTTGTGTATAATCAATATGTCTGGTTTGTGTTTTCTGCAATCAGACTCGAACAAAACATATAAAATCAATAAAACCAAATTTTTTTATTTTTATTATTATTGTTTTTGCTTTGAGCACAAATGCACAAAGTTCCTTAAATATTTAATTTAAGATTTCAGAAAACCGCACATGAAAAAAAAAAAACTTCAAGACGATTGATTAGTGTGAATCAATCCACAAAGTCACTGTATATTATATCGATGTCTTAAAAACTACTGAATTTAATATTTTTGTACATAATATATAGTGAATTTGTAAAGTAATATTTGTAGAGACCGTGTATAACAATTTTGATGAGGGTAATCAAAACAATAATTGAATCGGAACTGATTTTAAATGGCGCGTTTTTCTCCTATACAAGCGAGTGTATAGGCAAGCCTATCAACTGTACAATTTTATTACTATTATATGGCTTCATTAATTTCTTAGATATCAAATGGTCCGTATAGAATTATTTTACAAAATTTTTTTTTATTTTTATTTCTTCTTCATTTTATTTATCGCGCATATCGTATTTTAATATTCTGCATGTACCTTCAGAATCAGATATAATTTATTGTTTATTGTCACTGTTATAGACATGATTATAGTGCGCGTTGAGATGTTTTATACATTTCAATGTAAAGAAATGTGATTTAACCTTGAAAGTCCGTTTATATTTTTGAGGTCGTTTCATGAAGCATGTTTCACGTTTTTTTAAACCTCATAGGCATTCCGAAAAAAAAAAAAAAATATTTGGTTTTGTAAAATATTATTTAATCTGCTTTTGATATTATATTATGTAAATGCGTATACCAAATCTTTGGTATTGTAACAAACCACCGATAGATACATAAGTTTAGTGAATCGCTTGAAATATTTGTTTAACCGTATAAGTAGTTTAAAAATTTAAGAAACTTATTCACATTTTAAAATTTGATACAATCATTTACCCCCACTCCTATTTGCAGCTCCACTTTTCCAACAAGGTAAATTTAAAAATTAAACAACAATTAAACAATTTGTTCAAAATAAAATTAGCGAATTTAAAATCTCCCAGAACCCAGAATTATTAGTTAATAATTATATTTTTGAACAAATAGTCTTCTATAAAATTGAGAAATGTGAATTTTATTTACTTGTGCAGAATTAAACGAATTTTTAAATTTTTCAAGTTTATTAATTTTAACTGTTAATTTATTATGTAAATTTTTGGAATTTATAAAATTGTTAAATTTCTAGGATTTTTATCCAAGACTGGAAAATTTTGATTTTGAACTGTCAAATTAAGAAAAATTTAATTTAAAAATTTGATGTAATTTATTTAATTTAATTTTGTTTATTTCAATGTATAAATATTATAATGTAAATAGCACACATCTTGAATTTAAAAAATAATTTTACTGGATAATTTTAAACTGAAATTTAATGGTTTATGACATTATGTATATGTGTATATCCAAACAAAAAGTAAACCAGTGTTAGAAAATAGAAAATCAGAATGAAAAATTATGAAAGAGATTATTCTACACAAATTTATGAAAATCTCTAATACTTTAATACATATTGTTGAAAACTGACGTTCGTAAAGACGCATGCATTTCCATGGGACGTATAGCCACCGTAATCGTAAGTATGGAACCTAGACACATAAAAAAGTACATTTTTCGATACTTAAAATTAGTTCAGAATAGAAGTTGCATTAAATTTTGCTTGAAAAATGGAATTTCGGTTAAAGGATCATTAGGTAGTATAAGATAAGGTAGCCAACCCCTAAAAATGCCTTATAAAATAAAAAATTACGTAAATTACGTTAATTATACGTCTAAGAAATAAAAAATGTAAATTACACCGTGTATATTAGGCGCACAATCCGGGTATTCCGCTCTTCTAGTCACTCGTGAAAAAGGTTGGGTGTAGTGTTCAGTTAATTATTAGTTAGATTATTTAGTTGTAATTGATTAATTCCAATTTCAATTTTCAAAAATACCTAAACGGCTCACAAAATATTTACTACTTAGGTGTATGGAACCGGGTCAATTTCTATGATTATCCTTCGATTTTTTTATGTGTAAAGGATGAACGGAAAGTCTATAGCATAGTCTTGCCCAGTTATGGTTAAAAATAAGTTGTACTCAGTTAAATGTCTAAAGTCAAATTATACGCGAGTCCATGTTTCGGGTGAAATTTTGGCCTTTTGTCAAAAATAGGTAAAACATTTGCATACTGGTAACCAACTACAAAAAACATAATTGAATCGATATCTACCTTGTAAGATTTTAATGTCAGATTTTTCGTTACCAATTTTTGCCATTCCAGAACTATGGCAGAAATCGGAAAAAATTCTCTGGTACTGGCATTTTATAGATTTGGGCCAATTTTTAAGTACCAATGGGTACTGGTAATTGTTGGGCTAACATAAGAGCCTAATGGGATTGACGTTTGACTTCCACCTCGTAAAATCTGAACTTGTATATAAATAGTTAGACTTCTTAAATTAAAATAAATATAACCTAGTAAAATGCTCGAGGCTAATTTTCACCTCTTCAGAACTATGACAAACATCAAAATATTGTAGTATCGATGTTTACCTGGTAAAATCTGGATTTGTGCTCAGAAAAATTTCTAAAATCAACTTAAATTTTTCGGGGCCAATTTAGCCATCCTAGAACATTCACAAATATTTCATTACCAACAAGAAATGTAAAAATTTCACAATCTACTTACAATCTTGACCGCTAGACATGTACAGCGATACAGTTGATTCAATGTTAATGTAATGATCTATACGATCTTAGCAATAATAGCACCATCAGTGTTCTGATTTTGAAATTTAGGCCCTCATGCTTTAATTTATCGAAAACTTATGGAAAATCCAATAAAACTGCAGAACAAAATTTCTTTTTTCTACGGCGAGTTTTACTCTATTTACAATTCTGTATATTTGCTCTCCAGTTCCATGATGGTCTCAGATATAAGTCATTGACTATATTAGGTTTTTTTTTTGTAACACCAATTTTATCAAAAAGTTTCGAAATTTTCAATAGTAAACATGTTGGCCTCACTGTGTGCAGGAAGCCGAAAAAAGTTGGTCTAAAATGCCGAAAAAAACTAGCGTCATATATAAATACAGCTTGCACTACAGTGTCATAATCTATTAAACAGCAAAATCGTACCTGATCATTTAACAAAGAAATCACGAAAAACCGCGATTTTTTTCATTTTAATTGAAAATATCATTTCGGCGGCCAATTTAAAAAGGAAGAAATTAAAGATGATACAACTTTTATACTTTTTTCTTAATCTGCATCCTTTATCTACAAAATGAACCCTATATCAATATTTTGAGATAAATAGTTTTTGTTTTACAACCAAAAATACACTAACACACTAATACACTAAATGTTCACTTGTTTCAAATCCGCTAACAAAGGAATGGATTGCCGCTGCGATAGTTTCAGGCGTCGTACGATAAAGGTGGATTTAGATATCCGACGACTTTTCGGCGCGGCTGCCTGTCGCAGGAAATTCGGCGAACGCTGTATTATCGATGATTTACATATTCGACGAATTTTCGGCACAGTTTTTTCACAAAAACATACCAATACATAAACAATATTTTGACACATAATTTCCCTCCAAACATTGCGTAGAGAAAACGTTCAGTTTATGAGGATTTGCTTATACTAAAGTCTACGCATTCGTTACGTTTTTGCCTAACAAAAATGTAAAGAAAATGGTACTGTTGTCACAAGAGAAATGAAACAAAAAATTGTATACATTTTCTCTTCGTTTACTCGTAACGTTTTTGAACAGTTTTTGCGTAATGTTTCTGAACAGTTTTTGCGTAATGTTTCTGGACAGTTTTTACGTAAAATTTTCGTTATTAAATAAAAGAAAACATGTAGTTTTTAAATTATTATTTTTATTAGAAATATGTATTTTAATAGCTAGAATAAATTCAATATAAGTTCGTTGTCAAATTATTAATAATATATATACATAATAATAATTTTTATTTTAGTCTTTATTGACATAACCATCGTGCTCCGAAACTTTGCACTCTGAAATTGTTTTCTTTTGCTTTAATCGCTCCCGATCCTTCGCATATTGAAACCACTTTTTATTGAAGATAGCGTTTATTTCTCGTCGTACTGTACGATATAATTTTTGTTTCGACATTTTTAGAAGATAAAATAACGCACTTACTTAAAATTTACAGATTTTATACTCAACACAATATTTTCACTAAACACAAGATTCTATTTATTGTCTTAATTTATTAAAAACAAACAAACTTTTTTAATTTATTTTTTAAATTTTTTAATTTCCAAAACTGCACTTTATCACACACGACACTTGCAACTACTAATTTTATGTTTATAATAAAAACAAAATGGATGATTAGGTTTTTTCATTAATGGTTTTTTCTTCTGTCAAGGGCAGCGCTGTAAAGTGTACGAAAGCGTAACATTTTCGTTACGTATTTCACGTATTCATTTTTTTTTGTTGGAAGGGTTATAAATAAAAACACAAGCTACTTGTAGGAACAGTACAAATCCAAAAACGAAAAAAAAAACAGAGGATGCTAAAAAAAATGTATGTACGTATATCTGTGTCGTCGTGCCGAAAAGATAAATTTTGTTCATATCTTCGCCGTGCCGAAAATTCGGCGAAGCGGTTGTTTCTAATTGGTTGAATCTGTCACGTGATGTTCGGCGCAGAAAAATCGTCGGATATGTAAATCCACCTTAATATCTAAACGATTTTGCCAGATTTCAATGTGATTGCAAGGCGCAGTGACATTTTATGGTTGGTACATTGACACAGGTGTTTCTCCGATATCATCAGATTTAAATGTTAGTGGTAAATATTCTTCGTTTAGTTCAATTTCATCTGAATGCGGCAGCGGAAATTGAGCATATGTCGTTGCAGTGTATGTCAAAGTACCAATTTTTTTTCTGTTTGTACCGAGAATATAATTCACGCACCCATAATATTGAATTGGATTATGTACTTGTGGATCTATCCATATAATCGGAACACAAAGTGACATTGCGGCTTCAGTGTTTTGAAATTTATGCAGATGGAAAATGCTTGTTGTACAAACAATAGACGGCGTCCAATTTACACCACTAGTAACATTTTGCGAAAAATATAGTCGATATAAATCAGCGGTTTCATCACTTATTTTGCGGCGATAGGTCATAATTTTAAATTTCCCACACACGTAACAAAAGCAATTGAGTTTGAAACGTCTATTGATATTTCACCAGACGCCAAAAGCCGATTTTCACTTTACTTTTTGTGTTCTTTTGTCACTTAATATATTTACCTAAATGAAAAGCTTTTTATTTTTAATTTTATGTTGTATGTAGTTTTTATTTCTTCCTTATAGTGACAATTTTTTAATTTTTTTAGAAATGTTGATTTTGAGGATAATTTCTTCTTCGGTTTCTTTATTACTCCTATTACATAATTTATTTTGGCTGGCAATAAACCGGCACACAAAAAATTAATATTTGAGATACAAAAAAATAATAAAACGGCACAAATTAATGAGCAACAAACAAAAATTTCTTGGCATCATAATAATAATTTGGCAACATTTATAATTTTTTGGCACTATTGGAAGGGTACACAAAAATAATTTTTTGGCATCGAAATAAACATTTTGGGCGACAAAAATAAATACTGGCAACAAAATTATAAATAAATAAATTAAAAATTAAAAAAATGAAATTAGTTTTAAAATCTTCTGGAAAATGGAGATCCCTAATTTAACTTAGAATTGTAGAGGCTAACGGCTTCGGTAACTCTCACGGGCACGCGGGAGGTCGCTTCGCTCCCCCCCGCTTAGCCCTCCGAGGGGCTTTAGATTTAAACTTCGAGGGACGTAGGAGCCAGGATAAGCAAACATGTCGCACTGCGTGCCGCACGTAGGAGCGGATTATATAGAATCTATTAATGACATTGCAATATTTTATATCGATCCCCCATCAAATATTAAATAATTTTTATCGATTAAATTTAATTTTTTGTCTCGATTTTTTTTTTTTTTTTACTACTAAAAATTATTTTTTTCTGTTCCAAAATATTATATTTGTCGCCAATTTATTAATTTTGATGTCAATGTTTGTCGGCACAGTATTTAATAATGTCCTTCAAAAATATTTGTTTGTTTTTTCATATGTGATGCCAATTTATTATTTTTGATGCTAATGTTTGTCGCCAAAAAATTTTTCTTGTAGGCCCGTTTAAATTGTCCCATTTATTTTGAAGCTGTGTATATACTATTGCTGTGTGTTGTTGTTTGGCACCTTCTTTGTTTTTAAGTTATGGATAAAATTAAGTCGTAATTTTTATTGAGTTTGGTGTTGATTTTGTCGTTAAGTAAATTGTTGTTGTTTTAGTTTTCGTATATTTCCAGCTTTTCTAACCCACAGTACACATATATAAGGTATTATATTGCGCAGGATATCAAAAATTATAACAACAACAATGGCGGAGATTGTGGCTGAAATGTGTATAAACTTTAAACAATGATACATTGATTTTTAATTAAAGGCAGTAGAATTTTTCACACAATTTTAATTATATTCACTCAACAATCAAAATTATTACGCAAAACTAACAAACACGATTTGTTTGGTCACAACGTCCGCCATATTAAAATATTTTTGACATAGATGAGCAAGAAAGAACGAAAATGAAACATCGGAGTATATTACCTTTATTATGTGTACCTGCAGGTTAGACATGTCTAATTTCGGTCCTTTTTGATTCTGTATAAAATGGTTAAATTTTATTGAATTCAGTATACCTATTTGGCTAATTTCTTTCACCTTTCCGTACCATGCATGTAGTTCCGAAGATTGGCGATTGTCTATCGATTCCTCCAAAAACCGTTTGAAGGCAGTTCTCCTCAACGAGTTGAGTTGGTAACTCAACAATTTTTAGGCAAATTTCTTTCACCTTTCCGTACACAGTGACCTTGAGTTAGTATTGTTTCAAGCAAAGTAGGCGGAGTATTTTGATTTTCGGTATTATTATGTTAGTGTATTTTTGGTTGTAAAACAAAAACTATTTATCGCAAAATATTGATATAGCGTTCATTTTGTAGATAAAGGAATACAGATTAAGAAAAAAGTATAAAAGTTCTATCATATTTAATTTCTTCCTTTTTAAATTGGCCGCCGAAATGATATTTTCAATTAAAATGAAAAAAATCGCGGTTTTTCGTGATTTCTTTGTTAAATGATCAGGTACGATTTTCTATTTAATGGATTATGACACTGTAGAACATGCTTTATTTATATAAATCGCTAGTGTTTTTCGGCATTTTAGACCAACTTTTTTCGGCTTCCCGCACACCGTGGCCTGTACTTGATACATTAATCAGGTAAATCTGTGATCATTTTACCTGTATTAAGGTTGTGTCTTGGGGCTTTTTTGGGTTTATCCAGTTTTAATTGGTAGTTTTAAAGCTCTTTAATTTAAATTTTACAATAATCGTCCTTGACATACTCTGGTAGTAGTTGCTATTAACTTGTTCATTTTTAATACCGTATTTAAGTGGTTAGAGAACGCGGTAGTCTTTGCTTTGTCATCTCTGGTGGACTGGCTCTCTTCAGTAATACTGGATTACTTGATTTTTTTTTCTTTTCCTTAAGCTTTTGCGCTACCAAAGCAGCGATTGGTATTTTTGGAATTTTATAAGTCTGGTTTAGATTTGTTACCATACTTTTTTAAGTATTTCTGTTAAATTTTCAGTCACATGTTACCAGTTCGACAATATTTCTACATAAACCGCATTTAATTAATTTATTTGTTGAGTGATCAAGATGGCCACACAAATCAGAAAGAATGCATGGGTTTGATAACTATTTCGCAAAATCTGAAGTTATAGTCAGTTAAATTTGTAAAATTTAGTTATGCGCCAGTAAAATATTTCGAGAAACAGGTTTGGTCATTCCAGAGCAATGTAAAGAATTTTAAAAAATTGACCGACGAAAATATCGGCGACGACATATCGTTATCGTGTCGTCTAATGGAAATTTTTTTTATTAAAATTAGACATGCCTGTTAACCCAGCATGCACTAAAATTCTTATCGTTGTCGAAACCTTTAGCAATCTAGATGAAATTTTTGAGCCTTCGGAAAATTCCAAATAACAACCGAAACGATTTTATCTCTCAAAATTAATTAGATCCTCCTTCGATGAGGATGAATAAATTAGGCTTTGTCTGAATTCTCCCTAATTTCTTGGAAATTACATTCGAACGCTTAATAAATATCAGCTGGTACTGCGATTGTTAAGCCACTGATGGTATTATAAAATTATCAATGTCTGCAAAATCTTGGAGGTACATAACACATGTTGTGTCCATTTTACACAAAATGATGATGGATGATGCTCGAGTTTAAATTCAAATTCTATTTTAACTTTTAAAAATCGGATGATTTAAATCTTAACTCGAGCATGCTGCTTTAGAGAAAGTTATTTTTTAAACATGAAATATTACAATATTTAAAATTAGCATTGTTTCAACTTTAACATATGTATGTACATATATGCGTATGTATACAAGCTTTACCACAAATAAAAACGTTACTAGCGCTGCGTTTTTTTATTCGCTCCCGTTAGCTGGTATGCGGAGCACTACAGTCAATTTTCTACACCCAAATATTAATTTGACGTGCTATTTATTGGTAAATTAAATTTATTTAACGTCAAGCTATAATTTTTAATTCAATTCCTTAGTGAAAACGTGATATAAAAAATATTTAGCTCTACCTATATTTATATGGAACCGCTATCGGGATTAAATCTTATTAGGTATAGAAAGATTTGTGATTTAAAAAATTCAATCAAACTTTATTCAAATTAAAATCAAACAAATTTAAAACTGATGTATGAAGGTGGCGATCAAGCAATTTAAAGATCTTTTCTTGATCAGAAACAAGATTGAAAGTTTCGGAATTTTAGCTAAAGCACAAGCTTCAGATGATAATGATTCGGCAAAGTGAGGACAAACAACCGCACACGAATGGATTTTTAAATGTCATTGGTTTAATGCCCTAGATTTGTAGCGTATAACGTCCTCATACATTGTAATGGCAAAGTTTGAAGAGGTTTGATTGCTCAAAGAGGAAATTAGCGCAAGCATTCAAAAAAAAGAAACAGAAATCTCAATTAGTTACTATTATTTGTCTACTTCAATACAGAAAATATTTTTGTTTAATTTTTCCATCAACTTTTCAGCGAACCAAAACCAATCGGTTTGCATTGTATTATTTGTCCATACTCATAATTCATCAAGTGTTACATTCTATTACAATTACAAAATTTTAGCAACATACATTTTTTGTTCCTATTTCAATTGGATATAGGATATAACATACCAGGAAATTATGCTGTTGTTACGTTCCAACAACAACTGTGCACTGGCGTATTTGTATTTTTGTCGGATTTCTAGAATCGATCAACTTGGTACTTAATACGCACAGTTTTAAATATAGTACATTTATTTGGTTTATATTATCTACAAAAACAGATAATAATGTAACTTAATTTAAATCACTAACTCAACACAGTATATTAAGTAACTTTGAACAATTTTCAGTATTGCCGAAAAACATAAAAAAAATATCGAAGAATCCACACAGATTTTCAACAATTTTGAATCATCTGTAATGTCACGCGAGTAACATATCAAATATTTTATAAAAATGTCATCTGTGTAACTCAACATCTTCAAAATGTATCTTAACTGTATCTGTGTGAGCTAGGTTATTCAAATCTTGGAAAGCCTAAAGATAATATTCTCGATAAATCACTAAATGTGTAACACGATGCACGTATTTACCATTGAACATTTCAAAAAAAAATTAATATTCTAAAAATAAACTTAAAATCATAGCGCATATCCTTAAAAAATCAAGAAAAAACTATCGCTCAAACCTCGAATACTCCCGAAAATATGACAATAACGATATATCCAAAAAACTACCATGTCAAGCTATAATCAACGTTATTTAAATCTGAAAATCTAGATCGATGCAGAAAACTTGTGTTTCGAGAATCTCTGCAATATAAGTAAGCTGAGCTTTGCTTAGTCGTAAGTCATACCCAGGCTGAACTCGAGTAATCTCGAAGCCTAACATTACGAATAACAAATTTAAAAACCTCATAAAATCCCAGAAAATATCGAGAATATCAATATATCACTAATATCAAGCAAATTTCTTATGTAAGTTCTTGAATAATCGCGGTATTCTCAAAAAAAAAAAAAAACAAAAAAAAAATTCCCGAAAATCTTAAATGAGTTTATTCCTGGAAAAATCTTGAACTCGGGTTCCTGAATCGATGCAGAAGGTTTTTCAAATCGCATCAAGTTCTCCAGATATATAAAACCTTCATCCGACCATGTATAGAGTATTGTTGTCAAGTTTGGGGAGGTGCGTCTGGTACCACCCTCCACTTATTGGACAGGGTTCAACGCCGCGCTATCAGAATAATACGGAATCCCAGACTTACTCAAGAACTAGACAGCTTACAGCATCGCAGAGATGTTGCAGAACTCTGCGTCTTGTACAGATGCTTACATGGTAAATGTTCTGCAGAACTATCGGAGAAAATACCACCATTCGTTACAACAACAAGAGTAACAAGAGGAACAACCAATGCACATAGGTTTACGGTGAAGCTGCCGAAACCTCGAACTGAAGAAATCAAGCGCGAATTTATATACCAAACATCAAAAAAGTGGAATTCGCTAATTCATTTCAAATTTCCGAAGGAATACAAAATGAATAAATTTAAGGTAGCTATTAATCTTTACTTGCAGGATCGCGCATTGAGTGCAGAAGCTCTGACAGTTACAAGGAGCTAGGACCGTTAATAGGTCCGCTCTGCACCCAATTAAAAAATTAATAAAAAAATACAAAAAAAATAAAAATCTCACTGTTACGCAATTCAAAAGCAAAAACCCTTTTCTCGGAAAAAAAAAATTGCCAAATTTCGAACAATCTCAAAAATATTGAATAATACTAAAAATTTCAAATAAATAAGATGTAAAGCAACTTAACACAATTCGAACCCAGATATTTAGGTATGGACTTAATAATGATTCCAAATTGACAAAATTTTGAATTTTGAGTATTTCATCTAACTCAATGTTAATTAAGAATAGGAAATGCAATCGCGGTATTATACTAGATATATAAGGCAATACCGGGGGATTTCGGTATTGACAAAAAACAGCGATTTGGGGATTTTGGGATTGACAAAAAGACCGGGATCCCGGGATTTGAGAAAAAGACCAGGATCCCAAGACTTCAACGGGATCCCGTAATTTCGGAATTTGAGAATAATATTGAAAATCTTGAAAAATCACGAAAAATCTACAAAATCAAATAATACAAAAATATCACCCAAAGCCAAGTAAACCTCGAGCAAACTTAAATATTCCGGTAATATGACGTAAAGATAACGTTAAAGACCATTCTATTGTAAGAATTAAGTTTTATTTAAAAAAAAACAGTAAAGCCAACCAAACCCAGAAATCGAGATGCCGATGTATCGATTATAAATAAGCTTTATATGAGTTTCAAAAACTTTTCCGAAATTGCGACAAAATGTAATTACGTAAAACATTTACTTTGTGAAATCGAGAAGATGTCGAATAATTTGAGCTCTTATTTATTTTTAATTATCCCGTACTTTGCCAATAAAACAAATTATCCAGGGCTCTCATAGGTCTCAGCCGGACAAAATAAAAATTAATGTTGTGGACAAAATTTAATATTAATTCTGAAATAATGGTTGAGATGTATAAATTATGGAAATTTGGGTATTAATTAACTTAACGTTATCTTGTGGACCAACATAAATAAAAATGTGATAAAAATCCAACACGAAAGAAGTTTTTTTGAAGTCTCAAACAAGATTTTCAAAGAAACGAATAACGGAACAATAAAACGAATTTAGAATTGGGCATGTATTTATCCCTAAGGTTATATTAAAGTTTTGCATAATTTTAAAATTAAGAAAAAATTCAAAACTTAAACCATACGATTTTAAAAATATTTATTAAAAATGAAATATGTATTAGATTGAGAGATTAGGTTTTAGCATAATTTCAAAAATTATTATATTTTGAAAGACGATTTTTTTTTCACAATGCTCGCAGATCGAAACTGAATTGCAAAACTCTTAACAGTTTCTCCACTTCGTAAAATATTTATCAATCTGGAATATACCAGAATAATTAAATGTTCCAATATAGAACCTGCGTGTATGCGTTTAAATACACTAAAATTGAAATTGTTAAAAGTTTTTAAGTGGGAATGTAAAATTCGCTAATACTACAAGTGCATGGTTGATTCCCATAGGCATAAATCAGAGTAATAAGTTTAGCAGTTTAGTCGCTATAGCCTGATGAGATAACTGTAAGATCATTTATTTTTTATACTGCTCGCAGATCGAAACTGAATTGCGAAAATATTAACAATTTCTCCTCTTCATAAAACTTTTACTTTGCATGATCGTGATGGAACTTTGATTGGAAGGTAAATTAAATATTTTTTTTTTTTTTTTTTCTCAAATCACGCTTTATTTTTAACTAATCATATAATACTTAATGCTCGGGCTAAAAATCTGCTCCATTGGAGTCTCATTTTATAATCTTTAATTTTTATAGAAATTCAATCAGTCTTTTTGTTTACGTTAATTTTTTGTGTGGGTTTCAATGTTTTATCTTAGTATAGTGTTGGCTAAAAAAGGGTTAAAATTAAAAAAATGCCAAACTGTTTCCTACTGGAAACAAGTCCGGTAGTGATGATGAAGTGACATTGGATCGCTCGCTTCAGAGTCCGCGATCCTTCGCCCTTCCCATTACCGGCTCATTATTCCCTATGCTTTTATATTTATGATCTGGGTTGTATTGAGTTGTATTTGTATGTCTTTTCCCTCTGTTGATTGATTTTAAGGTGGTTGCGGGTTGAGCCACCAATATTTTGTCCGATTTCTTGCGTTCTTTTGCGGGTCTATAAGGATATTTGAGAATTTATGACGGTTATGTATGTGATATTCTTCTCTGTTGGCAAAGATTTGGTCATCAAATCCTTTTATATTTTGCCGTCTTTCCAGGTGATAGATGAGTGGGTATCTTGTGTCTTTATCTTCGATATAACCAATTCGGTCCAAATAGGGGAATGTTTCTGGACCTGGGTTGTTTTCTTTTTGGCAGCTTATTTTGTTTATGTTGTCTTCGGTATAGTAGGGTCCAAATACAAACGAGTTCTCCATTGTTTCGGTTGTTCTTTTGATATGGTTTCTTATCTGCGTTAATATGTGTAGGTCTATACGGTCTTTACCAAATTTGTTGTATTGCTGTTGGTTTGAGATGTAATGTTTGTAGCCTGTGCTTGCTTTCCGGAATTCTCCATGGCAGTATCGGAGACACTTCCGTTCAAACACTCTCATTTTCTCCATCGTATTTGGACCTACGTTCCACCAAATAGGGCAACCATATGTTAGTATTGGTCGTACCAAAGTTTTATAACATATTTGTTTTACTGCAGTTGTGATGCCGGCTGTCCCGAAAATTCTTCTATTGTAATGGAAGATTTTTTTGGCTCTCGTTATTTGTTGTACTATGTGGTCATCTAAGTAGAGTAGCCGGTCTAAATTTATTCCTAGGTACTTCACTGTTGGTTTTTGCATACAATTCGTACCTCCTATGTCGATTTGGAATTTCTTCCAGTTGTTACGTGTGTCAGCTGTCGCTCGTTGGTATGGTTTACGAAAGAGGATTGCCTCGCATTTCGTTGGGTTGATCTTTATCCGCCATGTGTGCAAATAATCCAAAGTGTAGTCCACTGCTTTTTGGATGTTTTGCTTGATGCTTTGTATTTTCTTTGCCGTACCGTAAATGACCAAATCATCCGCGTAGGCTATTGTCTGTATCTCTTGTGAGTTTAGTTGATCCCTTTCAATCAGTTCCTTTGTGTACAGGCTGAATAGGACTGGAGCTGTGATTGACCCTTGCTGCAGCCCATTGTGTATTCTGAATGTTTTATCCGATATTAAGTTGCCGTTCGTTGTTTTGAATTTACGGTCGTATAGTAATTCGTAGCTCAGCTGCAATATGTCATTACTGAACTTCATTTGCATCAGCTTATGAATTAGTCCATCGAGCCATACGGATTCGAAGGCTTTTTCCATATCCATTAATATTGTTCCGGTACATTTTTTTTGGTTTAGGTTCCTGCATATATCAGCAGATAGTTTAGTTATAGCGTGAACAGTAGAGTGTTTATGTCTAAATCCAAATTGATTGTCTGGTAATATATTGTTGTCATTAATGTGATTTTGTATTTTGTTGTGTATGATTATTTCGTATATTTTTCCAAGGTTGGAAAGTAGGCTTATTGGCCGATAGTTTGCTGGGTTTAGCGGGGTTTTTCCTTTTTTATGGATAGGGTAGATTTTGGCGATTTTCCATATTTTAGGGAAAATACGATTATTTAAACATTGGTTGAATAAGCAGCAGATTTCTTTTATCACTTCTTTAGGTAAATGTTTTAGCACTACGCACGGTAAGTTATCTAGTCCGAAGGATTTCTTAGTGTTTAAGCATTTCATTATGGCATTTAGTTGTTCTATTGTTATGAAGTAGTTATTATTTTGTGGGTTTGTTGCTGTGAAGTTATTATTAAATTTAATTTTTGTTATGTGATTATTTTTGTTGTTTTCAAATTCAGATTTTAATGGTTCTACTATTTGTTTGATCATTTGTTCGTGTTGTGGTTTGCCAAGTGCTGGATTTGGTATCGTTACTTTTTCTATATAATGTCCAATTATGTTTAAATTATGATATTGTTCGTAACTATTGTATTTTGTGCCTTCTTTTTCTATTTTTGCCCAATCAATATTTAGTCCTTGCATATTGTTTATTTCGCTTTCCTCCACTTGCAGTTGTTTGATGATTAGATCTTCTTTGGGTTTAATGTTTGCTATGTAGTCTGTTCATTTTTTATTCACTTCAATTTGGACATTTTGTCCAATTAGCTCATTTATCCTTTTTATTTCTGTTTTTAGTGCTAATATTTCTAGCTGCGTTATTCTTCCGTTTCTACGACCTCTCTTTAATAGTGTTATTCTAATTGATTTTTGTTTGTGTAATTTGCTTATTGTATGATTTGTGTAACACTCCATGTTATTATGTCGTGTTATTTTAGGAATTGATTGTTTGATATTTGTATTGATTAATTGTGTGATTGTATTTATGTGTGTCTCTATTTCTGTGTTTGTGATATTACAATTTATTGGGATTATATGTGTTATGTTATTATTTTTTAAATGTTTGTCGTATATTGTTTTTAATTTTGATTGCCATATGGGCCAGTTTGCTTTGTGGAAATTGAATTTTGTTAATTCTTCTCCATTTACGTTAGTTGTGTCTAGTTGAAATGTTTGGTTATTGGTATTATAATTATTGCATGTTATCTCTTCCCATATCGTTCGTTTTTATGTTTAATCTCATATCGATTATGGCGAAGTCTAGTATGTTATTTGACCTTATAAATGTTGGGCTATCAGGTTTGAATAGCCTTGCCTTGTATTCCATATCATTGTTGTCCATCCACTCTACTAGTTTGATTCCTCTGGTGTTATTTGCAGTATTCCCCCAGTTTGTGTGGCTAGCGTTAAAGTCTCCCGCAATTATATAATAGTTATCTGGGTTTTTTAGGTCATATTTGATAAATATTTCCTGCCATTCGTTTTGAAAATGTGATTCTGTGATCGTATGGTTGCAGCTTGTGCAATAGATTGCTATTATATACAAATGTTGGTTGTTTGTATTTAGTTTTAATTTTATCGCCGTATATTCAATTCCGGATCTGTTGTTTTGTGTATTTGGGTTTGTTTGTTGGTAATTATGTTTCCTGTGTATTATGATTGCTGTGCCGCCTCCTCTTATTCCCTGGGTGCGATCTTGTCTGATTATGTTGTAATTTTTGAAGGTGATTGTGTATCTTGAATTTAATTTGGTTTTACTTAGGAGTACTATGTCCGGTCTATTGCTTTTGATAAAATTTAATAGGTTTAGTCTTCTGTGTGTGCTGATGATTGAATTTACATTGATAGCTATTATTTTGAGGTTGCTGTTGTTACTGTTCATTCTACTAGTTGTTTGATTAGTGCCACACGGAAAAAAATAAACTGGTCCTCAGCTAAGAAAACGGGCTTTTAATTCAAGAAAATGTATTTTTTCTTGATTTAAAAGCTAATTTTCTTATTTCTATTGAGTTTTTCTTCATGTAAGAATTGTGTTTCTTGAAATGAAGAAAAAATCGAAAGAAATAAGAAAATTAGCTTTTAAATCAAGAAAAAGTTCATTTTCTTGAATTAAAAGTTCGTTGTCTTAGCTGAGGACCGTTTATTTTTTTCCGTGCAATAAGGTTGTTATCTGTTCGCCTTCGCTCGCCACTGTTTTAGCCATTTTATCTATTTTGTCTGTTAAATGTTGTATAGTTTTTGAATTTGTTGTAGTTGTTATATCTATTGGTATAGGTATTGATGTTGTGGTTGCTGGTTGTTTTTCCCTCCCCTCAACATTTCTGCGAATGTTCCACTTTCTACATTAACGTATGTGTTTTTGTTTATTGGTATGTTTGCTGGAGTGTGTATTTTTGCTCTTTTTTCGTTAATTTTTCCTCTTAGCCTATTAAGTGTTGCCTGGTATATTGGGCATCCTTTGTACGAGGCCGGATGTCCTTTTGAGTTGCAGTTGGCGCAGTACACCTCTTCTTGTTTAATTTTTTCTTTAGTTTGGCATTGTCCTGGCTCATGTGGTTGATTGCATTTAACGCATCTATATTTAAGATTGCAGTTTGCTGCTGCATGACCAAATCATTGGCACTGGTGACATTGCATAATCGTATCCTGCTTTTTTAAAGTTTCCCAAGATACGGTTTGGTAATTTAAGGTTTTTATGTTGTATAATTGTCCCATATTTGTGTCTGGAGTGCATTGTACTATATATAATGGGAGCTTCCTATCTTTACTAATTGATTGCTTTGTTTTCAATTGTGCAATACTTGTGACCTTTATGTTGTACTCTTGAATTGCATCTTTTATGTCCTCTGTTTGTTCTTCTTCGTGTAATCCCTTTAAGACTATTGTCTTTGGTTTTTCGGCCTTTGGCGTATAAATTAAATATCAATCTGAGGTATGACTAAGAATTTCTATTTCTTTATTCCTTTCTATTAGATTGACTCATTAACAGGAAAATACACTGTATCAAAAAATTGTCCGTACCCCACTCGGTTAAAGAAACATTGATAAAAAAAAACAATTACAAATCAAACAAAAAATTCGGTTTTTATTTTTTTAAAACCCAAATTAAATTTAAGAATCTAAAACTAATAATAATCATGATATAAATTAATTTAGTTTCACGTTTTATATAATTTACTATTTAAAACTGTCTAAACGATGTCAAATAATTGTCCGTACATACAAAGAAGTTGGGGGAATTTGGTAAAAAAAATTAGATATAACATTTGGTGTTGTAACGTATTCATTTATTTATTTTTTAAATAAGAGGAACAATTTTCAAGGATTCACATCTCTCAACATATGTGGGTAGATTCCTAATATTTTCCCACAACAGTAATCGGTTGTCAAACTCACCTGTTTTCCTTGCATAAAAAATTAGAAAAGATTTGTTGTACTGACTCAATTCGAATCAGGTATGTGATCCCTAAAATGGGGAGACCATACGCATGATGTATATTCGAGCTGTGAGCGAACAAAAGATTGATACAGGCATACAAAAATTCTATAGGATAAATTCTTTCATGGAAAGTTTTAGGAATCCTAACATAGCTAGCATAGCACAGATCAAGTCGAAATTACAATTAAATGATAAGTTAGATGATACCAAATACTCACAAAATATACATCAGTGTCAAATTATTATTAGCAATATTATAATCATATAAATAAGATGCGATATTGAACGTGTAAAAGACAACGGGAAAATTGTATACCTTTAGTGCTACCATTTAAAAATAATATAAACCCCAGAATGTACATAAATTGGATCAGATAAACTATTATTAATTTTTACACGCTGAATCCGCCCAGTAAAGTATGACTCAAGCCATTTGATCAAATTATCATTGATCCAGACAACCGGAAAACACCTTTCAAAATTGAAGAAATACCATCTAGGCTACATACATCCTTAAAAAGATGGAGGGATTTAATGATATCATCAGGAGATTCGTGAGGGGTATACAAGCAAGTGTTGGCACAACTGCCTTCATCAATTTTCACTCAACAATATCAGTTCGTTTATAAACATATTGAACAAACCAGGCAAATAAGTTTGCAATATCATCAGAATTATTCACAGTTACATCATTGAACGACATTTTTGACAGAAACCCAAAAATTTTTCTTTTGGGGTCAACGAAATTCCAGAATAATTTTGGATTTGATATCATATTATTTTGAACCTTGGCAATAAAATTATTGTATGCATTACAATATAAACTATCCAACGGGTTCGATAAATCTAAAAATTATAACCTGACGTCATCACTCTTGGAGAACTTACACCAATAAAATGTCATAGAATATTTTCACATCACGGTTAATATCCACCAACGAAAAACACAAATTTCGGTCAACCGATTTCAAAAAAATTATTAATCAGACTATCACTATCAGCACGCCTAAAATCAAAAAATTTAATTGAATTATAATAATTGTTGATATTCCATTGATTTATGGCTGACAATGTTTATGATGTATGTAACTGGTGCCAAATTTATCATAAATAGATTAGCTGAATTTGCGAAAAATAAATCTAGAAATGTTTCATTATAGTTGGGAATATTATTTATCTGGACAAGGCCATACAACAAAATAGAATCTTTACAGATAGATTCAGCATCCGATGTTATATTGTGCGGAATAACGCAGTTTACATCATCATCAACCAGCCATTTAACCTTTGGTAAGTGAAAATCACCAAGTATCAGCACGTTGTTATCTAAGTTGAGTTTGGAAATCGTATTATACAAACAGTTTGTATATGTCGCATAAACTTCAGGTGACGACCTCGGTGGAATGTATAAGCCACTAATGTGATCAGTGTCAACAACTACACTTACTTACAATAGACGAATGAACAGCGATCATTGTGGTTTCAGTGGAGGTCAAATGTCTAACAGCTTCCCAATCCATTATACTTCCGCCACCATGTTTTATTCAAGTTCAGTATTGAATTTCTGCACCATAACTCGTTCATCTGCACCAAAAACGTTAAATTTACTTTCGTTCCAGGAAATAACATTTTCCCAGAACTCTTCGGGCTCACTCACATATCCCAATGCATATCCCAAGCGATTTTTAATATTTTTTTTTACAGATATATATCTTGCGTGCACGCACATTTTTATGCAACATATTGCGTATTGTCTGTAGTGATGTGCTAAATCTGTTTTGCTTATTTTCTCACGTTTTTAACCGTAAAGAACCGACTTACAAGGGATGATCCCGAACCCGAAAATTCAAAAAATTATGAAACTTTGGAAACATGTACCTACTGTACATCTCATATAGGTATGTACTAGGCAATTTTTTTTCTGCGGACAACACTCTGACTGGGTGAAATGGATTTTTGAAAATTGGAAATTTTGCATTCTGCCTCTGCTCATAACTCGTTTAACTCGTAACGGTAAGAGGTAGAGAAAAAGTTTTTGCTTGCTTAAGACAGCAGGACGGTGGGCATGGAAGTAAATAAGGTTTTAGAAATGTCAGTTTTTTATCTGCATTAATGAAAAACACAAAAAATATTTGTTTGGATGAGTTTTATTAATAGTCCAGTCATTGACGGTTTTTCGCTCAGAATTCTTACGGACTAAGCCAAGGCATCGATTATTTTATTAGTGGACAGTGTGAATTTTTCACACATTCAAAAAGCAAATACGGCGAAGGATGTATGGGATAGTTTAAAAGTAGCGTTTGAAGATTCTGGTCTACTTCGTTGTGTAGCACTCTTGCGTGAACTTGTTTAAACTACACTGGTGAATTGCGGTTCGATGGAATTTTTCCTCAACAAAATTATTATGACCACTCACAAGTTGAAAGGTGCCGGCATGGAACTAGACGATGAGTGGATTGGCACGTTGTTGTTGGCCGTATTAGGCGACGAACACAAACCCATGATTATAGCGATAGACAGTTCTGGCACAACAATTTCGGCTGGCTTAATAAAAACCAAGCTACTTCAAGAAGTTCGTTTGGATGATAGAGTTGAGGGCTTTGCCTCTCCATCAGCCATACACGTAAAGCCAGTGAAGTCAAACAATTATCAGAAGAAGAAGAAACAAGTAAATGACGGGAACTGTTTCGGATGTGGTGAAGTTGGTCACTACAAAAACAAATGGCCGAAAGCGAAGATGGCTATTCATTCGTCTGTTTTTTCGTGTTTGACGGCATGCAATCTTAAATCGACTGAGTGGTATGTAGACTCTGGTGCCTCTGCACACATGACATGTGAACGAGATTGGCAATGTTTTACTTCAGCTACAAGTGAATAATCGTACAGTGGATACTACATTTAATGACGTTCTATTCGTGCCAGATCTTTGCACAAACTTATTGTCGGTCAGTCAGTTAGTTGGCAAATCACTAATTATCAAGTTTAGTGCAAATAATGATTGCAAAGTTTTCGACAAAAACAACAAAATACTGGTTGAGGCAAAAGTAAATGCAGGGATGTTCAAAGTGACACAGACTATTCATGGGAATTGTGGCATCGTCGTCTAGGCATGTAAGTCACGATAGATTGATGAGATTATGAAATGGTTTTGTGAACGGGATGAGTTTTGTCGGTGGTCAACACGACAAATGTTCAACTTGTTTAAAGGGGAAACAGACTCGTCTTCCGTTCAAGGACAGCAAATCTCGGGCTACCAGAATACTAGAACTGGTGCACACTGACCTGTGCTGTCCAATGCCAGTTGATTCAGTTGGTGGCTCGCGATATTTTGTGACTTTCTTGGAAGCTTTTGCGGAGAATCAATCGGGTTACAAAATCAGAACGTTGCGTTCAGATGATGGAACAGAGTACTGCAACAAGGAGTTTTCTAAATTCCTCCGAGATTCGGGGATACAGCATAAAACAACTGCACCGTATACGCCAGAGCAAAACGGCAAGGCGGAAAGGATGAATCGAACATTGATCGAGCGTGCGAGATGTATGCTTTTTGACGCAAAACTTGACAACAGATTTTGGGGTGAAGCTGTTAACACAGTGGCTTATCTTGTGAATCGTTCACCATATCGTGGGGCTATCGACAAAACGTCCGAAGAAATTTGGTCCAACAAAAAGCCTGATTTGTCCAACTTGAAAGTGTTTAGATGCAAGGCAATGGTACATATTCCGAAACAAAAGTGCCAGACTATTTGATTCAAAATCAAGGGAATACATCATGATCGGCTACAGCGAGAATTGTAAAGGCTATCGAGTTTTTGATTTGGAAAAATTACGAGTGGATGTCAGTCGTTTTTATCCATTCGAAGATGATAGCAATGAATTGTGGAGGATGAGACAATTGTTGCAACAGCAAGTTCAGAAGGCGTATCTGGATATCAAAATATAGTGAGAATCTATAATAAATAAAGATTCAATTGACGTTTCAAGTAGTAATGAACCGTCGAATGAGAAAGTGAACGATGTTTCGTTACAACCACGTCGTTCATCGAGAGAGCACAAGTCGACGAAAAGTAATGATTTCGTTTTTGTTGTATCACGTGTTCAATTGGATGATCCATTGTCAGTGGAGGAGGGTATGAGCAGCTCAAATGCGTCTCACTGGAAAACAGCTATGGAAGATGAGTATCGTTCGTTAATCGGAAACGAGACGCAGTCGCTTACAGATTTGCCACCTGCTCGTAGAGCAATTCAATGCAAATGGGTATTCAAGAATAGATGGATGCGATTACAGCGTTCCTTCATGGCGATTTAAGTGAGGAAATTTGTATGATTCAACCTGAAAAGTTTAGTGATGGAAGTCAACGTGTTTGTTGTATGAAGAAGTCGTTATACGGACTCAAGCAGTCCAGTTGTGTATGGAATCAGCGTTTAGACAATGCTTTGAAGAATTTTGGCATGAAATGTTCAAATTACGATACATGCATTTGCTATATCTTATAGTTGGTAGTAACAGTAAGATGTTGATTGTGGCAGTATATGGTACAAAGTTTTAAAAGCTGATTTGAAGTTGTGTCTACAGAAGCAATTTAAAATGAAGGACATTGGCGAGGCCAAATGTGTGTTGGGCATGCAGATTATGCGAGACCGCAAGTCGGGAACGATTTCGATAAATCAAAGCCAGTATATTCAAAAAATTCTAGAACATTTCCAAATGGTCGATTGTAATGAATGAGTCAGATCGCGAATCCATGAAGGATGTGCCATATCAGGAACTAGTTCGGAGCTTGTTGTTTGCTGCCCAGGTGTCACGACCAGATATACAGTTCGCGGTAGGAGCTGTCAGCAGATTCAATAACAATCCAGGCGTTGCTCATTGGTTGGCAGTAAAGCGGATCATGCGATATTTGAAAGGTACAATCGAGATGAAATTGACTTATTCAAAAAATGGAAATGAAGTAGTGCAAGGTTATTGCGATTCAGATTGGGCAAGTGACTCAACAGATCGACGTTCGACAACAGGATATGTATTCAAACTGCAAGGTGAAGCAATTTCATGGGTGTCAAAGAACCAACCAACAGCTGCTTTGTCTACAACAGAGTCCGAATACATGGCTATGTCTTTGGCAGCGCAAGAGGCTATTTGGTGGCGGGGTATATGTCAGAAGTTGCTAAGGGAAAATAAATGTTCAACCATCATACACTGTGACAACAAAGGAGCGAGCCAACTAACGGAGAAGACCGCTTTTTCACCCAGAACAAAGAATATAGATGTTCGTCATCATTTTCTGCGCGAGAAGGTTAATGACAAGGTAGTTAAATATGTTTACGTCAACACAAACGAAATGTTAGCAGATTGCCTTACCAAACCGGTGACAGCAGAAAAACACAGGTTCTGTTCGATGGGAGTCAATCTTGTGAAGAGTTGATTGCTGGAAAATAAGGCTCTATAGTGGAGGTGTTGAATTATTAAGTGTGAGAGAGTCTTTATTTTAAATGTGTTTTTAATGCTAGCCGCTTGTGGCGCTCTCTTTTTTTTTTAGTTCAGTGTTTTCAATAAATACGATTAATAAATTCAATAAACGATTCCTCCGGTTGTTGAAAATTATAATAGATTTGTGGGACTCATAATAGCGACGGCCAAACGATTTATTCCAAGAGGGTTTCGAAGAACAGACATTCCAAATTGGTCCGATGAATGTGAAAGATTATGAATGTTGTATCAAGAGTACGAATCTAAAGAATGTGCAGATGAATTAATTAATGAATTAAATCAGAAGCGTACTGCGAAATGGATAAATTTAGTTGAAACAATGGATTTTTCACGTTCAAGCAGAAAAGCATGGGATCTATTAAAGAAAAGTGGTGATTCTGGTAATAAGAATGGGGTTAACATTACAACAGTACATTCGAAGGATGTTGCGTCAAGATTAGTCAAAAACTCAAAATTTCGTATACGCAAAGATAAGATTCGAAACGTTAAAAATAAATGGAGAAGATCAAAAAAGTTAATTGCGGATTCTCCATTGGCTTCGTCAGTATCTTTAGATGAAATTAATAGGGTACTAACATATCTAAAACCAAGAAAAGCTAGTGGATTGGATGAGGTGTTCCCGAATTTTTTATTAATTTATCAAAAAACGCCCGTAATTGGTTGGAGAAATTTTATTCTGATTGTTATAACCGTGGCAAAATTCCTCCGATTTGGCATTCATCAAAAGTTCGTGCCATTTTAAAACCTGGAAAGTCACTTGAAGAAAATATTCCAAATTATCAAGCCGGTTTTCGTCCAGGAAGAAACTGTTGTGATCAAGTTTTGTCTTTGGTAACACATATTGAAGCAGGATTCCAAGACAAATTACAAACGGCTGTTGCGTTCGTGGATCTAAGTGCAGCATATGATACAATATGGAAGAAAGGATTGATGTTGAAATTAAGTAAGATTTTAAAATGTTCAAAAACCTGTCCAGTTCTTGCTCCTGCTTTGTTCAATGTATATACATCTGATTTGCCAGAAACAAAATCTAGAAAGTTTCTTTACGCTGATGATTTGGCATTTCCTTACAATGACAGGGCGGTGGGTGATGCAGAGCGTACTTTGACATTGGATTTGGATTTACTAAATGATTATTACAAGAATTGGCGTCTGAAGGCGAATCCCAGCAAAACCGAAGTTGCACTTTTTCATTTATCAAATCAACATTCGAATACTCGGTTAAATGTTTACATTGATGGAATTTTAATCAAATTTAATCAGAATCAGATGTATTTGGGAGTTACTTTGGATCGAGCTTTAACTTTTAGAAGTCATTGTTTAAAACTTGGACAAAAAGATAAATCAAGAGTGAACATTATCCAAAAACTATCTGGAACTCGATGAACGCTAAAACGTTACGTATATCAGCAATGTCACTGGTGTGTTCAACGGCTGAATATTGCGCACGTGTATGGGAACATAGTGTTCATACAAATCATGTTAATACAAAACTCAATAGTTGCATGCGAATTATTTCGCGTAGAATTAAAACAACACCATTACCCTGGCTGCTGATATTGTCCAATATTGAACCACCTCACCTTAGAAGACAGTTAGCATTATACAAAGAACATTTAAAAATTACAAGAAATTTAAACCTTCCTATTCATTTCGACATTGATGGAAGTCTATAAAACCTTTTTGAACAAAAATTGCTGAGTTGGGAGACTTAACCAATTATAACATCAATAACAACTGGAAAGCACATTTCAATGAATCAGAGTTTGTCAACAAGCATCTAATCGAAGATTCAAAATTAATTGTCCTTGGTCCCCTAAATCGTTACAACCATGAAATTTCAGCTGCCTGTGATTGTTGGACATCCTATACAAAATATTACTCACATTTATCAAGAATGCATATTTAGAAGATTTAAAGACGGATTGGAGGAAATTCATCAGATGACTGACGATGCGATATTGTGGATGGATAACTTAGACATTTTTATATAACATAATCATATTATCAAAATATTTGTAAAGATATATATATATATATATATATATATATATATATATATATATATATATATATATATATATATATATATATATATATATATATATATATATATAATATATATATATATAATTACGTTCCAACAAAGTGCATAATAGCATTTCTCATTCGTCACATGTAAAAGACGAACATAAAGAAAATGCTTAATCGCATTTCCCACACTTGGGAAATGTAATTAAAGAGAACATCATAAAATACGGGAAACCTGAGCCAACGGATAAGCATAAGACGCACGCGTAGCATTTTTAATAATTTTAGATTAGAATTAAGAAAATATAATTCATAATTAAGTCAGTTGTAATTTTAACTCCGTAAAAGTGAGATGTAAAGTAAATAAATGTTAAAAGTTGAATAAATAAATATTTTTTTTATTAAGACTTACATGTCACACACGTAATTGGCGCAGCCGCGGTTTAGTGAAAAATCAGTGAAATTATTAACAGTGCAAAGAATTTGAACTTAAACACAAATTCAGAAGTGAATCCGTGACAGTTTAATTTCGTGAAAAAATTATTAATGCTACATCGCCAACTGAAGGTTAATAAACCGTTGGTTGATTTGAGGTTTCGCCGGATTTCATTGAAGACATCACTGTAACCCACTCTCTCAGAACGATTGCAAAAAGGTAAGATTTTTTATTTTTTATTAATCTTTTACGATAAAAAGGCAATTAGCATCAGTGGATAGCAATTGCTGTGATTTTTAAAGTAGAGTGATAAAATATTATTAAAATTGTTACCTCGGTTCGACCGCGCACTACCAGATAGGCGCCACGGGACCATACTGTTCACAATTAGCATCAGTGGATCGCATAGTGACAGTAAACAAAAATAATAATAATATTAAGTCCATTAGTGTCTAATATTTGAGGTAAAGGTTAAAAATCTTTGATCAAAATAGAAATATTGACAAAGAAATCAACTCAATATTAGAAATGGAGGAATTAGCTACACAATTAAGCGTGATCGTAGAAAAATTAAAAAAATTGAACGATGCACAAGTGGAGCAAGATGGAAAATTAAATTTTCTTTTCGAAAAAATTGATAAACCACAGGATCAATTCGAGACCCCTGTTAAAGTTAAAGAACAAATGTCAACAGTTGACTTGTTCAGGATCCCGGATCCTATCAAATCGATTCCACATTACGATGGGAATCGTAAACAATTATCAGCTTGGCTGAAAACAGCAGAAAGTACACTGCTAATATTTCAACCACTAGTTTCAGAACAACAGTTCGCACTATACATTCAATCGGTATTGAATAAAATAGAAGGAAACACAAGAGATATAATATGTCTTGCCGGAAATCCTCAATCATTTTTAGAAATAAAAAATATTTTAATGGAAGCCTTAGGCGATCGCCAGGAACTTTCATTCTATAAATCTCAATTATGGTCCACAAAGATGACCGAAAACATGACAGTGCACAGTTATTTTACGAAAATAAAACAAAATGTGCAAAATATTAAATCACTGTCTAAACAAAATACAATATATAGCGAATCATGGCCTGCAATCAGCGCTTTTATTGCAGAAGACGCGCTAGCAGCTTTCATTTCAGGGTTACGGAAACCTTATTTTGGCTACGCCCAAGCGGCAAAACCAAAATGTATAGAGGAGGCATATGCCTTCCTCTGTAAATTCAATAGTAACGAGTTAATATCAAATAACTCGAAAAAACCCAACAATCCCAATAATTTTCAAAAACCAAAAGCAATTGATTATTACCAACCAAGAAATAAAGATTCGTTACCACCAAATTTTAATAATAAAAAACAGACCTACTCAGTTCGAGGATCAGTGTCTCCCATGGACGTCGATCAATCCATGAGAACTCGGAACTCATTTAAGAAAATGATTCACAATCATGAAACTAAAAATGAAATTACAGACGACCTAGCGTCAGATTCGAACGAAGAAAATCACGATGAGATCCAAGATGGGGACTCAGGAAATTTTCAAGGGACCATCGAGTCAGATACGGAAGATTAAATTATCTTCCGTACCTCAAGTGTTATAATGAGTACTTAAAAGGCCACATAACACTTTTAATAGATACGGGCGCAAATAAAAATGTCATTACGCCAGAAATCAATAATTTATTAAATCTCAAAAATTTCGTTAATACAAATAGAACCACAATTAAAAACATTTTAGGCAACCATAAAGTTGAAAAAAAAGTGAAATTAAATTTATTAGGAGATAATCAACCAGAACAAACATACTATCAACTAGCTTTCCATAAATTCTTTGATGGAATTTTAGGTTCCGAAACAATGGCAAAAATGAATGCCAAGATAGATTTTAAGTCTAACAATATTACACTGAACAACCGTGTATATAAATTCAACAGATATTATCCACAGAACAATTTTTATAACCATACAGTCACGCTTAATACATCGGAAAACGGCGAATGGTTAGTTACGGGCTTCGAAAAGTTAAACGAAGACATAACAGTACAACCAGGACTGTATAAAGCTGAAAACTACAAGACAACCGTCAAAATTCTTACGGGAAACCCCGAACCTCCTAAACGGATTCCTAAATTAAAACTCAAAGTGAATAACTTTGAAACACTAAATCCAATACCACTTTCTGAGAACAAAACTATAGATAAAAAATGTATCCAGAAATTGATTAGAATGAACCATTTGTTAAAACAAAATGAAAAACTATCAGCGACTACGATCACAAAACACAAGATTATAACAACTGACGATAGTCCTATCTACACAAAAACCTACAGATATCCTCATCATTACAAAAATGATGTAGAGGAACAAGTCAGAGAGCTACTAGATAGTGGTATCATAAAGAATTCGATCAGCCCATACACATCACCTATCTGGGTTGTCCCAAAAAAGAAAGATGCATCAGGCATAAAAAAAGTAAGAGTAGTGATAGACTACCGGAAACTAAATGAAAAAACCAAAGATGACAAGTTTCCAATGCCACAAATTGAGGAAATTCTCGATAATTTGGGGAAATCTGTTTATTTTTCAACATTGGACCTAAAATCTGGATTTCACCAGATTCCTATGGAGGAAAAATCTCAAGAGAAAACAGCTTTCTCGACAGATAAGGGCCACTCTGAGTTCACTCGAATGCCCTTTGGCCTTAAGAACGGTCCCGCCACATTCCAACGGGCGATGACGGATGAACAACGTTCTCAATGGTCTGATAGGAAAAATTTGTCACGTTTACCTCGACGACATTATCATCGTTGGTAAAAATTTAGAACACCACATAAATAATCTAGACACTGTGTTTAAACGGCTTTCCCATTTTAATTTAAAAATTCAGCTCGACAAGTGCGAGTTTTTGAAACGGGAAACCGAATTCCTGGGGCATATAATCACTCAGGATGGGGTAAAACCAAACCCCGAGAAAATAGAAAAAATTCTAAACTGGCCAATACCTAAAACGGCTAAAGAAATAAAACAGTTTTTAGGACTGTCAGGGTATTACAGGAGGTTTATCAGAGATTATTCGAAGATAACCAAACACATGACGAAATATCTGAAAAAAGATACTTCGATTAATATTGCGGACCCAGATTACAAAAAATCCTTTGAAGGCCTTAAAAAGATCATTTCAACGGATCAAATCTTAACATACCCTGATTTTTCACGAAATGTCATACTGACTACGGATGCATCAGATTTTGCTCTTGGTGCAGTCCTATCGCAGGTGCAAGATGGAGTCGAAAGACCCATTGCGTTCGCATCGAGAACTCTTAACGAGACCGAATCTAAATACGCCACAAATGAAAAAGAGGCACTGGCTATAATATGGGCCAAAAAAATACCAGTGTTACCTTTACGGAAACAAATTCACCTTGGTCACAGACCATAAGCCTCTCACATTTATTAAAACTTCAGAAAAAAACTCTAAAATATTAAGATGGCGATTAGAGCTCGAAATTTATGACTACGACGTCGTATATAGAGAAGGGAAAACCAACGTGGTAGCAGACGCTTTAAGTCGGATACCTACTAATGAAATAAATCTCAATGAAAGAAGTCATAACACTCCACGTGAACTCGAAGTTAGGGAGGTAAATACATCAGAAACTGATAGTGAAATAGAGTCTGTTCACTCAGCAAACAACTCGGACCATTATTTTATTCACTTCTCAGAACGACCTATAAACTATTATAGGAACCAAATTATATTTAAGGTTGCCAAAATAGAGACAATAATTTCGGAACAAATTTTTCAAAATTTTAAAAGAATAATTATCGCTCAAAAAGTATTTGAGAAAAACGATATAGTAAATTACATGAAAAACTTCCACAACGGTAAACAGTCGGCAATTCTAGCGCCAGAGATACTGTACCAAAGCATTCAAGAAGCTTTCAGGGAGAATTTTCCAAGAGACGGCCATTTCGTCTTCGTTACGAAAATGGTTGAAGACGTGACGAACGAGGATCGTCAAAATGCCGTTATTTCAAAAGAGCACGAACGAGCCCACAGAGGTATTCGGGAAGTAGAAAACCAAATCAGGCGCTCATATTTTTTTCCAAATATGGCGAAAAAAATCAAAAGTCACATTAATGTTTGCAATACATGCCAAACTCACAAGTACGATAGGAAACCGTACAATATTAAAATATCACCTAGGCCTATCACTCACAAGCCACTAGAGAGGCTTCAAATTGACATATTTAGTATAAATAAGTCAAGTTTCCTATCCATAATTGACGCATTTTCGAAACATCTACAGATGATTCCCATAAAAACCAAAAATTTGTTAGACACAACTAGTGCTCTAACTAGATACTTCACTCAATTCGGAATTCCTCATACAATCGTATCAGATCCATACAATTTAAGGAATATCTTAATAAACTTAACGTTCAGCTAGAATACGCATCTTCGTCCGAATCGAATGGACAAATTGAAAAAGCTCATTCAACAATAATTGAGATTTTCAATACCAATAAAACCAAGTTTCCTAATTCCAGTATTCCAGTCGCAATCGAGTTATCTGTAGCCTTATACAATGGCTCAGTGCATTCCTCCACAGGCTTCACGCCAAATGAGATTGTTTTCAATCAAATTAATCAAATAAACCCTTGTGATATTTAACGACAAGCCAACGACATATTTAAGCAGGTGAGTTTAAATATAGAAGGGGCAATAAAAAAAATGGAAAAACAAAATATCCATAGAGAAAATCCACCAAACCTGCTTGAAAATCAATCGGTATTTCTCAAACCGAATATTAGAACAAAAACACAAGCAAGAGGGATTAAAGCTCAAGCAAAAAATATAAATTTTAAAACATTCAATATCAATAGAAATATTAAGCGAAACAAGAATAAAATTAAGAGATTAAAACAGTGTAACTAAACTAATATTTTTTTTTTTATCATTTCAGAACTTTTATGTTAAATTCTGTAAAAATTATAGGTAGCTAATTATAAATTTGAAAAAAAAGAGAAAAAAAAGAAAAATTATTATACTATTGGAAACAAAATTATAAAATTAAATTGAAAACTATCAAAATTGAAAATTATATCATAATGTACCCACAAATTTGTATCTTTTTAATTGTATTCATTAAACCATTGATTGCTCAAAAATTAGAAATTAAAAGTTTATACGATGACCCGATATTGTTAATAAAAACAGGGCATTGCAAAATTCAAGTAGGAAATATTAAGGTAATACATCCAATTAACCTCACTAATATAGAAGTAACGGTAGGAACAATTAACAAACTAATCAACAATAAAATGTACGATAAATTAGAATTACATAACATAATAAAACAAAAAATTAAAAAGCTACACGACAACCTACGTCAAATAAAACCACTTCAAAGCACCAGATATAAACGATGGGATGTTTTGGGTTCAGGATGGAAATGGCTTGCGGGGACTCCCGACGCTGAAGACCTGCGTATAATCAACAATACTATGAACCAATTAATAGACGCCAATAATCAACAATTTCATATAAATCAACAAATAGATGGAAGAAACCAAATGATAACTGCAACAGTGAACAGGGCAATAATGAACAGCACTATCAATAATAAAGTAATACTAACGGAAATAGACATGTTGGCAACTATAGTAACCATTGACACTATAAATACAATATTGGAAGAAATTCAAGAAGCAAAAGTTAGGACAAAAGTAAATTTATCGAGCAGTAAAATTCTGACATTAACCGAAATCATCAAGATTAAAGATTTACTGGTCAACCAGGGTATCAAAATCTCATTGCCCGACGAGGCATTACAGTTTGTAACACCGAAAATTGCTATAAACGGTGAAACATTATTATACATCCTCCAGGTACCAAAATTGGAAAAGGAAACCTCAAGCACATTGATGATCGTACCATTGGTCATTAACAATACAGTCATACGGGACCATCCACTGTACCTCATCAGAAACAACCAGAAATTATATACAACATTAGATCACAAGCAATTTGTACAAAGTCATTCAGAAATACAAGATTTTGACGATAATTGTATCAAACCGTTAAAAATGGGCACATCAAGCCACTGCAACGTGACATCCCAGACGGAAACAGAAATGCAGTTTATTTCTGAAAACAAATTAATAATAAATAACGCAAACAACGAAACATTACACTCGGATTGCGGACCTAGCGATAGAAAGCTAACCGGAAACTTCCTACTAACATTCTGGAACTGCAGCATAACAATTAGAAACAGAAAATTCCAATCATACGAGTTAACTAGTGATTTACAGGAAATACATGGTGCGCTGTATAACATAAACGCAACCAGGCAACTAATAAAATCGTTAGACATAATCACAATAAAGGAGGAGAATACCCAAAACAGAAAAGAAATTAAAAACGTGTATCTGGAACAGATCAAACATCAAAACTGGATATGGACGTTATCAGGAACAGTAACGATATCATCAATCGGTATAATGGCTCTTATTGTGTATATTGTCCTCCGTGGTATACAACTCGCTACGGTAAAAATAAGCAGTTCAACTCCAAAACCATCAGAGAGGGAAAAAGTCAACCAGTTGTCAAACATATTGAAAGAAGCGACCAACAAACTAAAGGACGGGGACGCCCTTTTTTCATCCCCCGGAGGAATTACGTTCCAACAAAGTGCATAATAGCATTTCTCATTCGTCACATGTAAAAGACGAACATAAAGAAAATGCTTAATTGCATTTCCCACACTTGGGAAATGTAATTAAAGAGAACATCATAAAATACGGAAAACCTAAGCCAACGGATAAGCATAAGACGCACGCGTAGCATTTTGAATAATTTTAGATTAGAATTAAGAAAATATAATTCATAATTAATTCAGTTGTAATTTTAACTCCGTAAAAGTGAGATGTAAAGTAAATAAATATTAAAAGTTGAATAAATAAATATTTTTTTTATTAAGACTTACATGTCACACACGTAATTATATATATATGTGTATATATATATATATATATATATATATATATATATATATATATATATATATATATACTGTGGTGGTCATATTATTAAGGACACATCAATTCTGTTGGGGAAATGTTTGCTTTTGGCGACTTATGTATTTTACTAAACATTTTTATAGCCTAGCCATACGAAACTATTATTTGCTAAGGTGCATTCAAAATGAAAAGTTTTACTTTGTACTAAATAATATTTGTACTAAAAGTAGAAATACATTTTTTTAACTAAATTAGAAATATCTTAAAAAACACATTTCTAGCTGAGCTACCTCAAAATATTGAGTGGATGCACGTTCAGCATTATTGACTCTACATTTCTTTCATTTGGAGTTTTGTGCTATCTAGGCTAGAAACAGCTCTCAGGGCATTAAATAAATTTAGATTAATATGAATAAAATTAGTACTTGTTGGTAGATGTATTAATTAGTACTTATCGTATTTAGTAGACGAGCAAACGTTATATTTTTAAGAGAAAATTCATTAACTGTACTTAAAATGTAATTTTTATTTGTGTATTAAAAATCATAAAGGCTAAAATTACTTGTTGTAATTAGTACTAATTTTATTCATATTAATCTAAATTTATTTAATGCCCTGAGAGCTGTTTCTAGCCTAGATAGCACAAAACTCCAAATGAAAGAAATGTAGAGTCAATAATGCTGAACGTTCATCCACTCAATATTTTGAGGTAGCTCAGCTAGAAATGTGTTTTTTAAGATATTTCTAATTTAGTTAAAAAAATGTATTTCTACTTTTAGTACAAATATTATTTAGTACAAAGTAAAACTTTTCATTTTGAATGCACCTTAGCAAATAATAGTTTCGTATGGCTAGGCTATAAAAATGTTTAGTAAAATACATAAGTCGCCAAAAGCAAACATTTCCCCAACAGAATTGATGTGTCCTTAATAATATGGCCACCATTGTATATATATATATATATATATATATATATATATATATATATATATATATATATATATATATATATATATATATATATATATATATATATATATATATATAAGCTTAATAATAAACGTAAAAGTAAATTAATTTTTATTTCGATAGGTAAATATAAATTAAGACTTAAATTTCAACTTTAATTTCAAATCGAGTTTTGTTTGGGTTTCATTCAATCGATATTAGAGATTAAAATTAACTCAACGAAATTTGTAACTTAAAAGATTTCAATTAATACAGTTTTACGATTGGATCTGATTAAAGGTTTATAAAATTGATTTTATAAACTTTAAATAGGAATTAATCACCAATACAATTTATGATAACTAAAAATACGAGCGATATAACTGTGGCGATTCAGAAAAACCACTTATCTCTATATGAGTTTCATATAGAGATAAGTGGTTTTTCTGAAATGCCACAGATTAGTTTATGTGTTTCAACAGTTTTGTGAACCTGAATTTATAGTAAAGTATTAAAACATCGCATAAGTTGTGGGACAAAATTTTACAACAATAGGGCTTAGATACAATTTGAATATGAAAGATATCATGACGAAAAGAAATAGACTAAAACGTGTTTATAAATAGCAAAAGGTAAAACAAAAAAAAATATATACCGCTACGTGTCACGTATTCTATATATGTATAGTATATGTATATAATTAATAATCAACTTTTGGAAAAAAAATATTTATCGGAACTTATTTTTGTGTACACAATAATCGATAAACATTTTAAACATTTGCATACACCTAATTTAGGGAGTGTTAATATATTTTTAACAATATACACAATTAGCATATACATGAAAAATGATTTACATTACCCATTGTTATATGAAATATAAAACGATCGTTGTCGAAAACTAAGTCACACCTCACTATAAATAATTATTATACACAATAAAACATCACAAATTATTACTTATATATGAACACATTTATTTATAACCTTGATCACAATAACAATAAATATATAGCATATATGATAAACATATGATAATGGCCTCTGATAACCATCAACTATAGAATTTTATTGATCACACAAAATCATAACGCGCACACATTTTGTTTTCGTTGATGTTTTATAAAATAAAAACTAAAAAAATAAAAATTTGTAAGCGATCACTAAAGAAACCGCAAATACTATTTCGTTTAGTTTGTAAACGAGTAAACCAAACTAGATAGCGTACAAACTAAACAAATAAAAAAATAAAAAATTTAGTAGCTACCACAATTAAAAAAAACAATAAAAAATTATTTTATTACTTGATCGTATTTCTTAAATAACGACATCTCTTTAAAAACATCAATAGACGACGCGGATCGTATTAAATGAAGTAAAACAAGAGTACTATATTTATATACAATACAATAAAAACGATCAAGCGAAAAACGTGACTAAATTTGATCGTGAAATAAAATATTTTACTGTTTTTTCCGGTATTTATTTATGATTAATTATACGCGAAAATTGGTTAAAGACTAGTTTTTGGGCCCAAAAAAATACAAAATAAACATTTCTATAAAATATAAAAATGAAAACAGATTTTAATTTGTATTGTCAAGGTTGTTGCGTAAATTAAATGGCCATAAAACATTTGGGATACCGTTACTCAATATATTTTAACCCTTTTACTGTTAAAATACGTAGTAACAAACAAAAAAAAAAAGTCCTTGGTCTCTTATTCATGTCAAATAAATATAAAATCAATTATGTAAAGAAAATGTTTTTTTAGTTTAGCATAAACATTGGTCTGGAGTTATAAATACAAAATTAAAAGATAACACACAAAAGTAATTCTTGAGTCAACCCACGTATTATAAAATATTCCCGGTTCAATTTGAAGTATGTATATGTAAACATAATATGTACGATACGAGTGTACTATATAAATTCAAAACAATTTACCCAAAAAAAAAAAAAAAAAATCATAATATTATCCTACCTGTAATATCCATTCTGGAAAATAACAACAGCAGAAAATGTAGGTATATCTGAAAAATAAAAATAAAAATACCCTTCAATATAATTTAAAGGTTCAAAGCTATGTACATACATACATATATGGTACAACAGCAACAACAAAACTTATAATAAATTCAACTATATACCTACAGCCAAAAAAATAAAAAATAAACTGATAAAACAAATTCAATTTTTTTTTTCCACTTTATCTCATAAAAAATTTTCCATTTTCTAAAATAAACGAACGAAAGGAAAAACAACAAAATTCACCCAACAAACAAAATAATAAAAAATGGCGAATAGCTAGGTAAAAAACGTAATCCTTTGAAATGAATTTTTGTTAAGCTCTCTTCTTGTTTTGTTTACAGCTTAAATCTGTATACATATAGGTATTGAAAATAATTTTCATTTCAACTACATAACAAACATACTACATATACAATATACCAATAGGATTCAATTTATATTATATGCACCATCTATTGTTAACTTGAAAAACTTCTGAAATCCCAATTCGATTAAACTTATTAGAATTCTGATTAAGAGTTGAGAAATCATTTATGTTTTATAAATACCAACAAAAGCTTTTCAACATGATTCCCATTTTTATCTTATACACGTTGGTTATATAATACAATAGCGCATTATTATCTTTTATCCCCTCGAAAAACACAAACATATTTTATGAAAACAAAAACAAAAAAATTTGTTATCATTTACATCGTCAACTCTTTATCGGTACCGTATATATTACACATATACATATTTATGTTTTTAGTTAATATTCCGAAATTGTACCGCATTGCGCGAATAAAATTCGTAACAACGGACAATTTTTTTTTGCTTTTTATCTAAACTTTTAAAGATATTTTTGTGTTGTCAGTTGTTTTCATTTATTTTTCGCACAAAATTTTATTATATGTATTTTGAAAAATTTCTAGTTGACAAAAATATGTTTTTGGTCGTTTAGTTTTCTTTATACTCTTGAAAGTGGATAAAATTTTGCAATTTTTAGCATTTTTGCTTTAAATTAGAAGACAAAAATAAACTAATATTTAGTATTACATTGAAAAGGGGGTTTCAAACCACTCAGAATACAGTCCAATTAATTAAAAACAAAAAATTACTGGAAATCCAATCCAGGGTTTCTTCTCCCCCGGATTTGTATTGGCAATCGCAGAATCATTGTAACACGTACCAAGTGGTGGAGCAGTCGATTAAAATTGTATGCCATTGAAATACTCGAAAAGTTAGTTGCATTGGAAATGGTATATAACAAAACAAATTGAAACTTAAGCGGCTTCCAAAAATTGGTTAAATTTTTATATCAAATTTTGCACGGTTCGAGGTATATATTATGACCGATAAAATTATTCACGATATTAATGAACTGAATGAAAATATAATAAATTATTTTGATGATTTAATCGGATATATTCAAAATATTATAGCTGTTAATAAATTAACTTATGACACAAAAATTGACTCAAAGTTGTCTCCGTGGACAAATTCTTATTTGTTGCATCTAAGAGCTTAGCGTGACTACTGGTATTCTATATGAAACAAAATATTAATAAACAATTACTTCGGTTTAAAAAGACCAAAAATTATTGAAATCCTGTCAAAAATGAGCAAACATTTGGTTGGTTCAAAACCACTTTACTCGACATTTTGAAAGTTGGATGTCTGTACCCATGGTATCTCGAGAACGCGGTTGGTCCTATTTCGATTTTTTGTCCCAAATCAGTTTCTGTCATCAAGGCAGAGATTTGAAAAGCTTTTGGAACCTGTACGTCAAGAGAATTGGATGCCTGACATACTAATTGGTTCAAAATACGGGGTTATATAAATATTTACCAATTTCTATATATGAATTTAGAGTTGGGCATTGAGTTTGGAATTGAGTTGAAGATTGAATTAGGGGTCAATTTGCGGGTTGAGTTTAAGCTGAGTTGGAGTTGTGTTGGGGTTGGATTAGTATATTGTGAACATTTGAAAAAATTTTTATATATATTGATTTGAGGATTGAGTTTGGCGTAGAGTTTGCGGTTGAGTTGAGGGTTAAGTTGGGTTCCGTTCGTGGGTTGAACTGGGAGTTAGTTGGGGTTGGATTAGTGTTAAGTGAGCAGTTGAGCAATAGATATATATATAAAAGTGAGTGTTTTTATGTAATTCTATGTCCACTGTAGAGTACTACACACTGTTTTAAAAAAATTGAATTTTCTATACAGCTTTTACTTGCATTGTATTGCGAAAATCAAGATTATCCTTAAAAATACACTATTCTCGAGTTTTTACGTCTAATTTACTAGTAGAAATAATTATTTTGTGTATTATTACCTACAAATTGAAAATAGCAGTAAACATTTAGAAATTTACATTAGATTTCAAATAGTTTTCAATTGAGATAGTAATAAAATAATAATACATTGAAATATCTTAAATATACACATTTTTTAACGTAATAATTAATTTTCTCTTAATTTTAAAATCTGTAAAAGAAATACTGTAAAACCTACATGAACGGTTTTTAAAAATATAGAAAATTTTAATCAAATTTCAATATTCAGTTAAATTCAATAGCTAAAGGATGTAATTTTGTAATATTAAGTATGTAATATTACACAATACGCACACTATTGTTCACACAGTCATGTAAATAGAAACAAAGAAAGGAAAAATGTATAGAAAGGGCGTGTTTAAATTCATTTTTTCGTTCCCTTCTTTTATCTTTTTTGTCTCTCTTTGTGAAAGAAAACAAAAACTATTTTTGTTTGTTTCTTTCTCCGGGAACGAAATCGAAAGAAGTAAAATATCTCTCCTCATATAAAGCACAAAAGATAGGAGAGGAGAGATATTTGATTTTGTTGGATTTCGTTCCGGAGGAAAGAAACAAAACAAAATATTTTTTCTCTTCTTTCGCAAAAATAGAATAAATAAAGGAACGAAATTTGAATTTAAACACTGAATTAGAAACAGTTTTGCACGTGGCATTGTTGTATCTGTTCTTATGCAATTTAGACGTGTTTCAAGTTTAAGCATTGAGGAAGGACTTTACATAGAGAGAGATTTTGCATGACAAAAATATGTATATGGGAATAATTTTTGTTTCGTTTTGAAATTTTATTTGTGAAGTTGTGAAAAGAATATATAAATTTTAATTATCTCTTTCTATACGTAATAGGACAAGTTCACCTATAAAATACAAAGCAAACTGTTTAAATTTATTTTTTGTATCCACACACACTTTATATATTATTGAAATCCACCTTCTTATGATATGGTAGTAGTGCCAAACTGTAAAAACAAGAATTTTTTTTTTTTTTATTTCGTTTATTCCTTTATTCATTTCGTATTTTTTATTTCGTGTTGGTTGTGTGTTTTTGAATTAAAACTTGTCCACGCCCTACGGCCGCTGATTTGTTGTGATCATTTTTCCCGTTATGCTAACCTATTTAAATGCGCATAGAAACACCATAGGATAAAAAGAGATATTAGAAATTTATACTTTCTTTTCAGTTTATCGCTCTAACCGGTTTAGATAAAGATGAAAAATATAATTTCATGTCATTTTTCTTTCATACAAATTACTTCTCTAATGTTCTTCCTCAATGGTTTAAGCATAAAGTATTTTTTTTAATAATCACCCCTATTATGATTGTCGAGTCGATCGACAATCGACACGACTCTCTGTTGCCTTTTCGTTTTTCATATTGTTAATATCAAATGAAAAAATGAGAACGCAACACAGAGTCGTGTCGATTATCGATCGACTCGACAATCATAATAGGGGTGAATAATAAAATATTCACCCCTATTATGATTGTCGAGTCGATCGACAATCGACACGACTCTGTATTGCGTTTTCTTTTTTTCATTTGATAAAAACAATACGAAAAAGGAAAAGGCAACATAGAGTCGTGTCGATTGTCGATCGACTCGACAATCATAATAGGGGTGATTATTTAATATAAACATTAAAATTTGCAACTAATAATAAAATTTAATAAAACGAGTATTAAAACATAATTAAATATAGGTATATAAATGAGGTACATGTGTTTAATAATACATTATATTTAATTTTAAATTGTAAAATTATATTTTGACATAGCGGTATTGGAACTCGTGCTTCGCATTTCAAATTTATCCAGTTGCTAAAGCATGTGAAGTTAGCCCAGTTTTTTATCCCAGCAAAAACAGAAAGTTTCATCAGGCAATACAATTTCGTCTTATCCCAGCTTTTTTTATTTACGAGTATGTATCAATACGAAACGAAAGTAAAATATTTTTTCTATTCCATCCCAGTTATTAAGAATTTTATTTTATTTTTCGATTTTGAATTTATTTATGAATCCAATTAAAAGAAAAATACTTCTATATCATTTGAACTACTCGGACCGGAACATGTGGTTTATGTTTTTAGTTGCAATTGTTATGTTTTGAGATACAATTTCCAGCGGCCCCATATGATTTTTATATGGAAAATTCACGAAATATTTTCCTGTATTCTCGAAACTTCTTGGGCCGGGATTACCATAGATTAAGTCAAATTTTGATGAACTCACCAGTACAAGTCTATGATTCAAATAGCTGCAATCGGCCACTTTCCATGAGCCCATATGATTTTTATATGGAAAATTCACGAAATATTTTCCTGTATTCTTGAAACTTCTTGGGCCGGGAAATTTGTTTATTATTTTGAGTTTACCATAGATTAAGGCAAATTTTGATGAATTCACCAGTACAAGTCTTTGATTCAAATAACTGCAATCGGCCAATTTCAATGACCCCATAAGATTTTTATATGGAAAATTCACGAAATATTTATGGAGTTTATGGATCAACTTTCTATATGGCAACTGGTTTTCATGGACTTCATGTAGTAATTGGAACAACAGTTTTACTTGTATGTTTACTTCTGCCGCTTGATACTGACATTTCGTAGATGTAGTTTGATTATTTTTATATATTTCTATTTACTGATGAGGTAGATAATTATTTATATAGTATATAAGTATATATGACTTCCAATCATAAGGACTAAATAATTTAGTATAAATAATTTATTCCAGATTAATTTTAGGTATTGCAATTATATTAATTGCTATAGTAGTTATACTTTTGGCTTCCATTTTATCAAAAAAAGCTTTTATAGATCGGGAAAAATGTTCCCCATTTGAATGCGGATTTGACCCAAAATCATCTTCTCGTTTGCCTTTTTCTTTACGATTTTTTTTAATTACAATTATATTTTTAATTTTCGATGTAAAAATTGCTTTAATTCTACCTATAATTTTAGTAATTAATTACTCTAATTTAATTATATGAACAAGCACTTCTGTAATTTTCATCTTAATTCTTTTAATTGGATTATACCATGAATGAAACCAAGGAGCTTTAAATTGATCATCATAACTATTAATAAAGGACTGTAGTTAAATATAACATTTGATTTGCATTCAAAAAGTATTGATCTTTCAATCTGTCTTGAATATGAAGCGATAAATTGCAATTAGTTTCGACCTAATCTTAGATGAATATCATCCTTATTCTTTTAATTGAAACCAAAGAAGAGGTATATCACTGTTAATGATAAAATTGAATTTTAATTCCAATTAAAGAAATATGAGGTACAAGTAAAAGCTGCTAACTTTGTTCTTTAATGGTTAAACTCCATTTATATTTATATTTATATAGTTTAATAAAAACCTTACATTTTTACTGTAA